>CM067329.1:139865000-140465000 GCA_034376525.1 Nicotiana benthamiana | reverse complement strand
TTAAGCTCACCACAGTGACACCCAAAATTTCTTAATTGTACTTCACACTGCCAATGTCGAGAATGCCACCTTTTGTGATGAGTACTCTTTATGTTAGTTTGACCACATTTTTTGTTTTGTGATGTTAAAATGGGAAATGAGTAAATGCTAGTATTGCAGCAGAGTTCATAGTGTTGGATTATAAATCCACATAAACACTATAGCCTTCATATCAAATTATTTGGAACAACAACATAAGCGGAAGCGTACCTGAATCCATAAGTGGAAGATCCTTAATCCTTCTTGAAGATTATCCAAGGTGTGCCTTTGGGAAGCTCCTTGATCCTTCTTGAAGATTGTCTTGAAGTTTTGGTTTTCACTTGATATCCAAGACAAATGTGAGGATTGGTTTTCCACTTGATATGCAAGAACAAGAATAAGCTCTCTCTCTCAATGGGAGGAAGAAGAAGAGAATGTCTTGCA
This sequence comes from Nicotiana benthamiana, assembly GCA_034376525.1. NCBI lineage: Eukaryota > Viridiplantae > Streptophyta > Magnoliopsida > Solanales > Solanaceae > Nicotiana > Nicotiana benthamiana. The sequence goes on along the minus strand of CM067329.1, from coordinate 140,464,538 downwards.
TTCTTGTGGGAACCATAACCTCCCTTATTATAACATGTGAGTTATGAAACTCAAAGGTCACGAGAATGTAACGTTGGTTACATGTATGTAACCTTAGTTAGCCCATCATTAACTAAGGTTACTCTTTTGGGTATCTACACATTAGTCCTACACTTTATATGACAATATATTGGCCCCCTTAACAATAATGTCCATAAGACCACTAATTTAAACAAAACCAAAAGATAGCACATAACATATAATCAATCCATATATTGTTTATATGTATGTAGATATAAGTCCATATATCTAACAATCTCCCACTTGGACGAGATACACATACATATGTACAAACCTTAGCATTATATGTTACATTATAACCTTATGAGCTCAGAATTGCTATCATAATAAAATTGCCATGAACAATCTGGTCCATCAATCATACCAACATAGGATCTAAGAGCTCTTAGTTACTTTGCGCAACTAGAACCAACATAGATCACGTATATCAATATAACCAACGACATGGATCAAGTATAGGTGTGTAGCATGGAAATAACATAAAGTGTGGTCTGAAATATAATGTCTATTTCCAACTGGTTCTCTTTATTGAGATCAATCATAAACCTTAAGAGTACATAAAACTTTAAGACTGAATATCTGCAGATATAACCTTAAAACTGAATTACTGAATATAATGGACAATACACATTTGTATAATACAAACTCCCACTAAAATTCATAATCATTAACTGATTTGACACCCATGCAAGCAATATGCTCATGAAATAATTTGGGTGGCAATCCCTTAGTAAGCGGATCCGCAATCATGGAGTTTGTACTGATGTGCTCTATGCACAATTGTCCATCCTGTACTCTTTCTTTAACAACCCGAAATTTGACGTCCATATGTTTTGCTTTCGTCAAACTACTGTTATTGTTAGCATAAATGACTGCTGATCTGTTGTCGCATAATAGCCTGAGTGGCTTTTTAATGCTGTCTACTATACGCAGTCCACTAACAAAATTTCGCAGCCATAATGCCTCATTGGATGCCTCATAACATGCCATGAATTCTGCTTCCATAGTGGAAGTGGCCGTAAGAGTTTGCTTGATGCTTCTCCAAGAGATATCACCACCAGCAAGCATGTAAATATAGCCTGATGTAGACTTCAGACTATCCTGACATCCAGCAAATCGGAGTCGGTGTACCCGATGATCTCAAGCTGGTCCGATCTCCGATGTGTAAGCATGTAATCCTTTGTTCTCTGTAAGCACCTCATGACCCTTTTGGCTGCCTTCCAATGGTCCATTCCCGGATTGCTTAGATCCAGCATCCCAACAATGTATGCGATATCAGGTCGTGTACATACCTGAGCATACATCAGACTACCTACACCCGAAGCATAAGGTGTCTTCTCCATTTCCGAAGTTTCAAAATTGTTATTTGGGCACTGTTTGAGACTAAACTTGTCTCCCTTAGCAACAGGGGTGTTGCCTGGTTTACAATCCTGCATGCCAAATCTTTTAAGAACCTTATCGATATAGCCCTTTTGTGACAGACCGAGAACACCTTTGGAGCGATCTCGCTGTATCTGAATTCCTAATACAAAAGAGGCATTACCAAGATCTTTCATTTCAAATTTCTTTGAAAGAAATTTCTTAGTTTCATGCAATAATGCTATATTGTTACAGGCAAGCAGTATGTCATCGACATATAAAACCAGAAAAATATACTTACTCCCATTGAACTTATGGTATATGCAGTCATCAGCAATATTCGGTTCAAAACCAAAAGATGTAATGACTTCATGAAACTTATAATACCATTGACGGGAAGCTTGCTTGAGCCCATAGATGGATTTCTTTAATTTGCAAACCCTTTTCTTTGATTCTTCCGAAACAAAGTTTTCAGGTTGCACCATATAAATTGTTTCCTCAATGTCACCATTGAGAAACGCTGTCTTAACATCCATCTAATGAAGTTTAAGATCAAAATGTGCTACTAGTGTCATTGTAGTCCTGAAAGAGTCTTTCGATGAAACTGGAGAGAAAGTCTCTTTATAATCAATGCCTTTCTTTTGAGTGTAGCCCTTTGCGACAAGGCGAGCTTTATACTTAATGACATTGCCCCCTGAATCCCTCTTGGTTTTAAATATCCATTTACAACCAATTGGTTTAATACCTTTGGGCAATGTAACAAGCTCCCAAACGTCGTTATCGCTCATAGACTTCATCTCATCATTCATGGCATCAATCCACTTTTGAGAGTTAGAACCCTTAATGACTTGACGGAAGTTGATTGGATCATCTTCCTCAAGTCCAATATCACTTTCTTGTTCTTGGAAAAATACAACATAATCATCCGGAATTGCATTTCTCCTCTCTCTAGTGGATCTCCTTAATGGCACTTCAGTTTCTTGAGGTTGTTGAGTTTGATTTTCATTAGTAATATCAGGAACTTGATTAGGGAGATTTTCGAGATTGTCTTGAACTGGAGTTGTGTGATCCGTGTCAGGAATGAGAACACCCTGACCAAGATCAACAACTTGATGGAAAGACACTTGTTCTTCCTCAAAGACAAAATCTCTAACAACTTTATCTCCCCACCCCCGAAACTCAATATCCTCAAAAACCTAGCATTACCCGTCTCAAAAATAGTTCTAGAAGTGGGATCATAAAACTTATACCCCCTGGATCTTTCAGAGTATCCAACAAAATAGCTACTAACCGTTTTAGCATCCAGTTTCTTTTCATTCGGCCTATAAGGCCTTGCCTCTGCTGGACAACCCCAAATGTGTAAGTGCTTAATACTGGGTTTATTTCCAGTCCAAAGTTCATATGGGGTTTTGATTATAGCTTTAGTTGGAACTCTATTAAGAATATAAGTTGCGGTTTTTAATGCTTCTCCCCAGAGTGAGTCTGGCAAAGTAGTACGACAAATCATACTTCTTACCATATCCTTAAGGGTCTGATTTCGTCTCTCAGCTACACCATTCATAGTAGGACTGCCTGGCATAGTATACTGAGGAACGATCCCACACTCATCTAGGAATTTAGCAAATGGCCCTGGACGTTGTTCACCTGAACCATCATATCTACCATTGTATTCACCACCACGGTCAGATCTAATGGATTTAATCCTTTTGCTTAGTTGATTTTCAACTTCGGCCTTATATGATTTGAACACGTCTATGGATTGTGACTTTTCATGAATAAGATATAGGTACCCATAACGAGAGTAATCGTCTATGAATGTGATAAAGTATTGTTGACCATTCCTACAAGGTGTAGGGAATGGCCCACAAATATCCGTATGTATCAATTCTAAGACATCCGAAGCTCTCTTAGCACCTAATCTCGTCTTGTTTGTTTGTTTACCCTTGATACACTCAATACAAATATCCGAATTTGAGGAATCGAGAGAATCAAGAATTCCATCTGACACAAGTTTCTGAATTCTTTGTTTAGATATGTGACCCAAACGTTTGTGCCAGAGTGATAACGAATTCTCATTAGTTAATTTTCTTTTGGTACCACTTGAACTTGTATGCAAAGTTTCATTAAGTGAGGTTATTATGTCAACCAAATATAGGCTATCATATGTTTATAAAAGACCAGTACCGATAAGATTTGAACCTTGAAAGAGACTAACTTTATTGTCACCAAATGAACATGAATAACCGGATATGTCCAATTTGGGAACAGAAATTAAATTCCGTCTAAAAGACAGTACAACAAAAGTCTCATTCAAATCTAAATAAAAACCAGTCTTAAACAACAGCCTAAATTTTCCAATAGCCTCATCTTGAACCTTCTTTCCATCACCCACATAGATGTATCTTTCACCATCATTTGGTTTTCGGCAGTTCAGGAAACCCTGCATAGATATACTTATGTGAGTAGTAGCAGCAGAATCTACCCACCAAGTATCCTTAGGTACCGAAATTAAATTATCTTCAGAACAAACAAGAAAAAGAGATGTACCTTTTTCGCACGCCAAGCGTGGTACTTGGTACAATCTTTCTTCATGTGATTAGTCTCCTTACAGAAGAAGCAACCTGATTCTGTAGTTTCAACCTTAGGTTCCTTATTTTGCTTCTTCTGGGGCCTTGCAACCGCAACTTCCTTACCTTTCCTCTTCTTATTATCTTTAGAAGAGGATGTCAAATGAGCACTTTCTGTCTTATCTTGCTTTATCCTTTCCTCCTCTTGCACACAATGTGAAATGAGCTCATTAAGAGTCCATTTCTCCTTCAGGCAGTTGTAACTGACCTTAAACTGATTAAAGTGTGCAGGAAGAGAGATCAAAACTAAGTACAAAAGCAGTTCCTCAGGTAATTCCAGCTTGAGTGACTTAAGTTTTGAAGCAAGATGAGACATTTCCAAAATGTACTCCCTTATGTTTCCCTTGCCTTTATACCTCATGGAAACAAGTTTACTCAAAAGAGTACTTGTTTCCGCCTTTTCGTTTTGTGCAAAACGCTTTTTAAGGTTTTCAAGGAAAACTTTGGCATTATTTTCATCATTCATAGTGCCCCTGAAAGATTCTGGAATTGCACGTTTCATGATCATTAGACTCATGCGATTTGAGCGTTCCCACTTTTCCATCTCCTTCTTTTCAACAGAAGAAGATGTATCCTCAAGAGAAGCGGGTTTCTCAATCCGAAGTGCAAGGTCTAGATCCATGCAACCGAGAACTATCATAATGTTCTCTTTCCATTCCTTAAAGTTTGTGCCGTTAAGCACAGGGATGCTGTTAATGTTTGCAGATATCGTAGCAGCTGAAGAATTCACTGAAAATAGAACAAGGATAACTTAATACATGCTTACAATTACTTGAATTTTAACTTTAGTTTACAGATTCAAAATAGGCAAATCCCATTACAAGATACCTAGCACAACACCGATTTTAGTCTTTGGACAGAAAATCAACTTGTAAGTGGTACTCTTGGTGTAGTAATCAAATATTGACAATAAACTCCTGTCAAATATCAAGCCTTCCTTTGGGCCGACTTAATATTCACATGGAAAACCGAATAATTGTCACATATTTATCACCACAAGCATGTTCGAATTCCTGCCAAATAACAACCTTCCTTTGGGCCGGTGTTAAACGCATGGAAGACTAACATACACAGTCATCTTATACTTCAAAATCAACCAATCTACACAAAAGAGGTTACTTTGGTAACATAATGTTTCAATTGACTAATTTAAAATATTAGATGCAAAACTAATTAGTTCCTTAAGCCATATATTGAATCTTAACTGAAAAGTTACATGTTTTGACATGTAAAATCTGAATATTAATATCTTAATATTAATTGGACAAAACCAAAATCTGAAGCATGATGAACAAAAGCCAATTAATCTTAAAAACTGAATATTAATGTACAAAACATTAATAATTAAAAACTGAATATTAATTGACATATTATTAATGTACAATTAAAATCTGAAAACTTAATACTTAAAACGTTTCTTTAATTATGAAAAATGTTTCTTACATTATGTCCTCATTAAACTGCCAGAAAATAAAACGTTTCTGCAATTTATTGCCAGATAATCGATTATTTGAGCCTGATAATCGATTATCTTGGCCTTCTGGAATCTCAAATTTTTGCTGAAAAACTAGGATAATCGACTATCCTTTTAGGATAATCGATTATCTTGGCTCTCTGGAATTTCCAATTTTTCTGGAAATTCCAGATAATCGATTATTCTGGATGAATAATCGATTATTCTGCTGTTCTGTTTCAGAAATTTTGATGAACAAAATGCAATAATCGATTATTTTAGAAAAATAATCGATTATTCTATGCTACTGTTTTGCAAAATTTTGGTGAACTTATCAAGATAGCCGATTATCTGGATAAGATAATCGATTATCTTACTATTCTGTCCAACAACTTAATGTGGCTTTTAACAAGAAACTCAAACAAGGAATCATGTTGTTCAACAACCAGAATTATGCAAATTTCAATATTTCAATTCATCTAGAGATAACATGGTATCTAAACACTAAAGTTCATCAACAACATGTCATTCATGAAAGCATGCTATTTCATGGTACTAGAATTTCATAATCAAAATTCTATCTTAATTTAAACATGAAGTTTTATAACATGGATTTCATGAACTTCCAAATGATCCAATATGAAGGAGGCTCTGATATCAATTGTTGGATTATAAATCCACATAAACACTATAGCCTTCATATCAAATTATTTGGAATAACAACATAAGCGGAAGCGTACCTGAATCCATATGTGGAATATCCTTAATCCTTCTTGAAGATTATCCAAGGTGTACCTTTGGGAAGCTCCTTGATCCTTCTTGAAGATTGTCTTGAAGTTTTGGCTTTCACTTGATATCCAAGACAAATGTGAGGATTGGTTTTCCACTTGATATGCAAGAACAAGAATAAGCTCTCCCTCTCAATGGGAGGAGGAAGAAGAAGAGAATGTCTTGCATTCTTGTGGGAACCATACCCCCCTTATTATAACATGTGAGTTATGAAACTCAAAGGTCACAGAATGTAACCTTGGTTACATGTATGTAACCTTAGTTAGCCCATCATTAACTAAGGTTACTCTTTGGGTATCTACACATTAGTCCTACACTTTATATGACAATATATTGGTCCCCTTAACAATTATGTCCATAAGACCACTAATTTGGACCAAACCAAAAGATAGCACATAACATATAATCAATCCATATATTATTTATATTTATGTAGATATAAGTCCATATATCTAACACATAGATGTTACAGAGATCGAAAAGATATGTACATGGAACCTCCAAAACAGTCGTAAATGTCAGAAGACATGAAGTAGGATACAACTCGACACCTTATCAATGTCAAGAACATGTATTTTATCAAAAAACGCCAAGACTTGAATAGCACTAAGTGTATACAGCACGTGCGGATCATGTCCAATATTACCACCAAATCCACCTGCATACATACAGATCGAGTAGATCAGAACATGAAGTGACTCCCAATTATTTTTAATTCATCACATTAGTAAATTTCTTATTCAAGTTAAAAAAAAAATTTATGAGACATAAATTTATTTCATAAAAAAAGCGTTAGATCACAAAGTAAAAATATAAGTATATTATTAAGAATTAAAGTGCTATACAAGTGACTGAAGAAGCACAATCAAAATAAATTCCTAATCGAGAGCAAGCTTTCAAGACTATATTATAAAGAGTTGACTTCGGTATAATGGTATTATTCTTTGTAGATGCCTCCGTTAGAATCCAAATAATGTTTTTATGTCATGCACGACTTGCAAATATCATATCAAGAGGCATGACATTGTTAGCAATAATAGCAAGTGGTGTACCAATAACGATTTTATTGTGAGGCCACCCACTTTATATTTGATATCCCTCGTCAAACAACTTAAATAATCATCACAAATATATCAAAGTAGGGCAACAATGCTAAATTTATAAAAGAAGCAAAAATTGATAATATGGGGTGAAACACTTATGTCAAAGTGTCAGACAATTAAAATAATTGTCTTGAGTTCTTATTAATGAACCATTTGGTGGAAAATTAATAGTTTGGGAGGTGATTTCTGTTAAGTACTACCAATAGTTCCAAAATTGACAAAAACAAAGACTGTAAAGCTAACTTGCCAAAGTCATACTTCTACCTCAAATGAAAAAGATTCAACTGACAAGAAACATAAAGTAAGAACATATCCAGTATTCAGTGTCTTCTTGCTTCATATCAGAAACGAAGAAGAGCATCCAATAAAAGATGATTTAATTTTTCCTGAACACATGTTTATCAATCCCAATGGTAATAGTAGTGCATTTAATAAGAGAAATATTTCAATAACTAGATTAAAACGCAATTTGTGCAAATCACACGATAGAATTAAAAAGATATCTTAGCTAGCATAAATGAATATGTTGATCCACTAAATAAAAGATTAATTGCAAAATTTAATAATAAAAATACAATATTTGTCAGTTTTTAGCTTAGCAGAAAATGATACTAATAATTACTACCAAGAAGAACACTTAAATACTTTAATACCAAATGACCGTCTACCATACATGTTTGTTGTCAAGTTTATTATTTCTTATGTATGTTAGTATCACTGTATATATAATAGACTAAATTAAAATTGATCTTCCGTTGTATATATGTTAATTTAAAAACAAATATGTCTGTCATGCTACTGAAAACTTAGAAACACCGAATAGCTTATGTAATAGCATACAAATGGTATATAGAAGTATTGACAATAACGTCATACATGCAAAAATTATGATACCGATCAATGTGCTTCTAAGTATATTCTTATCCCTTAATTCAACTTTCGTCTTCCAAAACTAAGGAATGTCCTTTTAAATTTGTGTGAAAATAATTTTTAGTATGCTTGTGTTTTGCAAATATAACAGATAAGCACAAGGACAAACATCCTAAACATTGAACTATTTTTACCGCAATATGTTTACTTGCATGAACAACTGTATATTGCACTTTCAAGAGGGATATCGAGATCGACAAAGCATTAGGAGGAAATATACACAAAATAAATGTTGTCCACAAAGAAGTTTTCGTGAAAATATAATCACATTAAATACTTTTAATCAATAATACATAATTATCTAACTAACATGACAAAATTGATCATTTGTGTAAGTTTTGATAATGTCGTCTTATTTTAAAATTTATGTATTATGCTAATGTAATAATATTTTCAGTATTTAAATGATTGTTGTATTATTATACATGAAATTTGACAGCTTCTAAGTTTACGGTATTCTAAACCTACTTCTCGATAAAAAAATAAAGAATATGAAAATACAAACAACAACAACAGTTAACATACCACCGTAGGATGTGGAGTGTATACTGTATACGTAAACTTACTCCTACCTTATGAGGATAGAGAGGTTGTTTCCAATAAATCTCGGCTCAAGAAAGCATAAGCCCCACATTAATGAAAATATAGACAAAAAAGGACGGTACCAAAAAGCCATATAAAAATAATAGAAAAGTAATATGATCAACACTGAAAGAAAACAACAGTTAGTCATAAACTATCTAGCAATCAGAAAATACTACTCATAAGGTCTAGTTTGGCCATAAATTATTTTTTTTCTCACTTTTTCCAGATTTTTTTTTTCCAATTAGTGTTTGGCCATTAAATTTTCAATTTTCGGCTAAAGATAAATTTTGAAATTTTTCGAAAATTTGAAAAACTCCAAAAAGCTGTATTTCAAAATTCTAACATCAGATCACTCGCGAAAATTCAAAAACAGCCCTAAATTGTATTCAATCCAAACACAAATCTAATTCAAATACCATTTCCACTTGTTTTTTTTTCAAAATTTTACAATCCTGATGTCCAAACATCCACTTATAAGTGTAGAGATAGTCGGCAGTAATGATAATGTTTACATGTACAGATGTATTAAATATCTTATAGACATGAAAAATATAGAGCTTTAGAAAATTTCACGAACCAAGAAACTACGGAAGTCTTGCTCTGAAAGAAACTTGAGAAACTGTGCCTTTATTTCAACAAACAAAGACATTTATATCACCAAATCAGCCAAATCACAAACTATTACAGATTACTACAGGATTTTGAAACAGATAATGCACAAATTCAATCCATATGAAGTTAGCCTGCATATTGAACAATCTTTTTCTCCAGCAAATTCTTGTCAGCACCTACTACTCTGTCAACCTCCTTGCCGTTTTTTATGAAAAAGAAAGCTGGAACACTACTGACGTTCCATCTTGAAGCCGCATCTCTTGCCTCATCTATATCAGCCTTTAGAAATGCAGCTTTTGGATATTTCTCAGCCAAGCTTGTGAAAACTGGAGAAATGAAACGACAAGGCCCACACCATGTTGCAGTAAAGTAAAGGACAGCTAGACGTGACGCTCTTGAAGCAGCATTTAACTTTGTCTCCAGTTCGCTCACAGAATGGATACCAATAATTTTTCCTGCACATACCAAAAAGTAAATGATTGCATCAATATGTATACTATTCTAACCCTCTCAAATGAAAGTTGCACTACCTCGCAGCATGAAACACAAACACACTTTTATTCATCACCTGACAAGTGATTGTTAATGGAAACCCAAATGACAAATAACACATGAAAAAATGAGAGTGAAACAAATTCTCTAGAAGAGATTAACATTACAATGTTCAGGAAAGCAAATTTTGAAAGGCAGAGAGATACTAAAAGACTTAACTTCATCAGCCAACATGCAATTTAAGTTACAAATAGTACATGCTCTTTAGCTTCAACATATGACCAACTGCTCAACAGCTTCTCCAAAACATCATCTAGCTGCTACCAGCAGCCTTCTTTATAATTTTCCTTCTCCCTTGAACCAACTATTCATAACCAAAAGCCCAACCCCCTCCCCGGGCTTCCCAGCAGTCAACAAAGTTCCACCACCAACCCCCCCACCAACCCCACCCCACCCCAAATGATGATGAGAGTTGCCAAGCCTCTTGGCTGGACATGGAATGCTCTTAACACTGGATCAATCTCCTTGACAACAACAACAACAACCCAGTATAATCCTACTTAGTGGGGTCTGGGGAGGGTAGTGTGTACGTAGACCTTACCCCTACTCTAGGGTAGAAAGGTTGTTTCCAAATAGACCCTCGACATCCTTCCCTCCAAGAATTTCCCACCTTGCTATTGGGGAGACTCAAACTCACAACCTCTTGGTTGGAGATGGAGGTTGCTTACCCTCAGAGCAACCCCTTGGAGGTTGATCTAATATCAGGGCAATTCACGAAAGGTACCTAAGAAAGCCTAGAGAACCAGGGGCACATATCACCATGCAATTGTGTGCATATAGAACAAATATATACATGATATCTGCACATCATCCACAATTCCATATTGCGTTTATCAATTTTCAATATACCTAAAGGTGGTCATTTACCAGTTTACGTAGTAAGATGTGATAGTTCTTAAAAATTACAGCTGATTATAGATGGAAGCTGACTAGCTCAATCAAGAAGGCTTAAATATGGTGATAGGTATTTTTCATTGGTTGGTGATCGTGCATCCCTGTCTTGATGTTCTTATCACTTCATTCTAACTGTGTGAATATATAGTAAGTAGATAAAGAAAAACCTGGATAATCACAGGAAGAGATTGATAGGGATATTACTTACGAATAATCATCCATTAGCAAAAGAATGATATGATATTTCCAAAGTCATATTATAATAACAAATATTGGACACTAGTTTAACATACAGATTGCTAAGAATGAAAACTCGGTCACAACAGACAAAAAAGAAATACTTTAGATAAACTTAAATGCAACCATCAACTATCAAATGAGTAGTCAACTCGAATGACGAAATCTTACCACCATTTAAATCACAAGCAAAGTCATGATCCTGCATAATTTTATTTTTTGTAAGAAAGAGTAACTCATTAGAAGAAGAAATTGAATCTATAAACAAAGCAAATAGAGGGGCTGCAGAAGGGAAACAATTAAAAAAAACAGAAAATGCCAGGCCTACTCAATAATCCAGATATAGGTCCTAGTCATTTTTTGCCACTTGACTTGCACCATGGATAAAAATGCGGTTAAAATCAACCAAATCTCTTGAAAAAACAGGGAGAGAAATATAGAATCTCATTTTAACGGTATGTAGTAAGGTAAACTAATGTCATAGTTTTCTCAGCAATTTCAGTCCCCTGTTCACCAATGCCCTACCCCAGGAAAAGAGACATAGGTAAAGGGTCAATTAGAAGTATAGATCCAACTGGAAGCTAGCTGAGATTAGCTATGAGGAGATAACAAAGTTGCCCAAGACAATGAGAAAGCTAAACGTTGATAATCGTAGAAAGAGTGGGGGCTAAGCAGGACAGATGGAGCTCAAAAATGAGTTACTGTCACCAACCAATCAAAGGACGTATATACAACAAGCATATCAGCTTCAGGTACAAACTAAAGTGAGGAGTATTAACAGATGCGACTGGCTGAAGCCCACGGAAGAGCACAGACAGTGAATGACTTCGAAAGTCACCTTATCAAAAGAAAAAATCTACTTCAAAAATCACATTGTGGGACAGGGGGAACACAAAAACAGACCGAAGAAAACTTACAGAAGCTTTATGTTGAGATTGTTGTTCTTTCTTTTCATCCTTTTCATAAGCTGCCTGCGGCGCAATACAATGTCAAGATTAAATAAAAAGCAGCTTGCCAATCACTATACATTCAATACACTTAAACACCTTTGCTTCTGCTTGACGTCGCTGCCTGACACGCTCAGTTTTTCTCTGCTTCTTCTCTTGTCGCAGACGCTCATATTTTCGGCAGTGCTCTTCAATTTTACGAGCATTAGGTTCAACCTGCCATATTTACAGCCAGAGAACTTGTTAGATTTAAAGTTTAAGGGTACGTCGCGGAGAAGTAATGTGCACAAAAAGAAGTTTGAATATATGACCTTTTTAAGTATCTCGGCAATCTCCTCATCAAAATCTATAGTTGATGCCACATGAAGATCGCTGGCTGCCTCTTTCCATAAGCCCAACATTGCCCTAGACATACCCCTTACTTTGTATGCTTTTGCCGAGTCAGAATTGATCTTTAAATGAAATGATTTAAGTGTCAGTAGGAGTCAAGATGCAATCACAGGCATATAAATGAACTTAAAATTTCATTTCTAGTTAATGAAACCATGTTCTGAAATATCTTCCGAGAAACCTTTAATGCAGCATCAGCATCACGGATCGCGGCATTGGGTTTTTTCAGCTTATTGAAGACACTACCTGTGTAGACATTAATGTTTGTCAAAAGACCACTTAAATGACATGATACAGAGTCCACAACTTTGAGATGTCAGGAAATAACCTCTTGTTGAGTATAATATTGCAGAATTTGGATTCAACAGAATAGCTTCTGTTAAATAATTTATGGCTTCATTAAGCTTGCCTGCCAAGAATATACAGTTCCAGTAAGGTGTAACTTTCCCAAATTAAGATTGTAAAATAAGGATCTTTATTACTCATTTAGGTAAAGATTAACGTGCCTTCAGACATTGCATCAAGAGCTTTAGCTTTTGATGCTTGAGCAGCATCTCGATTTTCTTCAGTGACTTCACCTGAATAATCTCCCATCTGCAGTTGGACGACAAAAAAGAACTCATTAAATACTTACGAGTTAAGACCATGCTGAAGTTGAATCCACCGTAACCCTTCATCATGGACCTTTTGTGGAGGGTCATTGTCAGGTTCCACAGTATCAGTGTTATCCAACTCAACATCAGACTCTACAATGTCCTCATCCAATTCATTAGAATGTTCACCTCCACCTTTTTCCTGTGAAGTCATTGCTCGGCATTAATACATGAAAATAAACTACATTTCCCCATTTCACATCAAATGTCATGGTTTCTAAATATTTAATTTGGACCATGCAAAAAAGATGACCACTTTTTCAAAATATCTTACCTATACGGCTATACCAAATATCATAAGAGTATAACAGATCCTGCAAATCTACTTCTTCAAAATAAAAACTAATTTGTACTCCACATTGTTCAACCAATCATAAAAAGTTTTGCACACATTAAACTAAATCTTTGGTTTAAAACAGAGAGCTGCAAACAATCAGATGTATTAAACTAGGTTATGTTAGTGGGCAAACCCAAGCTAGAGGACCACAATGAGTAATAATAGTCTCTGTTAGAAGTCTAACTGTATTAGAAGTCTAGTCCAAACTGTATTAGGAGTAGGCTAGGTTATGTGTATTATATATAGGGCTCATTGTATCATGTTTACATATCAATTATATATTCTTCTCCCGTGCTTTCTCACATGGTATCAGAGCTTTTGTGAGAATAGTATAGCTGTGCGTCATTCCAGCTATTTCCGGGAAGAAGACCTCGTCGCCGTGCAATTTTCCGGCGACTTAACAGGCTGTCCGTAACCTAAACTACCTTTTCTGTTGGTGTTGTGCAAAATCCGAGACCACCACGAGGTTTGGGAGAGAATTCCGACCAACCCCAGAAAAAATCACCGGAAACCGACACTTCACGCGCCCCCACGCGCGGCAGGACCCTCGGCGCGTGAAGCCCACGCGCCGGCGCGTGAGAGCCTTTCCGGCCACTTTTTCCGATCGCTCCAGAAGGACAGTTTAGTCGGAATATAATTCCTACCCTACCCATCCACTTTTTGTTCGATTCCGACAACTTTGATTTTTTCCGGCGACCTACAGTGATTTTTCCGGCAGCTACAGTACTTTCCGGCCAATATTTCTTCAGGACAGTTTGCTCCTACTTGAATTCCGAGCCTATCCATATTTTTACTTTTCAATTCCGACAACTTTGAATTTTTCCGGCAGCTACAGTGCTTTTCCGGCAGCTACAGTGCCTTTCCGGCAGCTACAGTGTTCCTGTTTTCCGGTAGCACCAGTTTTCAATCCTCTGTTCAGTTTCAGCGAGTTTTCAGTTGATAATCCAACGATGTCTTTGGGACTAGATGCTTTCGGGCCTAAAAACCAGGGTTCTGGCAGTTCCGGTATTATGATTACCTCAGAACCTTTAATGGGAGGTTCAAACTACCTAGCTTGGGCTTCGTCTGTCGAGTTGTGGTGTAAAGGCCAAGGTGTTCAGGATCATCTAACCAAAGAGTCTGGTGACGGAGATGCAAAAGCCAAAGCACATTGGGAGAAGATTGATGCTCAGTTATGCAGTATTTTGTGGCGATCTATTGATTCCAAGTTGATGCGCTTGTTTCGTCCATTCCAAAAATGTTATTTGGTTTGGGAAAAGGCTCGTACTTTATACACTAATGACATATCTCGTTTCTATGACGTGATATCGCGGATGACAAATTTGAAGAAACAGGAATTGGATATGTCTACTTACTTGGGTCAAGTGCAGGCAGTTATGGAGGAATTTGAGACGTTGATGCCAGTTTCTGCTAGCGTTGCAAAGCAGCAAGAGCAACGACAAAAGCTGTTTCTAGTTCTTACTCTTGATGGGCTTCCTAATGATCTTGACTCAGTACGCGATCAGATTTTGGCTAGTCCGACTGTCCCCACAGTTGATGAATTATTTTCTCGCTTACTTCGCCTTGCTGCAGCACCAAGTCACCCAGTGAGCTCATCACAGACACTTGATTCATCTATCCTCGTCTCCCAATCCGTGGACAATCGGGCTTCTCATACTATGGAGTATAGACGAGGAGGAGGTCGTTTTGGAAGATCTAGACCCAAGTGTTCTTATTGTTATAAACTTGGTCACACTCGTGATGTGTGCCATTCTTTACATGGTCGACCAACAAAAAATGCTTATGTTGCTCAGACCGAGCCTACAGGTAACCAGGGATTTTCTGTATCTGAAAGGGAGTATAATGAGTTCCTTAAATATCGAGCAAGTAAGCAGACGTCTCCACAAGTAGCCACTGTTGCTCAGCCTGATACTTCTGTTGCTGGTAATTCTTTTGCTTGTGTTTCCCAGTCTAGTCCTCTTGAACAATGGGTGGTGGACTCAGCTGCTTCTGATCATATCTCTGGTAATAAATCCCTTTTGTCAGATATTACGTATTCACAGTTTCTTCCCAACGTTACCTTAGCTAATGGGTCTCAAACTAAAGCAAAAGGAGTTGGACAAGCAACTCCTCTACCCTCTGTCACTCTAGATTCCGTCCTTTATGTCCCTGGCTGTCCTTTTAATCTTGCATCTGTGAGTCGTTTGACTCGTGCCCTCCATTGTGGAATATACTTTATTGATGACTCTTTTATTATGCAGGAGCGCAGTACGGGACAGACGATTGGAACAGGACTTGAATCAGACGGACTCTACTACCTTAACTCACTAACATCCTCTAAGGCCTGTCTAGCTGCAGATCCTCCAGACCTACTTCACAGTCGTTTAGGACATCCTAGCTTGTCCAAACTTCAGAAGATGGTGCCTCGTTTGTCCAGTTTATCCACATTAGAGTGTGAGTCATGTCAGCTCGGAAAACATACCCGCGCCTCCTTTCCTCGTAGTATTGAGAGTCGTGCAGAGTCTGTTTTTTCTTTAGTTCATTCGGATATATGGGGTCCTAGTAGAGTATGTTCAACCTTAGGATTTCGTTATTTTGTTAGTTTCATTGATGATCATTCAAGATGTACTTGGATTTTCTTAATGAAAGATCGTTCTGAGTTGTTTTCTATATTCCAAAATTTTTGTGCTGAAATTAAAAATCAATTTGGTGTTTCTATTCGCACCCTTCGCAGTGATAATGCCTTAGAATATTTGTCCTCTCAATTTCAGCAATTTATGTCCTCTCATGGAATTATTCATCAGACCTCTTGTCCTTATACCCCTCAGCAAAATGGGGTTGCAGAAAGAAAGAATAGGCACATTATTGAGACTGCTCGCACACTTCTCATTGCATCTCATGTTCCGCTGCGTTTTTGGGGCGATGCAGTTCTCACATCTTGTTATTTGGTTAATCGGATGCCTTCATCTCCCATCCAAAATCAGATTCCGCATGAGGTATTGTTTCCTCAGTCACCCTTATACTCTGTCCCCCCTCGTGTGTTTGGGAGCACTTGTTTCGTTCATAACTTAGCTCCTGGGAAAGATAAGTTAGCTCCTCGTGCTCTCAAGTGTGTCTTCCTTGGTTATTCTCGTGTTCAGAAGGGCTATCGTTGTTATTCACCTGATATTCGTAGGTACCTTATGTCAGCCGATGTCACATTTTTTGAGTCTAAGCCTTTCTTTACCTCTTCTGACCATTCTGACCATCTGGCTATATCTGAAGTTTTACCTATACCGGCCTTTAGGGAGTCTATATCTCCTCCTTCACCTTCCGCTACAGAAGTCTTACCCATTCCGAACGTTGGACCACCTACTGTGGCTCCTCCTAGACTCCATGCACAAGAGACTCCACTCTTGACATATCATCGTCGTCCTCGCCCAGCATCCGGCCCGGCTGATTCACTTCCTGCACCTGACCCTGCTCCTACTGCGGACTTGTCTCTTCCGATTGCACTTCGGAAAGGTATACGGAACACCCTTAATCCTAATCCCCATTATATCGGTTTAAGTTATCATCGTTTGTCATCACCCTATTATGCTTTTCTATCTTCTTTGTCCTCTGTTGCCCTCCCTAAGTCTACAGGTGAAGCATTGTCTCATCCAGGGTGGCGACAGGCTATGACTGACGAGATGTCTGCTTTACATGCGAGTGGTACTTGGGAGCTCGTCCCTCTTCCTTCGGATAAATCTACTGTTGGTTGTCGTTGGGTGTATGCAGTCAAGGTTGGTCCAGATGGTAAGGTTGATCGTCTTAAGGCTCGTCTTGTGGCCAAGGGGTATACTCAGATATTTGGGCTTGATTACAGTGATACCTTCTCTCCAGTGGCTAAGATAGCATCAGTCCGCCTTTTTCTCTCTATGGCTGCTGTTCGCCATTGGCCCCTGTATCAGCTGGACATTAAAAATGCATTTTTACACGGTGACCTTGAGGATGAAGTTTATATGGAGCAACCACCTGGGTTTGTTGCTCAGGGGGAGTCTCGTGGCCTTGTATGTCGCTTGCGTCGGTCACTTTATGGTCTAAAGCAGTCTCCTCGAGCCTGGTTTGGTAAGTTTAGCACTGTTATCCAGGACTTTGGCATGACTCGGAGTGAAGCTGATCACTCTGTATTCTATCGGCATTCTGATTCACGTCTCTGTATTTATCTAGTGGTCTATGTTGACGACATCGTTATTACCGGCAATGACCAGGATGGTATTACTAAATTGAAGCAACATCTCTTTCAACACTTTCAGACTAAGGATCTGGGCACACTAAAGTATTTTCTGGGTATTGAGGTCGCACAGTCTAGCTCTGGTATTGTGATCTCACAACGGAAGTATGCCTTAGATATTCTTGAGGAGACAGGAATGACAGGTTGTAAACCTGTTGACACTCCAATGGATCCGAATTCTAAACTTCTTCCAGGACAGGGGGAGCCTCTTAACGATCCTGAAAGATATAGGCGGTTAGTTGGTAAACTAAATTATCTTACAGTGACAAGACCTGACATTTCCTTTCCTGTGAGTGTTGTGAGCCAGTTTATGGGTTCGCCATGTGATAGTCATTGGGATGCAGTTGTTCGCATTCTTCGGTATATAAAATCAACTCCAGGTAAAGGTTTATTGTTTGAGGATCGAGGCCATGAGCAGATTATTGGATACTCCGATGCTGATTGGGCAGGATCGCCTTCTGACAGACGTTCTACTTCTGGATATTGTGTCTTAGTAGGAGGAAATTTGGTATCTTGGAAAAGCAAGAAACAGAATGTGGTTGCTCGGTCTAGTGCAGAAGCAGAATATCGAGCAATGGTTATGGCGACATGTGAGCTTGTTTGGGTCAAACAGTTGCTCAAAGAGCTGAAATTTGGTGATGTTAGTCAGATGGGACTTGTGTGTGATAATCAAGCAGCTCTTCATATTGCGTCAAATCCAGTGTTCCATGAGAGAACTAAGCACATTGAGATTGACTGTCACTTTATCAGAGAAAAGATACTCTCGGGAGATATTGCTACAAAGTTTGTAAAGTCAAATGATCAGCTTGCAGACATTTTCACCAAGTCCCTCACTGGTCCTCGTATTAACTACATATGTAACAAGCTCGGTACATATGATTTATATGCACCAGCTTGAGGGGGAGTGTTAGAAGTCTAACTGTATTAGAAGTCTAGTCTAAACTGTATTAGGAGTAGGCTAGGTTATGTGTATTATATATAGGGCTCATTGTATCATGTTTACATATCAATTATATATTCTTCTCCCGTGCTTTCTCACAGTCTCCCTTATCAAACATATTAAAGTAATGGGCAAGGATGCTGATCAAAAACTGTACCGTTTTTCACTCATCCCACAAACAACTGTACGCATCCAGCCATCCAAGGACAAGCATATATTTATATGTAATGATGCACATCAACAAATGTATCTTTTCACGATTCCAGAGGTATTTTTTTCTCTTTTTGAGATGGTAAGTCCTACCCCAAAATCCCCTCTGATCGGGGACTAAAAATGACCCTTCCACACTTTGCTCCCATGGTGACTCAAGCTGCCAACCTTGTTAAGAGGAGAGTGCTTTACCACTACAGCAACCTCACTTGTCCCTGGAGGCTGTGAGAAAGCACGGGAGAAAAATATATATCCTGATATTAAACATGATACAATGAGCCCTATATATAATACACATAACCTAACATACTCCTTATACACTTTGGATTAGGATTCTACTATTTACATATCTAACACTCCCCCTCAAGCTGGTGCGTATAAATCATATGTACCTAGCTTGTTACATATTAGTTAATACGAGGACCAGTGAGGGACTTGGTGAAAATGTCTGCAAGCTGATCATTTGACTTTACAAACTTTGTAGCAATATCTCCCGAGAGTATCTTTTCTCTGACAAAGTGACAGTCAATCTCAATGTGCTTAGTTCTCTCATGGAACACTGGATTTGACGCAATATGAAGAGCTGCTTGATTATCACACACAAGTCCCATCTGACTAACATCACCAAATTTCAGCTCTTTGAGCAACTGTTTGACCCAAACTAGCTCACATGTCGCCATATTCATTGCTCGATATTCTGCTTCTGCACTAGACCGAGCAACCACATTCTGTTTCTTGCTTTTCCAAGATACCAAATTTCTTCCTACTAAGACACAATATCCAGAAGTAGAAGGTCTGTCAGAAGGCGATCCTGCCCGATCAGCATCGGAGTAACCAACAATCTGCTCATGGCCTCGATCCTCAAACAATAAACCTTTACCTGGAGTTGATTTTATATACCGACGAATGCGAACAACTGCATCCCAATGACTATCACATGGCGAACCCATAAACTGGCTCACAACACTCACAGGAAAGGAAATGTCAGGTCTTGTCACTGTAAGATAATTTAGTTTACCAACTAACCGCCTATATCTTGCAGGATCGTTAAGAGGCTCCCCCTGTCCTGGAAGAAGTTTAGAATTCGGATCCATTGGAGTGTCAACAGGTTTACAACCGGTCATTCATGTCTCCTCAAGAATATCTAAGGCGTACTTCCGTTGTGAGATCACAATACATGAGCTAGACTGTGCGACCTCAATACCCAGAAAATACTTTAGTGTGCCCAGATCCTTAGTCTGAAAGTGTTGAAAGAGATGTTGCTTCAATTTAGTAATACCATCCTGGTCATTGCCGGTAATAACAATGTCGTCAACATAGACCACTAGATAAATACAGAGTCGTGAATCAGAATGCCGATAGAATACAGAGTGATCAGCTTCACTCCGAGTCATGCCGAAGTCCTGGATAACAGTGCTAAACTTACCAAACCAGGCTCGAGGAGACTGCTTTAGACCATAAAGTGACCGGCGCTAGCGACATACAAGGCTACGAGACTCCCCCTGAGCAACAAACCCAGGTGGTTGCTCCATATAAACTTCATCCTCAAGGTCACCATGTAAAAATGCATTTTTAATGTCCAGCTGATATACGGGCCAATGGCGAACAGCAGCCATAGAGAGAAAAAGGCAGACTGATGCTATCTTAGCCACAGGAGAGAAGGTATCACTGTAATCAAGCCCAAATATCTGAGTATATCCCTTGGCAACATGACGAGCCTTAAGAAGATCAACCTTGCCATCTGGACCAACCTTGACTGCATACACCCAACGACAACCAACAGTAGATTTACCTGAAGGAAGAGGGACGAGCTCCCAAGTACCACTCGTATGTAAAGCAGACATCTCGTCAGTCATAGCCTGTCGCCACCCTGGATGAGACAATGCTTCACCTGTAGACTTAGGGATGGAAACAGAGGACAAAGAAGATAGAAAAGCATAATAGGGTGATGACAAACGATGATAACTTAAACCGATATAATGGGGATTAGGATTAAGGGTGTTCCGTATACCTTTTCGAAGTGCAATCGGAAGAGACAAGTCCGTAGTAGGAGCAGGGTCAGGTGCAGGACGTGAATCAACCGGGACGGATGCTGGGCGAGGACGACGATGATATGTCAAGAGTGGAGTGTCTTGTGCAGGGAGTCTAGGAGGAGCCACAGTAGACGTTTCAACGTTTGGAATGGGTAAGACTTCTGTAGCGGAAGGTGAAGGAGGAGATATAGTAGACTCCCTAAAGGCCGGCATAGGTAAAACCGCAGATATATCAAGATGATCAGAATGGTCAGAAGAGGTAAAGAAAGGTTTAGACTCAAAAAATGTGACATCGGCTGACATAAGGTACCTACGAAGATCAGGTGAATAACAACGATAGCCCTTCTGAGCACGAGAATAACCAAGGAAGACACACTTGAGAGCACGAGGAGCTAACTTATCTTTCCCAGGAGCTAAGTTATGAACGAAACAAGTGCTCCCAAAAATACGAGGTGGAACAGGGTATAAGGGTGACTGGGGAAACAATACCTCATGCGGAATCTGATTCTGGATGGGAGATGAAGGCATCCGATTAACCAAATAACAAGATGTGAGAACTGCATCGCCCCAAAAACGCAGCGGAACATGAGATTCAATGAGAAGTGTGCGAGCAGTCTCAATAATGTGCCTATTCTTTCTCTCTGCAACCCCATTTTGCTGAGGGGTATAAGGACAAGAGGTCTGATGAATAATTCCATGAGAAGACATAAACTGCTGAAATTGAGAGGATAAATATTCTAAGGCATTATCCTGCGAAGAGTGCGAATAGAAACACCAAATTGATTTTTAATTTCAGCACAAAAATTTCGGAATATAGAAAACAACTCAGAACGATCTTTCATTAAGAAAATCCAAGTACATCTTGAATGATCATCAATGAAACTAACAAAATAACGAAATCCCAAGGTTGAACATACTCTACTAGGACCCCATATATCCGAATGAACTAAAGAAAAAACAGACTCTGCACGACTCTCAATACTACGAGAAAAGGAGGCGCGGGTATGTTTCCCGAGCTGACATGACTCACACTCTAATGTGGATAAACTGGACAAACGAGGCACCATCTTCTGAAGGTTGGACAAGCTAGGATGTCCTAAACGACTGTGAAGTAGGTCTGGAGGATCTGCAACTAGACAGGCCTTCGAGGATGTTAGTGAGTTAAGGTAGTAGAGTCCGTCTTATTCAAGTCCTGTTCCAATCGTCTGTCCCGTACTGCGGTCCTGCATAATAAAAGAGTCATCAATAAAATATATTCCGCAATGGAGGGCAAGAGTCAAACGACTCACAGATGCAAGATTAAAAGGACAGCCAGGGACAAAAAAAACGGAATCTAGAGTGACAGAGGGTAGAGGATTTGCTTGTCCAACTCCTTTTGCTTTAGTTTGAGACCCATTAGCTAAAGTAACGTTGGGAAGAAAATGTGAATACGCAATATTTGACAAAAGGGATTTATAACCAGAGATAAGATCAGAAGCAGCTGAGTCCATAACCCATTGTTCAAGAGGACTAGACTGGGAAACAGAAGCAAAAGAATTACCAGCAACAGAAGTATCAGGCTGAGCAACAGTGGCTACTTGTGGAGACGTCTGCTTACTTGCTCGATATTTAAGGAACTCATTATACTCCCTTACATATACAGAAAATCCCTAGTTACCTGTAGGCTCGGTCTGAGCAACATAAGCATTTTTTGTTGGTCGACCATGTAAAGAATGGCACACGTCACGAGTGTGACCAAGTTTATAACAATAAGAACACTTGGGTCTAGATCTTCCAAAACGACCTCCTCCTCGTCTATACTCCATAGTATGAGAAGACCGATTGTCCACGGATTGGGAGACGAGGATAGATGAATCAAGTGTCTGTGATGAGCTCACTAGGTGACTTGGTGCTGCAGCAAGGCGAAGTAAGCGAGAGAATAATTCATCAACTGTGGGGACAGTCGGACTAGCCAAAATCTGATCGCGTACTGAGTCAAGATCATTAGGAAGCCCAGCAAGAGTAAGAACTAGAAACAGCTTTTGTCGTTGCTCTTGCTGCTTTGCAACGCTAGCAGAAACTGGCATCAACGTCTCAAATTCCTCCATAACTGCCTGCACTTGACCCAAGTAAGTAGACATATCTAATTCCTGTTTCTTTAAATTTGTCATCCGCGATATCACATCATAGAAACGAGATATGGCATTAGTGTATAAAGTACGAGCCTTTTCCCAAACCAAATAACATGTTTGGAATGGACGAAACAAGGGCATCAACTTGGAATCAATAGATCGCCACAAAATACTGCATAATTGAGCATCAATCTTCTCCCAATGTGCTTTGGCTTTTTCATCTCCATCACTAGACTCCTTGGTTAGATGATCCTGAACACCTTGGCCTTTACACCACAACTCGACAGACGAAGCCCAAGCTAGGTAGTTTGAACCTCCCATTAAAGGTTCTGAGGTAATCATAATACCGGAACTGCCAGAACGCTGGTTTCTAGACCCGAAAGCATCTAGTCCCAAAGACATCTTTGGATTATCAACTGAAAACTCGCTGAAACTGAAACAGAGCACTGAAAACTGGCGCTGCCGGAAAACTGCAACACTGTAGCTGCCGGAAAAGTATTGTTGCTGCCGGAAAAATTCAAAGTTGTCGGAATTGAAAAATAAAAATATGGATAGGCTCGGAATTCAAGGTTGAGCAAACTGTCCTGAAGAAATTCTGGCCGAAAAGTACTGTAATTGCCGGAAAAGTCAATAAAGTCGCCAGAAAAAACTGAAAGTTTTCGGAATCGAACGAAAAAAGGATGGGTAGGGTCGGAATTGAAGGGCGAGCAAACTGTCCTGAAGGAGTCACCGGAAAAAATGGCCGGAAGGGGTGCCACGCGCCGGCGCGTGGGCTCACGCGCCGAGGGTGTTGCCGGCGCGTGGGGGCGCGTGAATGGTTCTATTCCGGTGATTTTTTCTGGGGTTGGTCGGAATTCTCTTCCGAACCTCGTGGTGGTCTCAGATTTTGCACAACACCAACAAAAAAGGTAGTTTAGTTACGGACAACCTCTTAAGTCGCCGGAAAATTGCACGGCGACGAGGTCTTTCTTCCCGGAAGTAGCTGGAATGACGCACAGCTATAATATTCTCACTGTAGCTCTGATACCATGTGAGAAAGCACGGGAGAAAAATATATATCTTGATATTAAACATGATACAATGAGCCCTATATATAATACACATAACCTAACCTACTCCTAATACACTTTGGATTAGGGTTCTACTATTTACATATCTAACAGAGGCCATTAATCTAAACTGAAAGATGTTGGTAGCTGAACTTGCGATTTATGAATGAAACATGGCATTCTTGCATCATTCAATTGTGACGTCTACACCAAACCTTAGCTGGGACTGCCTGAATTCGTACATGAAAGAGGAACGACGCTGTTTAACTAGATCTCCTATAGTGTGACTATTTTACGGAAACTGATAATCAACACATGGAGTGCTTTCAAGTGACACAAATTTGAGAGACAAGTAGCTTCATCTAAGAAGGGTCAGGATAATCCATCAAGCTAGCTTCAGCCAGTGGCGGCTGAAGCCCAAGGCAGGTAAGGCAAGGGCTTTAGGCCCCACAAATTTGAAGGCCCCACTTTTTAGTAGTTTTAGGTTTATGTATTTATTTTTCTGTTAGAAAAATCAAGTACTTAATGTAAAAAAATATAATTTTGCTGATGGAAAGAAAAAGTAACGTTACTTCTACTATTAATGCATATGGGGGATATGAATCGTTTTTTTTTTTTGGTAATTTGGGAAAAGAATCGCCACTTTTACTGCTTTTGCCTTTTTGGGTGTGACTTCTTTCTTCATATTTATTTACAATTACAAAGCTGAAACTTTACTTTGCCTTCTTCTTTTCTACTTTAACTTCTAAAAAGCTTTGTGATAATTCTTACTTCTTCCTGTCAAAAGAACTACAAGAATCTTGTGATCATTCTTTGTGGAATAAAATACAAAGTTGGTAAGTACGAATTTTTTTTCAATCGTGAATAATTTTATTTAATGGCTAAATATTTTTTTCTTGGCTCAAGAAATGAATTAAACTCGTGAATAATTTTGTTTACAAAATAGGTCTTTCATTTTTGGTTCATATACAGAATTTAAGTTTAATCTTAGTGTAAATTTTGTTTTTCGAGGGTTTCAAGCACAAAAACATAAAAAAGTTTTTTGGGGATCAGCTTATCAATTGAATCGGGTTCTATTGTTCTAAACCTTTTGCTATTTTTTTAATCTAAATTCTGCCATTTTTTATATTTTTACTTTATAGATACACTGTAATTTTTGTTGTTTACTAGACTAAAATATGTCTACTAGAAAATATGAATCCGGTTATACAAAACTAAGATTTGAAACTTTAATACAATCCCAAAAAGGAGCACTTGATAAATTTTTATCAAGTAATAAAAATTCTAAACTAGAGAATATGGGAGAATGTTCTTTGAATGAACAAGTTACTAATCTAGTTGATTTAGATAATAATAAAATCCAAGAAAAAGAAGAAGGAAGTGAGAAACCTGACATAGATTCTAAAAAAAATCAAGAACTTTTAAATGAATTGAATACTTGCACTCCTAAAAACATATATGATCCTAGTCAATGCACTGATGTAGATACAAAGTTGAGAGATCTATTAGTAGAAAAAGGACCAATTAGAATTACAGAAATAGATTTTCCCAAGGATAAATTCTTAAGACATTTTTCTGCTACACATTATATCCAAAAGTTGCAAACGGGGAAAGACATGAAAGGAGATGGTTAATTTATTCTAAAGAATTGGATAAAGTATTTGTTTTTGTTGCAAGTTATTTAATA
The DNA here is from genome assembly GCA_034376525.1 of Nicotiana benthamiana. Classification (NCBI taxonomy): domain Eukaryota; kingdom Viridiplantae; phylum Streptophyta; class Magnoliopsida; order Solanales; family Solanaceae; genus Nicotiana; species Nicotiana benthamiana. Next base: position 140,438,746 of record CM067329.1, on the reverse strand, counting down.
CAACTTCTAGTGCTTGTAGCAGTAAATTAGCTTAGTGAAGGAACTAGAGATTGGAGAAACCTTAGCACTAAACTCAAAGCTCATGAAACTACGAATGAGCATATTATTAATATGAGTGCATAGATTGATTTAGAAATGAGACTGCACAAAAATAAAACAATAGATAAAGATGTTCAAGAACAAATTAGGAGAGATAGAGAGCACTGCAAAAATATATTGACAAGAATAATTACTATGGTAAAAACACTAGGAAAAAATAATTTGGCATTTAGGGGAAAAAATGAAAAGATATACCAAGAAAACAATGAAAATTTTTTAAGTCTGATTGAAATGATTGCAGAATTTGATCCAATCATGCAAGAACATGTTCGACGAATTAAGCATGATGAAATTCATAGTCATTACCTTGGACATAATATACAAAATGAATTGATAAACTTATTAGCAAGTGAAATTAGGAATAAAATTATTCAAAAAAATCAAAGAAACAAAGTATTTCTCAATCATACTTGATTGCACTCCAGATATAAGTCATCAAGAACAAATGTCTTTTATATTGCGGAGTGTTAATATTTCATCAACTCCAATAAAAATTACTGAATACCTTTTAGAATTTTTAAAAGTTGATGATACAAGTGGACAAGGTCTTTTCGAAGTTATTATGAATGAGATAGAAAATATTGGACTTGATATTGATAATTTAAGAAGACAAGGATATGATAACGGATCTAATATGAAGGTAAACACCAAGGAGTGCAAAAAAGATTTCTTGATATAAATCCTAGATCATTCTATACACCAGGTGGTTGTCACAATTTAAATTTGGTACTTTCTGATATGGCTAATTCTTGTACAAAAGCTATCGTTCTTTGGAGTTCTACACCGTATATACTCACTTTTTTCTTCTTCCACCAAGCGATGGAAAGTTTTAAAAGATAGTACACCCAACCTAACTCTTAAATCATTGTCACAAACATGTTGGGAAAGTCGTATTGAAAGTATCAAAACGATAAGATTTCAAACTCCACAAATAAGAGATGCTTTATTAAACTTAGCAGAAGCTAGTGAGGATTCAAAAACTAAAAATGACGCTAGCTGTTTAGCGACATACGAGCTTCAAAATTTTGAGTTTTTATTGGGTATGACTATTTGGTATGATATGTTGTTTGCTGTAATTCAATTAGTAAAAGCTTGCAATCAAAAGATATGCATATTGATGTAGCCATAGATCAACTAAGAGGCCTTATTTCTTATTTTCAAAAATATAGAGAAGAAGGGTTCACAACTGCTACGATTTCTACTATGGAAATTGCATCTGAGATGAACATAGAACTGAATTTCGTAAAAAACGTGTAATCTATAGAAAAAAACAATTTGACGAGAATGTTGATAATGAAACCACAAAGTCTCTTGAAGAATCTTTTAGAGTAGATTACTTTTTATATATAGTAGACCAAGCCATTCTTTCGCTTCAAAATAGATTTGAACAATTCGAAGCGTATGAACGTATTTTTGGTTTTTTGTTTAGTGGTAAAAATTAAAGTCATTAGATGATGAGAATTTGAAAAAATATTGTCTTAACCTTGAAATATCTTTAAGATATAATAGTCACTCTGATATTGACGGTCTAGACTTATTTTTGAATTAAAAGTATTGAGAGAAATGGTACAAGTAGAAGATAATACTCTAGTCGACATACTCAATCAAATAAAAAGACTTGATTTTTTTCCAGATGTCTATATTGCTTATAGAATAATGTTAACAGTTCCTGTAACAGTTGCCTCTGCGGAAAGAAGTTTTTCAAAACTAAAATTGATAAAATCTTATCTAAGATCAACTATGTATCAAGAGAGGTTAAACGGATTAGCCATTTTATCAATTCAAAGAATTGTTAGAGGAAATAGATTATAAAAAAATTATTAATAAATTTGCAACTCAAAAATCTAGAAAAATAGCCTTTAAATAAAATATGTATATTTTTTTAGAGGAACTTAAGGCCCTAATTACAGTTTGGCTTTAGGCCCCAAACTGTGTTGAGCCGCGTCTGGCTTCAGCCTGCTTGCCGAAAAATCTAAGAAAGAATTCTGTACCTCCAGCTATAACAAAATAAGGAGATTCAACATTTGAGTAAGCAAGTCTTAGAGGGTGTTTGTCTAAGCTTATAAGCTGGTCAAACTGGCTTATAAGCACTTTTGGCTTATCTACGCGTCTGGTAAAATTAAAAGTGCTTATAAGCGAAAAATAGCCAAAAGCCATAAGTTGGTCTCCCCCAACTTATCAAATTCCAGCTTATAAGCACTTTAGATTTGACCAAAATATTTACTATTATATCCCTAAAATAATTCTTTTTAAACAAAACTTTCATCTGCTTATTATTAATTTTAGCACTTTTATCCAAACACGTAACTATTTATTTTTTAAATCAGTTTCAGCACTTAATGTTTATCAACTACGTAAATCAGCTAAGCGAAACCGGCTCTTAAATCCTAGTAATGTGGGGTTATAATTCAGAATGGTTACCGTTATGTTAATCAATTGAAATTTATTATATGGATGAAATATCAAATAAGTTGACCCGAGCTAATTTTGTTGAGTAAAGATTAATAGAAGTATCTTCTTTAGCCTGATAAAGTAGCATTTTACACAAAAACAAGGGCGTGAAAATAAAGCATTGCTGAAGGGCGAATTGCTTACAGATTTAACGGATGGAGGAACTCGAGCACCCAAGCTGAAATCAATTCATTCAACAAAAAAGAAAAACACAATTTATCAACAGTTGGTTCGTTCAAGCAAAACCCAAGAATTTTGAAAAGAAGATTAGTGGTAGTACCTTTCGAGAAAGTTCTTGAAAAAAGAAAGCGAAGGATTTTGTAAAATTGAAGGGTTCGTTTTGCATAGGTCCACGAATTGCTTTAGGTCTTGGATTTTCTCATTATCCATGATCGTCTTCGTCCCGCGACTTCTCACTTTCTCTAGTCTTAGTAGTCCAACATATGTCAACTTCCGGAACTTTGTCCGCAGGATAGCCGAGGGTTTTTCATTTGATATACCAAAATAGCCCGTTAAGTATAGGGTTAAATTAGTATTGGCCCTTAATGTTTAACCCTAGACGTGAATGGCCCTTTATCTAATTATCTTTGCCAAAGGAGAGCATTTTTGGTCCCAGGGTTACTCAAGGAATCAATATTACCATATGTCCATATAATATGCATGGAATTAACCGCTTCATGCCAAACATATAATATTCCTTGCTCATGGCGCCAATGAAATTTTATATGAGAGAAGAAGGAAGACTATGCATTCTTTTATTTGAAAACCCAGTGGTGGCAAAATGGTTAAAATGAGACAGTTAACCATTCATATTATTTATTAAAAGATGGATTTGATAATAAATTTTTAAAAACAGATCAAATTTAGATAATAATTATATTATTCATTTAGAAAATAGTTAACTAATGGGTAACCAATATATAACCGGTTAGGTTGACTTTGGAAAGGCTACTAAGGACCGGGTGAAGAAATGAGTTTAACTTTTACATTTGTAAAGTTTCAATTTGGGAGTTCCTCAGGTTTGAGCGATAGAAATTCTCCCAAAAATGATCATATTCAAGAAGTTATGGATAAAATGGTTACCCATATTATCCGTCGGTTAATCCTTTTTTTATCCGTATTAAATATTGGTCGAGTTAAATAATTTATCCGTTTTTCATTACCTGCCTTCGACCAGAACCATATCCGATCCGACCTGCCCGTTTGTCACTCTCATGAATACCAAATAATAACAACATAGCACTTGAAATTTGATATTTTGTATTAGTCAGATTATGTATCGACAAGATAGTATGAAATACGGGATTTTTTTTCTCTTAGTTCAGCTTCATAAATTTTTGTCTTTTCAAGCTACTGATGGAAATACAACAAAATTGATGGAATTACAATATAAGGGAGCTTTGGAATAACGGTAAAATTATTTTTGTATGACGTATTAATAAGGTCATATCAAGGGAAGTTTCATGGGGCACGTGAACTCATGGTCCCATCCCTAAATCATGCATAGTAATATTATATTTTCTTTAAAATACTTGTATATATATATATATATATACACACACACATACACACACACACGTGGGCGCCCAAGCTCAAATTATCATATTAGAAGAGGAAGAGGTTTTTAATTGGTATATAAGCAATTGTTCTTCTTCTAATTCTTAAAGAGTTGAGAAGAAGGCAAGCCTCGCGTTGTCTTCGTTATCACTCGCTCAGCTCAGCTAAGGATTCAGATTTGGTGAAAAGATCGATTGATTGATTAATTTTTTGGACCAAATTTGTTTGCTAATATTAAAATCCAACCGTTTCCATATTTTTGTTTTCTGTTTTTGTAACAGAAAATTAACTACCCTTTTCCCTCTTTATTGTTGAGTAAGTAGCCATTTATATTGTGGCCACTGTGCATAAACAACCATTCTAAAGAGTTGACCTCTTCAGATTTCAGTCGAACATTGGCTATAAATACAAGTCCATTCCTCAGATTTTTCATAGGATTTTCTGAGTTTCTCGTCTCCTCCTTCTTTTGCATTGTTTTAACTTCAAAAAAAATAACGGTAAGTGTAATTTGCTGCTGAACTTTGTGTTTGCTGAACACTACGTTTGAAATACCAATATACCAGTGTGTAATTTGTTCTATCCTGAGAGGAAATAATCCATAACCTTGGGTACTAGAAAACTACTTTGGGAGCAGTTAATTACTATAGCTAGAACTACCAATCACAACTGGTTCATTGGTGGTGAATTCAATGAAGTCTTGAAAGCTGGAGATAAGTTTGGGGGTAACCCTATAAACCCTGGGCGTAGTAAACAGTTTTGCAACTGTATTAATAAATGAAACCTAATTGACCCAGGGTACAAAGGTAGCAAATACACATTGTCCAACAAAAGATATTCCAACTACAATACTCTAATTCTAGAAAGGATAGATAGGTGCTTTGCTAATGAAGGGTGGATTAATCAGTACCCCGAGGCAAGTGTACAACACCTTCCTCGGAACCATTCAGATCATTACCCCTTAAAATGTAGATGGAATGGGGACCCAGTAATAAGCCAAACAAGCCGTTCAGGTTTGAAACCATGTGGGCTAGTCATCCCTCTTTCCCCAATATCATTACTCAGGCATTCAAAGACCAGGCCACCCTCATTCAATCCATTGATGAGTTCAAAAAACTAGCTACAAAATGGAACAAAGAGGTCTTTGGTAACATTTGTCACCAAAAGAATAGACTCTTAGCCAAAATCAATGGCATCCAGAAGCTAGCCAGCTACCAATTCAGTAGCTTCCTGCAAAACCTTGAATTTGAGCTCAACAAGGAACTGAATCTCATCATAAAAATGAGGAAGACTTCTGGAAGTTGAAATCCAGGATCAACTGGCTCAAGGAAGGTTATGCCAACACTAGGTTCTTCCATGCTTCTACCTTAAATAGAAGAAGGACAAATAGGATCCTCACCCTCAAAGAAGACAATGGCAACTGGATCACTGATAAAAAAGAGATCCAGCCAGCTATTGTTGATTTCTTCAATAACCTATACACCACTTCCTATTTTGAAGTGCCCTGGGCAACTGCTATCCACTCCAATTTGGAACCTGCCCTGCTCCAAAGTCGCAAGTCCTTCATGGGATAGACCCTTCCATGTGTCTGAAATCGGAAAAGCTATGTTCTCCAATAATCCATTCAAGTCCCATGGCCCTGATTGCATTCACCCCTTCTTTTACCAATAATACTGGGATATTGTAAGTCAATCAGTCACAAAATTCTACAACCAATGCTTTGACATAGGGTCCATGGACAACGCCATGAATAAGACACTCTTGTGCCTCATCCCAAAGGCCCCCCAAGCCTCAATGTTGAAAAACTTCAGACCCAATGGGCTCTGTAATACTATCTACAAGACAGTTACAAAAATCAATGTGAATAGGATAAAGCCAATCATGGCACACATCATAGGCCCAAGTCAAGCCAGCTTCCTATCTAACAGAAAGGCCAGTGACAATTCCATCATTGTCCAGGAATGAATAAACCAATTCAGAAAGAGGAAAGGTAGGGGTGGTAACATGATTCTAAAAATAGAACTGGAAAAAGCCTTTGGCGGGCTAGAATGGTCCTTCATTAGAGACACCCTAGAAGCTTTCAATTTCCCAAAGATACTTTCCATACTAATCATGTCCTACATAAGCACATCATCCATCTCCATTCTAGTCAAGGGGGGGGGGGGGGGGGGGGAATGAAGCATTCAACCCCTCAAGAGGCATCAAACAAGGAGACCAAGCAGTTAGGCCGAACCAATGGCATCCCATTAGTGAAAGTAGGTCAGGACCCAGGATCTCTCATCTCTTCTTTGTAGATGTCCTTACTCTCTTTGCTAAAGGAAACATTAGGAATTGCAACACAATCATGTCTATCATACAGCTTTACACAAACGGCTTGGGTTCCCCATCTTCCATAAGAGACAAACGGCTTTAGACTTCCAATTCATCATTGATAATATGCAATCTAGGATGGCTGGCTGGAAGATCAAATACCTTACCATGGCTGGGAGAACAGTGCTGGCTAAGACAACACTTAACATCGTCCCAAGCCATGTCATGCAATGCATCTCCCTCCCCACTAAAGTTACCAACCAAATTGATAGAATTCAAAGGAACTTCCTATGGGGCACCACCCCCGATAAAAAGAAAATGAACTTAGTCAAATGGGATGTTGATACCCAAACTAAAGCAGAGGGAGGGCTAGGTTTGCAGAAAGCTAGTATGAAGAACAAAGCTGCCCTTGCAAATATAACTTGGAGAGCTTAAAGGAACACGAATAGCCTCTAGGTCAGAGTTTTGATCCATAAATATTGTAACATGTCCAGAAATGCCTCAGCCTTGAGAAGCACAGGCACACAAAAATCCCCAATATGGAAGGGTCTTATAAAAGGTTGGGAAACTTGAAGTAAACTCAATAGGTGGATAGTTAATAGAGGAAACAAGGTTAACTTCCTGAATGATGAGTGGATTCCTAACCAGTCTGACTTAAGGGAATTGATTCAAGGCCCCCAAACTCACAATGATCTAATAACTAAGGTTGGTTCAATCCACCAGATGGGCATATGGATCACATCCTCACTGTCCTTTGATCTTCCTCCCCATATTCTAAACCTCATAAACTCTATGGTCATCCCTAGTGAGACTACTAAAGAAGACAACTTATTTTGGGACCTCACCGCTAATGGCCAATTCTCTAATAGCATTGCTTACTCATACTTAAGCAGGAACTCTAAGGCCCCCTTTATCATGGGGAAAAATTTTTCAAGGGAATATGGAAGGTACACAAGATGAATAAAATCAAGCACTTCATATGGCTCCTAACTCAAAGACTCCCAACCAGAAGCTACCTCCATTCCATTGGACTGACATGTCCACCCCAATGCCACTACTCTGGATTTGCTAATGAAGATATTGATCACATCTTCTCCCACTGCCCATATGTTGTTCAGTTCTGGCACACAATCCAATCGAAAGCAACATCTCAACCCTACTCCAACCTAAATCCTAATGAACTCCATTGGATATCAGTTGTGTAGAAAATCAAAGATACCAAATACAATGCAGCCCTCACTTGGGGCAGTCTAATACCATTCTGCCTATGGCACATTTGGCTGATGAGGAACAACAACCTGTTTAACAACAAAAAGGACCCAATCAATCCAATAACACTATTACAAAGGCTACTGAATTCTGTGCTATGAACAATAGCAGAAGAGAAAAGTACAAGTACCAAGTCATGCTTAAGTGGAATCTACCAGCTATGGGTACTTTTAAACTCAACACAGATGGGGCTACAAAAGGAAACTTAGGTATGGGGGAGTGTTTAGAGACAACAGTGGAAACTGGATCTTAGGATTCATGGAGAACATACCCAATACAACAAATATTGAGGCAGAAATCAGAGCACTCACCAGAGGCCTTCAGCTAACGGAAAGAAACAACCTTTTGCCGCTTGAAATAAACACGAACTCTTCAGAAGTTATCAACATACTAATTAACGAAAATCAAATTTTTGACCCTTTGATTTGTGAATGCAGGTCGTTGATCCAAAGGCTGGACCAGAGTAGAGGTGAGACACAACTACAGGGAACAAAACATGGTAGTTGATGCACTAGCTAAGGAAGCAGTGAAGGAAAATCCTTTGCGTAAATCATTGACTTTAGCAGTTCCTCTGGTGTTTGCCACTGATGTATTTTGGCAGACATCCTAGGAATTGAACTATCTAAGATCTTTTGTGGGTTGTAACTAAAGCACTATTCTGCAAAACATTGCAGTTTTGGGGGAACTAATATACCCCAACAACTGCAGCAACAGTGTAACATCAGGGACTATATACCATCCCAGGTACCCAAAAAAATAGAAACATCGTTGCAACTACTCCGAGCGGGAAGAAGACTTTGAACATTAGCCTCATTCTTCATCTTCATTCTATATTCTGTAGTCAATGTGAGTTTTCTCCCACCATGGAGTTTTTCACATTTGCTTCTCCTTTTTGGTTTCAAAAATCTTACATTGTCTATCTAGAGTCCATTAGGATATGAGGTTTTTCGGTTGAAAATGGACATGACTTCCTAACTGTGATGACCCGACCCGTCGTCTCAGGTGTTTCCGTCCCGTTTTTTCCGTTTAATGCTTCTACGTGTTTCATTATATTTGTTTGGTGAGTTTGAGTGGATTTGGATTGAGTTTGGTAAGAAATGAGATAATTAGTCTGTTTAAGGAAATGTTAGTTTGGGAAAGTCAACCGAAAGTTGACTTGTCACTTAGAGGGCTCAGAATTAGTTTTCAAAGATTCGATTCGTTTCGGGGGATGATTTAAGGCTTAGGAGAGTAGTTGGAAGTGATTTTGGAGGCTCGGTATAGAAGTCAGCCTATTTTGGCGAAGTTAGAATTTTGGCAAAATCTGGTTGGTATGTGAGATTTTGATCTGAGGGTCATAATGGAATTCCGAAAGTTGCAGTAGCTTCATAAGGTGATTTGGGATGTGTGTGAAAAATTTCAGTTGATTCGGAGGTGATTAGGTCAGGTTTGTGATCGAATGCGAGTTTTGGAAGTTTTTATAGAACTTATGCTTTGATTTGATAAAATTTAATGATTTTTATGTTAAAGATAGTTTTTTATGATTCGAGAAAGTTTGAATAAGGTAAAAGATCATGTATGAGGTTTTTGTTGAGGTCCTGGGGGCTTCGGGGACCTCGGGGTGATTTCGGGTGGTTAAATAGAGAGTTTAGAGTTTGTTGCATATTGAAGAATTTTTGGTTCTATCATTTCCGCATCTGTGGAAAAGGGACAGCATAGGCGGTTCAGCAATGCAGTTGGAAGGTCGCAGATGCGATTTCTGAGATGTTTGGTTGTTCTGCAAAAACGGATGGGAGTCTACATATGTGGCAATCGCGGAAGTGATTTTAGACCACAGAAGCGGTCCTGGTGATTTTAAGTTAGACTGCAGAAGCGGTCATTTGGAAGCAAATGCGGTGACCACAGGTGCGGTATTTTAACCGCAGAAGCAAAAATCAGGCTGGGTTTAAGTGAATAGTGTTTCACGATTTTGAAAGAGAAGAAAACATTTTGGACTTCGGCTAAGGGGACGTTTGGGCGATTTATGAAGAAGGATTCAAGGGTTTTCATCATGTATGGATTATTGGACTTAAATTATGTTATTATGGTGTAAAAACATGGATTAAACACTAAATATTCAAGGAATTAAAGGTTAAAATGGAGGTTAGGCTTGAAGTTTAAGATAGTTTGAATTAATAATTTGAGGGGTCAAATTGACTTCGATTCTTGTGAATTTGATATGTATAGACTTGTGACGAGATAAGGATCGTATTAATGTAAAATTTTCTGGATTTTGAGAAGTGGGCTCGGGGCTCGGGTTTTGCTAATTTCGTGATTTTTAATATTTTTCGAGTCCTTTTGATTTAGTTATATTCCCTTAGCCTATTGTAATGTATTCGTTGTGATTTTGGCCAAATTCGACACGCGAGGAGGTCGAATTGAGAGGAAAGGTCATTGTGAGCTAGTCTTTGAATGTTGTTCTGAGGGTTTGAAACCTCAGACGTTCACATAGTAACACTATATTGAGGTGTGACACGTATTCTATATCGAGTGCGGGGTCGTTTGCTATTGGGGTTTGTGATTTGGTCCATCTTAGTGATATTTCTACGATATTGGTGATTGATACACATACTTTATTGATGTTATTAGGGCTTGTTGTCATGTTTGGGGCCTTGTGCCGACTTGTAGAATCCTTTGGGGATTGATATTACTGTTTTAGCATAATTTGCATATCATATGGTTTCAGACCAAGGTTTTAAATACTGTTTTGCAAACTCATCCATATTTCTAAGTTTTGAAAAATCAAATGATATTATAAATGTTATTTCGGGCTGAGGACTACTACTTTACAAATGCCCAATGGGCTTATATCGTTTTCTGTATTGAGCACGGATCAAGCTGCGCACCGCAGCAGTGATTTGAAATAGTGGTAACAATGGCACTATATGATATGACTTGAAACAGTGGTAACAATGGCACTCTATGATGTAAATGGGTTAGGTAAGAATAACTGACTAGGACTTGATTGATGCCACGAGATGGCTTGTTATTGCGCTTGGGATGTAGGTGTTAGAAAATACGCTTAACGCTAGAGGGGGTGAATAGCGTTATAATAAAATTTAGCGTAAACTTGCGGAAATTAAAATTTGCAGGAAATAAATAAGTGCGTTAAATAAACAAAAAGGAAAGAACGCACCGATATATTCTGGTTCACCACAACACGTGACTAGTCCAGTCCCCGAGAGACTCTCTCGAGATTTTCCACTAACTTGTTAAGCTTACGGGTGCTCAACAAACCTTTACAACTTAAGGACACAAGCCTTAACACCTCTGCTCGGAGATACAACACTCCAAGACTTCAACCAAGGAAACACAAGTTCCTTACAACAAGAGAATCACAATTCTCTTACAAGTGTGTAAAACACTTAACACTCAAACAAAATACTCCTTTATGAGTAGGTATGAGTAAAATAAATAAGCTCTAGATCAGAACAACTTTGGACAAGAATATGGCTCTCAAAAGCTTTATGAAATTGAATATAAAATGATAAACAAAAGTATGCAAGCTTATAGCAATGTAAAGATCAGTTGTAGTATGTTGTTGTGTTTAAAACACTGAAATGAAGCTGTATTTATAGTTGAAAAACTTGGCATTACCGTTGCCTAATTGTCAATTAAGAGTTGCTGATTTTACTCACTGACAATCGATTGTCAAACCCCAACAATCGATTGTCTGCCAGTCAGATCAAAATTCAATCCCAGATTTTACGCTTGATAATCGATCACTTACAATCCATAATCGATTACTGGCAACGTTCAAAAAATCCTTTCCAGATTTTACCACAAACAATCGATTGTCCAGAATCAACAATCGATTACTCAGCAACGTTCAAAAAATCTTTTCCGAATTTTAATCAAAACAATCGATTATACCAAATCAATAATCAATTACCCAATAACGTTTAAAAAATCTTTTCCGGATTTTAATCACAACAATCGATTATACAGAATCAATAATCGATTACCTGACGGTATTTGAAAACTTTACGACAACGGTCAGCTTCACAATCGATTGCACAAAGTCAACAATCGATTACTTATCAGTTTTTGAAAATCATTTTAGACACTGCCTCTTGACAATCGATTGTTATATACTCACAATCGATTATTTAATAGTTTTGAAAAGGTCTGGAAGTCACTGCCTCAACACAATCGATTGTCATAAGTTCACAATCGATTATTTTGTGACTTTGAAAATTCTGAAGGACACTGTCTCTTCACAATCGATTGTCATTAGCTTCACAATCGATTATTTTGAGTTTTTGAAAACTTTGATGGACACTGCCTCATCACAATCGATTGTCATTTGTTCACAATCGATTGTCATGCAGGTTTGAAAAAACTGATGCTCACTGTCTTACTCACAATCGATTCTCATTAGTTCACAATCGATTGTCATGCAGTCTTGGCTTAAAAACAATCGATTATCATAAGTACATAATCCATTATCTTAGTCCAGATTTCTAAGGCATGTCTATAAATTATTTTGACTACTGTAAATATGCATGATTTAAAATCATTTGACGTTAAATTAAATATGCATGATTTTGGAAAATAGTTTTATGAGAGAAGTCATGTTACGAGTCAAGTTGTAGGATCAAGATCACAAATAAGAATGACTCAATTAAACTTATAAAACTTTGTCTTGAGCTTGAATCTCGTCGTATATCAATTGTGCGCTTGTTTCTTGAACTTCGTCATATATCAATTTTTGCTTCGTTTGTCATTCATCAAAACCTACACAAAAGAACACATGTTTTAGTATATTGCATTGAGAACGTGTTTCCAACAGTAGGAGCCCCTCCGGAGTCTCTATACACCCCGAGTGAGCGCCGTCGACGATAAATAATTTTGGTTGGCTTGAGCTGCACGCCGCAGTGGGTACTGGAACTTACCATCATATCTATTGCATTTCATTCATGCGTTGAACCTTTATTTGTTGTTCGACAGTTAAGTTTCACACATTATTGTATTTTTGGATTTTAGCTTACTTTGTGTATTTCTATATTTTCTTACTTTCAGTATGTATTTACTTTTATTACTCACTAGGTAGGAGTACTCACTTTACTCCCTGCACCTTGCGTGCAGATCCAGGGCAGTCTCAGGCTGAGTAAATCCAGTTGATCAACATATTTAGCTTTCGGGAGTATCGAGGTAGCTGCATGGCGTTCGTAGCCATTGATTTTTCCCCCTCTATCCCTATCCTTTATTTCCGCATTATCAGTTTTAGACAGACTTTGTAGTAGGACGACATTCTGTATTTTAGAGGCTCATGGTCGTGATACCGAGTCCTTGTGGGGAAATATTATGTATTTCGTTAATCATTTCGCATTTATTTAGTATTTTGGATCTTGACTTAAATGGTATTTCATTTCATTGTCTTAATAATTTGGGTTAAATGTTGATAAATAGTTGGGCTTGACTAGTAGTGTGATGGGCGCCATCACGATCGGGTTGGCATCGTGACAAGTTGGTATTAGAGCCTAGGTTACTTGGTCTCGCGGTTTATGATTCGGTTTAGTAGAGTCACGATGATCGGTATGGAGACGTCTCAACTTATCCTTGGGAGGCTGCAGAACTTTTAGGAAAACTTCACATTCTTGGAATTCTTATCGTGCGACTTTGTTGGTCCGAGAACTAAACTTCTATTATTCTATTCTCTCGCATATAGCGCGAACACGCGCTTCCGGACAAGGTGGACGACCACCAGTACCACCTACCGAGTCCACCAGAGGCAATGGACGCGGTCGTGGTCATGGTCGAGGTAAAGCCGCAAAGGCAGCACCTGTTGACCCACCAGTTGCACCGGCGCAGGCTCCAGATGTGGAGACTCCAACAACACTTGCTCAAGCACCAGCTGTGCCTATTGTGATTTCAGGTCTTCAGGAGGCCCTAGATTAGATTTTATCAGTGTGCACTGGCCTGGCTCAGGCTGTCTCATCCACTACTGCGATAGCTACTTCACAGGCTGGGGGAGGCAGTCAGACCCCCACTACTCGCACACCTGAGCAGGTAGTGTAGAGTTTGCATACACCAAAGGCACCACTAGTTCAGAAGGTTGCCCCAGTTTAACTGATTGCACTAGTTCAGGATGTTATGGTTCCATCCATGTCGGACGATGACCAGCGTCCTCTTGAGATGTTCAGCAGGATTTCACCTCCTACTTTCAATGGTGCTCAAGGCGAGGATGCCCAGGATTTTCTCTTCAAGTGTCGACGCATGCTTCGGACAACATGGATCTTGGAGTCTAGCATCGTATCATTCACTACCTTTTAGTTCTTAAGAGCAGCCTTCGCTTGGTGAGAGGCATATGAGCGGCGTAGGCCGGTAGGTGCAGCGCCCTTGTCATGGCAGGAGTTCGCCACTCTCTTTCTGGAGAAATGGGTACCGCAATCTCAGAGGGAGGAGCTGCGTAGACAGTTTGAGTGGCTCCGTCAGGGAGATATGACCGTATCTCAGTATGAGGTGAGATTTTTAGAGTTGGCTCGTTATGCTCCATGGATGGTCCTGACTGATCAAGAGAGAATTATGAGGTTTGTGGATGGACTTATCTATCCCATCAGTATTCTGATGACCCGAGAAAGGATTCTGAGTCATACCTTTGAGGATGCAGGTGATATTGCTCGAGATATTGAGATGGCTCGCCGTCAGGAGAGAAAGGAGCGGGAGGCCAAGAGGCTTCATGGATCGGGCAGTTACAATGATGCTCCGTCTATGGGCAAATTTCAGTAGAGCAAAGGTCGCCATTCAGGTCTCATCAGTCGTCTTATCCCGAGTATCGTGGGGCGTCTTCTAGCCGTGGTCATCAGGGGTCCCAGCAGGGCCAGTCTTCACTTAGTGCTGTCCCAGCACAAAGTTCATTATATCCTCATTCAGCTCGGGGTTCTTCTGCGCCGAGTGTATTGGCTGGTTATTCTAGTTCGAGGGGTTCCCTTCAGTCCCCTTCTCCAACACCTGGTAGTTGCTACAAGTGCGACGAGTTTGGTCATATGAAGAGGCAGTGTCATCGACTTCGTGGTAGTCAGTCTTAGCAGAGGGATCGGCCCTCATCTTCTAGTCCAGTTTCTTCTTCATCTGCCCCACCAGCTAGGGGAGGAGGCCAGAGAGCCAGGGGTCGCCCCAGAGTCGGAGGTCGATCAGGCGGTGTCCAGGATCGGTTTTATGCTATCCTAGGCAGGAAAAACGTCGTTGCTTTAGATGTTGTTATCACATGTATTATCTCAGTCTACCATAGAGATGCCTCTGTATTATTTGATCCCGCTTTATTTGATCCCGGTTCTACCTATTCATATGTGTCTTCATATTTTGCCAGTTATTTGAGTATGCCCTGAGAGTCTCTTGCTTTACCTGTTCATGTGTCTACGCTGGTGGGTGATACTGTTGTTGTGGATCATGTGTATCAGTCGTGTACTGTGATTATTGGGGGGTCTAGAGGCATGAATTGATTTATAGCTATTGAGCATGGTTGATTTCGATATTATATTCTGAGCATGGATAGGTTATCTCTGTGTCATGCTATTCAAGACTGCCATGCTAAGATAGTCACTTTGGCTATACCGGGTGTTCCGAGGATCGAGTGGCATGGTTTGACTGATTATGTCCCCAGTAGGGTTATATCTTTCTTGAAAGCCCAGCGTAGGGTTGGGAAGGGTTGTCTATCGTATTTGGCCGTCGTGCGTGATGTTGGAGCTGAGACTCCCAATATTGATTCTGTTCTCGTTGTGAAGGATTTCCCTGAATTATTTCCTACAGACCTGTCGGGTATGCCCCCAGACAAGGACTTTGATTTTGGTATTGACCTGGTGCCGGTCACCAAACCCATTTCCATTTCCCTGTATCACATGGCACCGGCGGAGTTAAAAGAATTGAAGGATCAGCTTCAGGAACTCCTAGCAAAGGAGTTTATTCGACCTAGTGTGTCACTGTGGGGTGCACCTGTTTTGTTTGTAAAGAAGAAAGATAGCACAATGAGAATGTGCATTGATTATAGGCAGTCGAATAAAGTAACAGTGAATAACAAGTATCCCATTCCTCGTAATGATGATTTATTCGACCAGCTTCAAGGAGAGGGGGTGTTTTCTAATAATGATCTCCGTTCGAGCTATCACCAGTTGAAGATTAAGGATTCAGATGTTCTTAAGACTCATTTCAGGACCCGATATGGTCACTATGAGTTTCTGGTTATGTCTTTTGGGCTGACCAATGCCCCAACAACGTTCATGTATCTGATGAAAAACATATTTCGGCCGTATCTTGATTCTTTTATTATTGTGTTCATTGATGATATCCTGGTGTACTCGCGTAGCCAGGAGGAGTACGCTGAGCATTTGCGCGTGGTGTTGCAGAGGTTGAGGGAGGAGAAGCTTTATGCAAAGTTTTCCAAGTGTGAATTTTGGCTTGGTTCTGTGGCTTTCTTGGGACACGTGGTGTCTAGTTATGGTGTTGAGGTCGATCCAAAGAAGATTGAGGCAGTTCAGAGTCGGCCTAGACCGTCCTCGGCCACAGAGATTCATAGATTCCTTGGTTTGGCGGGCTATTATTGCCGATTTGTTCAGGGTTTTTCATCTATTGCCTCGTCCTTGACCAAGTGGACTTAGAAGGGCGCTCTATTTGTATGTTTGGATGACTGTGAGGAGATCTTTTAGAAGATCAAGATAGATTTGACCACAGCCCCTGTATTGATATTGACATTTGATCCAGTTTCTTACACCGTTTATTGTGATACTTCAAGAATCGGGATTGGCGGTGTATTGATGCAGAAGGGTAGAGTGATTGCTTATGCTTCTCGTCACTTGAAGCCCCATGAGAAGAACTATCATGTTCATGATTTGGATTTGGCTGCTATAGTTCATGCTTTGAAGATTTGGAGGCACTACTTATATGGTGTATCTGTGAGGTATTCACTGATCATTGCAGTCTTCAGCATTTGTTCAAACAAAAGGATCTTAATTTGAGGAAGCGAATGTGGCTTGAGTTACTTAAGGACTATGATATTATGATCTTGTATCATCCGGGAAAGGCCAATGTAGTAGTCGATGCTTTGAGACAAAAGGCAGTCAGTATGGTGAGTTTGGCGTATATTCCATTTTGGGAGAGACCCCTTGCAGTCGATGTTCAGGCTTTGGCCAATCGGTTTGTTCAATTAGATATTTTGGAGCCTAACCGAGTGTTGGCGAGTGTGGTTTCTCGGTCTTTCTTGTTTGATAGCATTAGAGAGCGCCAATATGAGGATCCACATTTGCTTGTTCTTAGATATCGGGTTCAGCTGGTGATGCCAAGGATGTGACCGTCGGTGATGATGGTGTATTGAGGATGCAAGGCCGGATTTGTGTTCCTAATGTGGATGGGCTCAGGGATTTGATCCTTGAGGAGGCCCACAACTCGCGGTATTTCATCCATCCGGGTGCCGCGAAGATGTATTAGGACTTGAGATAGCACTACTGGTGGAGAAGAATGAAGAAATACATTGTGGGAGCTCGGTGTCTCAACTGTCAGCAGGTAAAATATGAGCATTAAAGACCGGGCAGTTTGCTTCAGCAGATGGTTATTCCTTAGTAGAAATAGGAGAGAGTTACTATGGATTTCGTGAGTGGTCTTTCTAGGACTTTGAAGAAGTTCGACTTGATTTGGGTGATTGTGGATAGACTGACCAAGTCCGTGCATTTCATTCCATTGTGTACTACATATTCTTCGGAGCGGTTGGCAGGGATCTTTATTCTAAAAAAGGTAGAGATGAATCCCAAGAGCATAAGGAAGTAGGCTCTTAGATAGGGCATTCCCACTTAGCCCCATCGTGAGATTGTCCGATTGCATGGTGTTCTAGTTTCTATTATATCGGATAGAGGTAATCAATATACTTCTCAGTTCTTGAGGACTTTTTAGCGAGAGTTGGGTACTCAGGTGGAGTTGAGCACAACGTTTCATCCTCAGACGGACAGGCAGTTCGAGCGTACTATTCATATATTTGAGGATATGTTGCGAGCCTGTGTGATTGACTTTAGAGGTTCTTGGGATGAGTTTTTGCCACTTGCAGTGTTTGCCTACAACAACAGCTATTAGTCTAGTATTCAGATGGCACCGTATGAGGCTTTGTATGGGAGATGGTGTAGATCTCCGGTTGGTTGGTTCGATCCCGGAGAGGCTAGGTTGTGACAGATTTGGTCCGGGATGCCTTAGAGAAAGTAAAGGTTATTCAGGAGAGATTTCGCACAGCTCAGTCATGTCAGAAGAGTTATGCGGATCGGAAGGTCCGAGATGTGTCATTCATGGAGGATGAGAAGGTTTTGCTGAAGGTTTCGCCCATGAATGGTGTTATGAGGTTTGGGAAAAAAAGGGAAGTTGAGTCCGCGGTTCATTGGCCCATTTGAGGTACTTAGAAAGATTGGAGAGGTGGCTTACAAGCTTGTTTTGCCACCCAACTTATCGAGTATGCATCCAGTGTTTCATGTTTTTATGTTCCGTAAGTATGTTAGGGACCCGTCTCATGTTTTGGACTTCAGCTCGGTTTAGTTGGATGATGATTTGACTTATGATGTGGAGCCAGTGGCTATTTTGGGTCGTCAGGTTAGGAAATTGAGATCAAAGGATATAGCTTCGGTGAAGTACAGTGGAGAGGTCGTCTTGTGAAGGAGACTACTTGGGAGACCGAGCAGGAGATGCGGAGCAGATACCCTCATCTACTTGAGACTTCAGGTATGTTTCTTGACTCGCTCGAGGATGAGCTTTTGTGTTCGTTGGAGAGGATGTGACGACCCGACCCTTCATCTCATGTGTTTCCATCCAATTTTCCCCATTTCATGTTTCTACGTGTTTTATTATATGCGTTTGGTTTTGAGTAGATTTGGATTGAGTTCGGTAAGAAATGAGACAATTAGTCTCTTTAAGGAAAGGTTAGTTTGGGAAAGTCAATCGGAAGTTAACATGTGAGTTAGAGGGCTTGAAACTGGTTTCCGATAATTCAGTTAGTTTCGGAGGATGATTTGAGGCTTAGGAGCGCAATGGTAAGTGATTTTGGAGGCTCGGTGTAGAAGTTAGCCTATTTTGGTGAAGTTAGGATTTTGGTGAAATCTGGTTGGTATGCGAGATTTTGATTCGAAGGTCGGAATGGAATTCCGAGAGTTGCAGTAGCTTCGTTAGGTGATTTGGGATGTGTGTGCAAAATTTCAGTTGATTTAGAGGTATTTAGGTCGGGTTTGTGATCGAATGCGAGTTTCGGAAGTTTTGATTAAATTTAGGCTTTGATTTGATGAAATTTAATGATTTTTATGTTAACGATACTATTTTAATGATTCGACCAAGTTTGAATAATGTAAAAGATCATGTATGAGCTTTTGGTTGACGTCCCGGGGGGCCTCGGGGGCCTCGAGGTGATTTCGGTTGGTTAAACGGAGAGTTTAAAGTTTGTTGCATTTTGAAGAATTGTTGGTTCTATCATTTCCGCATCTGCGGAAAAGTGACCACATAGGCGGTTCCGCAGATGCGGTGGGAAGGTTGCAAATGCGGTTTCTGGGAGGTTTTGCTGTTCCGCAAAAGGGGATGGTAGTACGCATATGCGGCAACTGCAGAAACGGTCATGGCAGTTTTTAGTTAGACAGCAGAAGCGGTCATTTGGACGCAAATGTGGTGACCGCAGGTGCGGAATTTTAACGCAAAAGCGGAAATCGGGCTGGATTTAAGTGAACAGAGTTTCACGATTTTGAAAGAGAAGGAAACATTTTGGACTTCGGCTAAGGAGATTTTTGGGCAATATTTGAAGAAGGTTTCGAGGGTTTTCATCAGGTATGGATTATTGGACTTAAATTATGTTATTGTTGAGTAAAAACATGGATTAAACACTAAAAAATCAAGGAATTAAAGGTTAAAAATGGAGGTTAGGACTTGAAACTTAAGAGAGTTAGAATTAATGATTTGATTAGAATTAATGATTTGATGGGTCAAATGGACTCCGATTATTGTGAATTTGATATGTATAGACTCGTGGCGAAATAAGGATCGTATTGATGTAAAAATATTTGAATTTCGAGAAGTGGTCTTGGGGCTTGGGTTTTGCTAATTTCGCGATTCTCGAAATTTTTCGAGTCCTTTCGATTGAGTTATATTCTCTTAGCCTATTGTAATGTATTCATTATGGTTTTGGCAAGATTCGACGTGCGAGGCGGTCGATTTGAGAGGAAAAGTCATTGTGAGCTAGTCTTTGGCCGGTTAGAGGTGAGTAATAGATGTAAATGTTGTTTTGAGGGATTGAAACCCCAGACTTTTACATAGTAACGCTATATTGAGGCGTGACACACATTCTATGTCGAGTGCGGGGTCGTTTACCATTGGGGATCGTGACTTGGTTCATCCCGGGTGATATTTTACAATATTGGTGATTGATACATATATTTTATTGATGTTAGTAAGGGTTATTGTCATGTTTGGGGCCTTGTGCCGACTTGTAGAATCCTTCGGGAATTGATATTACTGTTTTAGCATAATTTGAATATCATATGATCTCATACCAAGGTTTTAAATACCGTTCTCCAAACTCATTCATATTTTTAAGTTTTGAAAACTCAAATGATATTTTCTGGACTGAGCACGGATCGGGCTGCACGTCGTATCAGTGATTTGAAATAGTGGTAACAATGGCACTGTATGATATGACTTGAAACAGTGGTAATAGTGGCACTCTATGATGTAAATGGATCAGGTAACAATGACTAACCAGGACTTGATTGATGCCACGAGATGGCTTGTTATTACGGTTGGAGTGTAGGAGCCCTTCCGGAGTCTGTATACACCCAATGAGCGCCATCGACGATAAATAATTATGGATGGCTCGGGCTGCACACCGCAGTGGGTACTGGAACATACCATCATATGCATTGCATTTCATTCATGCATTGTACCTTTATTTGTTGTTCGACTGTTAAGTTTCACACATTACCGTATCTTTGGATTTTAGCTTACTTTGTGTATTTCTGTGTTTTCTTATTTTCAGTATGTATTTACTTTTATTACTCACTGGGTCAGAGTACTCACTTTACTCCATGCACCTTGCATGCAGATCAAGGGCAGTCTCAGGCTGAGTAGATCCAATTTATCAGCAGATTTAGCTTACGGGCGTATTGAGACAGCTACACGGCGTTCGCAGCCATTGATTTTCACCCCTCCATCCCTATCCTTTATTTCCGCATTATTAGCTTTAAACAGACTTTGGTCGTGACACTGGATCGAATCCTGGGGCTATATTATGTATTTTGTTAATTATTTCGCATTTGGATCTTGATTAAATGGTAGTATTTCATTTCGTTGTCTTAATAATTTGGGTTAAGTGTTGATAAATGGTCGGGCTTGCCTAGTAATATGATGGGCGCCATCACAACCGGATTGGAATCGTGACACTAACTCAGCTTGAGTCACCACTTAAGGTGATTCTTTAACAGTCATCAAATTCTAATCCCTGTGTTTCAACTTCCACCGAAAACATAACAAGTTGAATCTAGAAAAACTTCCAATGCTGCTCAGCATATAAGGTATAGGATTTTAAAACGCTGTACGGCAGAGCGCTTACAGCAAAACATACCTTGAACAACATAACATTGGAAAGAATGCTTCTTTACATGGGCAAAAATGGAAACCTACAAAAGGCTCGTAGTGTTTCAGATGAAAAGGCCCTGATCACAATTACAAGGAAAAACAACCTAAAATAATCGTATCTAACAAAGAACTGAAGTATTGAGGTCAAGACGAACACAAATTTAATAGCTTAAATAATCTCTCGCTACAGTCTTGATCTTGTCTACATTATTTTGCCACCATTGGCATATTTTACGTCTCCTTGACCAAATTGATTACTTGGGGAGGACACAAGCCTAAAGAATTTTTAGCGAAACTTCTGCTTCCATATCTGAGAGTGCTACATTCTGGGGATTGCCCGCTGTTGTCGTAAGGTGATGCACTTATTACCCTGAATTTCAAGAACACAATAAGCTTTTAATGCAAAAGTGGAGTTTTTCACACTTAAAAGGAAGTACCAAAAAGGGGATAATATCTGAAAAGCAATCCTTTGAGATAAACAGATAAAGGACTCCCCTTTCTCTTACACTTTATGAAACAGCAAAAATTCACTCAAATTAGGATGAAAACAAACCCCAAATTACCTTTCTTTGCGCTTCTCCAAGAACCGAGCCAATGATGCCTTGCGTGCCTGTGGTACAGCTGCATATGATAAATGCCCAATCATTTTGCTGATATAACGAACGAATAAACAAATTCAGCCAAGAATCTTGGTGTTTTCAGTTTGAGAAGCATAAGAATATACCTGATGGAACAAAGGTTGCAGGAACGGATCCTATGGAACTGGAAAATTTAGGAAGTTCTGCTTTATTAGAAGGAAATGGTAGGACCCCAATTGATTTGATAATAGTTGCTCCATTTGTATTTCTAGACACTCCAGCAGATTGAGATCCACAATGAGATGTTATAGAAATGGGGCTGGGGAGAGTAGGTGTTGTGTTATGGGACTGATTTACAACAAAAGAGTCAACAGAAGAGGACGTGGGTATGGGCGCCTGAACTGGAGATAGAGTAGATGTTGCACTTGGCGTAACAGGTGGTGCATTTCCAGCAAGCAACATAATAGCTTGAGCCTAATCCAAAAGAAGATATAATTGGTGAAATTGTCAACATAAGATCCATTTATGAGACCAACATCAGGAAGAACCTAAAGGTCTAGAGCATTTACCTTCTCTGGTGAAGCATTATCATAAACACAGACGGAACCAGCATAAAAGATGGTCAACTGAGCAGGACCTGAGGGAGTTTTCGGAGCACCCCTGCCAATAGAGATCCATAATAAACTCAGCATCTCCCTTCAATAAAAGTTTTCTCAATTAAGACACCTTATATCAATGTCAGCTAACATACCTTAAATCAGTTGTGCCCACGACACAGCTGTTAGTTGGAACAGCTGAAATGGGGCTAGTAACTGGATTCTGTCCAAGAGGAGAAACAAAGGACTTATGACCAGGCATAGTCATTGATACAGAAATCTGATTTGCTGGGTTGGAAACTGGGAGCACTCTGACACCATGAGATGGATGCATGGCGTGTGCATCATAGTGATGAGGAGAGAAAGTTGTCGACATGTAGTGTGTTCCACCTTGCTTTTCAAGCATCATATTTTTCTGACATTTAGAGGAACAACCAATGAAATAACAGCGAATGCGAAAGTATTTATACAAATATCTGGTACCATTTGACAATCTCGTGTAGGCATTTTAGGTGGTATGATTAAAATACAACTTATGAAGATCCATAACAAACCTGCCCGACACCAGAGTATGATCGATGACTCGAGTCGACAGCTTCAGCAGTGGATATAGTCACCAATCCAGTTGATGTAAGAGAATCAAAACCAGTTTTTGGCCTATCCTCTTGAGCACCCTTGAAAGAGAGGTATCGAGGATGAGTAGAGATGTTGTTCGAGAATGACCACTGCATTGCTGAACTTCTCAGAGGTGCTGCAACATAAGACAAGAGAAGAAGATACCATCTTATTTAGTTGCATCCAACATTATATTTTCTCTGTGTATAAACAGTCTTCTGTCGTATAAGAAATTAAATACCTATTTCAACTTTCAACTCTACCAATACAGAAATGCAATTGAGTACAGTAGTTACCTAATAATAAACAACTCCCTGGTAAAATGTTTGAAGTATATATTCAGAAAAGACATACGAGACGCCGACCCACTAACCCATAAATTAACATAACATCTATGCTTTTTCCCAGACATTTTTTCCCTTATAATAAGAAAATCTGATCAAATAAATAATTCAAAGTGCTTCATAGGTGCAGCTGAAAAAGGGGGTGAACATGTTCTCTTTCTTGGAATTAAAATACAGGCTGCTAACTGCTAAGCATCTCATGTGCAATATAATAGTATACAATATTGTATTTTCCACTGCATAAGATGAAGTAAAGAACATGGAAAAACCATATGGTCAAAGCAGTTTAAAAGTTTATACATATAGCCATACTTTGGGCTTTCTTTAATAAATACATACTATTCTAATGGGGGAGCAAAAGTACTTTATTCATTACTTCAATCTTGTTCTTGGTACTGTGCCACCATAATTTAATATTCATAAAAGAAGGTGACTTGTGGGACACCACAACTCATATAAATTTTTAATTTTATTCTTCACAAATAAACTAATATAAGAGCTTATCAGGTGCACGTTGGTAATGTATATCCAACGCACAATATGCATTCAAAAAAGGTGCATGGACTACACTAAATTCTAAACAAAGCCTCCCTCGAAACATCCAAACTTATTAAAAAAATCAAATCCTATGGTTGCACAACCCACCCAGCAACAAATATTAGTCATTATTTAATTTTCCTTTGAAGTATTCCCACTCAACGTGGACCACAGTACGTTGCTTAATATAAATTTATACAGTTGTTAAATTTACATTAAACCAATAAAATAATTGTTTTGGCGAGTAGGAAATTATCTCGTCTCTGTTTGGGGAAGAAAAAGCAGAGAAAATTTACTGCTTCATATCACGAGTTCGAATACTATTAGGCTTGATTCCATAGCTGGTTTACAAGAAAAACAATTTCTTCAACTAAATAGACTAATTAAATGGAAAAGGGAGGATTTAAACAGAAAGAGATATTTTCATAGAAATATTAATAATATGTAACTGGCCTAAATATTCAAGCTTGAAATAAGAGGAAGAGAAAACATGAAACATAAACGAAAAGACAATATGATACCTGGATCTATAGGTTCTTCAATTACTTCTTGCTTCACATGATGAGTCAAACCCATAAAATCTCTCTCCATTATTTTCACTTAAAACTAGCTCCAACTTAAGGATTTCGGAAATAGCTGACGAGATCGTTAACAGTTTGTTGAGAAAAGTATTGAAAGTAGCAGGAGAAAATAGAGGTGAGAGCTCTGGTCTTTCGGCTTTGAGGGAGGAGGGTTTGTTTATTGTGAAAGGAAAATGTGAGGGAAATAGTACACAAGAGGTTTAAATGAAGTCATAGTTTAGCTTTTTATCAGATAACATCACTGCCGTTCATTTTTCGAGGTAACTAGCTTGCCTACTTGGCGCTCTAACTTTACCTGTTATTACGGGTAATCGGTCCCGTGCAACTTTTTATTTTTTTAAAAATATAAAAAATTGTGGAATATAATCCACGGCGACAAGGTGGGCGTGGCCTCTGGGATGACAAAATGTGGGAAGCGAGTCTCGGATGATTTGAATACGTGTAGAGGAGAAGTCTGTACGCTTCGGTGAGGAGGTGTGACCTGCTGGCTTTAGTAGGTACGAGAAAAGGTAGAGGACGACCTAATAAATATTGGGGATAGAGAGGTAGTCGAGCTTCTCCTTCTCCATCCTGGGGTGAAGCGAGTTTGAGTATGATGGTCTTAGACGTCTTGTGGTTAACGTAGAGTTCACACTAAACTTACGATTTTCCATAGCTCTGGATCTTAGTTGCGAGTTATTATTATTGCATGTCATTTATTTTATAATTTTTAGGATAACATCATTATTTCTATGGTTATGTTGATGTTACTGATTAATTGTTTTTTCTTGTTTTCTTGTTTTATTTCTATCTTCCTGGGTCGAGGGAATATTAGAAATACCATCTTTACCCTATCGAAATAGAGATACAGTCTGCGTATATACTACCCTCCCCAAATCACACTTAGTGAGACTTTACTGTGTCATTATAAATTAATATTATCAAGTAAATTTATGGAATTATATTATATAAATTCAATTTGTAAATACTTTACACCAACAAGACATAAAGCTTGAACTCCATCTAATTAAATAATATTTAACCCTCGAGACGAGTTCACAAATCTTGTTAGGGACATTACCAAAAGGGTCCAAATTAAAAAGAGGGACCACCACGTTACAATTAAAGTTTGGCCATTCATTATTGAATTTTATTTTAAAAATTTACACAATAGATCAGATGGACCACAATTATATTTAGTTAAATATTCAGGTGGTAGTATAATTTTCAGCTACGTATAACTTGAATATCTCAATACAAAGAAGAAAAAATAAAAGAATATCATCACAAATACTGTGTATGACTATCAACTAACACGTCCATAATTTTTATTCTAAGTCAAAAAAATATTTTATTTAGAATAAGTTTCAAAATAAGAAGAACAAGTGAGAAAAAAATAAAGATTATCGTTATTACTCCGTAATTAGATTTATCAATTGATTTGGTCATTTTTGGAAAGAGGAAGAGCATAAAATAGGAAGGAAAGAAATAAAGCATTGAAGAGATACCTGTTAATTAAAGTGAAAGCTGCCGGTCATTAAACCACGTTGTCCATGGCAGCAGGAGAAAGAGTCCTGTAGTGACACGTAGCAAAAACACGTGACTATTCATCTTATAGCTCCCCCACTTGCATTTACGTCAGTGTATGATATTCACACCTTTGCATTTATGCTCGTAAATGAATGTTACACATATGAGTAGCATGGATCATATACTACAAGTTTCTCGCTTACAGCCGACCCTAGAAAGCTACAACGCACCGGGCCATGTGGCACCATCCCATTAGGCCTTACTTATTTTTCCTTAGTATTTTCTTATCTGATATTGTTATTGATGAATGATACCCGACTAATCTGAATTCACACATAAAAAAAACTTTAATTTGATAGATAAAAGCCCCTACAAAAGACGATTCTTCTCTTGGGCCTTGTTTGGTTAGTGAGATGAGATAGATAAGGATATTTTACAGGTTAAAATATTTTATGGGATCAGTTATTCGATTTTTTATATGGGATAATTAATTGCATTAGTAATCACCATTTTAATATTTTCTCGTTTGCTTTTATTTGTCAATTATAAAAATAAGTGTACGCGGCTAAATCATAAACTTGATTTCTCGTTGTCAAGACATTTCGGAAGTATGCTCGGAACTCTGACGCCGGGAAATCGCGACCGAGTCCTCGGCATCGGGGCTCATCAAAGCCCGACTCGAAGGTAACGAAGAACAAAGCTAGGACATAGGGGGAAGCCCCCTAGGCACACATGCCCAGCTTATCCAGAGCCTATGCTAAGGCATCAAGTCAAGTCATCTCATCTTCGTACTTTGTAATTAATGTCCACGTACTCGTATGCGGGTCTCCCCTCCTATATAAAGGAGACTCGCCCTACCTTATAAGGGGATGATGTTGCTCCATTTCTCCAGTGCAATAATCTCTCTCTCTCTCTCTCTCTCTCTCTCTCTCTCTCTCTCTCTCTCTCTCTCTCTTCTAAGTTGTTCGTTCTCACTGGCCCTAGGCAACTTTAGCATTTATCGTTTTTTATTTTTTCTTCACTATATCGTTCTATATTGGCAGCATAGAGCCTTGATTAATCATATCTCTGCTTGTTATTCCATTCTCGATTGCGCCTGATAGCTCGAGCTCGGTTCGAGCCTTGGCCCCGAGGTACCCATCGATCAGCCTTGCATTCGGGCAACATGCCCCTTCGGTTTGATCACTGCCCCGTCTTAGCTCGCATTTCATCATTATACTTAACACGCTTAGCATTAACTACTTTAACAACTAGATCGGAAATAGATAATGTATTTTTAGGGTCTCATTTACGAATTTAATTGTCGTTACCATTTTTACGGTAAACAGTTTGGCGTCCACCGTGCGCTAAAAATAATAGTGATTATTTTATTGCTAGTTTCATCACACGAACGCACATTATCTTTCTTACTTTTTCTTGCCCAAGATCTTTTGATTTAAGTTTAATGTCTGGTTCGGTAAGAAAAATCGAGAACGACTACCCCGAAAATCACAGAGAAAATAGTATGGCTGCTCCAACGGTTGGCGTGATACCGCAGGACCCCGATAACCCATCTGGATCGATTCAAACGGACGCGGGCTTGCAAGGCGTGCAACACCTCGACGAAGCCTCACATACCAATGATAGCATACAACGTGTTGACAAACATGAAGCTTAAAAATCCCATACTGGGTAGAACAGGAAGTTAGTCTTCATGTTATTTTTGAAATGTCGCACGCACGATAGTTAGCTATCACTCGGCTACAAAGTCGCCCGGAGACTCCCGACGCAATAGCGCCAGAAACAACTCCTTATGCCGAGCTAGTACCTGAGAGATCAAGTAATGACAAATTGGTAACCAACCCCGCCATAATGAGGATGCTAGGGAATCCCTTCGAAAAGGATCGAATCAGGTTCGTGGAAGCTCTTACAACAACCGTCTCCCGAGAAAATGGTCCCAAGACTCGCTTTATAGAAATCCGGAACGCTGAAATTCCCTAGGTGCGACCGGACCTCGGATCCTTATGGGCGCACCACCACTTACACGTGCTCATTCAGAGGCAACAACCTCCAAGATGAAGAGTTCGAGCCCGTCTCGTTAAGGAAGTTCGAAGAAACTCTCTCAAAAGAAACCATGATGCAGCGCCATCGCCTGGCACCTGACCTCCTAGACTCGCTTACCATACCAGCGTGGTCCTCCGCAGAAGCACGTGCCGGTGCCCTCAAAGAAGTACAGAGGGGGACCGATACCCCTGAGGCCGAACAAAGAAGAAATGAAATACCATGGGAAGTCGTGCCCCATTACCTGGTAGGACGAACGATATCATTCCTGGTTTCGGTTGATTGGGAAACACGGACCTTTACCCGAAGCCTAAAAGAATCATGCCCGACAACACCAGGACATTTAAAGAAAAGCTTGATTAGATACCCAACCAAGGTCTGGTTGGATGCCCACACTGGCACCAGCCACGAATCGGGGCCGTGGACAACCTTCCGGGAACCTCCTCAGGTTCTGTATAGCCAAGCAAACTCCCGACAAAGAAGTTAATGCCAAACAGATGGAGGTATCATTCGTGCATCGTGAATGGAAGGAACAACTCAAGAGGAAACCTACCTCGCAATAATAGGGAAATAGCCAAAGGACAGCACCATCAAGGAACCTCCAATGGAACCAGATTCAACAAGGCATAGATGGTAGGGAAACCCTGCTCAACCGAGTACGATTTTAGCATTGCTATACCCAACATCGTGATCACCATAATTGAAACCTGGAATGCTAGGCGGCTCAAACCTTTTCGACCAAGACCTCTTCAAGATAATTATGGCCCGGCGCAAGAATCACAGGGTGCGCGCGGTCACTGGCTCACAAGAACAACAGCTATGCTATTGAATAGAGGTCGCCACCAAGTATCATCGAGCGGTCAAGCTCGAATCCAGCTTCAAGGGAGGAAGAAGATCGGGAAAAACGAAGCTGACAAGCCACGACGTATTGCCATGACAGTAAAGGGGCGACAACACCCTTCTACCCATATAATGTATAGTGAAAATGCTCATCGCCAGGAAAAGACGGGTCTGGGGAATATACCTAAAGGACACCCTTGCGTCCAAGGAAAGGAACACCGAGACTTTGCCTTGGCCTCATATTAATGTGATGGTAACGCCCTCCCTCATTTGACCTATTTCAAATAAAAAACATGTTCATGATTACATGTGGTTCATTCACCTATACTGGCGATGTCAGGCCAAAGCCAATAGGGCGGTTCGAACTAACGAACCAAATCATTCCCACACCTTGAATCTTTTGATGGATTCCAGATGTCGGTCGCCACAACAATGGGGAAGGCCGCTCCCTCTATACAGCCCGCCTGAGCTCGGATCGGAACGCCGAGCCCGTAAAACACGGACATTTTATTCAAATGACAATGGGCACACCGCTTGAAGGCGACTTCGACCCCACTCCGCCAAAGGGATGAAACTCCCCGACAAAGGTGGGACAGGCATTCGACAAGGAGCTACATGCGATGAGAGGAAATCCTTTACCATATGACCATCGTCGACATCAATAAGCAGAACCATATCTTCGGCAAGCCTAGTTGAATGCGGCAGAAGGCTGTATTAGGGCTCGCGCCTCGAAACGGCGGAACATACCAAACCTCGAAGCGTCGCCTACATACCCCGAAGCAGGGAAGAACTACTCTTCTCCTTTGTTGTTTCTTTTCTTTTGCTAACCTCTATGCAGACAGTCAGCCGAAGCATTCAGAAGATCTAAAATCCACTCGGAAGTACGAGGCTTTGTGGGGCCCGCCGAGCTCTCTTCCCTTGATCGGGCTTCCAATCTAAAGAAGGTCCCACCAGCAAGATTATTAGCTGAGAAACGTACCCCCAGAAAAGGATCCGACGAGATTGCATTCCTTTCTTCTACAGTCAGACGACGTGCGATACTTTCTCTTAAGGACACCGCCCCCTGGGAAGGGCCAATAAATGGCAATCTAAGTTTCAAAACGGAATCATACAAACGGACCAGATGATTAGAGGAGTCGCACCCATGTGGGTCAAACTTATAACAACAAGACAATATGTATTTACAGCATATATTTACGCCAAGAAATAAGAATACCTTTTTGGCATTTTGTATTCTGGAAAAGACGATTTCAACATACTCGCGGCAAATGCTTCCCTATCAAATACGTCCCACTATACTCAGAGACTTAGCATCAGCAATTTGACAACTTGCATGACCCTGGGGTCGGAATTCCGGGCTCATCAAGCCCCTGGAAGGTAACTCCGAGCTCACGAGAAGTGGTTTTCAAGCTTAAACAAACTCAATGACTCGAGACTACCGTTAATCACCATGCATAGGAAAATCAAAAACTGTAAGACCCTAGCGGGCAGGCTCGGCATAACCATATCTATTTTACGAGCTGTAAGACCTCAATAGGCATGGCAAACTATAAGACCTAAATAGGCATGACAAGCTGTAAGACCTCAATGGGCATGACAAATTGTAATACCTCAACATGCATGAAAATCCTGAAGTTTAGGCTACACATCGCATTTGTAAGAATTCTTATAGGGCATACCCTCGATGTAGACGCCTAAACTATTACGTGGGATCAAAATGGCTACGTCCAAACGCATAAGACTACGGTCAAAACGGTTGATACATCCAAAATAATACGACTTGGGGATGCCTGACTATCGCTAAAAATTGTAGGCCACTACTCCGAATATACTTCGAAAAGAACCGGTTAAAACAGGCTTCCCTCAACAGGAAAAAACTTGTTCCGACCATATCGGCTCCAAACCGCAAGAGCATACATCTACTCGACCTATGAGCTATGAACTTTAGGAGGTGCTTAAAACATCGCTGACCAAGACTTGAAATCGAGGTTCCTCTGAAATTGACGATCAGGCAAAAATATTCTAAAAAGCCTACAAAAAACCCACAGGCAAAAATAGTGTAAGAGTCATTGTCGCCAGCTAATGAAGCATACGAGCCTCATATTGAAAGGTCTCTATGACCAAACAATGTAAGAGCCATTGTCGCCAGCTAAAAAATCTTGACAACTTGAGGATTAAAATGAGCTCGAATCATAACCCGATTCGGAGACTGGATCCAAAAATAGTTAACTATGCCAGCCTCCTGGCCACATACTAAAAGGTCTCAATGACCAAACGGCATAAATGCCACTATAGCCGGCCAGAAACTCAATGAAGTTTAAGGGTCTATTACACATTGAATCGCAACACGACTAAAAGATTGGACCCAAAAATTGCAATATGACTAAGGCGCATAATGTCACTTCGACCCAAAGATCATAGAGCCATCATCATCCGCCCAAGCCGGCAGGAAAGAGCCTGAGGGTCAATTGAAGCACAAGTCACAATGCGACTCAGAGACTGGACCCAAAAATAGTTGAAACGGAAAACACCCAAGGGCAGGAGATAAAAATGATTACTACTCGCCCGCGCGGGCACGAAAGATTCAAGGGTAATAAGGCTCGAGCCGAAGCCCGACTTGGAGACTAAGCCTAATAGGCCAGGTCAATCATAGAGACCCCAGCACCTGCTCGCATCAAGGATCGCACTTAAGAGCCCCTGGATCTATCGGATCCATTCTGGACCTATGTATGAGGACCTCGCGAAAGACCAAAACCAGTCTGCCCGGTCGAATGAAACAACCAAAAAAAAGGTATAGAATAAATAAAGCTTCAACTTCCTTCTTATACATTATACGCGCGAAAAAGGCGCATTCTCCATCTAACCCATACATATATCAAAGACAAAGCGACAAAACGACAAAATCTACACTTTGCGCTAAAGGGCTACAAATTGTTAAATTTGCCCTCCACAATATCAATAAGAAGCGACTGATCATCACGCTCGTCCACCCTGGCTTGAGCCAATTCCTCTGAGAGAACGAAGCCCCTTACAGCGATCTCCTCGAGTACCTATATCCGGGATCTACAACGAGCATATTCTTCGATTCTCTTCTCCCGATCGAGGGCTCGCTTTAGCTCAGCTTAGTCATTAGCAACATCATTCTTACGAATCTCCATCTTACTATCGGCCTTGGTTCAGCTTAATGCCGCTTCTGCCCGAGCATCAATTTTTTCGGCTCTAACCTTCGAGAGATCATATTCAAGTTTCCTAATCATATCCGCTTGAATTTTGGCATTGTCATGAGTCAAGATGAGTTTGACCTCGAAGGAAGGGACCTTAGCCGAGGCGCTCGTCTCCTCTAGAGCTCGAGCTTGCACTTGAGCCCTTAGCTCATCGCAAACAATTTTGACGGGATTGACGTCACCTTTGAGAGACTTCAAGGCCTTTGACTTTTTCTGCAACTGTCATGGCAAAAAAGGAGTTAGCCTTAAGGGTAGAAAGGATCGAAGCACGTACTACAGGAAGTTACCTACTCCATCAAATATCTCTCATAGTTCGAGGTCCGGTATGCCTCATATCACTAATGCTGTAGATCAACTTGCTTTCGTCGCTGAGGAATCTAAGGGATTCGCCCTCATCTAGAATTTTCTAGAGCTGGGCCCCTTGACAGAGCAGCTCAGACCTAAGCCTATCATATGCGTGCATAAGAAAGGTTCAATAGAGGGAGGAGGACACGGGACACAGGGAAACTGTGCATAAACTGACCACAAAGTGAAGCCGACGGACTTCCTCGAAGTCAGAACACACTCTTGTTGATCCTGCCCCCGCGGCCCAAAAGAACCGACCTCGGGCATGGCATGTTCGATCAAAGGAACTGCTGGCCAGGAATCAGGCACCCTATAATCAATAAACTCGGGTGACACCCCTTCCTCAGAAATGTGAGCCCGACCAGCACCACTAAAGGATTTGTCACACCGCGGGCGCCGATCTATCTCATTATCGTAGTCCCTCAATCTGGAGGCTAACGATTCCTTCCCCTCTTCAGGAAAACATTGCCTCATCCCAAGGAACCGCCTGATATATGCAAATGGCGAATCCACTACAAATTAAAGGGGAAAGTGCTACCTCAGGTATATGAAGACAAGGCAAAGGCGGCATATGCATATACCTTGGTATTGCAACCTCCATCTGGTATGAAGCACAGCTCGCCCTCGTCGCAGGGCGAATTGGTCACCAGCCGGGCAGATTATGGACTTCACCCGATGTCCACAAAGTTGTTGCAATCATAGAGAAAACATCATTACTCATCTGGTTTTTTCTATATGCGAAATCTGAAAAAGCACCAAACGCCTCACTCATGTGCATGATTCCACCCTTCGAGAAATGGCAAAAACTCCACAAGGATAATATCGATCGTCCGGACCCGGATAAACTTACTGGCCAACTCTCGATCCCCGCCTTCCTTGCCATCAATAACGAAGGGTGTGGACGAGCGACATCTCACAGTTAGCAGGTCTAAAATGATGAAAGGGTTGATATAGCTTGACACGATGGTCAAACGTGAATTCAAGAAAAGAGCGCAAAGCTAGGAATTCACCCCCATTATCAGTATACAGAGTAATGATTTTACGAGAGAAATATTTTTCTACAATGGATTTAAAAATGGGGAAGGTTTGTAAGACATCGGATTTACGGCGTAAAGGAAAAAACCAAACACACTTAGAAAAATGACCAACAAAAATGACATTATATTTAAATCCTTCATTAGAAATAATTGGAGAGGTCCATACATCAGAAAAAATAAGCTCCACCAGAGCAGTAGAAGATAAACTTGACTCAGAAAAAGGTAAGTTATGACACTTATGAAGCTTTCAAGAGACACAGGCAAAATCAGACACACTACTGGACGCTATGTTGCTAGAAGACACTAAATGACGCAGGATTTTGGCTGACGGATGACCAAACCGAGAATGCCACAAAGACGCAGAGAGCTTTTGTGCCGTGAGGGCGGACGGGAGACGGGAAGCCGCCGGCCAGCAGTAGGCGCCGTCCCTATGTGGGCCGCTGACGAGTGTTGCCCACGTGCGACGATCCTTCACCTGAAAATCAGTATCAGAAAAAACAACATTAACATCATTGTGACGACATAATTGAGCAACAACAATCAAATTTTTACGAATATATGGAACACAGAGAGCCCCAGGCAATAAAATAGAGGAATAACTGAGAAGTTGTCTAGTATGTATAATTTTAAACCTTCACCATTACCAATAACCACATCATCGAAACAATTGTAAGGACTGTGTAG
Organism: Nicotiana benthamiana; assembly: GCA_034376525.1. NCBI lineage: Eukaryota > Viridiplantae > Streptophyta > Magnoliopsida > Solanales > Solanaceae > Nicotiana > Nicotiana benthamiana. The sequence goes on along the minus strand of CM067329.1, from coordinate 140,404,534 downwards.
AGACATGTTGGCAAGATCATTGGTTATGTGATGAGAGGCACCAAAGTCCAGGATCCAATCGGATGCAGAGGGAATTGTCGGAGAGTGATGGGCTGTGTGAGCAGCCGGATAAGGTGGCGGAGCATATGCTGGCCGCGGTAGTTGTCCACCGTAAGGGGGCTGATTTGCGCCGGAAAGGGGATAGGACGGACAACGGCGCGCGGAGTGGCCAAATTCACTGCAGAGCTGGCACTTCCCATTATTCCCGCGAGATTGGCCATTGTTGGAGTAATCATCGCGACCGGAGGATGAACCACGGCTGCGAAGGCCGCGCCCACGGCCACCGAAACGGTTACGGCCGGTGACCGGCGCACGAGCAGTAATCTGAGCCTCATGCTTAACAGCTTGGCATGTAATTCAGCAAAAGAGATGGGAGATTCGCGGGCTAGGATAGCATGAGAGAGCTCCATATACGGATCATCAAGACCATTGAGAACCTTAATGACAAGATCCTCAGAATCAACCGTAACACCCAGGAGAGATAATTCATCCACAATCATGCGAATACCGTGCATAAAATCAGTGACAGATTTAGAACCTCTTACCGGATTATGGAGCTGCTATTTGAGAGCCATGATACGACCACGAGAAGCAGTGCCGTATGTGCGCGCGAGGATGTCCAGGCCTCTTTAGAGGTGTTCGCAGCGGCAATAAAGGAGATGATTGTAGGTGTGATCGACGAGATGATGGCACTAAGAAGAAGATTGTTGAATCCAGTAAGGATATGCTGGATTGGGAGAAGTCACCTCCTTGTCGACGATAGTGGCTGGTGGGCACGACTTTGATCCGTCCAAGAAGCCGAGGAGGTCGTAACCCGTAAGAAGGGTTTGGAATTGGAATTTCCACGCCAGGTAGTTAGTGGAATCCAATTTGAGTGGGATCTGAGCCGATGCATTGATGGCAATCGGCTGGAGAAGCTCGTTTGACGTCGTAGCGGCCATGAAGCGCGAGGCAAAGGAGAGGATGCGCTGATCAACGTCGAGAGAGAGGGCTGCCGATTAGTGCAACGGCGGTGGCAGCGGGCTGCCGATTAGTGCATCGGCGGCGGCAGCGGGCTGCCGATTAGTGCAGCGGCGGCGGCGCGTGTAGGGAAGAATTAGGGTTTCTTTAGCGATAAGCCACTGGCGCTCTGATACCATGTAGAGAGTTTTGGGAGAATTAATTTTCTCGTACTGCTCACCAAAGTATATATAAAGTACAGAGAGGTATCAAATCCTACAAACTATAAGACTGTACAATAATGAAAGGATATTCTACCAATAATAAAAAGATACACAAAAGATATTCGCAATATATCTTAATAGCTCTAGTTGGCGACGTAATTATTTCTGAATAACTCATTTTTTAAATCAAGGGATTGATCATCAATAACTAATCAATTATATATTTCAACCTCAAACTAATAATGGTTTTTCTTTCTTTTTTGTTTGTAAATTTCCTTCAAAAACAACGATTACATAAAATTTAAATAAAAAACGATTATACAAAAGTTACATGAAACTTTACATTGATGAGATGATATTGTATTTTTGTCAAATAAAATTGTATATTATTTAGCTCAAAGTTCTCGTACACTTTATAAACATAAATCAATTAAAATCAACGGAGAGTCAATCTTAGCATATCGTAATAAACCACAAGACCAAACGAATAAAATGTAAGAGACAATAGTTATTAATTAAAAGGGGGAGGGTATAGATCTTTATTAATGATATCGATTTGGTCTGCATCTCCATGGAGAGGTTCAGAGCCTTACAATGATGTATATTCTCTTATTTTAGAAGTGGAGGTGAAGAAGAAGAAGCAGTTAGGGTTCTTTCTCATAATAATTATAGTTGTGAATCTTGTTAGCTGGCGAGTGACGGCCATGGCCGCGTCGAAGGGACGTCCGTGAATAATGAGTAGGCCGTTGTCTCGTTAATTAGGTTGAGTAACATCGGCGTATTTTGGTGAGCAAATGATTATACCTTTTATTAGTCCAAATAAATTTAGGAGCTAGTTAGACGCACCAATTATCACAAATCTAATTTTGACGCATTATATTACTCCGCACCACTTTATTACGTATAGAAGATTATCGTATACAAACTAAATGATGTATTGTATATATTTTTCCAGCTAATGGATGAATCCATTTCCGGCTCATTTACGCCAACGCATGTCAATAACCCATGTGTACTTTTTCTTATTTCTATATTTATTTAATTTTTGTCACAGACTATATAGTTGCAAACTATATATTATATGGAAGGCATGTGACAGGTGGTTTAATATAATAAAATCACGTTGCTACTGCGTGATGCTCCCGATGGACCCGCATTCCAGATCCATCAGTAGTGGGCCCAAATTGAGCCGCTGACGTCACTTCGTGCGTAATTGATAATACAAACTTTTAGCACTTATCCATTTTTTATATTTATTTTTTTATAGTTTCGTACTTTTCAGAAAAAATTACTATTTCTTAAAGATTCCAAGCTTTCAACGGCTGCACATGGAATCGTTTAGGAGATGAGATATAGTATTCTTTTGTCGATATTTTTCAATTTTCGTTAGAATCTTTTAAAATATGGATTAAATGAACATAAACTAATATTTAATCGCTCTATTTCAATTTAGATGAGATAATTTGACTTAACATGACATTTAAGAACAAAAAGTATACTTTGAAACATGTGATTATAAAAGTGTATTGGGCAAATTTAACTCCTCACGCCCATATACTTCCGCATATGGCCTCACTAAGGAAGGCGACCTTGGTAAGGTCGGCTCAAGTAAGGCCGACCACAGTCAACAAAAGGGCAGAGCGACATGACTTGCTGCAACGTCACATCTAGCTCTGACACTCGTATATCGAGGCCACCAACTCTTGTACTGTCTTTGTATTATTTCGAGGAAGGTCCCTTAGTATATAAAGGGGACCTTCCCTTTGTAAAGATTCATGTGTATTTCATTACTGATAATATACAACTCTTTCTCTCTCTCTCTCTCTCTCTCTCTCTCTCTCTCTCTCTCTCTCTCTCTCTCTCTCTCTCTCTCTCTCTCTCTCTCTGACTCTCTTTATCTCTCTTGTGCTAAATCTACTATTTACCTTATTGTTTTTATCCTACAATATCTAGATGATATTACATTTGATTCCGATTAATCCAAATCATTTTTTGATTGTTTTTAGAGCTACATAAGTGTTCGAATAACTTTTTAGCAAAACAATTTGGCGCCGTCTGTGGGAATTTCGAGAATCAAAGTTGTAGTTTGTTTCTAGAGATCCTTCAAAAAATCACTCTCTACAACCTAAAATGGCTGAAAATGATGCAAGAGTGAAAGCTATCTTAGAGGTTACAACAGATCTCACAGGCAATCTCAACGCGGTTGCTGAAGAAAATGCCTTACACGCAACCCCCAGTACTTTGATAGTCATGGAAACCCTACCTTCCTCGTCGGAAGATCTGGTTGTTCCACGAGAAAGAGAGGCTTCAACATCTACGACTAAAGGAGCACCCCCAGAGGTAAAAAGCTTACTAGAAGAGTGGCTAACGTACACTCTTAGCACTCTAGTCAAGAGGCCACCTCAAAGTGATAGACGCACCCCAGCAGCAGACCGTGTCGCAGCCGAGGATGAGCTTGAAGTTACAAGAACAAACTATGTGGCCGTCGATGTTCAAGCCAACGACCGTACGCTCACAGCCATCCTCCAAAAGATGGAAGAAATAGAAAATGAGAACAGGTTACTTCACGACCAGATGAAGGAGCACCAAGAAAGGGTGGACAAAATCCCGGGTGCACCTAAACTATTACCAAAGCGAGACGTGGGAAGATTCGTTGAACAACCCTACACGGAAGGAGCAGCACCATACCCCATCCCGAAAACCTTCATTATGCCTCCCTACTTGAAGGTATATGACGGGACCACAGATCCCGATGACCACTTGATTTACTATGTCACAGCCGTCAAAGGCAACGACTTGTCAATAGAGCAGGTACCATCCGTGCTTCTGAAGAAGTTCGGCGATACGCTAACAGGAGGAGCCCTAGCCTGGTACATACAGCTACCAGCCAAGAGCATCTCCACATTTGAAGAAATGGCGGATAAATTTGCCACCGCCCATGCAGGAGCAAGGAAAGCGGAAGCACGGGTCAACGACATCTTCGCCGTGCAACAAACCCAAGGAAAGGGACTCAGGGAGTTCCTAGCTCGATTCAACAGGGTCAGGATGAGTCTACCTAATGTATCTGAAGTCATGGTAGTTGCGGCCTTTCATAACGGGCTTAGCAGATGCGGGTCAAGGGCAACCAAAAAATTACTCAGCCGTCTCCTGAAATATCCCACCACCAGGGAAGAGATATACAACCCCTACTGCGCTAAGGTACGTGGGGACGATGATGACCTCAACGGACCAACCCGACGGTTGACGACGGTACACCTAGAAATCCGGAGGGACCGACACAACGAGAGTAGGCGCGAGCAAGCCCCACACCTCAACAGGGAAAGACACCAACCATATAATCCATACGTCAGATCCTTGCATCCACCACCGCCGAGGCATGCGGACGCCTTACAGCGACATGTCGCCGCACTAAGGAACGGCAAAGGTATGCCCCCTTCATTAGTTGCACATAACTTTTGTGTATCTCCTTCAGAAATAGTGTATGCACTGGAAAATGTGGGCAATAAAGTGCAATGGACGGCTAAGATGAAATCCGATCCCCCCACCAGAAAATCAAACACCCTGTGTGGATTCCACCAGGAACGAGGGCACAGGACGGAAGGCCGCATCGGTTTCCGACAGAAGGTGGTCCGAATGATGAACCAAGGGTTCCTGAAAGAGTTACTCAGCGACAAAGGAAAGCTCAACTTCGCGCGTGGACAGGAACAACCCCACGGCCTGCTAAGGCCGCCATCACCAACACGCACCATCAACATGATCATTGGAGGCGGCAATGACTCAACTATCAACCAAGTCAAATTCACCACCACCCACAAGTTAAAGCGAACCATCGCTCACGAACGGTATGACGACTTCGAAGATAGTATCACCTTCGATAAGCCTGATGCCGATGGTTTGTGTTTTCCTCATTATGACGCCTTAGTTATTACTTTACGAATAGTATATACGGATGTCAAAAGGATCATGGTCGATGATGGAAGCGGCACATGTATCATTCATCCAAGAGTCCTTGCACTCATGGGACTTGAAGATAAAATAATTCCACATTGCATAACATTAACAGGTTTTAATAATGCAGTGGAAAAAACTCAGGCAAGGTGACGCTGCCTGTTGTGGCAGGGGGTAGTTACGATGGAAAGAACCTTCCATGTGATGAACCAAGAAATGGCGTACAACGCCATTATCAGACGCTCGTGGATACACGCTATGAGAGCCGTCCCATCCAGCTTCTATCAAGTAATCAAGTTCCCAACCCCATGGGGAGTGCACTACATACGGGGAGAGCCCCGCACCGCCCAGGAATGCTATAAGATAGCCCAAGATTACACGCATACCAAATAACTCCAAGGAGCAAGTGTAGAAGCATAGCAATCAACCATGTCGGGGACTAAGGTCCATCCGATAGAGACCGCCATCGAAGATCCTGAGGAGGTCGAGTCTAGCAAGGCCACGGTCAAAGACCTCTATCCCGTTCAGATGGATAGCAGGGACCCTGCAAAGAAAGCCTACATAGGCCACGGCTTATCAAATCCAGGTCAGCACCATGAATTTTTATCTATCCATGCAGATCTAGTCGCTTTTTCCCATGCAGATATGCCAGGAATTCCGCAAGAAATTTCCTCCCACAAAATCAACGTCGACCTATTGCACCCGTCCGTGCGATAAATGTGGAGAAAATTCAGCACCGCCATTAACGAAGCGGTGAGCGAAGAAGTGGACAAGCTGCTGGCCAATGGCTCCATCAGGGAATCCAAGTACCCGGAATGGGTCTCCAACGTTGTAATGGTCAAGAAGAAAAACGGGAAGTGGCGAATGTGTGTAGATTTCACCGATCTTAATAAGGCTTGTCCAAAAGACTCTTTCCCGCTCCCCCACATCGACCAGCTAATAGATGCGACAGCAGGGCAGCTGAGCTTCCTTGATGCATACTCCGGCTACAATCAGATCATGATGGCCGAAGAGGATCAGGAAAATACAACTTTCATCACTCATAAAGGGACAATATTGTTATAAGGTAATGCCCTTCGGGCTCAAGAACGCATGGGCCACTTACCAAAGGCTGGTAACGGCAATGTTCAAGGAACATCTCGGCAAAACCATGGAAGTCTACATCGACGACATGCTGGTCAAATCATCAAGAATGGAATACCACCTAACCCACCTGAAGGAAGCCTTCGAAATATTAAGGAAATACGACATGAAGCTAAATCCTGAAAATGCACTTTCGGAGTAGCCTCAGGAAAATTTCTGGGATTTCTGGTATCACAAAGAGGGATCGAAGTCAACCCCGACCAATTCAAGGCCATAGAGCCATCCCGGAAACACTAAGCAGCAAAAAAAAAAAGTGCAGAAATTGAGAGGTCGGATAGCCGCCCTCTCCAGATTCATATCGCGCTCCTCCGATAGATGCCACAAGTTCTTTAGTGTCTTGAAGAAAGACCAGGGACTGCAGTGGAACACAGACTATGTAGAAGCTCTGAAGAGGTTAAAAGAATACTTATCGTCACCACCCCTGTTGGTAAAGGCCGACCCAGGTGAACCACTACTGGTGTACTTGGCCGTATCAGAAGTTGCAGTCAGCGTCGTCCTGGTGCGCGAAAATAAAGGTACGCAATCTCCTATCTATTATATTAGCAAAACCTTAGTGGATACCGAAACTCGGTATCCCCACCTTGAAAGGCTGGCGTTAGCACTCATAGTAGCTTCACGAAAGCTACGTCTATATTTTCAATGCCACCCCATAAGGGTAGTAACGACCTTCCCCCTAAGAAGCGTCCTACACAAACCCGAACTCTCAGGGCGACTTGTCAGATGGGCCGTTGAGCTCAGCGATAATGACATTACATAGCTCTTTAGGACCGTCATCAAGTCGCAAGTCCTAGCTAACTTTATCGCTGACTTCAACGCGGAAGTCCTGCCAAAGGCAAAACTCGAAGCACAATGTGCGTCCTCTGAAAATGACCTATGGGTCCTTTACACGGACGGTGCCGCCAATGCATCGGGATCGGGACTAGGACTCGTACTTGATGTCCCCACGGGTGAGACAATTCGCTAGTCCATACAATACCCAAAAATAACTAACAATGAGGTTGAGTATGAGGTCGTCATTGCAGGAATGAAACTAGCAATCAAGTGCGGAGCTCGCCGAATTCTCCTCCATTGGGACTCCCAGCTTGTAGTCAACCAAGTCGCTGGGACTTATCAAATAAAAAAATAGAGATTACAGAAGTACCAGTCAGAAATCCACAGACTAATGGCCACATTCGACGAATGTCGCTTCGAACAAATTCCTAGAGCACGGGATATCGAAGCGGACGGTCTAGCAAAGCTGGCTGCCGCCACCAAAAACATCAACAAATAAAGTGTGGTCACTCCTCCGCTCGGCTATCGAACACACTGAGGTACTTTCCCTAAACCTGACTTGGGACTGGCACAAGCAGTTCATATCTTATTTGCAGGACGGGGTATTACCCCGGATAAAAAAGAAGCGAAGAAGCTTCGCATACAGGCTGCCCGGTACTGCATGGTCAATGGCAACCTTTATAAAGGACTTTCGGCAACCCCTTAGCCAAGTGCTTAGTGCCACAACAAAGAAGACCGGTGCTCGAAGAAGTACACGAAGGCCATTGCGGCGCCCACACTGGCAATTGCGCCCTCGTAAGATGCATCATACGCACCATGGAGAGAGAGGCAGCTGAATACGTCTAACGGTGCGAGCAGTGCCAGAAGTTCGCTCCAATGATATACCAACCGGGAGAACCCCTCCATTCTGTCACCTCCCCATGGCCATTCATCAAATGGGGAATGGACATAGTCGGCCCACTGCCCTCAGTACAAGGAAAGGTACGATTTCTACTTGTTTTGACTGACTACTTCTCCAAGTGGGTTGAAGCAGGTGCGTACGCACAAATACGCGAACAAGAAGTCATCACCTTCATTTTAAAAAACATCATATGCCATTTCGACATCCCCAAAGAAATCAACTGTGATAATGGACGCCAGTTCATTGGCCAGAAAACGACAAAGTTCTTCGAAAAATGCCGCATCAAAAGGATATTGTCCACGCCATACCACCCCAACGCCAACGGCCAAGCAGAGTCCTCCAACAAAACAATTCTAAACATACTTAAAAAGAAGCTCGAGGATGCCAAGGGGCTATGGCCCGAACTAGTACCCGATGTTTTATGGGCACACAGAACCACCCCCAAGTCCAGCACCGGGGAAACCCCATATTCACTTGTTTATGGAACTGACGCGGTCATACCCGTTGAAGTGGGCGAACCAAGCTTAAGGTACTCACACAACAATGGTAGAAAACAACATCAGCAGGTTCCAAGATCTCGACGAAGCCGAAGAAAGAAAAGAAATGGCCCACATCAGGATGGTGGCCCAAAAATAACAAATCGAAAGTTATTACAACAAGAAGCCTAAAATGAGGCCGCTAAAAACAGGGGACTACGTCATCAAAGCCAAAACCTTGGCCTCAAAAGATCCAAGTGAAGGACAATTTGGCAAAAATTAGGACGGACCCTACAAAATCACAGAGATAGCCGGAAAAGGAGCGTTCCAGCTAGAGACAATGGAAGGAAAGACGCTCCAGAAAAACTGGAACGTCGCTCACCTCAAATGTTTCCACTTCTAAAAAGGTGTCACCTGAGTCGTAATCTTTTTTCCTTACCCGAGTTTTGTCCCGATTGGGTTTTCCGGGAAGGTTTTTACTGAGGCGGCAAGGGGGTCACCTGGAGACATTTGCAGCGCAAGTGCATCATGTCCTCCCCTCCATAAGCTCTCCCAGCCAGACATGATACAGGGACTGGATTAGTGTCATCTCCAGGTGAATGTAAAGGCTACGGCCATCTCCAAGTGAATGTAAAGGCTACGGCCATCTCCAAGTGAATGTAAAGGCTATGACCATCTCCAAGTGAATGTAAAGGCTTCGACCATCTCCAAGTAAATGTAAAGGCTACAACCATCTCCAAGTGAATGTAAAGGCTACGACCATCTCCAAGTGAATGTAAAGGCTACGGCCATCTCGAAATAAATACAAAGGCTACGACCATCTCCAAGTGAATGTAAAGGCTACGACCATCTCCAAGTAAATACAAAGGCTACGTCCATCTCCAGATGAATATAAAGGCTACGACCATCTCTAGATGCGTATAAAAGCTACGCCATCTCCAAATGAATGAAGTGGCTAAGGCCATCATTTATATGGATAAGGCCATTAGGCTACGGCCTGTAACTTTACATGGCTATGGCCATCGTTTTGTATGGCTAAGGCCATCAGCTACATCCTTCATTTTACATGGCTATGGCCATCTTTCATAAGGCTAAGGCCATCGGGCTACGGCCTGTAACTTTACATGGCTATGGCTATCGTTCATATGGCTAAGGCCATCAGGCCACGACCTTTAACTTTACATGGCTATGGCCATCATTTATATGGCTAAGGCCATCAGGCCACAACTTTTTACTTTACATGGCTATGGCCATCATTCATATGGCTAAGGCCAACAGGCTACGACCTTCATTTTACATGGCTATGGCCATCTTTCATATGGCTAAGGCCATCAGGCTATGACCTTTAACTTTACATGGCTATGGACATCGTTTATATGGCTAAGGCCATCAGGCCATAACCTTATAATTTACATGGTTATGGCCATCGTTCATATGGCTAAGGCAATCAGGCTACGGCCTTTAACTTTATTTGGCTATGGCCATCGTTTATATGGTTAATTCCATCAGGCCACGGCCTTTTACTTTACATGGCTATGGCCATCGTTCAGATGGCTAAGGCCATCAGGCTACGGCCTTCATTTTACATGGCTATGGCCATCTTTCATATGGCTAAGGCCATCAGGCTACGACCTTTAACTTTACATGCCTATGGCCATCGTTTATATGGCTAAGGCCATCAGGCTACGACCTTTTACTTTACATGGCTATGGCCATCGTTCATATGGCTAAGGCCATCACGCTATGACCTTTAACTTTGCATGGCTATGGCCATCGTTTATATTGCTAAGGCCGTCAGGCCACGGCCTTTTTACTTTACATGGTTGCGGTCATCGTTCTATATGGCTAAGGCCATCAGGCTACGGCCTTTATCTTACATGGCTACGGCCATCGTTCTATATGGCTAAGGCCATCAGGATACGACGTCTATCTTACACGGCTATGGCCATCGTTTTGTATGGCTAAGGCCATCAGGCTACAACCTTCACTTTACATGGTTGTGGCCATCTTTCATATGGCTAAGGCCATCAGGCTACGACCTTTAACTTTACATGGCTATGGCCATCGTTTATATGGCTAAGGCCATCAGGCCACGGCCTTTTAGTTTACATGGCTACCACCATCGTTCTATATGGTTAAGGCCATTAGACTACGGCCTTTATCTTACACGGCTACGGCCATCGTTTTATATGGCTAAGGCCATCGGGCTACGGCCTTTATTTTTCATGGCTATGGCCATCGTTTAATCAGGCTACAACCTTTACTCCATATGGCTATAACCAGCGCTTTCGAAAGGCTACGACCATCGTTTTATGGTTAAGGCCGTCAAGTTATGATTTTTATCCTACATGGGTAAAGCCATCATGCTTAAACGACCAAGGTCGTCAAAATTTATAAAGCTAAAGCCATTGTTCCTACGCAACTGAAAGGCGTCATGATCTACACAGCTACATAAAAAATAGGAAGGATCATTTACAACAAAAGGTTATATATCTTTATCAAGGGTAATAAATACCCACGATACAAAAATCAATATTTACAAGGATCCTAAAGAGACCATTATTTATCCTGCCTGGCCTGACTCTCAGCAGGCCCGTCTTCATTTCCAGCAGGGAACGCTCTGGAAATCCAAGAGCAGGATTCCAAGCAATTAATATCTGCAGAGTTGCCCTCCTCCAAGGCTGGCGATTCAGGACTATAATCGTCCACTTCGCAAGCGGCTCTAACCAACCGGCGCTGGCCCTCAACTTCCTCTTCAAACACTCGGACACCCGCCACGAACTCCTCAAGCACGACCAACCCAGCCTCTGCATAAACCCACATCTCGTGCGCTTCACGAGAAATATTAGCTTGCTCGAGAGCTCGTTTGAGCTCCTCGACCCCAGTCTTTGTGGCGTCCAGCTCTGTGGTTAAAGCCGCGACCCGAGTCCGTAGTTCTGCCGCTTCCTCCGCCACTATGCAGCCAAGCTGCAGCTCCTCATCCTTGGCCTGAAGAAGGACTTTCATCTCCGCGGTCCGGTCAACGCCGGCCATGAGCTGTTCATCAACTCTCTCCAACTCGGCCACTCTCTTCTTCAATTGTTCCTCGGACTCGGCAAGACCCTCATGAACCACTCTAAAGCTAGGGTCCTTCTTATACATGTCGGCCAAGGTCTGCTGCACCTCGCACGTTCTATCATACTTCTGCACCAGCCTCTTGTACCTGGACATCTTCTCCTTCCGACGTCGTTCCCTCCACACCTCCAAAACGAGAGTCTGGAAAAGAAACCAAGTAAGTACGAGAAAAATCACCCTCAAACAAATGCAAAGAGAAAGGTCATCAGGCAAAACAAAGGCATACTTGTAAGACCGCAACTGCCACCCGTTGAGCTAAAACTTTGTCGCTGAGTTCTGCCAGGGTCTCACGCTCAGCGGCAGCGCACAAAAGTGTCATAGTAGAGGCCGCCTCCTCACAGTTCTCCAGCAAATTATAGTGACTTGGAATCAGTATACGACGAGAGGATCGACCAACCACCATCTCAACCCGGTCCAAGGAACCTCCTCCTCTGTTTGCGCCCTCTGAGGTCACTCCCGGGCCCGCCGCGTCCGCATCCTCACCTTTTTCCTCAGCGGACTCTCTCCCGAGCACAGAACTCCCTGATCGAATGGCCTTCGCCATAAAAAACGTTGATTCAGGGGGGGCGGCTTAACCTTCTTCGGTTGGGTGGCCACATCTTTGCCGGTGATAATCTGGTGCCTCCTCGCCTCCAAAGTCTCCCCTCTTCACAATCCCCTTCCGCGGAATGCAGAGCAGGCTCAGAAGGGGTCGGTACGGCGGTAGATGTCCCCATGGGGGAAATGTCAAGAACGCCCGTTGGCGCCTCCACAAGCGTCGCCTCAGTACGACCTTCATCACGACCTCAGATGCTATCTCTGGGGCCGCCTCTATTGTACCCTCCTGTCTTAAAGGAAGTGAAGCACTGCCCATGGAAGTGTCGACGAAGATCAGATCCGCCTCAGGATCATATGCCGTCTTAGAAGGACAGGCCACAGCCCTCGTCTTCTTCTATTTCTTTTTCTACTGCGCCTTCATAGAGTTGTCCCGTCCTGCCAAAGCACGTATGAGATGAGCAAGAAAAATATGGGAACTTCTTGACCATAACGAAAATCATGTAAGGTCCTTACCTGTCGGGTCGTAGAGCCAACGGCAAAATAATGATGAGGCTAGACAGGACCTACCAAAAACAACCTGTGCATATATATATATATATATATATATATATATATATATATATATATATATATATATATATGCAATAGCAGGAAAAATACATAATTTAAATAGCTAAGAGGGAGGGGAGCATGCTATGGGGTGTGACAACTTAGATATAAAATCATCGGATAAGGAAATGAAGTTGTGCAATAACAAAAGATAAAGAAAACACAGGAAACTCCACATATGAGGACAAGCACACTTAATCCATACTTTGTTGCAGCGCGTAACCCGTTCCAATTATATTTAGAGATGATGTGGTGTGAAACTCGATCCATTTATATTCAGAGATGATGCGGCGTGCAACCCGATCCATTTATATTCAAATATGATGCGGCGTGCAACCCGATACATTTATATTCAATATTGTTGCGGCGTGCAACCCGATCTTTCTATAACCATTCATGTTGTATTAACGAAATTTTATATATTTCGGATTGAATCGGTTGCTTGTGGCCCGTCATATAAAATTATTGCTTTGACCATGAAAACTATTTTTTTGATTAAACAGTTTGGTTCCGTTACGGAAACTCGAGCAAATTTTCTATTCATCCAAAGATAGTAACAATTTTTGTTAATATTCGTTTGTTTTAAGATTAAACCTTCATCATGGCCGAAATTTACCATACAATACAGTTGAGGACAACCAAGTTGGAGATGACTTTACCATGCAAAATAAAAAGGGAAGAATAGCCATGATAGTGATATGTAAGCTACAAGCAGAGAAAAATAGAGAATGTATATCGATATATTGGTACCGCAACTATCAGTACTAGAACTGATTATAACAGATCTGTACAAAATAGTTCCGAAAGAGGACGTTCAGATACACCAAGTAATTTTAATTTGCAAAATTTAGTTCTAACCTTATAGGAACATATCAAGGAACAGAACCAGCGGATAAAACCCCTTCAGTAATTCCTATCTGTCCTGCAAGAATGATATGCATAATCGTAGCAATACATGAATTTAAACAGAAAAGGACACGGTAAGTCGAAACGACACTAATAAGACATACCAAAATAGGTTCGAAAACCAAATCGAGGTGATTTCAGATCCGATTGAAGGAGTCATAAGAATAACGCCAGACCTTCATAAAACTTAGGAGTAAAATTTACATTCGATATAATACAATGCTATGAATAGAGGAAGACACGTTCATTCAGTTGAAAGTCAAAAACATGTCTAGAGAACAAGCGGATGTGATTCTTGGGTGATCTGAATCTAAAAGAAAAAAAATCAAAAAATAGGTCCGAGCAAAAAAGATATGAGATTTTCTTCCTGGGCTAGAAAAGATATGGATTTACCAGTACAGGTAATGAATTACCTTACTAAATTGTAAAATTTCATAGGAGAAGAATGGAGATTTGGAGGAACATGGGTAAAACACCCACGAGATTGCTTACAAAGATACCACACCTAATAACTGAAAAAGAAGAGATAGCTGAGGGATGGAATAGACCACGGGAAGGAAGGTTCATTAATAACCTTGGATAATTATACGAATATTTCCTGAAGCAATTATTGACCCGAAGGCATCAGAAGCCATGAGGTCAAATGTTAAAGAACTAGAAATTATCATTGACTTCCCAAATAGGAAGGATTACATTGGTCGAGACTCGACACCAAATCTAAGGTAAGTTGGTTAAACATTTACATGTTAACAAAAATTGCTTTGCTTGCCTCCATGCTAACATAACACGTGTACCACCGGAGGTAAAGGTTTATATGCTCAATATTGATCCGTGATATAATGCAGTCAAACAAAAGAAGAAACTAGCGTCAAATAATAAAAGATAAAGTTACAGAACATCAAAATATCGAATTAGTCCGAAAAGTCGAATCATTCTAACTAATTTAATTTAGAATTGGCATAATAAATTTATTTATTACTTGCAGAATGGGACTCTACCCAAAGACAATCATGCTCTCAATAACTCTAAGTATGTGTCATCCTCTACTGCTTGAAGGAGAATTATAAACAAAAAATATTATGCGAGAAATTTATAAATAAATCAGTGCAAATTACTCGGGTAATAAGGCTCTAAATCGATAACTCATCAAAGTCAGTATGAGTAGCTCAATTCAAGATATAGCACGACCCTCGATAATATTTTGGAACCTCCGTAGTTCCCGTCCATAGTACCAAATATTTGATAAAAAGAGATCTGGTACAATCCCTATATATTGGAACTGGACCATTTAAAAGTCCATCAATATTGAAACTAACTATCCTACCGGGGACAATTAGACAGCGGAGTATCAAATTATCATTCCAGTGTTTGAGTTCTCATACCTCAAAACTCAAACATTATGGAGATTACTTATACTTGAAGATGAGTCAATTTGACCTGACATTATTTACCAGCTCAACTCAGCTAGTTGTATTACTCATATCAAGCATAAACACTTTAAACAGTGTTGAATGAGTTCTTCAAAAATACGTATACTACACGTATACAAATATGATCGAGAACTCCATGTTATAGTCAAGAATCCCGTGATAAAAAAAATGAGAGATTTACATCTAAGTCAATATAAATGTATGCAAATGAGCCACCAGAATAAAGTTCACTTTGAAAAAACACGAGACCTATACTTGGTCCAACAACGACCATTCAAGCGAAATATATAAACCTTCCTTAATGGATAGTTGTATTATGTGATGACCGGCCCGTCTTCGTGTAAGTTACCACCCCATTTCCCTCATATTATTCTTCACTATGTTTCGATATCAGTATTTTAGTTGATCGGGTATAATTGGATTGGTTTTAGTTGGAAATGAGATACTTAGTCTCTTAAAGGGGAGCTTGTTTGGAAAAGTCAAATGGAAATTGACTATTTAGTTAGAGGGCTCGGATGTAAATTTTAATGATTCGGTTAGCTTCGGAGGATGATTTTTCACTTAGGAGTGCAATCGTAATTGAACTTGGAGGTCCGGTGTGTAGAATTACGCTTCAATTGGCTAAGTTTAAATTTTGACGAATTTCGGTTGATAGGTGAGATTTTGATCCGAGGTTGGAATAGAATTCCAAGGGTTGCAATAGCTTTGTTGGATGATTTTGGATGTGTGTGCAAAATTTCAGTTGATTCAGAGGTGTTTAGGTCAGGTTTTTGATCGAATGCAAGTTTCGAAAGTTTTAGTTTAACTTAGGATTGAATCCATTGTAATTTGATGATTCTTGTGTTGTTGGATGTATTTTTATGATTTGAGTAAGTTTGGATGAAGTATTATATCATGTTGGTGTATTTGATTGAGGTCCCGGGGGCCTCGATAATATTTTGGTTGGTTAAACGGTAATTTTGAAGCATGTTGTAGGTCTGGTTTTTATATCTACTGGTATTTTCGCATCTGTGGAAAACTAGCCACGGAATCGTTCCACAGATACGGCAGAAAAGTCGCAAAATAGTGCAGGCATGGCCCAGCATATTTTCGCATAAGCAGAGAGGGGATCGCATCAGTGGGTTTGCATAAGCGGATTTTATACCGCATAAGCGGCCGATGGAGGACCACATAAGCGGATGTTGAGTGGCATAAGCGAGCTCTGGCATCTTATGTGAAAACCGCAGAAGTGGTCCCGCATAGGCGATAGCGTGACCGCAGAAGCGAAATGTGGATGTCACGATTTTGAAAAAAAAGAGAAAACATTTGTGACTTCGGACTAAGGTGATTTTTGGGCGATTTTGAAGAGGGTTTCGAGGGTTTCGAGGGTTCCATCAGGTATGGGTTCTTAGACTCGCAATTATTATGGTGTAAAAACATTGATTAATCACTGAATTTCAAGGATTTAAAGGTTAAAAATGGAGGTTATGGCTTGAAACTCAAGATAGTTTAAATATGGGTTTTGAAGGGGCAAACGAACTTCGATTTTAGTAACATATATATATATATATATATATATATATATATATATATATATATAGACTCATGGAGAGACGAGGAATCCAGTAATGTGAATTTTGTAATTTTTTGAGAAGTGGGCCCAGGGCTCGTGTTTTGCCAACTTCGTGATTTTTAGTGTTTTTCGAGTAATATCGATTGGGTTATGTTTCATTAGCATATAGTAATGTATTTGTTGTGGTTTTGACTAGATTCGACACGGGATGAGGTCAATTCAAGAGGAAAGGGCATTGCGGGCTAGTTTTCGGCCGGCTTGAGGTGAGTAATAGATGTAGATGATGACCTGAGGGTTTGAAACCTCGGTATCTCACACTGTGATGCTGTATTGAGGTGAGACACGTACTCTAGGGTGAGTGCGGGGTCATTTGTGGACGGGGACTATGGCTTAGTCGTTCTAAGTGATGTTCATACTATGTTAATGACTATAAATTGATTGGTAAACATCTTACTTGGATTGTTATGAGCATAATTAGGCTGCGTGCCGATTATTTGGATCCCTTATGGATTATTATCACTGTTTTCATGATATTGAGCATGTTTCCATGATATCAGTTCTGAATTAAAAAATGTCTCTAAATGATTAGTAAACTTATAAGGTTGTAAAACACTTAAGCTATAATACGTGATAAATGGAACCAAAAAAGGTAAACTTGATTATGCCAGTGTGGCTTGCATGCATATAATTAGATTGATTATAGATCGGGTTACACACTGCAGCAAATGCTACGATGATATTGCGCTTGGGCTGTAGGAGCCCCTCTGGAGTTCCCCCACAGTGAGCGCGGGTACCCAATGTATCGGGTTGAACGCCGCAACGGTAATGTGCATTGCATTGCATTCATACATTGATATCTATTTGTCTATCTGTCATTGATTTATTGTTGTTACATCGTTAAATGTGCTGGTTAGTTTCAGCTTTACATTGTGGTATTTTTGGATTCCTTACTTTCAGTCATTATACATGTCTATTACCATTTAGTTTGAAGTACTCACTTTACTCCCTGCACCATGTGTGCAGATTCAGGTACTCGGGGAGCATAGTCGAGCTTTTGCTGTTTCAGAGTTCTCATGAGTTGTCTAGGTAGCTTCCTGACGTTCGCAAGACCCGACTCCTCCCCTATCCTTTTTTTATTTCCGCATTTATGAACATCAGTATTACTGAGGATTTATTATTTTGTTATCTTAGAGATTCTAGACTCGTGACCCCAGGTCTTTGGGAGTTTTATTGGCAGTTTTTACTATTTTCATAATACCTCTATCTATTATCTGGTTGGAAGTATATTAGTTGATAGTTTAAATGCTATAAATTTGGAAATGAGTTGTGTGGTTGAGTTGTGAGTGTTAATTGGTCGGGCTTGCTTAGCAATTGTGTTAGGCGCCATCACGACTGAGATTGAGGTCGTGACATATTATGATTCGGATCGACTATCCCGTAACTCTCAAATATCATTTTGGACATGTGTCCTTCTCTACTTGGAAGTATGTTCATATACTTCAATTTAGATTCAAAATCAAATCAGATTAAATGTCTCTTTAGGACAAATCTACTAAAATATATATTTATTTGGGATCAATACTCCCTGAATCTTAATGTCTTACCGGGATCAATACTCCCGTAAATTTTAACGGGGTCAATACTCTTGTAAATCCTATCGGGATTAATAATCCCTCAGACTAAAAGTCTTTTCGGACCAATCATTCCTATTTTATGCCCGAATGAAAATGAGGCATCCTATTCATAGTGTTTAAAGTATATAAAAAGGCCCTTCTTTTATATAAAAGTAGACACCCAAAGGTGCAACATTAAGATATCGCACATGTAACGATGCATCTAAATATATATTTTAATCTAAAAGACTAAGTATGAACACTCAAATAATTTTCTAGAGGGCCAATAAAAATGAGTACTCGGATAAATTCTATAAAATCCCAAATGATGACATTAGACTCAAAGACACGAGGAACACTATATTATTCCTGGTTTAGGTTACAACCCTTTTGATTAAAAAAAGGGTTAATCACTCATCATCTAAATATATACCTCTGAGTCCTATATGTTTTTTCTTTTCAAGAAATGGACCACATGGAAGGAATAATTAAATGCTCGAGATTTCATACTTTAAAGCTCTAACACTTGGGGATCAGTGTATATGGAAGGGAAAGAAGACTAGAAAAATTAAAATTCAAGTCAAGCATAAGGTCTACCCAACAAATCGAAAATTAAGAGCAAAGTCACGAGCTAAAAAACACAAGTCTGACTCGAAAACCATTGAAAACACATTTGTAAATATAAATGAATGTTTCAAAAAAGGTTAAAGGCAGAATATTAGTTACGGGTAAAAATGCACATCTTTGTACTTATTAAAAAAATATTGTAACTGAAAACAATTATGGATGAAAAAGCATTACCCTTATATTTATTTGAAAATTGTTATCAATAAAAATAGTTATGGGTAAAAATTCTTACCCTTATATTTAAAATTGTTGTAAACAAAAATAGTTATCCCCTTGTACTAACTCAAAAAAACTGTTAAAAGAAAAACAGTTACGGGTGCAAGCTTATATCAAATTTGTTAAAGGAAAAAGCAACAACAATAATAACAACAATAACTACCCAGTATAGTCCCACAAAGTGGGGTATGGGGAGGGTAATATGTAGACAGGCCTTACCCCTACCCGAAAGGGCAGAGAGGCTGTTTCCAATCGACCCTCGGCTCAGTGAAGGAAAGCTGTTAAAAGAAAAAGCAGTTGTTAAAAACTTTCTTCAAAACATTGTTAAAGAAAAACATGTGCAAATTCCTATAGCTCTTTTGTATATTTACACCATTATAAAGTTGAGACATATTCTTCATTAAGTGTCGTTCATAAAAAGGGCCCTCTTTTATAATTCGTGCTTATTCAAAAAGTCACGGAGCATTAAAGCATTTCTAATGCAAAGTTAAAGGGTAAAACAAAAACCCAAACATTAAAATAGACAGAAAATAAAGGTGATATATATATATATATATATATATATATATATATATATATATATATATATATATATATATATATATATATATATATATATATATATCAAACTTTGCAAGCATAAGGCAAATGTTTGTCTTGGAAACCCCAAAACAAGACATGAGTAAACCAACCGATTATTGACGAAAGGAACATAAGCGACGAAGTTATCAGCTGAATATCTAAGTTCTGCACTTTTTTTCCCTCGTCCGATTTTTGCCCTATTGGTTTTTTCTGGCAAAGTTTTTAATGAGGCAGAGGCAAGGATGAAAAGGATAAAATCTTTCACTTTCCGGTCACATCATAGTGAGTAACCAGAAAGCGGGGGACTATCGGTATTAGTAAAAATTAGACTCGCCATGTGGATCTATTAAATGGCGACACGTGAAGAATGCAAAGTTTGAAGAAAAGTGAAGAATGACATGTAAAGATGATATGTGAAATCCCCGCGAGACCGAACATACTCGTAATGTGCTTGTTAGCTTCGGAAATGATCATCATGAAATAGCCCGGATCAGGTGCGGAAGAATATATCATAATTACAAATGAGAAAGGAATCAATTAATCCTGATTATATGGGATTTACTATCATTACACCATCAGTTGCAAATCAATTATTAATAAATGCAATAAATGATTGTAACGGTCAGAACAAGACAATCAATTACAAGACCGACTCAACATGCACGAGATTGACTCATTAGTTACGGGATTGACTCATCAGTTATGGAATTAACTCATCAATTACGGAATTTCAACATTTACACAGTTGTTACAAGTCTTCTAAAAGTAATGGATGGATTGAGTACATGCTAATAATTGACCCATAAATCAAGCAGAATGATTACTTAGATTTAGCCCTATAAATAGACGTACTTCTACCACCATCAAGGGAGGCTAATTTTCTTTTCTACAATTCTATACATTGTTATTTATACCATATTGCTCTCAAGTTAGCCATACTTCGGCCCTTCAAGCTCTATTCGACTCATTATCCTATCAAGGATCATTCAATAATAATTCTTTCTTCTATGCTTTATTTTTATTATATTATATGTCATTAAATTTATTTTCCACTTCTCTATCACGTTGTATTAACGAAATTTTATATCTTTCGTATTAAAACGCTTGCTTGTGGCCCGTCATATAAAATTATCGCATTGACCATGAAACTGTTTTTTTGTTAAACAATAGGAACTAAGCTATTGGTTTAGCACCATTCTTTGTATTCTCGAAGAAACTCATTCGCCGAAAAATAATTTCCTTGCAATCCAAGGGGACTGGACTAGGATTTATATTTAATTCGAACCAGTATAAAAACTCTGGTGTTTATAATTTTTGCATCTTAAATTCTATCTTTACTAGTATTAAGTTCTTATATTTAGTCGACTAATTGTAAACTAATTAAATGATAGCTATTAAGTTTAAAATAAACAATTCAGCCCATGTACTTTCATATATTACTAGTCTTTTGAAGTTTCTGCATGATCCCTTGAAAAATACTACTAGTAGATTTAATAACTTAATTTAATGTAAGCTTATTTGTCGAAATACCTTTGTGTCTGAAGACAGACGTCTCACTCAACTACTTCACTTATTGAAACAGTAATCGAAAGTTAAAACTGAGTTGTTGTTTTTAAAAAGTCTTCAAATATTAGAAGCAAATTTAATATGTTTGGGATCAGAGGTATTATTTCATTGTTTCCGTTTATTAGAAAAGGTAGTAGAAAATTAACACTAAAATTCCTCATTTCTTTTTGAAAAACTTACACAAATGTCCTATAAAAATTTTAATTTACCAACCCCTAGCCAATATTCCAAAAATCAAAAACAAATAAGGAATTTTTTAAATAGATATAGTCGGAATTCATTGAAAACATATAGATAAGTCAATATACAAAATTTGAGAAAAATTGGAGGTGATTTGGACTGGTTTGTATCAAAATTCATAACTAAATCGATGTCAAAAAATTCTTCTGTGACACATGTATCAAACATGTATACACAGATATACATGGATATACATGTGATACACAATCGATACAAATATGAAACATATGTGATATATAGTGTGATACACGTATCATTTTTTCATATTCAGTTTTTACTTCAAATTTTCAATTCAAACCACCTCAAAACTTCACCAAATCATTCCAAAACTGAGATTCAAACTAATTAAGATATACTCAATTTATTCTAATAGCACCCACTAAAAAGAAAGTAAAAATTTGATATTTTTTTGTTACAAATAGCTAATTAGCCATTTTGGCTAATATTAGTAATATGTTATCAATTGGCCAATTTTTATAATAGGCTACTTCTAAATAGACATAGATGGTAATTTTGCGTTCTTTTTGGGACGAAGTTGAGCGTTCTTCATGCTATGAACGAAGTCTAAGCTAAAAATTGTGAGTCACCACAATTATTAACTTTTTCTCTTGATTCACGCTTGTTCAATTTTGCTTTCTATGATTTATGTTCTTTTTCTTTCTTGATTTTATGGTTGTTCCAAACTTAGTCTCTACATTTTATTAAACATCGTTTCCTAGTTAGAAAAGAGGAACTGCTCTGATGGTAAGCAACCCCATTTTCAATCGAGAGATTGTGAGTTCGAATTTCCCTAAAATAAGGTGAGAAATTCTTGGAGAAAAAGATATCGGGGGTCTATTTGGAAACAACCTCTCTAACTATCTAGAGAGGCTTGTGGGAAGTTCTTGTTGCTGTTGTTGTTCCTAGCTAGAAAAGATAAGTTCATTAAAGAAAAATCATCAAACATACATGCTAAAAAACTTCAAAAGAATTAACAAATGGAATAATTGATTTTAGTTTAAAAAGATACAACATCCCATCAATACTTAGATTTAGTTAGTTAAATAAAATTAAAATTTTAAAATCTCTTGATCATTATATAAATATAAAAAGTATGATATACATGGGTGCTTAATAAATAAACGTCTTTCTCCGTATCTTACCATTTGACTACTTTCAACCTTATCCATATAAATAAATAAATATATCCATGATTTTCTTTAATATTTCTATTTTAGATGTAATTATAAGAAAACTCCAACTCAAAAAACTAAAATATAAAATAAGAAACTTCCTCAACTGTCTCAGTGTGTGTCTACTTCAAATTCAACCCCACTTATTTATCCATCACATCCTCGCCCCCTAACATTCCCCTCAGTAATCCGATCCTTCTTTTCCAAAAGAAGACACACAAAAAAAAAAAAGGCAGAAACGGAAAGTTCAGTCCAAAACTCCGCATCTTCACTCATTCATGCTTTAGTCCAACATCGCAGCCCCTGCATTCATCTTCGATGCTTGCTGGGGCTGTGATTCATTCACTTTAAAAATTATAGTAGCTGAAGAAGAAGAGGGAAAAAAACCCTAGCGATCAAAATCAGTTACTGTACTAAGATGGTGTTCAAAGGTCGGTTTTTCTCATCAAAGAAATCGGAAACCTCAAGTCCAGATGGATCTTACAATAGTCCAGGATCCGGCGGGTCCAACTCCATATCTCCGGTCCGATCCGATAAGAAGAAAGGCAAGTCTAAGGACAACTCTCCGAGCACACCTACTTCCTTGTCAAGTTTTGCTGCTAGCTTCAAAGACAGGAAGAAAAAGGATAAGGATGCTACTAATAAAGGCAAAGAAAGTCCAAGTAGCGTGGAAGTTAAAAAAGAAACGGCGGCAACGTTCAATTTGAAGAAAGGAGGTGTAACGGAGACTAATAAAGAAGCTGCTGGGGCTACTACTGCTTTTCCGTTGTCACCGATAATGGCGTCATCCTTGGGCTTGAATAAAATTAAAACACGATCAGGGCCGTTGCCGCAGGAGAGCTTTTTTCGATATGGGAGTAGTACTAGAGAGAAAGGAAATGCTTTAGGTTCCAGCAACTTGTCTAAGGCTGTCGGTGATGGGCCGTCATTGAGTTCTGGTTCCGGCATGAAGATTTCAGGGAAGAAGGATGAAAAGAAGTCAGTATTGGGGTCTTCCGAGAATGCTCCATTGAGGGAGAGAAGCCCACATATACCAGGCCCATCAAGGCTGCAGAGTAGTGAATCATCTTCTGGAGCAGGTTAGAATCTTCTGGCCATTCCTATTCAGTTGAATTTTGTCGCAAAAAACTTGAAGAGACGCCCCTTAACTAAAATACGGATTTAGTGACAAATTTAGACTCATATAATGACTCACATTACAAAGCTGAGTCATGTCGGGAATCAACATGTTTCTTGGCCAACCACATTACTAAAAATAGTAACGTTACAGATGAAGAGGTATAAATGAGGCATTATGTAATCCTGCTAGGATTTATAGCAATGAAATCTCTTGCTTACTGATAAAAAAGGTCTAGCTGTTGTCATAGGACATAAGAGCTCTCTCATTAATGTGCATAGGCTAAATAAAGGTTCCTGAGTACGAAATTAGCTGGTTTGCTAAACACATTATGTACGTAGTACAGGAACATTGAGGAAAGAAAATAGCCATTAAACTAAGGAAATGCAGCTGGTTCTCCCATGTTTTTTAGTTCACAAGATATTGTACAACTACTTTTTCACTACATTGGGTAACTAAACCTTATCCCACCGTGCTCCTTTTTTTGGTTGCTTTAATTTTGGTGTCCTTTTATCCTGATACAAATTAACATAGGGAAAAGATGTAATTGGCAATAATGCATTCGGATGACAGAAATTGATAGCATGTTCGTTATCCTTAGTTGCTATAAAAGGGATCAAATTCTAGACTGCTCACAGCTTTATCTATTATGTAAATTCTAGTCAAAAAGTTCTCTTCTGTCCTTTCATTTTTCTCCTACTTGGAAAGGTGTTGTTGGGTGCTGATAATTCACTAGCGTTATTAATTTGTTACAGAAACCATCTAATAAGCTTGAAAAAAAGATTGAGAGCTAATTTGTTATTAGACTTATCTGGATAATGGCGGACATCATCTGAGAGCTCAGAAACTTTACATGGACACATGATTCAAAATTTCATATCCTTATTCCCCTATTGCCTATAGATTTTGCGGGGTTCATGATGAGTAAGTATTTTCATTTGCTTATTGCATTGTTTTGATAGGGCAATTCAATTCATCTTGGGGCCATTCTAGAGGTCTCAGAGGCATAGATGTATGTGCTCCCGAATTGAAGGTAAAAAGGTTTAATGAATACCTATTGCATTAGTTGATTCTTTCTTGCTGTAGCATTACCCGTAGTGTAATTAAAATGTGCTTTGTAGACATCTTATGAATGTGATAATCCAAAGGAGTCCGAATCACCTCGCTTTCAAGCTATACTGCGGGTAACCAGTGCACCTAGGAAAAGGTCTCCTGCAGATATAAAAAGTTTCTCCCATGAACTTAATTCCAAAGGTGTACGGCCTTATCCAGTCTGGAAGCCTCGGGGTTTAAACAATTTAGAGGTAATGTAATATTGGTTAGTAATGCATGATCTTAATATTGGTTTCAACTATAACCAATTTCTTGCAATTTTAAAAGGAGGTCTTAACGATGATTAGAGCAAAGTTCGACAAAGCAAAGGAGGAAGTGGACTCTGATCTGCGTATTTTCGCGGCAGATCTGGTTGGAGTTCTGGAAAAAAATGCAGAAACTCATCCAGAATGGCAGGAAACGATTGAAGATTTGCTGGTTTTGGCTCGGAGCTGTGCAATGACATCACCAGGGGATTTTTGGCTCCAATGTGAGGGGATTGTTCAGGACCTAGATGACAGACGCCAGGAACTTCCAATGGGTACACTGAAGCAGCTGCATACTAGGATGCTTTTTATACTTACAAGGTGTACACGATTGCTTCAATTCCACAAGGAAAGTGCATTTGCTGAGGATGAACCTGTATTTCAACTTCGTCAATCGTTGCAACCTGTGGAAAAACGCATTCCTCCAGGCACAGGAAGAAATAATAAGATGTCTGGTCCTATGCAATTCTCAAAGGTGCCGGCCCCAAGAAAATTTTATAGTCAGGAACAAAATGGGTTAGAGTGGAAGAGAGATCAGGCTGTACAGCAAGGAGACTCTCAGGTCTTGCAAGCTGAAAATCTAAAAAATTTGGAGTCTCCTGGTGGAAGGGGAGATCGAATGGCATCCTGGAAGAAATTTTCAACTCCAGCAGTAAAAAGTCCCAAACAAGCTTCTCCAGCCAAGGAGGACACGATTGATGGTAATATTGAACCTTCAAAGCTATTTATGAACAAAAGAGGAACTCCTGATGTAGATCTAGCGGCTGCCAAGCATCCTCAGCTTCTTTCTGCTAAAGACTCTCATGCACACTCTTCAATTCCTTCCAAGCACCAGTATAAAGTTTCTTGGGGCCACTGGGGTGATCAACCAAGTGTATCAGATGAAAGTTCAATAATTTGTCGCATTTGTGAGGAGGAGGTTCCCACTTTGCATGTGGAAGACCACTCCAGAATTTGTGCTATTGCTGATCGTTGTGATCAAAAGGGTCTTAGTGTCAATGAGCGCTTGATTAGAATTGCGGATACTCTTGAGAAGCTCATGGAGTCATTTTCACAGAAAGACTTCCAGCCAACTGTTGGAAGTCCAGATGTCGCAAAAATATCAAACTCTAGTGTAACCGAGGAGTCTGAACCTTTCTCTCCAAAACTTAGTGATTGGTCATGTAGAGGTTCAGAAGACATGTTGGACTCTTTTCCTGAAGCAGATAACTCTATGTTCATGGATGAACTTAAAGGTTTACCCACTATGTCATGTAAAACGCGGTTTGGACCAAAGTCAGATCAAGGAATGACAACATCATCTGCAGGCAGCATGACCCCTAGGTCCCCCTTGCAGACACCAAGGACCAGTCAGATAGACCTGTTATTGGCAGGTAAAGGTGGTTTCTCTGAGCATGACGATCTCCCTCAGGTAGCTGCCAATACATATCTACTACCTACTTTTTGATTTCATTATTTTTTTGGTGCTCAAGGTAAGAATTTGTTTTGCAGCGCTCAACGGCTGCATGGACTTGTGTATATCTTTCACTGGTTTATTATATGTAATTGCTTAGTTGTTACTAAAATGGAAATATGATTAGCATTTTCAGTCCTGATTTGAGCCCTATTTTCTGTCTTATTCTTTGGAGTTGCTCCGTTTGAAGTTTGAGAACCTTGTGTTTCTTGCAACATATTGATTGAAATAGAGTTTATAATGATATTTCCCTGTCCCACTGTAAAGCTTCAGTAATATTTATCTCATATCCTACAGTTGCTCGTGTTAGTGTAGTATATTTGGTATTGACTTCTTTAAATAACTTGCTTCCATATTTTCAGGAGTTCTGAATTTTGACATTTTGATGTTGTAATTTTTTTATGTTGCAGATGAATGAACTGGCAGATATTGCTCGATGTGTGGCAAATACACCTTTAGATGATGATCAGTCTCTGTCCTATTTGCTCTCTTGCCTTGAAGATCTGAAAGTTGTGACGGAACGCAGAAAGTTGGATGCACTTACTGTGGAAACGTTTGGAACCCGCATAGAAAAGCTGATAAGGTAATCTAGTTTCTTGCTTGTGATTTAACCCTGCTGGTGCTTTATGAGAAAAAGATAAATTGTAAGAATTGTGACATCAGGCGGTGACTACGGAGGAAATAAAAGGAAGGAATAATACTTTTGTCTTTCTACTTCAGGGAGAAGTATTTGCAACTATGTGAACTAATTGATGATGACAAGGTTGATATCACTAGCACTGTCATTGATGAAGATGCTCCCTTGGAAGATGATGTTGTACGTAGCTTGAGAACCAGCCCTATTCATTCGAAAGACCGTACCTCTATAGATGACTTTGAGATAATAAAACCAATTAGTCGTGGTGCATTTGGCCGTGTTTTCTTGGCAAAAAAGAGAGCAACTGGAGATTTCTTTGCAATTAAGGTACTGCTGACAGTTTGCTATAGGAGTTTCTTTTTTTGTTGATCAACTCTCATGAGCCTTTTATTTTCTTTAATTTATTTTTGTGTTGATCAACCCTCGGTCGTGTTTTCCTTTCCTTTTAAGATGATTTTCATGTGATATGTGAGCAAGCACCTCTAAAACTTTGTCACAGCCAAGAGACAACTGAAACAAGAACTCCATGTCATCAAGTTGTTTTCATATGCATTTTGTCATCTCTAAAAGAGGAATTTGTGATGAATTTGGGATGTATCTGGAAGGATTATGCAACAATGGAAAGATGTTCTTCATCACTTGGGAACACCATAACCTCAGGAAGAGGAAAGGAAAGAGATTTGCGAGAGAACATTTAGAGCCAATAGAATACATAAACAGTATATTAAAAAAACCATTTTAAAACCTTCATTACCCAATTGCCTTTTGGCAATTCCAGGGAGTTGCATAGTTACCTTTATGATGTGTATATGTGTGCTTCAGTTTCCTATCAAAAAGGCATCTGCACATCTATATCTTTTCAAGGTCTTGAGCAGGGGAGCTGTGGTTTCGTCATCGTTTAACTGAGGTCTCCCATTTGTATTCTGCTGGATATATGTTGTCGGCATGTCTGTTGGTTTCTCTGATGATATTATTTTTTACTTCTCAGAAGCTTCTGGTCTGTGGAACCACGATTTAGGTTGAGAACCATTCTGCTTTCCTGCATCAGTTACTGTCTCATTCAGTTGAATTTGGTTTTAAGCCTTATTTGTGCTTTATACTTTTTTGAGCATACATGAATTTTTTGCTCAACTTAAGGTGAGAAAGAACTTGGCCCTCCATGGGTGCTGGTGGTAGAGTATGCTGTTTTTGTGATCCCACCTCTTATTAGCCTTATAGTCAATATCTTAATTGCACAAGTGTTGATTTTGTGTGTCCTAAAAGGATGTTTATTGTGGCTGTCCAACTTACATGTTTAGTCTACAGGTTTTGAAGAAGGCAGATATGATACGCAAAAATGCCGTTGAGAGTATCTTGGCGGAACGAAATATTTTAATATCGGTTCGCAATCCCTTTGTGGTGAGCATGGTGAACTGAGAAAGCTTTTACTTCTAGACATGATAAACTGTTTTACTAATTTTTTACTTATTAGGTTCGCTTCTTCTACTCTTTTACTTGCCGTGAAAACTTGTACCTTGTGATGGAATACCTGAATGGGGGGGACCTGTACTCATTGTTGAGGAATCTTGGTTGCTTGGATGAAGACGTTGCTCGTGTATATGTCGCTGAAGTAGTGAGTATTTATATCTCCCTTACAAACATTGTGCACAACATGGTTAAACATAAATCTGATACTCTGAGCTGATCAGGTGCTTGCTCTGGAATATCTGCACTCTTTGCGAGTGGTTCATCGTGATTTAAAGCCAGACAATTTGTTGATTGCTCATGATGGTCATATCAAGGTATTGTTTCTCTTATATTTTACTTTTATAATTGCTGTCAATTCGGTTTAGCTAAGAACTGAGCACAATGGAAACAAAGAATCTATATTGGTGATACCAATAAGTTGAGACTAAGGTTTAGTTGTTGCTACATGTCAGTTTTTCGTGTTTGCGAGGAGTCTTTATAGTCTGGTTGGAGACTTGTATATCGGTGTAGGAAATAGTGTGAGACTTAAAAGCACTTTGAGTATCAAATAAAAAAACAGCACTTTGAGTAGTAGAGAACCCCCTAATTTATCTTAGAAGACAAATTGTGAAATGGGCCACGATAAAGCAGAATGGTTATGGAGGAATCATATAGTAGGCACTACTAGTTGGGGATTGAGGTGCAATTGATTGAGTGAGTGAAATGGAGTTATATGACTGTTTTAACTGGACTTGTGTTTTTGTTTTTGTTTTCGTTTTTCCTTTTCTTCTCTGAGCCGAGGGTCGATTGGAAACAGCCTCTCTGCCCTTTCGGGCAGGGGTAAGGCCCGTCTACATATT
Organism: Nicotiana benthamiana; assembly: GCA_034376525.1. Taxonomy (NCBI): domain Eukaryota; kingdom Viridiplantae; phylum Streptophyta; class Magnoliopsida; order Solanales; family Solanaceae; genus Nicotiana; species Nicotiana benthamiana. The sequence goes on along the minus strand of CM067329.1, from coordinate 140,375,058 downwards.
ACCCTCCCCAGACCCCACTTTGTAGGACTATACTGGGTAGTTGTTGTTGTTGTTGTTGTAACTGGACTTGTATTCCGATTTCAACTTTTTGGGAATTTGGGGGGGGGGGGGGGGGGGGGGGAGGAATTTATTGGTTCTCCTACTTTATTGGTTTAAAGACAGTTCTTTTAGATCCTCCAGCTTGTTTCTTTCTATCTTAGCAAGTGCACGTTTGGTATCCATGTTGCAACCCCCCTCTCCTGGCTTTGGTTCAATGTCAAGAGTACAACGAGCGATGTGTGGGTTAGGCTCACGTCACGAGTTCAAACCCAGCGTGGACAAAGTCTGGTATTTAAGTGATGAAGGGCAAAGGGGCGGTGCTAATATCTACCAAGTTTTTGACCGTGCACCTACTTGTTTTCGGGATTTATAGGCTATCAAAAATTGATTCGTATCCATGTTGTTAACTGTGTATCTTGCCTGCGTGTCAGGGATGTATGTGAATGTCAACCTGTAATTCATAGTATTGAACTGGGGAATTTCATGAGTGGGCTTGGGCCAGGCTTGTCACATCAAGTTGATAATTCTTCTATGCATTTCAATCTTGACCAAATAAAGGCCTAGGTTTGGAATATAAAATAATTAAGGCAACTGTTTAATCGAGTTAAAGGTTATGGAACACGTCATTCAGTGAAACACGATAAACATATATTGGTTTACAATAGTTTGTCACCATGGATATGACTATTTGCATAATGTGTAACGGCTTACTCTGAAATGCTATGTAACCACAGATCGTTTTGCCAAAGCACTCTTAGGTTCTTTAATGGAATCTAACATGATAAATCCTCTAATAAATAAAAGCAATCGAGGGTTTTAATGAAGTAATCTACCCTTTAGTGCATAGGGTTTAAGTCAAGTTGTTTCTACAGTTCTTTTGGGGGTTATATAATTCAGCCTTTTTCTTCCGTACTCGTATTGTCCTTCCATAGTTATATTATTTGTTTCCTTTTTGAGCTTGGATCGCTTGCTTGGAGCCGATGGTCTACCAGAAACAACCTTTTTACCAGTACAAGGTAGGGTTAAGGCTGCATATGCACTACCCTACCTAAACCCCTACTTGTGGGATTACACTGGGTTTGTTGTTTTTGTTTTTGAGCTTGGGTCGAGTATGCTTACGTTAATTATCCCTTCTCAAGCGCAAATCACCGCAAGTGTTATTTCATAGTTTTTGCTGATGTAAGCAGGTCTTGTCAATTGATGTACAGATGTTTGCCATTGTTAAAAAGCAGCTCATCTTTGGATAAACTTGCTTGAAATGCATTAAGTATTTTTCTTAGTGAGGTTGAATTTCTATATTCTGTTCCTTGCCTATAGATCTTAATAGTAGTCAAGCTAAGGTGCAAAGGTTCCTGATTGACCTGTTTCTTTTGTGGTTTCTGGCTTGAAGTTCATTGTCATGTTTAAGCGTGCAGTTTTCGTGCTGATGAGTTAGCTATAATGGTGCTATTGTTTGCAGTTGACGGACTTTGGGCTTTCTAAAGTTGGTCTTATCAATAGCACGGATGACTTGTCTGGTCCGGCAGTCAGTGGAGCATCCATGATGGAAGATGATGAATCTCAGTTATTGGCACCTGAGCATCAGCAGGAGAAGCGCGAGAAACGTTCTGCTGTTGGCACACCAGACTATTTGGCACCCGAAATCCTTCTAGGAACAGGGCATGGTATGTATTTCTCTTATTTGTTGTTCTCTGCCATCAACGGCATTGAACTACTAATTTATCTTTTGAGAAGTGGCAGATGAAGCAATCAGATATATATCATCCTGTTGTCATCCATGATGGAAGATGATGAATCTCAGTTGTCGAAATTGTTGCTTGGTTTAGAGATATTCAAATCTTCGTATTAAGCCTCTGTTTAAGTTGTCATATCTTTGTGGTTTAGATTTATCTTTAACCTGGAAGAAAACTATTTGGATGTGATAACATTCTTCTTTGGTGCCATTATGTTTCTGGTTAAGTGGTTACCACAGCTTAATTCTTTTTGCAGGTTTCACGGCTGATTGGTGGTCTGTGGGTGTTATCCTTTTTGAGTTGATTGTTGGCATTCCACCTTTCAATGCGGAGCACCCTCAGGTTAATATTTTGTAAAGTTGTGTTTATTGATTAATGTTCCATGTGACATTATGAGTGTATTTTGTTGATCAGTTTTTTGTGTTTATAGAAGAATGAACAACTATTATTCTTTATGCTTTACGTTATGTTCAAATCTTTCACTATATTGCCTAAGCAATATTTTCAAATGTGGGAAGAGATGGCATAGTCTGTGGAAAATCTTTGAAATGTCCTTTTGGGAACATCCTATTAAAATTGGAGCTATAAGGTTGGAATACTTGAAATAATGCTAGTTTCTATCTGGTGGAAATATACTCATCTCCTAACAGCTTGTTTCTCTTGGAATATGAAACCGATTTTAATTGCTTCAACGTACATTAAATAATCGATTCACACTAACCATCTGAATTCTGGGAAATATGTGGATATAGTAAAACAAAACGACTTCCTCAAATGATTACCGATTTAATTAATAGAACTGATTTAATCATAAAATCAGGTGAAAAAAGATTAAACCAAATATGACCTAAATGTATTTATGAGAAACAACTTAAAGGGTGTTTGGCTAAGCTTATAAGCTGGTCAAACCGGCTTATAAGCACTTTTTCGCTTATCTACGAGTTTGGTAAAGTTAAAAGTGCTTATAAGCCAAAAATAAGCCAAAAGACATAAGTTGGTCTCCCCAACTTATCAAATTTTAGCTTATAAGCACTTTAAGTTTGACCAAAATATTTACTATTCTATCCCTAAAATACTTCTTTTTAAAACAAAACTCTTTGTATACCCAGTTTTTTAGCTACTTATTATTAATTTCAGCACTTTTATCCAAACACGTAAATGCTTATTTTTTAAATCAGTTTCAGCACTTAAAAGTGTTTTTCAGCACCTAATGCTTATCAGCTATTCTAAATCAGCTAAGCCAAACGGGCTCTTAGATCTTCATTTTAAAGAAAGTAGCATGTTTTTGCATTTTCGCTTTTTCTTTCACAATTGCAGCACTTGTGACATTCTTTGCCCTCACATTGACTCTTCATCTTTTCTGATTTTATTTATAGTTTTTTGCGCGTTATCCAGACTTTAAGTTGCTTTTTTTTTTTGCGTAAATATGTCTTATATGATGATAACTAGTTTACTTAGCATTCTTTAGAGTTGACGAGTGAGGGTTGGCACTTCGAGTCACCAAAGGATGAAAGACTATAGGTTTTGCTGGGTTGGAGTGTTGGAGGTTAGGGGTAGGTGGTAAAAAAGTATTGTTTCGTGTTAAAAGTTTTTCTTTTACCTTCTAAAAAATAAATGGGTTTATAGAAAAATCCTTGGAATCAATGCAAACTTAGCTAAATATAGGACACAATGGAAGGAAAAGATCCATATTGGTGATATCTACTAGTTGTGAATAGATTTTAGATTTATTAGAGAACTTTTATTTTATATATATATATATATATATATATATATATATATATATATATATATATATATATACACACACGCATATATATACACACTTATTCACTTTTTATTTGGTATGAGTGATAATATGAGTTGAGCTTAAATGAAGCAACAACAACAACAAACAACCCAGTATAATCCCATGAGTTGGGTCTGGGGTGGGTAGTGCGTACGCAAACCTTACCCCTACTTTGAGGGCAGAGAGGCTATTTTCGATAGACCCCCGGCTCAAGGAAAGAAAAAGAAAGCAGTAACAACCAACAATACCAACATCAAGATAATAAGGGAACAAGCAGTATCAACAACAAGATAATAAGAAATATGTAGTAATAAAGATTGTCAATGAGCTTAAATGAAGCAGTGATGATTTATATAGTTGACGCCAACTTGTTTGGGATTGAGGCGTAATCATTGTTATTGTTTATTAAATGAGTTTAATAATAAAACTAAAGAGCAAAAAGGAAGTCCTAGTAAATTATATGAATTTCGTTGCTAGACGTTTATGGATCTATTACTGATGACATCACTTTTAGGTATTGTGAACTGCTATTTGTGGACAAGAGGGGTTGCTCTGATGGTAAGCAACCCCCACTTCCAACCGAGAGGTTGTGAGTTCGAGTCTCCCCAAGAGCAAGGTGGGAAATTCTTGGAGGGAAGGATGCCGGGGGTCTATTTGGAAACAGCCTCTCTACCCAAGGGTAGGGGTAAGGTCTGCGTACACACTACCCTCCCTAGACCCCACTAAGTAAGATTATACTGGGTTGTTGTTGTTGTTGAACTATGCCTCAACCCGAAACTCGTTGGGATCAACTAAATAAATCCTTGTTATACTCATGACAATTTTATAAAATCTGGAAGGGGAGCCTTGGCGTAACTGGTAAAGTTGCTGTCATGTGGCCAGGAGGTCACTTGTTCGAGCCATGAAAATAACCTTTTGCAGAATTATAGGGTACGGCTACGTACAATGGACCCTTGTGGTCCGGCCTTTCCCCGGATCCCGTGCATAGCGGGAACTTAGTGCACCGGGCTGCCTTGTCTTCAGTTATATTATTACTTACCAGAAAAAGTTAAATTTGACCGCTTTATTCTTTTCTGATAACCATTTGATCGCTTTATTCTTTTGCTTTCTTGAATCAATAACCAATTAGCTCGCAAGCGAATACCATTAGTTAGTGACCTTCTTATTGGATTATTATTTCCTATAGTGAATCTGAATTACATATTTTAATTTGTTGTTGTTATGGAGATTATTTGATGGAATACTTTCTCTTGTCGAATAACTTGCTGTCCTCTTTTCATATTTCTTTTAAGAGTCTTTATTGATTACACTTAACAATTTTAGACGTTAATTATTGAATGCAAAGTGAATGTAACTGTCAAATTCCGAACTTGGTATATAAACAGTTAATTGCTAACAGCAGCACTCTTTTAGTGGTTTCTATATTTTCTTGGATATATTATGCTGATGTTTTTGCATAAGCACTTTTAAATTTTGTATTAACCTTTTCTTGTATATAGAAAATATTCGACAATATTCTCAATTGTAATATACCTTGGCCTGGAGTCCCTGAGGAAATGAGTTTTGAGGCGCATGATCTGATTGACCGGTAAGAGAATTTTTGTAGCTGATTCTTTTGAATCCCAATGTAATCTTACTTCTTAGGTGTGAGTAATTTTTTTTGACCTTCTCTTGTTTCTGGGCAGTAGCATGCGTGAATTATGAGATGTTATTTTCCAATGTGAGTAATCAGTTTTATGGACTTCCGAGAGGCAGTGGATCATTAAATTGGTTTTGACTACTAACGCTAATGTTTTTGTTAAAAGATCTATTTTACCTGACCTTATCCAAAAAATATATTAAAGTTTTTATTTGTAAATTAACTGAACACAGTTGTGACACTATTAGCAAATTTCAAATGATTTTAGCTAATTTCTTCTCCACCTTGATGTTTTCATGTGCATGGATGCACTTCGGCGATTCCCAAAGGTGGACACTACTTCTCTGGGGACTCTTTAATATTAGTAAATCCTTTTCTCAGGAACAGGAAAAAAAGTGTCACCGCAGAAAGAATAACTTTGACCAGTCATATAACTAAGTAGATCTCTTCTGCCAAATGAGAATGAGTTGGGGGTTTCGAACCTACTATTTGATATGGAGTTCAACGAATCAACTATGCCTAATCCAAAACAGGTTTTGGTCGGCGAAGTGAATCCGCTTGTCAAAGGCACGCTTAAAGTGCGCTTAAGCCCGAATGCGAGGCTCCAAACATGATGAGCGCGTCGCCTCGCTTTGTGGGCGCTTTAGTGTCGCATCAAGGCTCTAAGGCATACTTTTCCTTGCCCTTGAATGAAATCCTGAAAAGACGACACTTTGATATTTTACTTTGTCGTAATTATTTTTCAATTTTTTTGTCCATATATTTGTTATTCATGCTTATAACTATTGGTCTTCGACTACATATATATATTTTTTACTTTTTCTCCGGTTACACCTTTTTTCATTTAAGCCCACGCTTTATTTGCGCTTTGCACTTAAAGCTCCAAGACAGTGTTATTAAAAGCGCTCGCTTCTTGCTTTAAGCGCTGAAGCGAGGTGAGGCGCTGGGGTATCGCTTTTCTGCCCCAAAAGCGACTCACGTTTAAAAAGCGCACGCTTTAACTGCTTAAGCGAGAAGCGCCTCGATGGAAAAAGCGCAAAAAAGTGCGCTTAAGCGACATGAAGACATCTGCTATGGTTTTTTTTAAAATTTTTTTGCAAATAAACCATTTGTTAACAAATAAACATACGCTCTTCGGCTGCTCCAATGACCGCTTCTTCTCCCGTCTCTGTAAGTTTCTTCTTCTCTCTTCTTCTTCTCCTCTTCTTCTTCTTTTTCTTCTTCTGTTCTTCTTCTATTTTTCTTCTGTTCGACTTCCTTTTCTCTTTTTCTTTCTATTTTTTCCACTTTCTATTGCTCTGTTCTACACATCTAATTTATGTCTGTTCTTCTGCCCTATTTGTCTCTTCTTCTTTTAATTTTTTTTACTTTTTAAGCGCTGATTTTGTGCCCTAAAACTATGCTCTATTTTCTAGTTTATAGGCGATTCACCTAGTCAGGCGGATGGCGGAACAATTCAGGGATAAGAAGGACCTTCTTATGGTGCTTATCGACTTGGAAAAGGCGTATGATAAGGTCCCGAGGGAGGTGCTATGGAGGTGCTTGGAGGCGAAGGGTGTGCCAGTAGCCTACATCAGAGTAATCAAGGACATGTACAATGGAGCTAAGACTAGGGTTAGGACGGTGGGGGGCGAACCAGACCATTTTCCTGTGGTAATGGGGCTCCACCAAGGATCGGCGCTGAGCCCCCTGTTGTTCGCCTTAGTGATGGATGCTCTAACCCGACATATCCAAGGGGATGTGCCTTGGTGTATGCTCTTTGCTGATGATATAATATTGATAGACGAGACTAGGGCCGGTGTTAGTGAAAGGTTAGAGATATGGAGACAGACCCTCGAGTCTAAGGGTTTCAAAATAAGCAGATCTAAGACAGAATATCTGGAGTGCAAGTTTGGCGACGAGCCGAGTGGGTTAGGCAGGGAAGTGATGCTTGATTCTCAGGCCATCGCCAAGAGGGACAGTGTAAGATATCTGGGGTCTGTGATTCAGGGGGACGGAGAGATTGACGGGGACGTCACCCATTGGATCGGAGCGGGGTGGTCAAAGTGGAGGCTCGCTTCAGGGGTCCTGTGTGATAAGAAAATTCCACACAAACTCGAGGGGAAATTCTTCAGAGCCGTTGTTAGACCTGCGATGTTGTATGGGGCGGAGTGCTGGCCCGGGAAGAACTCGCATGTTCAGAGAATGAAGGTTGCGGAGATGAGGATGCTTAGGTGGATGTGTGGGCACCACAGGCTGGATAAGATCAAGAATGAAGTTATTCGACAGAAGGTAGGGGTGGCCCCGGTGGACGAGAAGATGCGGGAAGCGAGGCTGAGGTGGTTCGGGCATGTTCGGAGGAGGGGCCCCGATGCCCCGGTGAGGAGCTGCGAGCGGCTGGAGATTGTTGGTTGTCGGCGAGGGAGAGGGAGGCCTAAGAAGCATTGGGGAGAGGTGATTAGACAGGACATGACCAGAATGCAGGTTACCGAGGACATGACCCTTGATAGGGGAGTCTGGAGGTCTAGAATCAGGATTGTAGGCTAGGGGCTCATAGAGTTCTCCGTACGCCTTTCCCGGGGTTGGGTGTGGGATAGTAGGGTTACCCATAGGTGATTAGTGTTTTAGCTTATGTCCCCAGAGGGTTGTTAGTATGGTAGTTACTGCTTGTTATTATTGCATGCGACTGTATTTATGTTGCTTATGTTTCCATAATTATTTACGTTATTTCTGCGGGAGTACTTGTGCTTTATTATTTTGTTTTGTCTTGCTTGTGTTTCTAGTTTTACCTTTGTTTCTTAATGCAGCTTTCCCTTTTTTATCCTATACGCCGAGGGTCGACTGGAAACCGCCTCTCTGCCCTTTCGGGCAGGGGTAAGGCTCGTCTACATATTACCCTCCCCAGACCTCACCTGATGGGAATATACTGGGTTGTTGTTGCTCTGTTTTTGTGCCCTAAAACTATGCTTTGTTTTCTGTTTTTGTGATTTTGTTTTGCATTTGCTTAATATGTTATGATTTTTGAGGATTATTCACTATATAATTTTAGTATCTATTATTTGCTTCTTAATTCAAGAATTAAAATACTTGCTTAATATGTTATTTTTAATGAGTTCTTAGCCATTTATATATGCCTATTTTTTTTATATATGTGTTAAATTGCGCTTCACATGAAAAAAGCGCGTGCTTCGCTTTGCGCTTCTCGCTTCGATGAAGCGAGGCCTTGTCGCTTTTTTGTGCTTAACGCTTTCCAAAATACTGCTCCAAAGGGCCTTAAGGCTTTTTTGCGCTTTTCGCCTTTGATAACACTGCGCTGGATCCATTTGGCTCATTTGTGCCCATTTCATCCCAATACTATTATCAAGTGGAGTTAATTATATTATCCTTAAGTGCATTGACTCAGACTTTTTACTAGCCTTGTCTATATCTTAGTTCTTTGAATTAGGATGACCAAGCTTTAATAACATTAAGCAACAACAATAACAACAACAACCCAGTATAATTTTACTTAGTGTGGTCTGGGGAGGGTAGTGTGTACGCAGATCTTACCCCTACCCTGGGGTAGAGGGGCTGTTTCCAAATAGATCCTCGGCATCCTTCCCTCCAAGAACTTTCCCACCTTGTTCTTGGGGAGACTCGAACTCACAACCTTTTGGTTGGAAGTGGAGGTTGCTTACCATCAGAGCAACCCCTCTTGTCTTTTAATAACATTAAGCAGTTACCCATAGAAAAAATTAGAAAAATAAAACATGACTCTCTTCTCAAATTAAACACAAATACATTTCAAAAATATAAAATTAAACATGACTTTCTTCTCTGTCTAACAGATGTATCATAGAACTATATCTTATCCGTTTCTCAATTTCAGGCTGCTGTCATTGTCAATTTCAGGTTATTAACAGAAGATCCTAACCAGAGACTTGGAGCCGGAGGAGCCTCAGAGGTGACATTCGTTTTCTATCAACATTGATATGTACCTAGTTCTATTCATTCTTTGAAAGTTTAAATCTTTTGAATTCATCTGGAAACAAATATAATTCTCATGCAGGTGAAGCAGCACCCCTTTTTTAGAGATATTAACTGGGACACACTTGCTAGACAGAAGGTTTGACTGCAATCTCTATTTCATTCTTGCTGTGTGTATAGTAGCTGATTGATCATAGATGTCCCTCATAAGCTAATCGCTGTTGCACCAATGGTTGTATGTTTCTCAGGCTGCATTTGTGCCTGCTTCAGAAAGTGCACTGGATACAAGTTACTTCACCAGTCGCTTCTCTTGGAATCCTTCAGATGAACATGTATATGCAGCCAGTGAATTTGAGGATTCTAGCGACAATGCTAGTGTTAGCGGTAGTAGCAGTTGTTTAAGTAATCGTCATGATGAACTGGTATGTTTACGACCAACGTATTTTGGGTTTACTTGGGAATTTGGATATTTTGTTGGTGTGTGTGTTTAACTTCAATGCATTGCTGAACAGGTTGATGAGTGTGGCGGTCTTGCAGAATTTGAATCAGGCTCTTCCATCAACTATTCTTTTAGTAACTTCTCATTCAAGGTAATTTTATGTTCGATCATACTTTGATTCACGACACTTGATGCATGCTTCCTTTTCTTTTGATTGTTATCACTTTGTGTCATTTTGGCTTACTAAGCTTTTCAATGTTATAACAAGGAGAGAAAACATGCTAAGCAAGTGAAGAATTTCTTGATTCTGGTATATAACAATTGTGTTATTGAACCTATGAGTCATACCAGGAAAAAGTGATAGAGCTTAGACTTAGGACATTCCCGCAGGTGACAAAAGATTAGTTTGGATTTTTGTTCCTAATAGATCTACAACTGAGTTTTATATTTCTGCTAAGATAACTGAAGGAAATTTTTAAAGAGACGAAGCAACATCTTCACGTAGATAGAGAGTACGGTAGAGTGCAAAAATAGCTTTGTGAGTTGGTGGGTAAGGGAGAAGAATGGAATTCATATCAAATAACATAAGTGCCTTAAATGATATGTAGGAAAGAGTCGTAAGACACTTGGAGGGGATACAAAAGAGTTTTCTATAACCATGCATCATTCTTTAAAAAGTTTGCCATGGGTTTACACTTGTGATTAGCCTTGTGTCTGTACTCCTTTACATTTAGTTATGGATGAGTTGACCATAGCATATGAGGTGAAATTTCATGGTGTATGGTATTTGCAAAACATTTTGTGCTATAATTGAGGAAGCCAGTGAGATAGTCAACCAAAAGATTGAACCATAGATGTGTTTGCGGCGCTTACGCACAGAAATTTCAAATGTATAGTTTCAGCTTTCTAAGAGAGAGGATATGATAGATTGGAAAAATGACAGTTGAAATAAAAGAGGGCTATGAGAGTTTCCTGTGATCCGTGCACGAATCGGATCGGATCGAATTTAGCACATTCTGGATTCGAATTTCCAATTTTTGGATTCTAGAAAATGCAATCCGAATCCGATCCGAATTATATCAGATTGGATCGGATTTTAAAGTTTGGATCGGATCGGATTTCAGATATTATTATGCCTCAAAATTGCAAACTAATATGTTTATTTTCTTTGTAAACGAGGTAATACGTTAAGAAAAATTCATGTTTATGCAATTATGAGAGTACTATGGTGCCAATATAACTAAATCTAGCAATTGTAAATGTCATAACTTGGAGGAAGACGTAAAGGAAGTACTGACTATCACGAAATTAAAGGGTAGTATTTATACATTGCCTAATAATTCCGGATTTCAGATCGGATCGGATTAAAATATACCAATCCGAAATTTTAACAAACACAATCCGAAATCCGATCCAATCCAATATTCGAAATCCGAAATTGAATGGATCGGTTCGGATATGATCCGAATGAACAGCCCTACTGTGATAGGAGGATACCAACCAATGTGAAAGGCAAGTTTTATAGAACTGTTGGAAACCGGCAATGTTACATCTGAGTGAATGTTGGATCTCTAAGGCTAACAAATCAACAAGATTACTGCTGTTGAGATGCAGATAAAAGAATATATAATGTCTTAAAATGAATTGAGTGAATGAAAATGAAGCAAAATTGAATTTAACATTTATTCCTTTTCTGGTGGACCAATCATTCTGTGATCCCTGCTGCTGAGTGGTTCTCTCCACACAAAAAAAAGAAGAAAAAAAAATGAAAAGGGCCATGTGTTGTTCCATAAACATAAACATGCGATTTTTTAAACTAGAACCCATTGTGGGGTGTAACTGGATAACATTTATCGACTAGTTCTCTGATACAAATCCTTCAACAGGACTCTTCTTTTACTAGTACAAGTGAACCTATTCGCGGAAAAATTCTAGAATCCATGTTTCGAGCATAAGAAAATCCTTCACTAAAAAGACACTAATGTATCCTTGAGGGAATGCCGTTTAAGTCCAGAAGTTGGTGTATTGGATGCCTGGGTAGTTGCATCTAGTCTAGTAGAGCTAAATCAGCACCAAGCAGATCTCCTTCATAGTCTTTCTCCGCTTTCCCAACAAGCGTTTCTGTACTCCCTTCCTAACATTATTTACTAAATATCCAATTCCTATACTGGGTAGGATCGCCAGCAGCTAGACATTGGCGTTACAAATTAGATAAGTTTAAAACTTATCACATATGTCAGAAGATAAATGAGAGGAACTTCTGATGGTTTGGCCATGTAAACATCCAATACACCGGAAGAGTTGTCTATAGGTGTGTAAAACAAGGATGATTATCTCATGGAGGAGTTGTCCCGGCAGATGTATAATATCTTTGAACTCATGAATTTGGCAATGGAACACAATGTGATATGATTCAGGTTATAACAAGAGGAATAGTTGAAAATAAATTGATTAATAATGTCATTCATGCAATTCCAATTTTACTGTCCTATCTGTATGTCTGAAAAAACAATTGGTGTATCAAAACCAATCAACCATAAAGAACGATAAAAAAGAACCAAAGATGTAAATTGAAGAAGGAAATATTACCGTGGCTTGAGAGTAATCCAAAGGTTCATTCCGAACAAATAGGGTTCCAGCCTCAAAATGATGTTTATTAATCTCAAAATATGCAAAACTAAGATAAAAACGACTAATATTTGTAGGATTAGAAATGTGAGAATAATACATAGGAAAAATATTATTGATGTATTAACTATGTTACAATGAGTTCTATTTATAAGTAACTTTCTCCTATTACGTACATGACTAGGATTAACTACATATATTCACATAACTATTATAACACTCCCCTCAAGCTGGTCCATACAAATCATATGTACTCTTGTTTATGAACTAATACGGGGACCACTGTCCGATATCTTTTCTCTGACAAAGTGATAGTCAATCTCATATGTTTAGTTCTCTTATTGAACACTGGATTTGATGCAATATGAAGAGCAACTTGATTATCACACACAAGTTTCATCTGACCGATTTCACCAAATTTTAACTCCTTGAGTAATTGTCTGATCCAAATTAGCTCACATGTTGCCATAGCCATTGCTCGATATTCTGCTTCTGCACTAGACCAAGCAACCATGTTCTATTTCTTGCTCTTCCATGATACCAAATTACCTCTTACTAAGACAATATCCAGACATAGAACTTCTATCAGTAGGTGATCCTGTCCAATCAACATCTAACTATCCAACGAGCTGCTCACAGTCTCGATCCTACTAATTTTTTGCCTGGAGCTGATTTTATATGCTGATGAATGCGGACAATTGCATCCCAATGACTATCACAGGGAGGAGAATCTATAAACTGACTCACAACATTCGCAGGAAAGGAAATATTAGGTCTAGTCAATGTGAGGTAGTTTATTTTACCAACCAAGCCTGCAAGCCCATATAGGTAGTGAGCCTAAACGGGCCTACCCTTTTAAGCCCGGAACCAGGGGGCTTGAGGCCCAAATAAGTCGGTTCATTGAAGAAGCTCGTTAGGACCGAGACTGTTTGGGCCCGGAACCGGGTCCTAAGGTCCTAAACGGGATCAAACTGGCCCAACGGTTACTTTTTTTTTGGTTGTTGCAACATTTAAAAAATGGTCATTGGCCTGCAAAAATAGTCGTTTGGGCTTTCTAAAATAGTCATTTAACCCCCCCCCCCCCTCCCCCCCTCCAACTAAATTTTGTTTTTATCCCAATTTTTTTATAATTACACTTTTTCCCTATTTTCAAATATAAATATCCCCTCATTCTTTCCTTTTTCTCACAAAATCATCAATCCCTCTCATTTCTCAAACTCAAATTCTTAATTCAAGTTAAATTATGCCAAGTGATTCTAGATTGCGCCCATTTGTTTTGGAACACTTTAATGTGGTAGAAGAAAATGAAGAAGTTTACATAATACAGTGTAAGAACTGTGGTCGAGTCTACACTCATCGTCCAAAGCTGGAAGGCACACACTGTTTAAGGAGGCATATAAAGAGATGTCTTGCGCATTCTCTAGACATTCATATTTAAGATTTTAAGTTGATTTGAGACAATGTGTTATTTTAAAATTATTAGACGTATTATGCTTAATGTTTTAGTTTGTTAGATTAATTTGAAGTATTATGTTTAAGACATTGAACTTTAATTTGAAGTATTAAACGTAAACTTTAATTTGCAACTTTGATACCGAGTTATATATATATATATATATATATATATATATATATATATATATATATATATATATATATATATATATATATATATATATATATATATATATATATATATATAGACACACACACGTCTTGATATAGCTAATGTTATATCGAAATTCGAATATAGCTTATATACTATACACTTAATATATCTATAATACTATACTACTATATATACGATCATTTATAAGGCAATATACTATATAAGGCAATTTCTTTTGTGTGTGCGTGTGTGTGTGTGTGTATATATATATATATATAGTATATATAAGTGATATAATTTACAACAAATTGCCTTAGATAATTTTTTTTAAAAATAAGCTAGGCCCACCCCGCCCCCCCCCCCCCCCCCCCCCCCCACACATATATATATATATATATATATATATATATATATACAAGAAATTGCCTTAGATAAAAAGGTCCACTTAGCCCCTCCCCCCCACCCCCCACACACACACACATATATATAAGCAATTTATATAGTATATATCTTAAATAAGCTATATGATTTACAAGATAATGCCTTAGATAAAAAATTTAGACAAATAATAGGCCCACTTTGCCCCCCCCCCCCCCATATATATATATAAAAGCTATATAATTTACAAAAAATTGCCTTAGATAAAAGAAAATTAAGGCCCGTTTAGGACCTGGCCCGGCCCACATAGCCCGAGACCATTAGTTCGTGGTCCCGGTCTGGTAACACCAAAAAACCCATAAATCCCGGGACCATTTAAGCCCGGCCCACGAAGCCTGTGCCCACTTAGAACCGAGCCGTTTAGGACCGGGCCCGGACCGTTTGCTACTGTTACAGCCGCTTATATCTTGCAAGATCGCTTAGAGAAATCAGACCCATCGGAGTGTCAACAAGTCTGTAACCTGTCATTTCTATCTTCTCAAGAATGTCTAATGCATACTTCCATTGTGATATCACAATACTTGAGCTAGACTGAATGAACTCAATACCCAAAAAATGCTTTAGTCTGTCTAGATCCTTAATCTGAAAGTGCTGAAAGAGATGTTTCTTCTGCTTAATAATACCATCATGATCATTGCCGGTAAAAACAATATCGTCAACATAAACGACCAGATAAATACAGAGATTTGAAGCAGAATGCCAATAAAACACAGAGTGATCAGCTTCACTTTAAGTCATGCCAAACTCCTGGATAACTGTGCTGAACTTACCAAAATAGGCTTGAGGACGCTGCTTTAGACTATAAAATGACTGCCGCAAGCGACATACAAGGCCACTAGACTTCCTTCGAGCAACAAAATTAAGTGGTTAGTCCATATAGACTTCAACCTCAAGGTCATTGTGAAGTATATTACATAACCTATCTACAGTGAGTCCTATTTATAAGTATACATAATACATTATCTACTCCTACTATATAGGAGACTAGGACTAATTACATATATTCACATGACTATTCTAACCGGAAAAATATCAAAAAGCAAAATATCCTCAATATACTTGTATGTTGGCTCATCTGATGTGCTTCCTTGTTTTGCGCTACAACATAGATTCGCGATGTTCTATATGATTTTTCTTTTGGTGCTCTCTTTCAGCTTTGATCAATCAATTGTTACTTTCTCTATATGTTATGTTTTCTGTTGGTGCTAAGGAGCCATTACATATTTGATTGACTGGTCAAATTTTATTAACTTTTCTTCCTGCAGAATCTCTCCCAGCTTGCATCAATCAATTATGATTTGCTTTCGAAAGGTTGGAAAGATGATCAGCTGAAAAATCCTAACGCATAGCAAATGGCACTTGCATGTCTGAATATCAGATTTAATTTTTCTTTTTGGCCAAAGTGATGAAAAGGATGGCCGGCCAATCATCTCCTGTCTATATACCTTGTAAATGTATGTACTTACCTAATAGTGTTCTATTCTGTAGCACTATTGTTATGCTTTAGAAGATGATTGAAACCTTTTATCGTCCTTTTGCAGATATATATAAGCAGCTTAAAGACTGTGACTAACTACTGAAGGATGTGTTTTGTCATACAAACAAGTATCATGCTGTGAGGTTGTGGTTTGAGTTGTTTCATTAAGTTTTTATTACTCTTCTGTTCTTATGCACAGCCGCGAGAGGCCCTCCAGTCATTGGCGTTAGGGCCTCTGATTGTACTGATAATTTCCCCTCCACAGCAATAAAAACACATCCCATGCTTTAATCGTTCCTGCAAGTATCTGCTTAACCTTTTTCTTGCACTTCAGGTCCTGGCTAATTTCGCTGGTGAGATTAATCTAAGTCCTCTCTTATCCGTTATTTTGGCGTTTGCTAAGAAGAGGAAAATTAAAATAATAATCAGTGCAATAGTAAGAAAAGTCTCCAATTCTTTTTATATGCACACTTGCATGTACAAGTATTGATTGTATTTTGCCGGTACCTTGCCTTGTGGAGGGTTTGTTTTAAGCTAATCTTACAAGGTGCCTAGACAAATTGCATTTAACACTTGCCTGGTCCAGAATGGACTATCTTTTCCTTTTTATTGTCTCTTTAATAGTTATGCAATTGCATAATCGATGCAATTCTTGAAATATTTTTCTTTGGATTGTGAAATGTGTATGATTTGGTGTTTGGTACGAGTCGATGACAATGGTGATTCAGAGAAATGAATTTGTTTTCAGTAATTCTAGACTCAACCCTTCCTATCTGGTACAATCAATGGTATGGAGAATCTGGAGAAGAGTATGTTGCTGCTGCCATCATATACAGTTTATGCTGTCCAACTTTTACTATTGTCCATTATACTCTGGAAAATGGACAGAACTAAAGCAAGTTTTGATTCCTCCAAGGTTATCATTTAAGAAAATAATGGAGAATGTTTTGGTGCAATATCCAAATAAAATATAAGGAGTTTTTTTCATAAAGCTCTATAGTTTTAGAGCCTAATAATTATAGTTTGCCTAATTATCATTCAGCTTGTATCACTTGTATTGATAAGTGCAATGAATACAATGTGTCAACTGTATTAGTTCGCGCAATGAATAAATCTATATCAATTGTATGCAATTGTATTCATTCGTGCAACAGATACAACATGTATCATTTGTAACCAAAACGAAATACAAGGGCGTATATAAAGAATACAACATGTATTGACTATATTTGTTCAATGCTTTCGAGCATTAGATGAATACAATCAAGGCGAAATATAGAAATTTAAAAAAATTGTTTTAATTTTGCGAGAGTCGAACTCAAGACCTTTACTAACTAAGCAGAAGCTCTATGCAACTTGTTAGAAGTCTAACTGTATTAGAAGTCTAGTCTAAACTGTATTAGGAGTAGGCTAGGTTATGTGTATTATATATATAGGGCTCATTGTATTATGTTTACATATCAATTATATATTCTTCTCCCGTGCCTTCTCACATGGTATCAGAGCCTTGGTGAGAATATTATAGCTGTGCGTCATTCCAGCTACTTCCGGGAAGAAAGACCTCGTCGCCGTGCAATTTTCCGGCGACTTAAGAGGCTGTCCGTAACTAAAACTACCCTTTTTGTTGGTTCTGTGCAAAATCCGAGACCACCACGAGGTTCGGAAGAGAATTCCGACCAACCCCAGAAAAAATCACCGGAAACCAGCCAGCCACGCGCCCCCACGCGCCGGCAATACCCTCGGCGCGTGAGCCCACGCGCCGGCGCGTGAGGGCCTTTCCGGCCTCTTTTTCAGTTTGCTCCAGAAGGACAGTTTGGTCGGCCTTCAATTCCGACCCTACCCATCCTTGTTTCGTTCGATTCCGACAACTTTCAGTTTTTTCCGGTGACTTTATTGAATTTTCCGGCAGCTACAGTACTTTCCGGCCAGAATTTCTTCAGGACAGTTTGCTCAACCTTGAATTCCGAGCCTATCCATATTTTTATTTTTCAATTCCGACAACTTTGTATTTTTCCGGCAGCTACAGTGCTTTTCCGGCAGCTACAGTAATCCTGTTTTCCGGCAGCGACAGTTTTCAGTCCTCTGTTCAGTTTCAGCGAGTTTTCAGTTGATAATCCAACGATGTCTTTGGGACTAGATGCTTTCGGGCCTAAAAACCAGGGTTCTGGCAGTTCCGGTATTATGATTACCTCAGAACCTTTAATGGGAGGTTCAAACTACCTAGCTTGGGCTTCGTCTGTCGAGTTGTGGTGTAAAGGCCAAGGTGTTCAGGATCATCTAACCCAAGAGTCTAGTGACGGAGATGCAAAAGCCAAAGCACATTGGGAGAAGATTGATGCTCAGTTATGCAGTATTTTGTGGCGATCTATTGATTCCAAGTTGATGCCCTTGTTTCGTCCATTCCAAAAATGTTATTTGGTTTGGGAAAAGGCTCGTACTTTATACACTAATGACATATCTCGTTTCTATGACGTGATACCGCGGATGACAAATTTGAAGAAACAGGAATTGGATATGTCTACTTACTTGGGTCAAGTGCAGGCAGTTATGGAGGAATTTGAGACGTTGATGCCAGTTTCTGCTAGCGTTGCAAAGCAGCAAGAGCAACGACAAAAGCTGTTTCTAGTTCTTACTCTTGCTGGGCTTCCTAATGATCTTGACTCAGTACGCGATCAGATTTTGGCTAGTCCGACTGTCCCCACAGTTGATGAATTATTTTCTCGCTTACTTCGCCTTGCTGCAGCACCAAGTCACCCAGTGAGCTCATCACAGACACTTGATTCATCTATCCTCGTCTCCCAATCCGTGGACAATCGGGCTTCTCATACTATGGAGTATAGACGAGGAGGAGGTCGTTTTGGAAGATCTAGACCCAAGTGTTCTTATTGTTATAAACTTGGTCACACTCGTGATGTGTGCCATTCTTTACATGGTCGACCAACAAAAAATGCTTATGTTGCTCAGACCGAGCCTACAGGTAACCAGGGATTTTCTGTATCTGAAAGGGAGTATAATGAGTTCCTTAAATATCGAGCAAGTAAGCAGACGTCTCCACAAGTAGCCACTGTTGCTCAGCCTGATACTTCTGTTGCTGGTAATTCTTTTGCTTGTGTTTCCCAGTCTAGTCCTCTTGAACAATGGGTGGTGGACTCAGCTGCTTCTGATCATATCTCTGGTAATAAATCCCTTTTGTCAGATATTACGTATTCACAGTTTCTTCCCAACGTTACCTTAGCTAATGGGTCTCAAACTAAAGCAAAAGGAGTTGGACAAGCAACTCCTCTACCCTCTGTCACTCTAGATTCCGTCCTTTATGTCCCTGGCTGTCCTTTTAATCTTGCATCTGTGAGTCGTTTGACTCGTGCCCTCCATTGTGGAATATACTTTATTGATGACTCTTTTATTATGCAGGACCGCAGTACGGGACAGACGATTGGAACAGGACTTGAATCAGACGGACTCTACTACCTTCACTCCCTAACATCCTCTAAGGCCTGTCTAGCTGCAGATCCTCCAGACCTACTTCACAGTCGTTTAGGACATCCTAGCTTGTCCAAACTTCAGAAGATGGTGCCTCGTTTGTCCAGTTTATCCACATTAGAGTGTGAGTCATGTCAGCTCGGGAAACATACCCGCACCTCCTTTCCTCGTAGTATTGAGAGTCGTGCAGAGTCTGTTTTTTCTTTAGTTCATTCGGATATATGGGGTCCTAGTAGAGTATGTTCAACCTTAGGATTTCGTTATTTTGTTAGTTTCATTGATGATCATTCAAGATGTACTTGGATTTTCTTAATGAAAGATCGTTCTGAGTTGTTTTCTATATTCCAAAATTTTTGTGCTGAAATTAAAAATCAATTTGGTGTTTCTATTCGCACCCTTCGCAGTGATAATGCCTTAGAATATTTGTCCTCTCAATTTCAGCAATTTATGTCCTCTCATGGAATTATTCATCAGACTTCTTGTCCTTATACCCCTCAGCAAAATGGGGTTGCAGAAAGAAAGAATAGGCACATTATTGAGACTGCTCGCACACTTCTCATTGCATCTCATGTTCCGCTGCGTTTTTGGGGCGATGCAGTTCTCACATCTTGCTATTTGGTTAATCGGATGCCTTCATCTCCCATCCAAAATCAGATTCCGCATGAGGTATTGTTTCCTCAGTCACCCTTATACTCTGTCTTGTACAAGAGCCTGTTACTTTCTTGTTATATGGATTTGCTATAAAATTTAAATATAGTTATAAATAGTAAATTTTACTAAAAGTATAGCTACGAATGATATATATTATATATGTTTGACGTGCCGCATAGTTTTTGTCACGATCCTAGTTCACTAATTGTAAACTTGTCATGACGGCACCTAGTTTTCGCGACTAGGTAAGCCTAACACATTTGCGAAATTTAACAATCTTCATGAAAACAATAACATTTTATTGAATAGCATAGGATAGATTTTTCACTTGACACATACACTTCAATACAAAATACTGAAACAACCTCCAAGACCCTGAAACTCACGGGCAACACAGGCTATAAAAACGTACAATGCTCTAAATACCAGAGTAGTCTAATACGTAAGAACGGAAAAGTAACTAGCTAACTATAGGTAGAATGAGAGGGACTCTCCGGTGCTAACTATAGGTAGAATGAGAGGGAGACTCTCCGGATCTACGGACGCGGCAGATGCATACCTCAAGTCTTCGAGTATACCTCCCTGATAACTGATAGTGCGCTCGACTAGAAGTACCTGGATCTGCACATGAAAAACATGCGCAGAAGAGGCATGAGTACACCACAACGGTACTCAGTAAGTGCCAAGTCTAACCTCGGTTGAGTAGTGACGAGGAAGGTTAGGGCCCTACTGAGAATAAACATAACAACAATAATGAACAGTGTAGGGTAGTGAATAATCAGGAAAAGCAACGATAAAATAGGATAGAAGCTACAAGTCAATGACAATTAAGCTAAGTAAGGAAAATAACACAACCAAGTATCACTGAATATCAGGGTGCCACATGGATCTCTCGGGAATTGAACTCGTAGTCCATTTTTACCAATGTCTGAAGGATCTTCATGGAATTGAACCCGTAATCCATCATACCAATACTTAAGGATCTCCCGAGAATCGAACCCGTAGTCCATCATACCAATATTTGAGGATCTCCTGGGAATCGAACCCGTAGTCCATCATACCAATATCTGAGGATCTCCCGGGAATCGAACCCGTAGTCCATCATACCAATATCTCAGGATCTCCCGGGAATCAAACCCGTAGACCCAATCGTAAACACATACAACACTTCAATAAGGTACAAATGCTAAGTAAAGACAACAGGTAGATCTAAAGTCCAGCATGCTTCACGAAGAGCATATATTGCACTTTATCCAAATAGAACAGGTAAGCTAACTAACATGCTTTTCCTAAGCAAAAACAAATAAAATTTGCATTTATAACAGTTAAACACGTGAAGAACATAGTCTAAATAAGTCAAGTAAGGTGAATTCTCAATAATTAGCACAAGCACACGCTTGTCACATCGCGCACAAGGCTTTTTAAACAACAATCAAGATATTCTAAGGGAAAAAGCCCCCCCCCCCCCCAAAGTTAGACAAGCCACTTACCTCGAACCGGTATAAAAATCACTAAAGACGATGCCCTTGCCACGAGTATCCGACTCCGAGTGGCCCAAATCTATTCAAACCAATTACATATTGTAAATAACATCGCAAGTAACACATTCCACTATTAAAATTAAAGTTAAAACTCGAAAATAGGTAAAATAGCCAAATCGCCCCCTCAGGCCAACGTCTCAGAATCGAATAATTTTTATATTTTCATAAACCTCGTACCCTCACGAGTCTAACCAAATAAAAATCTCAGAAATCGAAGGTCGAATGCCCCTTCAAAACCCAATCGTTTAGTCAATGAACTTTCACCCAAAATTTTCTATTTTTGATCCTTAATTCGAATTTAAATGATGGATTTAACTACAAAACGATGGAATATAACTAAGAAGGATGATAGAAACTTCACCCAATAATCTCCTCTTCGAAACCCTCTCAAAATCGCCTTTGCCCGAGCTCAAACTTGATTTTTCCAGCCTTTGAAATTAAGCCTCGGATAAAACCTTAACATCATAATGATTTCCGCTTTTGCGGTCCAGGGACCACTTCTCCAGTCCCGCTTGTGCGGAAAATCAACCGCATTTGCAGTTTAACTAAAGTCCCCCAAGAATCGCCTTTGCGATCCAGGACCGCTTTTGCGGTCACCGCTGCGGGCTCCCTTCCGCTTTTGCGGTCCCAGCCTCCCTTCTCTGACCTCTTATGCGACCACAAATGTCGCATATGCGGAACCGCTTATGCGGCTACTTTTCCACAGATGCGGAAACAATAGAAGTAGCTGAACAAAACCATGAAACAACCTTCGAATTCTCCGTTTAACCACCTGAATACATCCCGAAGCCCCCAGGACCTCAACCAATAACACCGACATGACCTTTTACCTCATTCAAACTTACACCAATCCTTAAAACACCTAAGACAACACCGAAACCCCGATTAAATCGAAGATTCAATCCTAAGGACTTCAAGTTCATCCAAAACACGCTTTCGATTCAAAACCTAATCATCCCTCGCACTATTGACCTGAAACTTTGCACGCACATTGAAAATGACATGACGGTACTACAACAACTTCTAGAATCCTATTCCGACCCTCGGATCAAAAATTCACTATCGGACCGGAAACTTCAAAATTATAACTTTCGGCATTTCTAGCCTATATGAGCTTGGACATCCAAAATATATTTCGAACACGCTCCCAATTCCAAAATCACCTAACGGAGCTAACTGAACCATAAGATTTCCATTCCGAGGTCGTCTTCACACTGTTTCGAGTACGGACCACTTTCCAATACTTAAGATCTCATAGAGTCCCAAAACACTCTGAATTCTATCACTGAACGTCTCGTCAAACCAAAATTGCAGAAATGAACTTAGGGGAAATAGTTAATGGGGAAACGGGGCATAAATTCCAATGACGACCGGCCGGGTCATCACATCCTCATACACTTAAACATTTGTTTGTCCTTGAACGAGCATAGAGGACATACCTCAAGTAGAAAAAAGATGATGGTATCGGCTACGCATATCACGCTCGGTCTCCCAAGTTGACTCCTTGGTCGGGTGACTCTGCCACTAAACCTTTACTGAAGCTATATCCTTTGACCTGAGCTTTCGGACCTGCCTATATAATATTGCGACTTGCTCCTCAACATAGGACAAGTCATTGTCCACTGGACTGAAGTGAACTCCAACACGTGAGACGGGTCACCGTGATACCTTCGAAGCATCGAGACATGAAATACCTGATGAAACCCGGCCAAACTAGCTCATAAGCAACTTCCCCAACTCGCTTCAAAATTTCAAATGGGCCAATGAACCTCGGGCTCAACTTCCCTTTCTTCCCAAACCTCATGATGCCTTTCATAGGCGAGACCCGAAGCAAAACCCGCTCACCAACCATAAAGGAAACATCACGAACCTTCTGGTCCGTGTAACTCTTCTGTCTGGAATGGACCGTATGGAGTCTATCCTAATCACTTTAACTTTCTTGACCGCATCATGGACCAAATCAGTGCCCGATGGCCTGGCCTCACCTGGCTCGAACCAGCCCACCGGGGATCTGCATCTCCTACCATATAAGGCCTCATACGGCGTCATCTGAATGTTGGACTGATAACTGTTGTTGTACGCAAATTCAGCCAATGGCAAGAACTAATCCCAAACCCTCTAAACTCAATCACGCACGTGCGGAGCATATCCTCAAGAATCTGAATAGTGCGCTCGGATTGTCCGTCCGTCTGAGGGTGAAAAGTTGTGCTCATAGCCACCTAGGTACCCAACTCCTGCTGGACGGCTCTCCAGAACTGTGATGTAAAAACTTAACCCCTGTCTGAGATTATTGAAACTGGAATGCCGTGCAGACGGACAATCTCCCTGATATAAATCCCCGCTAACCGCTCCACTAAGTAAGAAGTACACACTGGAATGAAATGAGCGCATTTGGTCAGACGATCCACAACAACCCAAATAGAATCAAATTTCTTCGTCGTTAGAGGGAGGCCAATGACAAAATACATAGTGGTCTTCTCCCATTTACACTCTGGAATCTCCATCTGCTAGAGTAACCCTCCCGGTCTGTGGTGCTCAGCTTTTACCTGCTGACAGTTGAGGCATCTAGCTACAAACTCTGCTATGTCCTTCTTCATCCGCCTCCACCAGTAATGTTGTCTCAGATCCTGATACATCTTCGCGGCACCCGGATGGATGGAGTACCACGAGCAATGGGCCTCCGCCAATATCAACTCCCGAATATCATCAACTTCGGGCACACAGATCCGGCCCTGCATCCTCAATACCCCGTCATCTCCAATAGTCACATCCATAGCATCGCCATGCTGAACTGTGTCCCCGAGGACAAGCAAATGAGGGTCATCATCCTGCCGCTCTCTGATACGATCAAACAATGAAGATCGAGAAACCACACAGGCTAGAACCAGACTGGGCTCCGAAAGGTCCAATCTCACAAACTAACTGGCTAAAGCTTGAACATCCATCGCCATAGGTCTCTCTGAAGCTGGTAAATATGCCAAACTCCCCAAATTCTCCTCCCGGCGACTCAAGGCATCGGCTACCACATTGGCCTTGCCCGAGTGATAAAGAATAGTAATTTCATAATCCTTCAGTAGCTTCAACCATCTCCTCTAGCGCAAGTTCAGATCCTTCTACTTGAACAAGTGTTGTAAACTCCAATTATCCGTGTAAATATCACAAGGCACGCCGTAAAAATAATGACGCCAGATCTTTAAGGCATGAACAATAGCGCTAACTCAAGGTCATGGACATGATAGTTCTTTTCATGTACCTTCAACTGACTGGACGTGTAGGCAATCACCCTACCGTCATGCATAAACACTGCTCCAAGTATGATTCGTGAGTCATCAGAATAAACTATATAGGACCCCGAACCAGTAGGCAAAATTAGAATAGGGGCTGAAGTCAAAGCCGTCTTGAGCTTCTGGAAGCTCGCCTCACACTCCTCTGTGCACTAAAAGGGAGCATCCTTCTGGGTCAATCTAATCATAGGGGCAGCAATCGATGAGAACCCCTCCACAAAACGATGGTAGTACCCCGCCAGGCCAAGAAAACTGCGGATCTCTGTAGCTGAGCAGGGCATGGGCCAACTCTTCACGGCCTCGACCTTCTTCGGATCTACCCGAATGCCCTCACTCAATACCACGTGGCCTAGAAATACCACAGAACTCAACCAAAACTCACATTTTGAGAACTTTGCATATAATTTCTTTTCTCTCATGGTCTGAAGCACTATCCTCAGGTGTTGCTCATGATCTTCCTGACTCCGGGAGTATACAAGAATATCATCTATGAAAATAATGACAAACGAGTCGAGATAAGGCCTGAATACACTGTGCATCGAATGCATAAAAGATGTTGGGGCGTTGGTCAGCCCAAATGACATGACAAGGAACTCGTAATGACCATACCGAGTCCTGAAAGAATTCTTCGGGATATTCGGCTCCCGAATCTTTAGCTGGTGATAACCTGAGCGCAAACCAATCTTAGAAAACACATGTGCGCCCTGAAGCTGGTCAAATAGATCATCGATACGAGGCAAAGGATATTGGTTATTCACTGTAATCTTGTTCAACTAATGATAATCGATACACATGAATATAGAACCATCCTTTTTCTTTACGAACAAGATAGGAGCAACCCACGGTGAAACACTAGGTCGAATAAAACCCTTATCAAGCAACTCATGTAATTGATCCTTCAACTCCTTCAACTCAGGAGGAGCCATACGGTAGGGAGGAATGGATATGGGATGAGTGCCTGGCAACAAATCAATACCGAAATCAATGTCCCGATCGGGCGGCATGCCCGGAAGATCAGCTGGAAAGACATCGAGGAAATCCCGTACTACTGGGACAGAGTCAACAGAAGGGGTATCAGCACTGACATCTCTCACATAATCTAAATACGCGGGACACCCCTTCTCAACTATGCGTTGAGCTTTAAGAAAAGATATAACTCTATCGGGAGAGTGATCAAAAGTACCACTCCATTCAATACGTGGAATACCTGGCATATCCAGTGTCACGATCGTAGAGTGACAATTAAGAATGGAATACTGGGGTGACAACCAGTCCATGCCCAAGATAATATCGAAATCAACCATATCACGTAATAAAAGATCTGCCCTGGTCTCAAAACCATGAATAGTAATCAAACATGACCTATATATGCGGTCCACAACAAGGGAATCTCCCACGAGAGTAGAAATAAACAAGAGAGCTCAAGGTCTCTCGGTCTATACCCAAATGCGGAACAAAATAAGATGACACGTAAGAATAAGTAGAGCCTATATCGAATAGAACGGATGCCTCTCTGTGACTAACCAATATAATACTTTTGATAATAGAATCGGAGGCAACAGCCACGGCAAGATCAGGAATAGCATAAAATTTGGCCAGGCCCCTCCCTCGAGGGCGACCACTATCTCCCCGATCCCTGCCTCTGGCTAGTGGGCAGGTGGAGTGGTGGATGGAGCTGGAACGATAGCCTGCTGACCTGGTGGAGCATGCTGAGGCTGTGGAGTCTGAGAAGGCACACCCCAACCACGTCTAGGGCACTCTCTGACCAGGTGGCGGGTATCTCTGCACTCATAACAAACTCTGGTACGGCCCGGTGGCTGTGACTGACTGGGCCCACCCCCCGCTAGACTGACCTCTGGAAGTACCCCGCACAGGAGGCACACTAGAAATCTGAGGTGCATAATAAGGCTCTTGAGATCTGGGAGGAACTGGAGTACTGCTGGATGAAGGAAGAAATGAGTGAACTGGGCGACCCGTATAGCTCCTACCATGACGTCCTGCTGCTGATGTGCGGGTACCAGTGAAAGGACCCGACCCTCGAGACCTCTTGGACTCTCTCTCCACTCGCTCTCTGGCATACATACCCTCTATCCTCCTGGCTATGCTCACTACTTGTTGATAGGGTATATCCATCTCCAACTCTCGAGCCATACCAAACCTGATGGGAGGAATAAGACTCTCAATAAATAGGCAAACCCTCTCACGAACAGTAGCCACCAAAGCCGGCGCATGTCTGGCCAACCTAGTATAACGAAGGGCATACTCAGAGACAGTCATAGGGCCCTGGCGCAAATACCCAAACTCCGCGCGCCATGCATCTCGGAGGCTCTAAGGAAAAAACTCCCTATGAAACATATCTGAAAATTGAATCCAAGCCAGGGAGGCAGCCTCGTCCGGACTGTCTAACTCAAAGGTGCGCCACCAATTATAGGCGGCTCCTCGAAGCTGGAAAGCTTCAAAAGAAATCCCGCTCGAGGTAATAATACCCATGGTGCGAAAGATGCGTGACAATCCTCCAAAAAACCCCCAAAGCATCATCCGTAGCTAGTCCGCTGAAATTAGGAGGGTCATACTTCTTGAACCTCTCTAATCTACATTGCTCATCCTCCGAAGCAGGTGCCCCATCCTCGGGTTGAACCAGTACTGCAGGTTGGACGGGGATAATATCTGGAATCTGTCCCATATGCACCCTCTGCTCCGGAGTGCGTGATGTGGGAGTCTAGGCTCCTTCCCCGGCCTGGGACGTGGCTACAGGAAAGGGAAGCAACCCTTCCTGTGACAGCGTAGTACACATGCTCATAAACTGTGCAAATGCCTCCTGAATAGCTGGAGTAGTGGTGGTTGTGGACGTGTCAGGTGCCTGTATCCTGGCTGGGTCCGCTGGTGGTACCTCGGCGGTCGCTCGCGCAGGTGCTCTAGTTGCATTGTGCACGCGTCCACGACCCCTACCCCCGCCCCTGCCTCTACCGGCTGCAGGAGGGGGTGCGGGTGCTTGATCGCCCTGGGTCGTGCGTGTCCTCATCATATGTGAGAGAATAGAAGACAGAAGTTTAGAGTCGATAACAAAAATATAGCACGACAAGGAATTCTATGAAGTGAAGATTTTTCCTAAACAATTACGTAGACTCCCGTAGATAAGTACAGACGTTTCCGTACCGATCAACGAGACTCTAATAAACCGACCTGTGTCCCATGGCTCCTATGAAACTAGAGCTCTGATACCAACTTATCACAACCCTAATTCACCAATTGTGAACCTGTCATGATGGCACCCAGTCTTCGCGACTAAGTAAGCCTAACACACTTGCGGAATTTAACAATCTTTACGAAAATAATAACAAAATATTGAATAAGATAGGAAAATGTATAGATTTGCCGCCTGGCACATACACTTCAATACAAAATACTGAAACAACCTCCAAGACCCGAAAACCCACGGGCAACACATGCTATAGAAAATGTACAATGCTCTAAACACCAGAGTAGTCTAATACAAGAGAACGGAATAGCAACTAGCTAACTATAGGTAGAATGAGAGGGAGACTCTCCGGATCTGCGGAAGCGGCAGATGCATACCTCAGGTCTCCGAGTATACCTCCTGGATCAGTGATAGTATGCTCGACCAGAAGTACCTGGATCTGCACATGAAAAACATGCACAGAAGAGGCATGAGTACACCACAATGGTACTTAGTAAGTGTGAAGCCTAACCTCGGTTGAGTAGTGACGAGAAAGGTCAGGGCCATACTGAGAATAAACATAACAACAATAATGAACAGTGTAAGGCAGTGAATAATCATGAAAAGCAACAATAAAATAAGATAGAAGCTGCAAGTCAATGACAATTAAGCTAAGTAAGGAAAATAACACAACCAAGTAACACTCAATATCAGGGTGCCACATGAATCTCCCGGTTATTGAACCCGTAGTCTATTTTTACCAATGTCTGGAGGATCTTTCGGGAATTGAACCCGTAATCCATCATACCAATATCTCAGAATCTCCCGGGAATTGAACCCATAGTCCATCATACCAATATCTGAGGATCCCCCGGGAATCGAACCCGTAGACCCAATCGTAAACATATCACAACACTTCAATAAGGTACAAATGCTAAGTAAAGACAACAGGTAGAATCTAAAGTCCAGCATGCTTCACGAAGAGCAGATATTGAAATTTATCCAAATAGAACAAGTAAGCTAACTTATATGCTTTCCCTAAACTAAAACAAGTGAAATTTTCATTTATAACAGTTAAACACGTGAAGAACACAGTCTAAATAAGTCAAGTAAGGTGAATTCTCAATAATTAGTACAAGTACACGCCCGTCACCTCGCGCACAAGGCTTTTTAAACAACAGTCAAGATATCCTAAGGGAAGAGGTTCCCACACAAAGTTTGACAAGCCATTTACCTCGAACCGGTACAAAAATCACTAAGTACTGATGCTCTTTCCATGAGTATCCGACTTCGAGTGGCCCAAATCTATTCAAACCAATTACATATTGCAAATAACATCGCAAGTAACCAATTCCATTGTTAAAATTAAAGCTAAGGCGCGTAAATAGGTAAAATGATCAAAACGCCCCTCAGGAAAACGTCTCGGAATCAAATAATTTTTACATTTTCAGAAACCTCGTACTCTCACGAGTCTAACCATATAAAAATCTCAAAAATCGGAGATCGAATGCCCCCTTAAAACCCAATAGTTTAGTCAATGAACTTTCACCCAAATTCTTCTATTTTTGATCCTTAATTCGAATTTAAATGATGGATTTAACTACTAAATGATGGAATATAACTAGGAAGGATCATAGAAACGTTACCTAATAATCTCCTCTTCGAAACCCTCTCAAAATCGCCTTTGCCCGAGCTCAAACTTGATTTTTTAATCTTTGAAATTAAGCATTGGATAAACCCTTAACATCACAGTGATTTCCGCTTTTGCGGTCAAGGGACTGCAGAAGAGGTCTCACTTGTGCGGAAAATCAACCGCATTTTTGGTTTAACTAAAGTCCCCCAGGAACCACTTTTGCGATCCAGTACCGCTTTTGCGGTCACCGCTTTTGGGGCTCCCTTCCGCTTCTACGGTCCCAGCCTCCCTTCTCTGATCGCTTATGCGACCACAAATACTGCTTATGCGGCTCCTTTTCCGCAGATGCGGAAACAACAGAAGCAGCTGACAAAACCATGCAACAACCTCCGAAATCTCCGTTTAACCACCCGAATACATCCCGAGGCCCCCCGGACCTCAACCAAAAACACTGATATGACCTTTTACCTCATTCAAACTTACACCAATCCATAAAACACCTAAAAAAACACCGAAACCCTGATTAAATCGAAGATTCAAGCCTAAGAACTTCAAGTTCATCCAAAACACGCTTTCGATTCAAAACCTAATCACCCTTGCCCTATTGACCTGAAACTTTGCACGTACGTCCCAAATGACATGACGGTGCTACAGTACTTTCCGGAAATACCATTCCGACTCTCGGATCAAAATTTACTATCGAACCGAAAACTTCAAAATTCTAACTTTCGGCATTTCTAGCCTAAATGAGCTACGGACATCCAAAATACATTCCGAACACGCTCCCAACATTGAAATCACCTAACGGAGCTAACGGAACCATCGAATTTCCATTCCGAAATCGTCTTCACACTGTTCCGATTACGGACCACTTTCCAATACTTAAGCTCTCATTTAAGGACTAAGTGTCCCAAAACACTCCGAATTCTATCACTGAACGTCCCGGCAAACCAAAATAGCAAAAATAAACTTACGGGAAATAGTTAATGAGAAAACAGGGCATACATTTCAAAGACGACCGATCACATCGTCACCGTTTCTCTCTAAAATAAAACCATTACATTTTGCAAGGAAAGGAGTTACTTTCAGAAAAGGGAAAAAACGACGAGAGTTTTGTTTGTACAATCTTTTATGTTTCTGGTTACAATTTTTGTCCGTCTGTTCATTTAGACTATACATAGAAGGGCACGGATCAGAGAAAAGTTCACAAAGTCAGTGGACCACGTGATATTCACCACTTTATTACGACAATGGGGATGTTTTGATGGGGTAAAAATTTACAAATAGTCATTTTTAGTATTTCTTATTGAAATACAGTCACTGTTCTGGAATTTCACTTGTTATTTGATTCTCCGTAGCAGAAATTTGATGCATCAGACTGTTTTTTTGAGAATGAAAAAAACCATGGAGCGTTATTCCTACGTTTGAATGTGTCCATCATCCTAACAGTAAACTAGCTTAATCAGGGCATACGCAGAATTTTTTAGAAGCGGTACCAAAATTTAAAGTGGTGAACAAATTATTACAATAAATATGGGAGATAAGAAATAGAGAAGAGCAACACCATCAAACCTTATCACATAGAAATTAGAAATTATAGAGGATGAGAATTTTTTCGTAGTTACGATCTAAAATTCTTTTATGTTATTCTAAAATAATTACCTTTTAGAAGTTAAATAGTAATTTTTTATCACTTATGGTGTCACGGAAGAGGACACAATTCTATTTTTTTTTTTAAAGAAAAGAGACTTAATAGGAAAAAAATGCAAAAAAAAACGCATACAAAGTATTCGAACCGTACGCCTCGACGTTGCAAGGAAGCGTTTGACCATCATATCAGACACTATCTTTTGTTCAGCAGTGTCATATGATTTATATGTATACCTTTTGCACAATGTTTATATGTGCAATAACTAAATTTTTCCGGTGAAGCGATGTCGGATGACACCACTTGGACTAGGATGCATCCGCCCCTGAGTTCAATACCTTGAGATTTTTAAAATAAATCACTAAAGCAATATTTGACTTAAAATTTTAATTATTAATTATCAATATTCAAGCGATTTTAACAATAGTCAATCATTAACTTAAAGTTTTATCCCTAAACAAGAATCTCAAACTTCCGAAATTCAAGAGCTATAATGTTATTGGTGAAGAAAAACCTACTTTTTGCAGTTAAATCGAAATCGGAGATAACATTTAAAGACAGGTCTTTTGGGGGACAATAGTAGGGTATAGCCAGTTTTTGCACTGGTCAATCAAATATAGCCAACGTTTATCAAGTTAATGAAAAATAGTCACTAATTTGCTGTAACAGAGACTGATCTCATATAATATACGAAAGTTTGGTGTATTTGTGTACGAACTCCAGCATATTATGTTGGACCGGTATACTTTGTTGGCTCTTGTATAATATACGGGAGACTGGAGCACCGGTGCTCAAAACTCCAGTATATTATTCATAACATTTATACTTGCTGGAACTCCAGTATATTATGCGGGAGTTCCAGTATAATTATACTTGAACTCCCCCATATTAAACGGGAGTTCCAGCATAATTATCCTGGAACTCCTGTATAATATGCGGGAGTTTAAGCATACTTATGCTAGAACTCCCGTATAATATGTGGGCGTATTTTCTGAATTTTGAATAATATTTTCGCTCAGATTTATTTTTACATAAGAATGATTAAATTTCGATTACCTTTGAAACTGAGATATATTTGAATGACCAGATTCTATTTTTAAATTTCTCACCAATTAGCTGGTCAAGGATCCAAGGTTAAATTCCCACTGTGCTTAGGCGCCTTTTTACTAATTGAATTAATACATTCTGATTTTACATTTAAAATTTTCTTTGAATTATTATTCTACTTTGGCTAGCCATGTCACCAAAAAGAGCCTATTAAATTATACACATGCTTAAGTGTGCCAATATTTTTAACATCAATTAACTATATTTTTATAACAGATTTATCCTATTATGTGCCGACTAATTATATTATATAACAAATGGAATAGCCGTCGAATTTGTCTTATTGGTTAGTATTAATAAACTTGAACCCTGGTCCTCTTGCCTACTCTTTAATCCATAATTGGATCAATGAAAAAAAAAGTACATGTTAGTACTTTCTTTTGGAATTTAATTTTCATACACATTGTAATAATATTAGGTCACATAAAAGATAATTAGAGGTAATTAAATTGTTAAAGGGCAACTCAATATATAAGATATTATGTATTTATACAGGATTCAAGGAAAAGTTATAACCCAAAAGATATATGTAGATAGTCTAACCTAAGATAAGGGATTT
This sequence comes from Nicotiana benthamiana, assembly GCA_034376525.1. Lineage (NCBI taxonomy): Eukaryota > Viridiplantae > Streptophyta > Magnoliopsida > Solanales > Solanaceae > Nicotiana > Nicotiana benthamiana. Next base: position 140,342,241 of record CM067329.1, on the reverse strand, counting down.
TATTTGTTAAAATAGATAAAGATATATTTCTTGTATTAAGAGGAACACGGATAACACATCTGAAAAGTAATCAACAAGAATCATATTTAGGGTGTGTTTGGTATGAATCCGAAAAATATTTTTAAATTTTTTCATAATTGGTTGGCTTAAATGTTTTGGAAAATATTGTCCTTGTCAATTGGAGAAAAATATTTTCCTTATCAAGAGAAAGAAAAATATTTTTCAAACCTCCATCTCAACCTTCCCCGCCCTCACTAACCCACCCTATCCCCTCTCCAAAAAAAGATTTTTTTTTAAATTTCAGTTTTTTCGATACTATTTTTTTACCTTAATTTTTATTTGCAATTTTAAATTTCTATTTTTTTTTACTTTTCTGCACCACCCCAACCTTCCCCCGGAAAACATTTTCACCTTTTTTTGTAATTTTTTTTTATTTTTACGGCCCCCACCCCCCGCCGTGGCCAACACCCCCCCCCCCCCCCCCCCCGAAAAAAAATTTTAAATATATTTTTCAGTTTTAATTTTATTATTTATCGGTTTAAATGCTCAAAATTTTACAAGTTCCAAAATTATGAGTCCAGAGGTTTATGTGTCTCAAAATTTACGAATTTAGAAATTAAAAGGTTTACGGGTTAGAAATTTCGCGGTTTTGAATGTTTAGCGGTTCGAAAGTTTATGCAATTTGTGGGTCCAGAAGGTTGTTACTTTGAAAGTTTATGGTTTCGTATTTATTATATCTAAATTATTTATGAATACTTTTGAGAAGTCATTTTCCTTAATTTTGCATACCAAACACCGAAAAATGAATAAGATTACTACTTGTTTTTCAAGAAAATATTTTCCGTTATACCAAACATACCCTTAGTCTTGTCCCCTAATAGTTTGCATGAGATATATAATATCCTATGTGTTTCTATTAAACATATAGGGTGTGTTTGGTATAACAGAAATGTTTTTCAAGAAAATATTTTCTTCAAAAACAAGTAGATATCTTATTCATTTTCGGTGTTTGGTACGCAAATTAAGGAAAGTGATTTCTCAAGAGTATTCAAAAATAATTTAGATATAATAAATATGAAGCCATAAACTTTCAAACCAACAACCTTCCGGACCCATAAATTTCATAAACTTTCGAATCTCTGAAAATTCAAAATCGCAAAATTTTGAACCCGTAAACTTTATAATTTTTAAATCCATAAACTTCCAAACACATAAACCTCTGAATTCATAATTCTGAAACTTGTAAAATTTTAGCCTTTAAACCCATAAATAATAAAATTAAAACTAAAAAATATATTTTAAAATTTTTTTCTGGGGGGAGGGGGCAGGGGGCGGGGTAGGGGGTGGGGAGACAGTAAAACGAAAAAAATAGAAATTTAAACTACAAAAAAAAAAGTCGGGGGGGGGGGGGGGGGGGGTGGGGGGGGGGTGGGATGGGTGATACCGGAAAAAGGTTAAGCAGTGGGAATTCTAAAGATTCCCCGGGGGAAAAATAGAGATGTCTCCTACGTTACCCATAATATGTGGAAGTATCGACGTAATTTCATAGAGTCATTCGGTCTGAATGCTACATGAAGAACTGATATAAAAAAAAATTGGAGAGGGGTTGGGTTGGGTTGGTAAGGGTAGGAAAGGTTGAGAAGGGGGTTTGGAAAATATTTTTCCTTTTCTTGATAAGGAAAATATTTTCCTCCAATTGATGGAAAATGAATGATAAGTAAAATATTTTCCAAAACATTTAAGCCAACCAAATCTAAAAAAATTGAAAAATATTTTTCGGAAAATATTTTCCTCCATACCAAGCTCACCCATACTTAAATGATAATTTGTTCACACGTAATACTAGAATTCTATTACTGTTAGAGAACCTTAATAACACAAATCATGCGAGGATCCAGTCCCATTTTTATTCATAAGCGAACAGGGAAAGCTCTTTTTTAACAATGTTTTGAGTATTCTTTTAGTGAGACGTCCCGGGGTTGGGTGTGGGATAATATGGTTATCCATGGGTGATTAGTGTTTTAGCTTATGTTCCCAGAGGGTTGTTAGTATGGTAGTTACTGCTTGTTATTATTGCATGCGACTGTATTTATGTTGCTTATGTTTCCATAATTATTTACGTTATTTCTGCGGGAGTACTTGTGCTTTATTATTTTGTTTTGTCTTGCTTGTGTTTCTAATTTTACCTTTGTTTCTTAATGCAGCTTTCCCTTTTTTATCCTATACGCCGAGGGTCGACTGGAAACAGCCTCTCTGCCCTTTCGGGCAGGGGTAAGGCTCGTCTACATATTACCCTTCCCAGACCCCACCTGGTGGGAATATACTGGGTAGTTGTTGTTGTTGTTGTTTTAGTGAGACGAGGATCTATCGGAAAAAAATCTCTCTATCTTTATAAATTAAGGGTAAAGTTATACACTATCCTCCGTAAATTTTACTTGTGAAATTATATTGAGTTTTTTGTTGTTGTTGAGTAGAGAAAGCGAAGGAGAAGACAAATTAGGTTCATGCTTTTAGTATTCAAAATTAAATGAGACAAATGGGTACATATTCGATCTAACTTGTATGTATCATGAAATTTTAATCATCTTTTTCGCTTGATTCAAACTTATTTTAATTTTATTAGCCATGCTGGATCTAATCTTCATTGACAACACCTTTTTAATAAGCACTTAGCTTTAAAATAATCCTAGTTGATAAATGATCATTTGGTACTTTCTTGGCCCTCAATGAAGTTTTATTTTACAACTAAAAATTAATTTTTCGTGATTTTCACTTACTTCATCGACAGCTAGGCCGCTCATTTGGGGCGGGACAATGATAATGGTGATTGGGGCAAAACATGTTCAGAAGTGATGGGGTGGTCCGATCCAGGGAAGAAAACTAGTTGGTGATAGCACATGCGCAAGCATTCAATTGGTATGGTATGGACTCAAATCGGCTGAACAATGCCAATAGATAAAGGGAAACATCTCCATAAAAGGGTTTAGAGATTGAAATATGTTACTTTTACAATTTTGTTTCTTATCTATTTATTTGCAATTTCAGTGGCCCAATGCCAAAAATATCCAATGTTGATGAGACCTTTGAGAGGTATGGAAAATCCTTTCAATACTTTGGATGCTTTCTAACAAAATATTTGCCACTATTATGAATGGACCACTATATTTAACATCATCTACAATTTTTTATTCAAAAAATGTGGGGATTACCAAAGCAATATTGCTAGGGGTCATTTGGTACGAGGGATAAAAATAGTCAATCTCTTTGAGATGAGTTTATCCTGCATTTGGTTGGAAAAAAATTACAGTATAAATGCGGAATTTGTTATTTCGGGATGTGATGTTATTTTTATCGCTATAGAATGGTGGAATAATAATTTCGGGATTAAATTTAAGATGAGTTTATCCCACGTTTGGTCGAGATAAAATCATAGTATAGCTAATATGAGATTGGTTATCCTGAGATTGTAGTGTAATTTTTATCGCTATGAAAGGGTGGAATAACAATTCCGGGATTAAATTTGAGATGAGTTTATCCACGTTTGGTTGGATAAAATCATAGTATAACTAATGTGGAATTAGTTATCCTGGGGTTGTAGTGTTATTTTTATGTGGAATAACAATCTCGGAATTAAATTTGAGATGAGTTTATCCCATATTTGGTTGGGATAAAATTATAGTATAGCTAATTCAGAATTAGTTATCCCGTGATAATAGTATTATTTTATCGCTATAAAAAGGTGAAATAACAATCTCAGAATAATTTATTTCCCAACCAAAACAACCCTCAGGGTTTTCATGATCACTAGCTGTGAAACTTTTTCAACTGTTAAAGTAGTGACCGGTCTTGAATTTAAACTGTGTTTAAGAGATGAAATAATGAATTTTGAATTGTATATCAATCCTATTTATACTTTTTTTTTCACATAAAATTCGACCTCAAAGTATTAAAATATGCAGAAGCCATAATAACATCTGTCACTAGTCAACAACCGTTTTCATGTGTCTTGTAATAAATTTTCCTACTGTCATTCAACTACATTGCCCCTTTCCTAATAAGAAAAAGAAATTAAGACCCTGAAAATTTCATTAGCTTACACTTGGGAGAACAACTTCACTCGATGTAATATCTTCTAAAAATCAAAGACAATACACATGCCTTTCCTAGACAATAGCTGCTTCTGGCAACGAGGCAAATCACATATGTATAATAAAAGAAAAGGTACCTAAACCCCAAATCCAATGCATTTCTTTATGCCATTATCCAACTTCCAACAAGTACAACATAAAGGTATCCAACTTCCAAGAAAGCCAACTAATTTTCTTTAGTTAGGACCTACATAAAGTGATAGAGATATAGGTTTTCTTTGTAAGGTCGGTGTCGTCCAATTGGACTTGGTCGAGATCTTCCACCGTCGCTCTATAGGCCTCCGTGAATCTCTAATAGCGTCCGTTGTTTTGTTGGATTGACCTTAGTTCCTGACACGGCTCATTGCTATGCCTCTGCACTCGCCCCCTTTAGCTATTTGGTGTGGGCCCTCTGAACCCACATTTAAAGCACCCGAGCCACATACCTATAATCCTCAATTCTCTAAACCACGCACATAGCGGGAGCCTGGTGCACCGAACTGGATTGCTCTTTATAAAGTGATAAAGATCACCAAAAACAAGGGGGGGTTCACAATCCGTGAAACCAAAGAAACTTTGTCCTCATCCACCAATAAAGCATGACAACACCAATAACATATCCAGTATAATCTCACGTGAGAGGGAAGGTTTCTGAAGACCCTCTGACTCAAGGACAAAATGAAAAGAAGAATAAAGCATGGCAACTTTACTAATTTCCTACTACAAACCAACAAATCTCCTAATGAAAATACAACAGATCTATAGTTCTCGCTAAAGTTGGTTATATAAAGCAAAAGTAAAAGTAAAGGCTGAAAGTAATAATTACACCAACCATTATCCACCCAACAAGAACAAATGGTACAAAGATTGGCCCCCCACAAAGGAAAATGAAAAAGGGCTCTACTACCTCGGAGATCAGGGGAAAAAAGAAGAGAAGACAGGCCCTAACAAACAGACAACAAGAAAAGTTTAATATGCTCAAATGGGGTTCTGTAAATTGGTGATGGTGCTTCTTTAGTTCAAGTACTGCACATGTAATAAAGGACTAAGGACCACCTCATTCAGATTCATTGACAAGATCAGACTGTTCTTGAGTAACCCTCAAGCTTGAACGACGGAGCTCTTCAATACGCTCACATACCTCAGACATTGATGGTCTGTGGTCGGGATATTGAGCTGCACAATCTATTGCGAGCTGCAAGAGTTGCACCATCTCTTCCTCAACACTCTGGTACCTTAGGAGCTCGAGATCAAAAACTTCTGAAGTCCACTGCTCACGAACGATGGATTGCACCCATCTTGGCAAGTCAACGCCTTCCTCATTCAGGATGGCATGAGTCGGTGCCTTTCCGGTAAGAAGCTCCAAGAGCAATACTCCAAAGCTGTATACATCTGCCTTTTGGGAAACTCTACGTGGGTCAGTTACCTCTGGAGCACGATATCCAGCAACTCGAGTGGGGGTAGTTGGAGGTCCAACCAACTGAGCTAGGCCAAAATCTGAGACTCGTGCATCATATGATTTGGTGAGAAGAACATTGGACGATTTAATATTCCCATGGGATACGCTTGAACCTTGAGAGTGTAGGTATTCAATGCCCCGAGCAGTACCAAGGGCAATGGCTGACCTGACTTCCCAATTCAAAGGTGTCCTACCAGCTCCCTTGTTTCCTACCATATAATAGAACTTGGCAGTGAAAAGAAGAGCAAAATTTTACCAAACATCTTACGAGCCCTTTGCTCACTTAAAAAAGTCTTCCGAATATCATACGCTACCATAGCAACACTTACAGATGCACTTCTAGCAAATTCATGAGAAATAAGAGGAGATGATCGAGTCGAACAGATCCGTTAGATTTAGAAACATTTAGTCCCTAGCAAAAAATAATCTAGAATGTGGGGAAAGAGAAATGATAGATTTGAATAGTGCAAGATAAAGGATATTGTTGGATAAAGGTTCCTGATATGACAACCAAGCATGAAAGAAAAAAAATAGAGTTCTGCTTACGCAACATTTTCCTGCTAAAAAAGGAATACACTTTTTCCCACAAATATTGAAATAGAAAACATTGAAATAGCCCTTGGGATAGAATGAAATGTAATAACAGGCATCAGCCTCATTAGAGTCACATAAAGCATGCTATAAACATACACTAGAGATGTAAAGAAAGAAATTTATCTTTCATACAGTTAGGTGTTCTCCCTCAAAAGAGGCATTGCATGTAGCAGAGTAAACAACAAATCAAACTAACCAATCCACTGACTAAAGCAAGAAAAGTTTTTATATGACAAGTACTAAAGCAAGAAAAACAATAGACAATGCACTCATGTAATGGCATAGTTCCATAAAAAAAGAACTGTAATATTTGTGCCTACAACAATAAAAGATTTTCAATTGTTTACAAGGAAAGAGTGTAGCTTTTGACTCACCATGAAGAAGTGCAGACAAGCTTCCCATTGGCATATAATCATAGACAAGAAGTTTCTCCTCCCTGCTGTAATAATAAGCTTTCAGAGGCACCAAATTCTCATGATTCATCGCTCCAACCGTATCGATTTTCTCCCTAAACTCCATCTCAGATATAGTCACATCCTTCAACCTCTTAACAGCGACAACTGTTCCCATCTCCAAAACTGCCTTGTAAGCGGTTCCAAACGTCCCCTTCCCTAAAACCTCAGCAGAAGCTCTCAACAAATCCTCCAAATCAAACACTCTAGCACTGTTCCCGAAAAAGATTAGCTTTTTAACCACATTTCCACCACCACTCTCTCCTCCTTTTCCGGTAGCCGTCATTGCAGCAGCAGCTGCTGCTGCTACTGAATACCCATTGTTATTTACACCACCATTTTCAGCATCCACATTAGACTTCTCCATAGAAACTTCATTTTCTTGAGGCTTATATGAACCCACATCAACAGACCTAGCATTGTTACCAGTCCTCTTTCTACACAACACAAACAAAATCAACAGCAACAGAAGGAACCCCACTACAGATCCAACAACAATTCCAGCAATCGCACCACCAGACAACTTCTTCTTCTTATTCTCATTCCCATTCGCAATTTCAATCCCACCAGTAGCTATAGCTGGCTGGGTCCCACCATCTCCAGGGCAAATATCCAGTGGCTTCCCACAGAGAGAATTCCCAGCAAAAGCATCAACAGGCATTTTTTCAAGGCTTTTTGGAATTGACCCATTTAAGCTATTAGCAGATACATTAAACTGCTCAAGTCTTGGAAGGTTTAATTCAGGAACAGAGCCAGAAAACTGGTTATTTTCAAGCAAAAGTGTCCTCAAACGGGTTAAACTATTAAACCGAGATGGTATTTCACCAGAAAAGTTGTTTTTTGCAAGATTTAACCTAACCAGTAAGTGAAGATTAAAAAGGGAATCAGGAACAGAACCAGTAAATGAGTTATCTTGAAGGTAAAGATTACGGAGCTCACCAAGTTGAGAAATATCAGAAGGGAGGGAACCCGAGAGTTTGTTAAAACGGAGACTGATTGTACGGAGGCGCGTGAGGTTAGAAATGGTGTTCGCCGGAAGCTTACCGAAAAGTGACGACGCCGGTAACCGGAGAACGGTGACCCTGTCGTTCTCACATTGAACACCAGCCCAGTTGCAGGGAGTAGGGTTAGAAGTGTTCCACAATAAAGTACGGCCACCCACGGCGGCGCGTAACGCGAGTAAGGCGTTACGGTCGGAGTTCAGATCTGAAGAAGTAGTAATGGAGCAAAGAGTATGAAACAGAACAAAAAACAGCAGCATTGTTGACAACCTCGGGTGCTTAAACGCACGAGAAAAACCCAACATTGTGTTTGAAAAATTAAACATTTTTCATACCAGAAAATGAAGGGTTTCAAAAAAAAGGAGAAGAAATGAGACAAAAAGTTTGTTCAACAGAGAAATGGTGTGCAGTAAGTCTAAGCGTTATTTTTTGTTGTTGGCTGATATATTAGAAAGGGGATGAAGTGACAGTGTGACACTGTTTTCTTTTGTTTTTTATTTTTAAGGTGGGGGAAGGTAGATAATAGAAACACAGGGTGTAAATGGGAATATTGAAAATAAAATAAAGAAGAAACAAACCCTAGCTGTTATTTCTGATAATAGTCAACAGCAACGAGAGTTGATGGGTGTAATAAGTACATAGAGAAAGTGGACTGTTTTCTGCTGCTACCAATTAGTGAGGAGTCCAACACTTTTCTTTAGATTTTCTTTTTCTTTTTTAATTATTGTAGGGGTATTTGTTCTTTTTATTTTCGTATTATTTGATCCCTCGATTTTTATAATTATATATGCTCAATTATCTTATTATTATTATTATTAGGTATTATTATTATTATCTTTATTATTTTCAATATGGCTTTTTTACTACTATTATTTTTTTCAAACCTGTATTAAAATATATTTTTTAGTTAAATTGAGAGTTTATCGAAACAAGTCCTTTTACGTTCATAAGGTAGAGGTAAGATTTACGTGGATGTAGCCTATTAATGACGGGTTCAATTGCATGCATAATTTCGATGCGGAGTAAAATTTATTTACAAAAATTCGCTAAAATTTATAATAATAGTAAATATGAACTCATAACTTTAAAAATATAATGTGTTCAATATTAAAAACTCAAAAGTTGAAGTCACAGAATTCAAATCATGGAGTTGCATCTGTCTACGTACACACTACCCTTTCCAAATCCCAAAAATACAATGTACATGTTATAGCTGGTCTTTTTTCTTTTTCTTTTTTTCTTTTTTGGGTTCAGCTTTGCTATAGAATTTCTTGAGTGGATAAAAAGCTTTAAAGATTTACTTTAATTTTCTTTATGAAAAAAGCAGCTTCCTGCAACTTGGACAAACTGTTCTTTGAATTTCTTGAACTGTGGTTCTCTTTATTATTTTTTCTCATTTATAAAGGTTTTGTTGCCAATAAACTATTTTTACTTGTTTGTTATTCATGAAAGAAAAAATAAATGTGAAAGGAAAGAAATAAGAATGCTGTTCATGTGTTTTTTATCCGGGGGTTTTCCCATTAAAAATGAGATTTAATAATGAATTTACAATTTTCTTTATTAAATAATAATAAAAATAAAATTAAGGTTATTTTGGTCTTTGGATAAGTCATCTCATGTTCAATCCAATAATAATAATTACACAACTCTCAGAAACGTTGGAACCGGGTATATATAATTCTCACAGCCTACGTTTCTCCATTTAAATTAATCTTAAGCCAAAATTCAATGAAACAAAATGAAAATATATTAAATTATAAAATTATACAGAAATTACTTACCTAAAAACGAAATACCAGTCAAACTCAGTTATAAATTTAAAACGAATTCTTGTACGAAATTATTTTTTCTAGTAACCCTAGAACACAAAATTCAGTTTGCATTGAGGCTGTATGCTGTAACGGTTCCGAACCGGAACCGCGACCGGAATCGCGGTTCTGGCGGTTTCGCGGTTCTAAACGGTTCCGGTTCCGCGGTTCCGGTTCCGCGGTTCCAGTCCGGTTCCACCCATTAGAACCGTGGAACCGGAACCGCCAGAACCGGAACCGGACCGGTTCCGGCGGTTCCAAACGGTTCCCGTTAAAAAAAAATTTAATAATTTTCAAACGGTTCACGGTTCCAAACGGTTCTAAATGGTTCCAAACGGTTCTAAACGGTTCCAAACGGTTCTAAATGGTTCCAAACGGTTCTAAACTTTAATTTAACCCCAAACTTTATATAATTACACTTTTTCCCAATTCTCAACTATAAATACCCCTCATTCTTTCATTTTTATTCACCAATTCATTAATATCTCTTAATCTCTCTCAATCTCTCTCAATCTTTGTAGTGCAAATGCTTAAATTATTTTTGCAAATTCGTGAAAAATTGTGAAGTTGTTGAATTGAAGTTTTCAAGTGTTCAAGTTCAACGATTTTAAATTTTCAAAAAGTTGTTCGTCAATCCGGTAAACTCGTTTCAACTCTTACGTGCTAATTATTATGGAATTATCTCAATGGGGTGGTTCAAATAAGGCAGGATTTAAAGTAGTGCCTTCAAACACTAAGAACTCCGTTCATCTTGATGGTGTGTTCAACATTGTATTGTACGACATAGTCCCTGAGCTTCAAGAACTCCAAGGAACAAGAAGAAGCGTTCACCACAGGGGATAACTGAGTTAAGTCATGTTCAGGAAATAAATATATTGTGTATAAATAGTGTATATTGTTCAATAAAAATGCTCTTTATGATATCCTTGAATATCTTTTGTCTCAATTGGGGGAAGGAAGACTAAGAAAGATATGCCATTTTGTCTCAATATTTTTTTGTCTTTACTTCTATGTTTATATAACATATAATATATAACATACAACACATAATACTATTTATACTAACTACTACACAATATACACTATTTATATACAATATATACTACTTCACTACAACATATACTACTTATATACAAAATATACACTACTTATTTTGAATATATACTAATTTCCAAACACAATATATGCTATAGTACACCATATAAAAATATATTCTACAATATACTAATCACTACTATACAAGATATTAATTTTAAAAAAAAAAATAAGGTCGGAACCGCCTGGAACCGCCAGAACCGGAACCGGGCGGTTCCGGAACCGTATGGTTCCGGTTCCGGCTCCGGAACCGCCAGAACCGGGAACCGCCAGAATCGGAACCGCCAGAACCGGGAACCGCCAGAACCGGAACCGCCAGACCCAAATAGACCCAGAACCGGAACCGGATACAGCCTTAGTTTGCATTTAAGGGGAGGACATTTTTGACGTGAAAGAAAGAGGTAGGCTAATGACGTGGGTCCGAATGCAACACATTTTAATGGGAGAAATTTAAAAATAGCCAGATTTATAACTGGTCATTTAAAAATAGTCCAATTTCAAAAATAATTGATATTTAGTCATTTTTTATATAAAGATAAATCTGAGCGAAAATACTGTTCAAAAACGCAGAAAATACGCATGTATATTATACTGGAGTTCCAGCATTAGTATGTTTGAACTCCCGCATATTATATGGGAGTTCGAGGATAATTATGCTGGAACTCCAGCATAATATGTTGGAGTTCCAGCATAAGTACACTAGAACTCCCGCATAATATACTGGAGTTCCAGCAAGTATAAATATCTAGTATGATATACTGGAGTTTGGAGCACCAGTGTTCCAGTCTCCCATATATTATACAGAAGTCAGCAAAGTATATCGGTCCCGCATAATATGTTAGAGTTTGTACACAAATGCACTGAACTCCCGTATATTATACGAGACCGATATATGTTGCAGCAAAATAGTGATTATTTCTCATTGACTTGATAAACGATGGCTATTTTTTATTGACCATTGCAAAAACTGACTATACCGTGCTATTTTGACCATTTTAATCCATTCTCAATTTGTCATTTTTATTCGAGGGCCCAACCATATCAAAATCCTCTATTAGCATATTTAAAAGGGTAGTCAGATGCAGGACCCAAAAAAATGAGGTGACATGCGTAAACTAGTAAATTAAATCTTAAACGATGATAAATTATACAAGAAAGAGAAATATATCAAAAAAGGCACAAATATTTAACGTAGTTTGGTCAACTGACTTACATCCACGATAGAGATGAGCAATCCACTATATAAAAAGAGAGTACAAACTACCAAGAGAACAACCTCACGTAGAGACAAACACAAGTGACGCACTAACACCTGTCCCGCAAAGTTTTCCCCCTAAACACGACTCTCAAACCCATATGGCTACATTGTGGAAGCTGTTGAATGAGCATGAAGAATCCTCAATTTATAGAAGTCCAATTGTGGATTCTTCATGAGCATGAAGAATCCTCAATTTATAGAAATCCCCCATATTGATTATGGGAGATTTATAATTTTCTTCTACAAGAGGAAAAATTCAATTACGGTAACTATGTCCTCCTTTTCTTCATGAGATAGAAAAATCAAATATGGTAAGAAAATCTAGATAAACACCTAATACTAAGATCTAGCTATGCACGAGGTTCGAGGAAGAGCTGAACTACAAGGATCTATTATACATAATTTTACTCTGTATTTCTGCAAGAAGATATTTGTACGGCTTGAACCCGTGACCTCTTAATCACACGACAATAACAACCAAATTTATTGTTTTAAGAAGAGAGGGGTTAAATTGTCAACTTTAGAAACAATAGTCCCTTCCTTTGCATATAAAAATACCAATAAATGATCTCAAATCAACAAAAAGAAACACAAGTTAGTATGACTAATTAATAACATCATCTGCCGTGACAATAATGTTTAACAATCTGATCATAGTACTAACTACTAATTATATTAGCGGGGGGACATAATTCACTGGATAACTAGATATTCTATAAGGAAAATGTTAAAAGATTCATCTTTTAAAATTATAATAATTATTGTGTCAAACTTTATACGCACAAGATTTCCGCCGAAGCAAAAATAAGTATAGTTGACCCTGACAGTACTCATGTCATGCTAAACCGTTGAAAACTTAGCGAGCATATCAATAGAGACGGATCCAGGATTTCAAAAAGAAAATAAGTGTACTATAATAAAAATATGAATCTATAATTTATATTTGATGGATTCAACCTTTAACTTTTTATCGTAAATCCATTACTATTTAAAATTTATATGTCAACTATTTACTTTCTTACAATTTCAGTGATATGAAAAAAAATACTAGATTATTGAACCACGTTATATCATCTAGTACTATTAGTATTAATTATATAAATTTTTGCGATGATAGAAAGAAATTAAGGATTTCAATGTGTTAGATCTGGGCGATTTTGAATGAATAAACCAAATATAAAAAAAAAATACTTAATTAAAACATAAGAGAGGACCCTAAAGATGCCTGCAAAATTAGAATTAATATCTTAATTTACTTTTAAAGGTGCACCTAGTATTGAACCACAGGACTCTTTGAGCTTATTTAAGCAATTTAGAAGAAATATAACATTATTATATAAGGTAAATAGAGAGAAGTATGGGTTCCCGTGTCCCATGCTCCAACATATAGATACGCCCCTACTGGTACTAACTTGGCGATTTTAATGATGATCTAATAAATAGGGGTGTTCATCGGGCGGATTGGTATCGGATTAGCTCTTATCGGGCGGTTACCGGGCGGTTTATCGGTTTAATACCTAAGGGCTCAAATATATTCTATCCGCACACTACATTGTGCAATGTCCAGTTCCATTTCTACTTCAATTACATGAAAAACATCATTTATGAATTTATATTGAGCACTTGTTCAACATTAGTAGAAAAAACATCATTTCAAATAATAAAGAATAGAAATCTATTAACAGCTATTCACAGTATGTGACTGTTTGAAAAGTTGTTAAGAAGAAATCTGGAGTGGGGGGTGGGGTGGTGAGGGATTTGTTATTACTCATACTTTTATACCTTTTTGAATCACTTGCTTAGTCTTTTTCATTTTATCTCTACATTCTCTTTAATTTTACTGATCCTTACACAGATAACTGTATATCTTTTTATTGATTTTTACTTCTGCCTCTGGTTACTAAGTGTAAATCTAATTTGTAGATACCGAAATACTTACATAAAGCAAGAGTTGTGAAATGAAATATTCAAGGCACCTTATCAAGATATGAAAAAATAGGATATTTATATTCTTAATGGGTTAACGGATTATCCGTTAAGAAAATTGAATAATCCGCCCCAAAACCGATAAGTCGTTAATAAAAAAAATTCAATCCGTTCTCCGTCCGTTAAGCTGTTAAGCCGTTACCATTAAGCCATTAAGCTTCGGTTCGGTTCGGTTTTTGGTTTCGGATCGGTTTTGAACATCCCTACTAATAAAGATGATGCCAGAATATAAAGTTTATGAGTTTTGAACTTGTTATTGTACTCATAGCTTGTTTTTGTAGTTAAGCTTACAATTAAATAGTTGAACACATTTAATAAATTTTTAAATAAAAATACAAGATATAATCAAAAAGTTATTGAACTTGTCCAAATATCCTCCTTTGAGAGCCTATTGGCAAGCATCTTGGTGGTCAAAAGTATTGCTTTTGCACAAAAAGGTACTTTTTGAAAAAATTAAGATGTTTGGTCAAAGATGAAAAATTACTTTTGAACGGCGGTAATGGTTTCTACTTTTTGGGAATAAGTTAAAAATTCTAACTTCTTTCAAGAAGCAGAATCAAAAAAATATCTTGTCAATTTTCACACTATCGCATAAATTAAATTTTTGCCCTTTTATTTTTCGTTTCTACTATTCTCTTTTTTTATTTCAATCACTTTTTAATTCCCTTTTTCCTATTCCTCGTTGGAATATTTTTTTCTATTGTAAATAGATCTCTTTCTTATATACTGATTTATAAGACTAGATTTTTAATTTATATTGAATGATGTATTTAAAAATCCAATAAATAGTAAGTAATACCAGGTAATAGGTATCCAATATTATTGCTTTTGCACAAGTATAAATAGTCTATATTTCTTAGGAAAGGACAGTCAACTTCATTAATGGCAGTAAAATGAGGGTGAGCGGCGTGACCGTTTGAGTGACTGTTTGCTAAATTTTGAGGTTATTTAATTGAAATGAAGATTGATACATACTTAGAATTTACTTATTACTACGTCAAAAGTCATTCTTAATTGCGTCTTTATTTAAATTTTGGCTTTTTGGGTTAACTGATTAAATGCCGTATAGCTAACAAAATCAGTGCAATTCACAAATGGAGTTTAGACTTTGAAGAGAACAATGTGTATGCAGTCCTACCTTTTCTTATAAATAGAAAGATTATTTTCGATAGATCATCGACAGTTTGATCAAGCCATGCAGTGTTTAATATCCTCTTTAAAGCACGAATAATCAAATTCATATTAGAAAATTCTTTTTTAAAGCCAATTTTATTTTCAGGACTCGAACTCACTAGTTCCGTTTAAAGGTGAATGAATACAGAATACTTACTATTTTACTACAACAATGGTGGTGAGACATCAGGGTGATTGGTGGTGGAACGATGTAGTCAAAGGAAAAGTGGAGGTGAAGAAGGCGACGTTCGCTAGGTTGGCAGGGCGCACAAGCGACGAGGAACGGAGAGCGAACAGGGTGATCTACAAGGAGGCGAGAAAAGAAGCTAAGATAGCAGTCACGGAAGCTAAAAACGCGGCGTCCGGTCGCATGTATGAGGAACTAGGGGAGAGAGGCGGGGATAAAAAGTTATTCCGGTTGGCTAAAGCGAGGGAAAGGAAGGCACGTGATCTAGACCAAATTAGGTGTATCAAGGGCGAGGATGGTATAGTTCTGATGGGGAATTCTCAAATCAAGCAGAGGTGGCAGGCGTACTTTCGGGACCTACTTAACGAGGAGGGAGATCGTATCATTGAGCTAGGGGAGTTGGGTCATTCAGAGCAACATAGAGACCTTGGGTACTGCAGGCGTATTAGGGTGGAGGAGGTCATGGGGGCTTTGCGTAGGATGAGTAGGGGTCGAGCGACCGGGCCTGACGAGATCCCGGTGGAGTTTTGGAAGTGCATGGGTAAGTCAGGAGGGGAGTGGCTCTCTAGGTTGTTCAATGCAATCTTCAGTACCAAAAGGATGCCGGATGAGTGGAGATGGAGTACAGTGGTGCCCTTGTACAAGAACAAAGGGGACATCCAGTGCTGCAACAACTATAGGGGTATCAAATTGATAAGTCACACGATGAAGGTTTGGGAGAGGGTGATTGATGCGCGGGTGAGGGAGGTGGCATCTATATCTGGGAACCAGTTCGGTTTCATGCCGGGCCGCTCCACCACAGAGGCTATCCACCTAGTCAGGTGGCTGGCGGAGAAATTCAGGGATAAGAAGAAGGACCTGCATATGGTACTTATCGACTTGGAGAAGGCGTATGATAAGGTCCCAAGGGAGGTGCTTTGGAGGTGCTTGGTGGCGAAGAGCGTGCCAGAAGCCTATATCATAGTAATCAAGGACATGTACGATGGTGCTAAGACTAGGGTTAGGACGGTGGATGGCGAATCAGACCATTTTCCTGTGGTTATGGGGCTCCACCAAGGATCGGCGCTGAGCCCCCTCTTGTTTGCCTTAGTGATAGATGCTCTGACTCGTCATATTCAAGGGGATGTGCCTTGGTGTATGCTTTTTGCTGATGATATAGTATTGATAGACGAGATGAGGGTCGGTGTTAGTGAAAGGCTAGAGGTATGGAGACAGACTCTCGAGTCTAAAGGTTTCAAAATAAGCAGTTCTAAGACAGAATACCTGGAGTGCAAGTTTGGCGTCGAACCGAGTGAGGTAGGCAGGGACGTGATGATTGGTTCCCAGGCCATCGCCAATAGGGACAGTGTCCGATATCTTGGGTCGGTGATTCAGGGGGACGGAGAGATTGACAGGGACGTCACCCATCGCATAGGAGCGGGGTGGTCGAAGTGGAGTCTTGCATCAGGGGTCCTGTGCGACAAGAAAGTTCCTCACAAACTCAAGGGGCAATTCTATAGAGCCGTGGTTAGACCTGCGATGCTGTATGGGGCGGAGTGCTGGCCCGTGAAGAACTCTCATGTTCAGAGAATGAAGGTCGCGGAGATGAGGATGCTTAGGTGGATGTGCGGGCACACCAGACTAGATAAGATTAGGAACGAAGTTATTCGAGAGAAGGTAGGGGTGGCCCCGGTAGATGAGAAGATGCGAGAAGCGAGGCTGAGGTGGTTCGGGCATGTTCGGAGGAGGGGTCCCGATGCCCCGGTGAGGAGCTGCGAGCGGCTGGAGATTGTTGACGGTCGGCGAGGCATAGAGAGGCCTAAGAAGCATTGGGGAGAGGTGATTAGGCAGGACATGACTAGAATGCAGGTTTCCAAGGATATGACCGTTGATAGGAGAGTCTGGAGGTCTAGGATCAGGGTTGTAGGTTAGGGGCTCCTAGAGTTCTTCGTAGTTATTGTATGATATTATTGCATGCGATTGTACTTAGGTTCCTTATGTTTAGATAATTATTTCCGCTATTTCTGTTATTTCTGCGGGTGATACTAATGCTCTATTGTTATTGTTTTTGTTTTTGTTTTACAGGCTGATTTCCCTTTTTCCTATGCGCCGAGGGTCGATTGGAAACAACCTCTCTGCCCTTTCGGGTAGGGGTAAGGCTCGTCTACATATTACCCTCCCCAGACCCCACCTGGTGGGAGTATACTGGATAGTTGTTGTTGTTGTTTTTGAATGGTGGTGAGATAGACTTCTCTTTGCTTCTCCCAAAAAAAGAAAGAGCATGACATCATGATTATAGCTAGAGACATGAATTATATACATAAAAATTTCATAATAATATGATGCAAGTGTAGAATAAAGTTGACACAAACCAGAGTGTAACTATATCAACAGCTCTATAATATCAACAAATACTTCCAAACACTATGTATAAAACATTTTCTAAGGAGTTGTTAGTTGTTACAAACGACAAAATTAATAGTATTAAGTTATTTGATAAAGCTAATAATATATAATTGGAAGGAATACTTGTTATGTGAATTCTTAGGAAAAAGAAATTGATTGGATATTTGGATTAGATGAAGTATATTTAGTTACCAACCAAAGATAGAGGTGGATAGTACTAAAGCTATTAATGAGGAATAAAGCTTAGGTGAGAATAAATTAGGATGACAAACTTTATCGACAGTATATATTCTGAGAATAAATTTGCCAACCATTACAACTTCTTCGTACAGACAACTGTAGCAAGCTGTTATTGCTTTTTACCTTTTTCTCTTTTCTTCCTTATTATCATTACTTCGTTTCTTTTTTATTTAAGGGTTTGTTCGGTATGAATAACAAGGATTTGATTGGAAAAAAATTACGGTATAATTAATCCCCGAATTGTAATATTTTTTATCCTCGTAAAAAGATGAAATAACTGATCCCGAAATAATTAATCTTGAGATAATATTTTTCCAAGCAAATGACCCCTAAATGGACAAACTGTTAAGGTTAAACTTTATACTAAGGTTTTATTTTTGAGTTGGAGTCGCAGCCTTTGTTTCTTTTCACCGTCTGCCACACCACACAATTTTCCTTATCCTTCAGAATAAAACTGAAAAGTGCACATAAGTACATGCAACCCCTTTATGTACTATCCGCTAAAACAAGTTCCTAGATTAGCAATTTATTAAGAGCTAATTAATTATGTTTAAGCACGTCATAATCCATAGTCCTTTTGCAACGTTACCTTTTTCCTATTTTTCCTGATTGATAAACGAGCATTTCGGATGCACAAGTACAGAGAAGCAGTAAAAACTAAAATAGATCTTTCTTGGAACAGTTCTGCTACAGCTTCCATTAATTCTGCCTAAAACAAATTGTTGTCTAAAACATGCGATACAAAGCTATGTTGCTCACTCTGAAAATATCGCCAGATGCATACCAAATCCTTCAAAAGTAATGTGTTTTTGAAGGATCCAACACGGGCGCAATGACATTTTAGAGTCCACGCAACAATGGTATAAAGTACTCCTAATTGCTTTCTAGATTAGAATTTAAGCCATCTCAAAACTTGCAAATCTAGCAATATTGATCATTTGCATAACATAACAGGCAAGCATCAATGCCATCTATATCTCAAATCTCATGGGAATTCAATATCAATAACCTGATATGCAAACCAATTAGCAATCCGACCAGTAATTGACCTGCCTAGTCCACTACGACAAGGAGCAATACACATAATAAATACTAAAGGGCAAACGAAACGGTAAAAATGCATGATAGATAAAATGAACTTGTCACCATCATGTCAAATCCATGTATTGCATGAGAGAACCAACACGATATCATAACTATTGCTCTTTAATTTCCCTGTGAAGAAAAAAATGTGGTTTCAACTGCAAAATTTTACAACAAAATGCCAGCTATTGCTCTTTAATTTCCCTGTGAAGAAGAAATTTTGGTTTCACTGATCGTTTTGACTGCAAGATTTTATAACAACAAACTTTAACCAATGCAAAAATACATGTTCCAAATAAAACAGCAAAAAATGATGTCATTAGAGGAAAACTAGGTAAATGTCTGTTCAAACTCCAAAAAACATTTGTCTCCGTGCCAGTTGATGCAAATCTTCCAACAGATCGCCCCATCCTACAAGTGGATGAATGACCATAAGTACAACAACAACAACAACTCAGTATAATCTCACTTAGTGAGGTCCGGGAAGGGTAGTGTGTACGCAGACCTTACCCCTACCTTGGGGTAGAGAGGTTGTTTCCAAATAAGACCCCCGGCATCCTTCCCTCCACGAATGACCATAAGTAAAAAATTAAAATGCAGACAAGGTAAATTTTCAGTATGCAAATACTCCATAAAACTCCGAGATTGGAATTGATTCTCATCTAGTTGCTTTTACTTTTTCTTCTTTATTTTCATGTATGTCGATTCATAAATACCGGTCAAGTTGTGATAATATCAAATCAGCAGTGTAATAAGGACAAACTAATAATTTAAAAAAAAAAAAAAATAAGTTGACATTTCATAGTCTTAAGATGAGATGTGATTGCAGTATATAATGCACCTCAGAAAGTCTTTGATCGGTTTCCACAAACATGAAACACCTTTACCATCACCTGCAAAAGCAAGATTCCCATCAAGATTATTTCTTGGTATCCCTATTAATAGAAGTTAAAAAGAAAAGAATGAAGAAATTAGTAAACATGGTTAATGTGACAAACTAGAAACAAATAACTTCGCTAACTTAACTGCATCAAACAAAATAAAAGGCAAGGGTAGATGGCATGCTTTGACACATTGCATACTTGAGTGCATATTTCAAATGATATCACATCTGAAATTATATCTGAAGGGTCCGATCTAACAGGGTTCCCTATTTTTAGGTTCAAATGGTAGACCTAGACAATGGTCTGCTTTTGAAGGGAGTGGTATGAGGTGTATTTGGCAAACCCAGTAATAAATAAAATTAAAGAGAGAGTGGATGAGAGCTAAAGGCTTCGCTAGAACCGGACATTGCAATTCCTCTAGCATGTTCACTTCTTTGGATCCCTCCTTATACATGTTGAGTCTCCCACATCGGTTAAGGGATGTGGGACTTAGTCTTCTTATATGGCTTAGGCAATCCTCACCTCATGAGCTAGCTTTTGGGTTAAGTTAAGCCCAATGTCCATATCTTTATCGTGGTATCAGAGCCGGATCCATCCCAATTCTTTGAGAGAGTGGATGAGAGCTAAAGGCTTCGCTAGAACCAGCCATTGCTAGTACTACAATTCTTCTAGCATGTTCACTTCTTTGGATCCCTCCTTATACATGTTGAGTCTCCCGCATCGGCTAAAGGATGCGGGACTTAGTCTTCTTATTTAGGCAATCCTCACCTCATGAGCTAGCTTTTGGGATTAAGTTAGGCCCAGTAAAGGTCCAAATATGCCCGTGAACTATGCGAAATAGGACAAATATGCCCGTCGTTATTAGTTTGGCCCAAATATGTCCAAACCGTCCAATAGTTGTGCAAATTTTCCCTTATTAGACGGAAACCATATTTTCTTTTCTTTTTTTAATTTACTGATACCAAACCCGACTTAAAAACAACCGACCCGTCCCGACCCGACCCACCCGAATTCTAAAAGACCCAAAACATAATCCCTATCGCCCCAGCCCTAAAACAAAAGTTCCCCACCGCTTTCCCAATGAAGTTAGCTAATCATCTTTGCATACCAAAAGTCCCAATTTACTGTTACTACTAGTAGTTGTTATTGGCGCTAGAATTCATGGGTTGGCATGCTGCTAATGATTGCTTCAATGAAGAGGTGGGGGTGACTGTTACCTGAGACCAGATAGATTTTATGATTGCAATCACAAACTGATATCTGATATTCCTAACACATTCTTGCACACTGATCTCCCCCCCTTTGATGATCATTCTGATATTTTCTTATCAACAAGATAGCATGAGAAGGCAAGATTTTTGATAATCTGGTGATACAAAGCATCAAAGGAAATTCTTGGTAAATATAATTCTTTGAAAGAGTTGGAAATTCATCGACTAAGCTCTGAAACTGACAAAGACTTCAGGGAAGACATGTCTCAGACGACTACTCCAAAAAATAGTTACATGCTCTAATTGATTTTAAATTTGCAGAAAAGAAGTACATTAAAATATTTACTTTTTACAGGAAATTTGAGTTGTTTAGACTTTTAACACTAAATTAGGATTTTTGGTATGCAAGATGATTAGCTAACTTCTTCAGGAAAGGGGTGGGGAACGTTTAGGAAGAAGATGACAGAAGGAAGCGGGGAAGGGGTGGGGAACGTTTGTTTTAGGGCTGGGGCGATAGTGATTATGTTTCGGGTCTTTTAGAATTAGGGTGGGTCGGGTCGGGTCGGGTTAGTTGTTTTTCAGCCGGGTTTGGTATTAGTAAATTAAAAAAAGAAAAGAAAATATGGTTTCCGTCTAATAAGGCCAAATTTGCACAACTATTGAACGGTTTGGACATATTTGGTTTAAACTAATAACGACTGGCATATTTGTCCTATTTCGCATAGTTCACGGGCATATTTGGACCTTTTCCAAGTTAGGCCTAATGTCCATATCTTTATCGTGGTATCAGAGCCGGACTCATCCCAATTCTTTGTTTCACCGATGTTGGGTCCCCATATTATATTGTCCAGGCTCTAGTTGGTAGGCCGGAACGCTCGGGTGTGTTGAGTCTCCCACATCGGCTAAGGGATAGAGGACTTGGTCTCCTCATATGGCTTGACAATCCTCACCTCATGAGCTAATTTTTGGGATTTTGATAAGACCCAATGTCCATAACTTTATCACTACCAATAGTTGTAATTGTTTCTAACATAACCCTTATTTGGGTCATGCCATGTAGAGGTGCTCAAATTTGCCGATTGTGACTCTGCCTTTGACACGCTTCTCTGAGTAAATTTTTCTTCTTTATGTTTCTGATATCGTTCTCTGACTGAAATTCTTCCTCTCATCAAACAAAGATTTTGGACTCTTTAAAAGAAAGAAGAAAGAGTAAGAAGTTATACCACCAGATGAGACTGGATACTGCTTGGATGTTGCTCTAAGTGAAGCCAACTTCTCAACTAAGGTGCGCTCTGCATCACTGACATAGGAGAAGAGAACACGGATTATTGAACATGACACATATCAGTGAAAAATTTTAGATGAAACAAGCAAACATAGAAAATTATTCAACTCAGACTTTACGTTACTTCACAAAAAGAGGTTGACCACATGAACCCGGTTCCCTTTCAGATCCACTTGAAGTCAATTATCTTAGGCAGAATCGATGGTATCCTACCCAATTACTATACCACACGTATAGCAATTAAACAAAACAGGTACACTAAATCTAAGAGTAGAATGTATCAACTTTGTCAGCCCCGACTTATCTAGCAGACCTATGTTAAATGAATAATTCTTTCTTTTAAAAAAAATACAAGCAAGACACGAAGAGCTTTTTAGGTTGCCTATAAGATATTTCTGGTGACAAGGAAAGAAATAGATCACAAACAATGCACGTTCATGTAAGATGCTAGTGAAAGAGGCAACATTGAGCGGAAGATAAATTAAGGACTTCCAAAGAGGTAAGGCGACAAATCAAAATACCTTTCCTACCTTTTTGTTTTGGTATGATAGATCCTAAATTGTAAGATCAGACTAAACATATATAGACAATGTAATTCCAAAGGAAGAAGCTGAGGCATATATTTTGTCTCATAAGATAAAGTACTTTCCAAGTTCGCAAAGGAACATTTCAGGTTTATTCCAACTTCAACATTCTGCTTCTTATGTTGATTAATCACATAAGAAAGTTGATGGCTCATGCAGGACCTTGTGTTGATGAGGTTTTAGCAAAGAACTTTAGTCAAAATTCACAGAAAAAATTGGCACGGAAGAGAATTCTGCTGATTAAGAAGCCCTTTACAGTTAAATAGATGTGGCATCTTATCACATCCAAACTGATTAATTGAACTACGGGTGTATTTGAAAGCTTATATGAACAAACGCAAACCTGAGATTCTTCGGGATCTGAACATTTATCAGAAAAAGATGATCTCCTCTCACTGAAGATCTATTCATGTCAGGCACTCCCATTTTTGACATTTTAATCTTTTCTCCAGGTTGACATCCAGGAGGAATCTGAAGATCTTTCATACCATCTACAGTTGTCACCTATAGGAGTCCAAACAAGAGTCTATATGAGGAAAAGAAAGACATCCATAAGGCCATATCCCAGGATGTGATTCTTTTAAGAAGTAATATTGCTATTATATCTACAAGGAACTATCTACAAGCACTTCAAAGCATATTAAAATGCCCAGAAACACACAATGCCATGACGGTAAGTTGGTTGGGGTAAGGGAAGGGGAGAGCAGGACAGGCAACAGATATGGGGAAACACTGAAAGGAGAATAATAAGTTGCTAGCCATCCTTTCAAAACTTAATTGCCTTTAAACAGTGCCTTTTTAAGACAGGAAAAAAAAAAGTAATTAGCTTTTTGTAATGCTTCTATTACCTTCTTAACTGTCCCCAGAATGGCCTCAGTAAAATCAACGTCTACTTTTGAGTACAGGTTAAGACCGTCCCTCCAAATTTCACGTTTTTGTTTGACGTGGATGATCAAATAGAGGTCACCAGCTATACTACTGCGAAGAAGACCAAAATAAGCTGTGAGGATGATAGCGAAAAAGAGGAAAGCACATTGACGTCTATTTTTGATGATGCCTTTCGAACACCCACCCCACTCCCCCAAAAGAACCATAAATTTAACGACGAGAAACAGAAAAAGAGATAGAACAGAAAACGGTTAAGTTACACTTTCTAACCTAGTTGAAAGGAAAAAACTTAAGAAGTTTGGGCATATCAATAAGCAAAACAACTAAGCTAGATACTTAAGCCATGTTCCTTTGGATTCAGAATTACTTTTGCTTAAAGAAGTTTATAGCTATTAATGAGGACATGCTTTAAGTTGTGACTCGGATTTCCACAAAATCTTCTTCTCTTATGATCTATTGCACTTGTTTCATAAGACAGAATGAAACAGAAGACACTAACAGCAAATCAGAAAGAGGAGCATTCACAGTCTAGAAAGTATCCACATAGAATCAAAAGACTGGACATACATCAGAATATTGAAGATTGAGAAGCATGACATTATCACCATATAAATAATTAATAACAAGCAGCACCAGCAACATCTAAAGCAGAGCAGGCAAATCAAACATGCGCTTAGACTCAGAGGAACCTGTTTCTAATAATCACGATACAATGTATTTGTTCAAGTAAACTGAAAGTTCAAATTGCATATACTGCAGATTTTCTAGTGACTTGACAATTCTGGTCAAGACATTAAGTTTTTACATGAAAATAGGGGAAAGCTACTTAATCACATGACCTTAGGCGCTTTAGTTAAGGGGTGACCTTTTCTTGTCAATGTTACCCTCTCCTCGAACTTGCATTGTGGCTCCGTCATGAACTCCAGGTGGAACAACCACTTTGATACTTCGTTTTGATTGAACTTGACCACGGCCACCACATTTTCGACAATGATCAGTTACTATCCTTCCATTACCTCCACAATTCGAACACATAGATACCTGAAAACATGAATCAGCATCTAGAAAGCAAGTCAAGAAGGACCAGCAGACTAAAATATAGACAGCAGCAAGTTGTTCAAAATAACACACAGGTCAGATGTGTAGAGAGAATTTTTTTATTTTTTTATTTCTATTTTTTGCTTAAAAACAATCATTCAGCAGAACAAATAAGCATAGTGAGCAGAGCAAAATCTTATCTTCTTTGAAAGTTCCACTATCTCGAAACCGTGGTATAGATTACTTGCCCATAGGTGAAAGACAATAGCATCATATCAGCTAACTTGAAATGGTCATCAAACTTGCCATGATAGCCAGTGGCGATAAAGTTCAAAATAGTATATGAGATGATAATAATATGTACCAAATGATTGCTGATATATTTGAAATTTTGAATCATATCATGTAAAATGAAAAAATAAAAGGTTCAGCAAAGTATGTAGTGATACCTCCTCCAAATGAAGGTATTAATGATTTAGTATATAGAGACATGTCCGGTCATATATTAAGATTATTGAAGAGCAAATAATGAATAGAATTGTTAGAATATGTAATAGTAGAACCCTAATCCAATGTGTATTAGGAGTAGCCTAATTCAATGTTTATTAGGAGTAGGATAGGTTATGTGTATATATATATAGGGCTCATTGTATCATGTTTAATATCAGTTATATTTTTCTCCCGTGCTTTCTCACATGGTATCAGAGCTTTGGTGAGATAATTATCGTTGTGCGTCATTCCAACGACATCCGGGAAAAAAATAACTCAGTTACCGTGCAATTTTCCGGTGACCGAAGTGACTAATTGCGTCAAAGTCACTAATTATCAGTGTTGTGCAAAAACCAACACCACCACAAGGTTCCCAAGAGAGATCCGACCAAACCCTAGCAAACCCCACCGGAAAACTGCCCTTCACGCGCCCTCACGCTCCAGATTTATCAAGGTAGATCCGACTCACGCGCCCACGCGCCGGCGCGTGAGCACTGTTCCGGTAAGATTTTGACGAAGGTCCTTCAAAGCAGTTGGATCGCCCTCAAATTCCGAGCCTACCCATATTTTTACTTTTCAATTCCGACCACTTTGAAGTTTTTCCGGCATCTACAGTGATTTTTCCGGCAAAAAAACAGTATTTTCTTCATCTATTTCAGCAAGTTTTCAACGATGTCTTTGGGACTCGATGCTTTCGGGTCTAGAAACCCAGGTTCGATGTTAACTACATATGTAACAAGCTCGGTACATATGATTTATATGCACCAGCTTGAGGGGGAGTGTTAGAATATGTAATAGTAGAACCCTAATCCAATGTGTATTAGGAGTAGCCTAATCCAATGTTTATTAGGAGTAGGATAGGTTATGTGTATATATATAGGGCTTATCAGTTATATTTTTCTCCCGTGCTTTCTCACAAGAATTATATGGAGAGGAACAAAAGAGAGTCTCATAAAGATTTTCGGATTCTAGAAAATGTCCTCTGTCCCATTTTAACTTTCTTACTTTTTGTTTTGCTTTCTTCCAAAAGAATGCCCAATCCATCTAAAAAGAAAGTTATAATACATTTTTACAGATACAAAAAATGATATGGGACCCTCTTTTACCCTAAATACAACTTTCATTTATCCTATACTCCCAAAATACAGAAGTCACCAGTACTTACCACCTCCCACAACACACATACCAAGTAACTCAACCCACCAAGGCTTCAGGCGGGAAATAATCGCCTAGTGTGTTGTTTGTCTCTGATGAGATTTGAACCTTGGTCTCCGAGGTTCGCACCCACTTCTTTAATACTAGGCCACAACTGTGATGACCCGATAGGTCATCTCGTGTTTTGAAACTTAATTCTGTGATCCGAAGCCTTCAAAATCATGTTTAGGCCTTCCTTGATTTGCGTGCACAGTCTGGGCATCTTTTCAGAAAGCTTTTATGTTAAAAATAAGAAAAATTTGCCTAAAACTTCATTTGGGTTGATTTCGGTTAACATTTTTGGTAAACGGACCCGGATTCGTGTTTGGACGGCCCGGGTGAGTCCGTATCGTAAATTTAGGACTTGGACGCATGCCCGGAGTAGAAATCAGAAGCCCCTAGCCCGAGATATCGGATTTTGTCTAAATTTTATAGTTAAAGGCTAAATGCATTTGAGATGTTTGACCAATGTTTGACTTCTTGGATAACGGGTCCGTATTGTGGTTCCGGAACCGGTATAGGTCCAATACCACATTTATGACTTGTCTGTGAAATTTAGTGAGAAACGAAGTTAGTTTGACGTGATTCAGACGTTCGGTTGTGAAAATAGAAGTTTCAAAGTTTTCTTGAAAATTTCATTTGATTTGGTGCCAAATTCGTAGTTCTAGTTGTTATTTTGGCGATTTGATCGCGCGAACAATTTCGTATGATATTTTTAGACTAGTGTGCGCTTTTGGTTTAGAGCCCCGAGGGCTCGGGTGAGTTTCGGATAGGCTACAGAGTGAAACTAGACTTGGAGAAGTTGCTGGTGTATCAGATTTTGTTGCAAGCCTCTGATCTCAAAAAATCCGAGATCAGGCATCGCATATGCAACCTCTGAAGAGTTCGTATTTGCGAGCTTCTCATCGCAAATGCGAAGAGAAGCTAGGCCACCTTATGTTCGCATTTGCGAACTTTTCTCCGCATTTGCGATGGGGACTGGGGGAGGCATTCTTCGCATTTGCAATCACTGGATCGCATTTGTGGAAAGCCCAATTCGCATCATTTATTTGTGAAGGAAGCAAAAATGTGGGAGTCTTCGCAAATGCGACATCTGCAGCTGGGTAAAAATAACTTAGACGGGATTTTTCTCCCATTTTTCAAATTTTCAAAACCTAAAACTTGAGAGGCGATTTTCCAAAGACTTCCTCTCCCCCAATCCGTTGGTAAGTGATTCCAACCTAGCTCCTTTCATTCTTTCACTACATTTCACAAGATTTCAACCTAAAATCTAAGATTTTCATGGTGGAATTGGGAATTTTTGGGTAAAAACTAAGAATTTCGAAAATTGGAGATTTAAACCTCAATTTGAAGTCGGATTCAAAAACTAATTATATATCCAGACTCGGGGGTGAATGGTAACCGGGTTTTGGTCCAAATTTTGGGTTTGGACCAAGCGGGCCTGGGTGTTGACTTTTGTTGACTTTTTCAATAATGGCCTAAATTGAATTTTTTACGATCGTAGGTAATTCCTAAATTGAATCGTTTGGTTGGTAATATGCTAAATTCTATCTGTTCGGAGGCTCGTTTAAGAGGGAAAGCCGTTGTTGAGCTTTAAATTTGGCTGTTGGAGTGAGGTAAGTGTCGTGGTTAACCTTGACTCGAGGGATTAGGTCTTATTTGCTTAATTGCTACGTTTTTTAATTTTGGGTACAACGTATAGGTGAGGTGACGAGTATCTATGCGTTGTTGTTGAGTCATAGCATGCGAGTGGGTCTTATTCTTGCAATTGTTACTTTCTGTGATCATATTGTTCATGCTTAGACTAGTTAATCATTATGTTGATCGTTCTTATCATGTTTATGGAATTTGGTAATAACTGAGTATTGATTCAAAGTGAGATTGGGTATTGTGAAACTAAATGTCGAAGTAAGACTTGATCTTGTTATTTCTATCTCCTTGTTGTCATTGTTCATTGCTTTATGGTAAGGGAGAGTGTTAATGTACGAAGGGTGATGCCGTGCCATATTGTGAGTGTTAATGCACGAAGGGTGATGTCGTGTCGTGTTGTGAGTGTTAATGCACGAAGGGTGATGTCGTGCCATGTTATGAGAGAGTTAATGCACGAAAGGTGATGTCGTGCCGTTTCTATTGTTTCATATGGTGAGGTTGAGAGTAAAAGCACGAATGGTGATGCCGCGAATTCTTTCTTACCGTGTTTACTTGTTTCTACCTGTTTAAGGTATATTGGTTGATCAAGTTCTTATTACCGATGTGATTCTTTATCTTGTGATCCCCTCAGCATGTCCCCCTTCCGATATTACTTGTCTAACTATTATTTGTCGTTATCTTCGTACATATACTGTTAAATTGCACATGTTTATTTATGGGTGTCTTGTCTTAGCCTCGTGACTACTTCGCCGAGCTTAGGCTCAACACTTACCAGTATATGGGATTAGTTGTACTGATACTGCACTTTCTCTGCAGATTTTGCTATTAGTACCAGTTGATCTCGAGAGGCAGAGCCACTCGGACCGGACCACCGGAGACTCAAGGTAGATCTGTCGGCGTTCACAGACCTTGAAGTCCCCGTCTATCTCTTCCATTTTACTGCTTCTTTCGTTCACACAGTTGTTTTCTTTCTGACTTTTACTTGTAGTAAATCCCAACATGTTCATGAATTTGTGACACCAGATCCGGGTAGCAACAAATGATGAAGTTATTATATTATTCCGCACTTGTTGTATTTCCCTTTAGCTTATTTACTGTTATTTATTGAATTGAATAAGGTTTGACTTGATAATTTTCTAATGTTGGCTTGCCAAGCAAGTGGAATGTTAGGCGCCATCATGGTCCCGATGGTGAAAATTTCGGGTCGTGACAAAAACCTTGGGTGCACAATTTGAACCATCATTTTAATGATTGTGTCAGGTAAAAAGTGGATTAAGAAAATAGTCAAAGGGAGTTTAGGATTTTTCTGCCCATTATAAGTGGACACTATTCTGGGATGAGCTAAAAAGGAAGTAGGACTGTGCTTTTGGCACAAAGGGAGAGGTAGAGAACATCAAATAGAAGTATATAATTTTATGCCGAGAAATCCCTCAATGATAACACCTATGTCCATTAATCAACAAAAAATACAAGCTTGCAAACTTTTCAATCAAATGTTACTTTAGAGGGGAAAAAAAGCCATCAAGAAATAGAATATCCAACAAGAAATCAGTTTAGATTATCACATGAAAAGAAGATGAATAACAAAATAAGTGATTCACCATAGCATGCAACAATTACTAATTTCTCATGCAAGCATGTGAAATTACCTGAGACATTATTCCAAAAGGTGTTTTCTGTGTTTTCACCACTCCTCCTTTTCCGCCACAGTCGGAACAGACTTTAACACAACTGCTAGATTTAGCACCAGTTCCGCCACAACTATCACATGCATTGATTGAAGGTACTTCGATGTCTCGCTGCCCTCCAAATATAGACTCTTCAAAGCTCAAATCAAGGTCATAACTGGGGAACAAGAAATAAATTCATTACCAGATATTCAGCTAATGAAAAAGATAGACTACGAAGGAAGAGCAAATCAAACTCTTTCCTCTCGTCCTCAATTACTTAGAACGTAATATCAAACCAAAGCTGATGGAGAAGTTGTTCTGTTTTCTTTTCCTCAATATTCTTGCTTCTATTTCACTGATGTAGGTAAAGCCATGGAACTTATACAAGCCTTCACCCAGCAATATATAAGAGCTAAAAACTCTCCTCAACAACGAATGTTACTATAAAGAAGTAGTAGAAACTCATCAGAAAACTATTTTTCTCTGCATGAGACATATCCAAATATCTCCAAGACAGATATTCAGATACACATATTTTTAGCAATATACAAGAGCTAAAAACTCTCCTCAACAACGAATGTTACTATAAAGAAGTAGTAGAAACTCATCAGAAAACTATTTTTCTCTGCATGAGACATATCCAACTATCACCAAGACCAAGATATTCAGATACACATATTTTCAGAAGCAAAAGCGCATGGAGACTCACCGAATATCAAGATCCTGCCTCCCCATATTCCTGAAATCGAAGCTGAAGCCTCCTGATCCACCACTTCCTCCAAAAAAGCCACTTGATTCTCCAAAATACTCAGAAAATACTTCAAAAGGGTCCACCTAAAGATCAGATAATCACGTGGAAACAAAACCAGTCATCATGAAGAAAAATATGAAAACACAAATAAAGGTCAGTACTTTTAACATTGCCAAAAGTAGCAGAAATAAATTGTTTTTACATGATCTTACCCCCTGCGCACCGCTACCAGGCACATTATATTCTCCTCGCAACCCTGCCTCGCCAAAACGGTCATATAGAGACCTCTTCTCATCATCTGATAATACCTAATAATACACTTTTGTAATCAAATCGAAAACAATGAAAGAAAAGACCAAGAAGTAAATCTTCACCAAGTTGGATACATCCCATCATTTCAACAAGCGCTTTTCACAATCTCAGTAAATAATCAATTCAACATAAAATTCCCCAACAGAGAAGAAAGGGAAGTGTTGGCGGAAGGAAGCAAGATGTTACCTCGTATGCAGCACTAATCTCTTTAAACTTTTCTTCAGCTCCAGGACTTCTATTCACATCAGGATGATACTGTTCCCAAGTAAAGAAGTGTTCATATTCAAGAAGCAGAAAATGCCACAAGACAGAAATGTGTTTATCAAAGACATTCAAGCACAAAATTTGTTTAAGCAACAAGGAAGGTGATAATAACAATTAACAGCTAACATATAAATACCCAAACCAAACTTATACATACATAACATACATTAATGCAATAGTAAGTTAACAGAGGAGTTATACCTTGCGAGCAAGCTTGCGATAAGATGCTTTGATTTCTTTGAGCGTTGCATTTCTACTGACATTAAGAACTGAATAGGGGTCGGAACTGGTCGACTTCGCAGAAGCTGTAACACTAACAAAACGCCGTCGTTTCCGGTTAACGGGGAACAAATTAGGCTTAATAGAGACGAATTTGAGAGGTGGAGATAAGGAGCTCGAAAATGGGAGGGTTTTAGAGAAGCTGAAGCTCGAGAGAGAGCAGTTTGGGTTGATATTAGACGCAGTGCAGAACCAGTTCGGGCTGTGGATAGCCAGCATCGCCGGCCGGAATCTAGGGGTAAGAGGTCGGTTCTGGTTGGAAGGAACAAATAGAGGAGCAAGAGAACGTAAATTAAGGGTGCAAACGGGCCGGTTCAGACCCGGGACCGGACCGGTATTGGTGCTGGCGGGCCTGTTCTGACGGTCCCGGTTCTACGGTTCCAAAAAATCCGTGACGGGCCGGTCCTCATCTTCGAATCGTCAAGCCCGAGATCGCCTGGCGAGCCTGGGCCGGTCCTGGCGGGCCTGGGCCGGTCCTAGCGGGCCTAACGGCTATTTTTTTTTTAAGTTTGAAAAATTAGTAACGGCTATTTTTAAAAAATAGCCGTTTGGAACTTTATATAACCTCAAACTTTATATAGTTACACTTTTTCCCATTTCTCAACTATAAATACTCCTCATTCTTTCATTTTTTTATTCACCAATTCATCAATATCTCTCAATCTCTCTCAAGCTCTCTTTCAATCTTTCTACTACAATTGCTTAATTTATTGTTGAAAATTCGTGAAAATTTGTGAAGTTGTTGAATTGAAGTTTTCAAGTGTTCAACGATTTTCAATTTTCAAGAAGTTGTTCGGCAATCCAGTAAACTCGTTTCAATTCTTACGTGTTAATAATATATTTTTGTGTTGTTTAGTTTGCATAATTCTAATTAGTATGGCATTTTCTTTGAAAAAACTGTTCGGTAAAGGAAAAGGTAAAACCAGTGAAAGTAGTGGCCATAATACTACCCTCCCCCCGGCTCCCCGACCTACAAAAGATAAGCAAGTTGAAAGTAGTCGCCAACCTAGACGTCCTACTCCGCCTCCCGTAATGCTTGATAGTGATCACCCTTGTTTTCAATTTACCGATAGTGAATTTCTACATGATGTTGCAGTAGGTGATAGATTAGATGATGAAATTATGAATGCTCTTTATCATAATGAACCTATCTTAGAGGAAAATGAAGATGATAATGATGATGATGAAACCCAAGTACCAGTTAGATGATACACCTACTAGTCCTGTTCATAACTCAAGTAATGCACCGGCACACCCACTTGTAGAAATTCCAAATTTTAGTAGACAACCTGCTAAACGTGCAGAAACATCATTAGTTTGGCATTTTTTACTCAAGTAAGAGAACAAAATAAGGCTAAGTGTAAAACTTGTGTAAATTACTTGTTCATAAATTTACTGGAGACCGTAGCGGCACAAGTAGTTTGGTTAGGCACATAAAAATACACCCTAGAGATAAGGCTAGATTTTTTCAAATGCAACCGCAGCAAGAGGGGGGACAAGTGTAGATTCTCAAGTTAACCCTAGTACAGGTTCAAATCTAGTTAAACCAGGAATTAACACTGTCACCGGAGGTATTCTATATTACGATCCAAATAGAGATCGTGAAGAACTAGCAAAGACGATTATTGTTCTGTTTTTGCCTTATACTTTTGCTTCTAATCCTAATTGGGTTCACTATATTAGAAGAGTTTTTAATCCTACTTATAAAGGTTGGCCTTACGCAATAGTTAAGGCTGATATTTATAAATTCAAACATGAATATGAACAATATTTGCGCTATTTATTTACTCATATACCTAATCGGATTTCTATTACAACTGATATTGGTAGAAGTAATAATGACTGTGATTATCTAACTGTTACAAGTCATTGGATAGATGAGGACTGGACAATGCAAAAACGCATAATTGCATATAGAATAATTAATTCACGTCACTCTGTTTCAGATATATGTAGATATTTTTGCTTTAGCGATAAAATAATGGCAATTTTTATGGATAATGCTTCTAGTAACACTAGTGCAATAGGCATGCTAACACAAACCCTTAATCCTGCATTTAGCAATATTTTCCATGTTAGATGTATTTGTCATATTTATCATTTAATTGTTGGTGATGGTATGCGAATATTAAACATAGAAATTGAAAAAGTGAGAATGACTCTTAATTGGATATTTTATTCAAATCATAGAACTAGACTTACAGAGTATTTTAAAAAATGTGATGAATATGGCCTTATAGAAAGAAAGGTTCCTAAACCTTGCCCGACTAGGTGGAATTGCATGTAAGAAAGTTTAGTAGTTGCGTATGAATATAGAAACCCAATTAATGCTACGTTTAATTCTCGGGTAGGTTGTGAGGATGATGATGAAATGCTTACACCCAAGATTGGACTAATGTTAAAATTCTTTTAGATTTTTTAGAATATTTTTAAGTTGCTACAAATGCATTTTCTGGGCAATATTATCCTACTATTTCAAGCTGTTTAGTTTATATTGCCGCACTAGCTGATTTGTTTGTTGAATTTAGCGAGAGTGTGGATATTGTTGAAAACACGTTCTCAAACTAAACGTGTGTTGATCTATGTAGGTTTTGATAAATGCCAAACCAACCAACGAGGATGGAACATTAACAGTCAAGTACAAGAGAAACAGTGCAAGACCAAGAATCGCAAAGAAGATTATTGTTGCGTTTATTGTTGAGTCGTTTTATTTTGTGATCTTGATTCAACAACATAATCTAAATATTGGCTCTCGCATAAAATCAGTTTTCATCATATCATGCATCTTTTAAGTTTAAATAAATAAGTTGCATATTAGCCAAAATGATTTTTAAACACGTCTTGTGATTTTTAACTTCAACAATCGATTGTCAGTGACCAACAATCGATTGTCAGTAAGGCAGTAAGTTTCCAAAAATTGTTTTTAAGGCAACAATCGATTGTCAAGGTTCAACAATCGATTATCAGTGAGGCAGTGTGTTTTCAAAAGTTTTAAAAATGAACCACAATCGATTGTCAGAGTTAACAATCGATTGTTAAGTGTCAGATTTCCAAAAACATATTTTCAATCTTCTTAAAGTCAAGATTTGGTGGTTGAAAATTATTTACAAATTCGTTTTACAAAGTCCAAACTAAATCATTGCTCAGAATATCATTCCTTCAATCAAGGATTTAGTTGTTGAATTTTGATTACACAAAATCTGCCATTTTCAAATATCTTGACCGAATTATTTTGAATTTATGAACCACAATCGATTGTGGTGGATAACAATCGATTGTTTACTTGCTAATTTCAAACCATATGTATTACAACCGATTTTGTCTGAAAAGTCAAGATTTGTCTTTTGAAAAATGGTTTAACAATCGATTGTGAGGACTTAACAATCGATTGTCAGTGCATAATTTCAGGGATTTTGTTTGACAATTAAGCAACGGTCAGATTCTCTTTTGACAGTATTAAAACCTGTCTGAAACTCGTTTTTGAATAACAACAACACACCAGAAAGATTGAAAAGTTTACATTACATTATTGATCTTCAATTTCATATCATACACATTATTTTTGAGAGCCAAATATTGATTAAGTTGTTGTAATCTTGAGCTGAATATTTTGTACTCATATCCACTCTTTGAGAGTAATTGTATAAGTGAGTATTGAGTGTTTTGTATACACTTGTTGCAAGAAGAAATACTTAATTTCTTCTTGAGAAGTCTTAGGGATACGTTTCCTTAAGCAAGGTTGTTTGAGGCTTGTGTGATTCAAGTTCTCAAGTTGTAACGGTTCGTTAGGCACCCGTAAGCTTAACAGGGAAGTCTTGGGGTGAGGTATCCTCAAGCAGGTGTTTGAGATTTGTTGGATTCAAGTCTCAAGTGTAACGGTTTGTTGAGCACCCGTAAGCTTAACGAAGTTAGTGGAAATCTCGAGAGAGTCTCTCGGGGACTGGACTAACCACAAGGTGTGGCGAACCAGTATACATCGGTGTGTTCTTTCCTTACTCATTTAATTTCCGCACTTATTTAATTCCTGCAGTTTTCAATTCCGCAAATCGTATTTAATTTCGCAAAATTTTTATAAATGTTATTCACCCCCCCCTCTAGCGTTAAGCACTCGTTCTAACAATTGGTATCAGAGCCTAACTCTCTGAAAGACTTAACAGTTTGAGAGGAATTTCTATGGCTTCTACTAGTAGTGCTTGTGCAGGAATCGGAGAAGGATTTTGCACCTTCTTGCCTCCAACATTTGATGGCAGCAATTACACATATTGGAAAGAGCGGATGAGAGTCTTCATCCAAGTGAACAACTTCCGTCTTTGGCAAATCATATAGTATGGTGAACTAATGACGAAACAAGTTGGAAAAGCCATGGTAAGTGAATACAACACCAAGGCTATCAATATGCTGTACAGTTCTTTAAATCAGGAAAACTGTCGGAAAATTTCCCACTGCAAAACTGCCAAGGAGATATGGGACAAGCTTGAGGACATTCATGAAAATACTTCTCAAGAAGCGGACAGCTCTAATAATGAACCAACTGCCCGATGTTTAATGGCCGACGAAGAAGAAGAGGTAAGTACTTCTGACTCTTATTCTTTTGAAGAGTTGCAAGAAGCCTTTAAAGATTTATTTTATGAATTGAAAAAGGTTTCAAAAATAGCCAACGAGGCTACTGCCAAATCAAAGGTTTTAGAAGAAGAAAATCAGTTTTTGAAAAATGATAATGATGATCTTAGAAATAAGATCAGGGCGATGAATGAAGCTTCTTCAACTGAAAATTGTTCTATTTGTTTATCTTCAACAGCTGGCACATATCAACAATTCGGTTATTTTATCGAAAAATGATATCTAACCGAAAATTCCTTGATGCATTTAGGTATCGTGCTTGATGCATCTACTACAATATTGTAGCCTTCAAGCACACCTGCAAAAATACCTACGGAGAGGTTTTTGGTACCCAAGCCATTTTGGGTCCTTGGGGGTTAGGCGAATAATAATCATAGCTGAAAGATAAATCTCTATGTTTAGAAAAACAAACGGGTGCTATGTGACCTACCCGGTTGCAGTAGTGACATACCACGTTCGGGTTGTGCCTATGTCTAGGTTGAGCCAAATACGTTCTAGGTGATCTAAAGTCATTCCTAGACGTGTTGAAATTCCTAGAGTTATTTCTAGGTGGTCTAGTATGATTCATTCTAGACTTATCAACAAAAATCCTTGAATCATTTCTAGGCGATCTAAAGTGGTTAATTCTAGACTCATTAGTCCAACTCCTAGACTTGTATCTAGGTGGTCTAAAATTATTAATTCTAGACTTATTAAAGAACCTAGTATCATTTCTAGGTTGTCTAGTCTCGTTCCTAGAATTATTTCCAGGTTGCCTAAAATTATTATTTCTAGGCTTGTTTGTAAAAATCCTAGATTCGTGTCTAGGTGGTCTAAAAGCGTTAGTTCTAGACTTATTTGAAATCCTAGAATTATTTCTAGGTGATGCATCGTGAATTCTAACATGATTCTTATTTTTACGCCTACTATTTTTCTTAGGCTTTTTCTTCCGAATTTCTTCAACTACCTTAGGAACGTCTACACTACGTTTTTCTAGTGTTTTCCTAAGTTCCGAGTTTTCTATTTTTAGAGAATCACAAGATAAACAAATAGAACAATTTTCAGTTGAAGAAGCTTCATTCATCGCCCTGATCTTATTTCTAAGATCATCATTATCATTTTTCAAAAACTGATTTTCTTCTTCTAAAACCTTTGATTTGGCAGTAGCCTCGTTGGCTATTTTTGAAACCTTTTTCAATTCATAAAATAAATCTTTAAAGGCTTCTTGCAACTCTTCAAAAGAATAAGAGTCAGAAGTACTTACCTCTTCTTCTTCGTCGGCCATTAAACATCGGGCAGTTGGTTCATTATTAGAGCTGTCCGCTTCTTGAGAAGTATTTTCATGAATGTCCTCAAGCTTGTCCCATATCTCCTTGGCAGTTTTGCAGTGGGAAATTTTCCGACAGTTTTCCTGATTTAAAGAACTGTACAGCATATTGATAGCCTTGGTGTTGTATTCACTTACCATGGCTTTTCCAACTTGTTTCGTCATTAGTTCACCATACTATATGATTTGCCAAAGACGGAAGTTGTTCACTTGGATGAAGACTCTCATCCGCTCTTTCCAATATGTGTAATTGCTGCCATCAAATGTTGGAGGCAAGAAGGTGCAAAATCCTTCTCCGATTCCTGCACAAGCACTACTAGTAGAAGCCATAGAAATTCCTCTCAAACTGTTAAGTCTTTCAGAGAGTTAGGCTCTGATACCAATTGTTAGAACGAGTGCTTAACGCTAGAGGGGGGGGGGGGGTGAATAACATTTATAAAAATTTTGCGAAATTAAATACGATTTGCGGAATTGAAAACTGCAGGAATTAAATAAGTGCGGAAATTAAATGAGTAAGGAAAGAACACACCGATGTATACTGGTTCGCCACACCTTGTGGTTAGTCCAGTCCCCGAGAGACTCTCTCGAGATTTCCACTAACTTCGTTAAGCTTACGGGTGCTCAACAAACCGTTACACTTGAGACTTGAATCCAACAAATCTCAAACACCTGCTTGAGGATACCTCACCCCAAGACTTCCCTGTTAAGCTTACGGGTGCCTAACGAACCGTTACAACTTGAGAACTTGAATCACACAAGCCTCAAGTCAGAAGTACTTACCTCTTCTTCTTCGTCGGCCATTAAACATCGGGCAGTTGGTTCATTATTAGAGCTGTCCGCTTCTTGAGAAGTATTTTCATGAATGTCCTCAAGCTTGTCCCATATCTCCTTGGCAGTTTTGCAGTGGGAAATTTTCCGACAGTTTTCCTGATTTAAAGAACTGTACAGCATATTGATAGCCTTGGTGTTGTATTCACTTACCATGGCTTTTCCAACTTGTTTCGTCATGAGTTCACCATACTTTATGATTTGCCAAAGACGGAAGTTGTTCGCTTGGATGAAGACTCTAATCCGCTCTTTCCAATATGTGTAATTGCTGCCATCAAATGTTGGAGGCAAGAAGGTGCAAAATCCTTCTCCGATTCCTGCACAAGCACTACTAGTAGAAGCCATAGAAATTCCTCTCAAACTGTTAAGTCTTTCAGAGAGTTAGGCTCTGATACCAATTGTTAGAACGAGTGCTTAACGCTAGAGGGGGGGTGAATAGCGTTTACAAAAATTATGCGGAATTAAAACTTATTTGCGGAATTGAAATACTGCAGGAATTAAATCAGTGCGGAAATTAAAGAGAGCAAGGAAAGAACACACCGATATATCTTGGTTCGCCACAACCCTGTGGTTAGTCCAGTCCCCGAGAGACTCTCTCGAGATTTCCACTAAACCCTGTCGAGCTTACGGGTGCTCAACAAACCGTTACACTTGAGACTTGAATCCAACAAATCTCAAACACCTGCTTGAGGATACCTCACCCCAAGACTTCCCTGTTAAGCTTACGGGTGCCTAACGAACCGTTACAACTTGAGAACTCGAATCACACAAGCCTCAAACAACCTTGCTTAAGGAAACCTATCCCTAAGACTTCTCAAGAAGAAATTAAGTATTTCTTCTTGCAACAAGTGTATACAAAACACTCAATACCCATTTATACAATTACTCTCTCAAAGAGTGGATATGAGTACAAAATATTCAGCTCAAGATTACAACAACTTAATCAATATTTGGCTCTCAAAAATAATGTGTATGATATGAAATTGAAGATCAATAATGTAATGTAAACTTTTCAATCTTTCTGGTGTGTTGTTGTTCTTTAAAAACGAGTTTCAGACAGGTTTTAATACTGTCAAAAGAGAATCTGACCATTGCTTAATTTTCAAACAAAATCCCTGAAATTATGCACTGACAATTGATTGTTAAGTCCTCACAATCGATTGTTAAACCATTTTTCAAAAGACAAATCTTGACTTTTGACAAAATCGGTTGTAATAAATATGGTTTGAAATTGGCAAGTCAACAATCGATTGTTAGCCACCACAATCGATTGTGGTTCATAAATTCAAAATAATTCGGTCAAGATATTTGAAAATGTCAGATTTTTGTAATCAAAAATTCAACAACAAGATCTATAATTGAAGGAGTGATTTTCTGATCAATAATTGAGTCTTGGACTTTGTAAAAATAATTTTCCAACAACCAAATCTTGACTTTAAGAAGTTTGAAAAATTGTTTTTGAAAATCTGACACTTAACAATCGATTGTTAACTCTGACAATCGATTGTGGTTCATTTTTAAAACTTTTGGAAACTCACTGCCTCACTGACAATCGATTGTTGAACCTTGACAATCGATTGTTGCCTTAAAAACAATTTTTGGAAACTTACTGCCTTACTGACAATCGATTGTTGGTCACTAACAATCGATTGTTGAAGTTAAAAATCACAAGACGTGTTTAAAAATCATTTTGGCTAATATGCAACTTATTTATTTAAACTTAAAAGATGCATGATATGATGAAAACTGATTTTATGCGAGAGCCAATATTTAGATTATGTTGTTGAATCAAGATCACAAAATAAAACGACTCAACAATAAACGCAACAATAATCTTCTTTGCGATTCTTGGTCTTGCACTGTTTCTCTTGTACTTGACTGTTAATGTTCCATCCTCGTTGGTTGGTTTGGCATTTATCAAAACCTACATAGATCAACACACGTTTAGTTTGAGAACGTGTTTTCAACAATTTCCCCCTTTTTGATAATGGCAAACCTGTATCGGGATATGAATATTAATAACAGTCCAAGAAACAGTATTCAACAATTATTCCACAAGTGTTCTTGTTCCCCCTCAA
The DNA here is from genome assembly GCA_034376525.1 of Nicotiana benthamiana. Lineage (NCBI taxonomy): Eukaryota > Viridiplantae > Streptophyta > Magnoliopsida > Solanales > Solanaceae > Nicotiana > Nicotiana benthamiana. The sequence continues at coordinate 140,302,062 of CM067329.1, read as the reverse complement.
TTTATTATTCCCCCTAAATATATGCAATCATATAATATAATAGCCCATTTTCTTCCCAAAAGAAATAATATAATTCATAGCCAATAATATAATGCATAGCCCGATTTTCTTCCCCCTTTTGACATTAACAAAAAGTGCAAGAAGAAACATTACAAATATGCATTTAATCAAGTTATTACACGTAAATAGGGAATATTGGAAAATAATAATCATCTTATGATATTTGTTAGAAAGACATAAGAACAACCCATATATTTGATAAAAATCAATAAGTACAAAATAAAACAGAAAATCTGGGAAGAAAATTTATAACGAAAATACAACAAAAATTTATTCAATATCGTCTCCTTCTTCCACATTTTCCGGCACTATTTCATACGGGACGAGACCACCGTATGGATAATTTACATGATCAAAATAACCATGTAGTTCATTAGTCAACCGGGTGACGTTTTGATCAATACGATTGACGTTTTGATCAATTCGATTTATGGAGGTGGACAAAGAAGTGAAATGATCTATAACTGTTTGCAAAGATGGAGCTTGAGCACGATGCGGTTGAGGAGTAGGATTAGGAGGAGCAGCATGTTGTTCACCAACAGTAGGTAAGGAAGATGCAGTAATTTCCCAATGTTTGGTGCATCTTTCGATTGGACCATTGGCGGTGTTAGTACCTGAGGCTTCAAGAATTTTCATGATAAGAAGCGCATAAGGAAGGGGTCTATTGTCCCCGACGGCATTGAGCATGCGAAACATGACGAACTTGCACCAATTGATGCTAGCTCCGGTGATAATTGCATGTAACAACTTTGCGTCTTCTTGAGATAATGTAGTGTGGCTGTGCGCACGAGGTTTTAAAACATGCGTGATAACATAGAAGATAAAGCGAAATTCGGGATACATTCCCTTGATAGTTGGACGACGGGTGGTTGAAGCGAGATCAAAAGACTCAAGCCCTATTTGATCTAGAGGACTACGCTCATCAAATAAAAAGCCACCTTCTCGAATGTATATAGAGACATCGTCGCCATCTAGAGGAAGTTGAGAAATCGCTTGAATATTTTCTTCCGATAATAAAATTTGAACACCATTAACAATGGCAAGATCATCATCTTCAGTCTTGTGAAGATTTGAATAAAAGGCACGAAAGAGAGGAGGATTAATATGTGAATATTTGATAAGCAAAAAATCAAGAACGCTGCTTGCTCGAAGCATATTTACAGCTGTTGCGGGTGCACTAGATTCAAGATATTGTATGGTAGAGAAGCGAGGAGGTAATACTACTTGACTTTCGAATTTGGTCATGAATCGGATAAATTCTCCTTCAGAATTGAAATTTAAGTAGGAACCATCTTGATATGGAAAGACAGAGCAGCAGAGGAGGAGGCAACATTTTTGCCAGAGCGAGATCGCTTTTGGTGTCGTGACATTTTTGAAGAAATATTTGAGAGTTAACTTTGAGAGTTTTTGAAAGAGGTCAAGAAATTTTGAAGCTTTGAATTGATTTTGAGGTGAGGAGGATGAAGATAACAACTCCTATTTATAGAGTGCAGGATAAGATATCACTTTGAAATCTGAACTTTTGAAAATTTTGAATTTCATCCGTTAGACAATCGATTGTTGAAATAATCTTTTGAACGTTATCTGAACTGACAGCACAATAATCGATTGCAGAGAATTTAATAAGTCAGAACGGTAACAATTTTGAATACTGACCGTTGGACAATCGATTGTGGAACCACGACAATCGATTGTAGAATAGGCAGAAAGTTTTGAATTATGGTCAGACGACAGACAATCGATTGTGGAATGGTGACAATCGATTGTTGGACAGGCAGTGAGTTCTTAGGACAAAGAATTAATTGAACAACTGATTATGGACATGTGACAATCGATTATGGATGTATGATAATCGATTTTGGATGAAACAGTGCCATCAAAATGTGGTAGAAGACAATAAATTTTCAGATTTAAAAAAATTTTAAATAAAAAAAAAACATTTTTTTTTTTGGAAAAGATTTTATAAAAATGAATACACATAATCAATATATGATCAATACCAATTGTTATAAAACCGAATCTTAACACAATTGATACACATAATCAATTATTGCATTTTATCAAAACACCTGCACTATATAAATATTATTCACAAATAGATTCCCCCTATCTTTGGGACGATATCTGTGAAACACAGTTAAGCGCCTCCGTCGCTTAAGATTATCACTTTATTCAAAAGATGAATGCAACATAAGTGTATGCATTAGATCAACGTAGAGTCAAGAATTCCGAGTTCACTAAGAATACAGAAGAACAACTCTTTATCTAAAGGCTTGGTGAAGATGTCAGTCGATTGAAGTTTAGTTTCAACAAACTCAATTTCGACATCGCCTTTGAGAACGTGATCTATTTAAAAAGGACATGATGTATATCTAGCATATCAATACTTGCTAAATATTATATCAATTCTACTAGCAATAGGGTAAAGTGAGGAACGATCATACCCGGTATGTTTTGGTGTCATCCTCCATCATTGACATCTCAATTTGCTAGTTATTGAATTATAGATTTCATGCAAGCACATTAGTAGCTCCAAAATAATTTTATCAAATAGAAATATTTTTGACATATCAAAGATGTTATCATTAATAACATAAAGATTATCAATACAAAATTTTATTTTGAAATACGAAATTCAAAACAAATTATTTCTGAGACATCAAAATAATATTATCACCATAAAATTCATTTTGAAATAATGTCATCAACAAAGAATTTATTTTCAAAAGTAATATCATCAATAAAATTCATTTTTGAAATACAAGAGATATTGTTAAGAGAATATCATCAATGAAATTCATGCAATCTATTCTTTCCAAGAACAAATTCCTCCTCAAGTAAGGCAAATTAGAATGTAACGACATTTCCTCTTACTTGAAACAAATCGCCTAAACATTTCTTCTTTTAGCAAGAAAAAAGTATATTAAGGCTACTTCCTTTTTCCATATTTCACAAATAGAATAGGAAGGATATTGAGGAACATACAATATGAAGATTGCTAGAAATTTATCAATTATACCAACAAAACATATCAAATAAATATTTCAAAATATACTAATTGTTATTTGAAAAGCATTTATCAAAACATACATCAATAAACATAATTGATATCACTTGTTATTTGAAATAGATTATCAAAACATAATTTAATAATTAACACCAAAAATAATTATCAAAACATGGATCAATCATTTAATAATTGATACTAGTAATTATTTAAAAATAGATTTTCAGCATGTGAACCAACAAGGATAGTCAACAATGAAATCTCACATATCAACCATTACAATTAAGCACATCAATATTTTTCAAAGTGAGAATCAAGTTAACAACCCATATGTTAATATCAACAGCTGACACATATCAACAATTCGGTTATTTTATCGAAAAATGATATCTAACCGAAATTCCCCTTGATGCATTTAGGTATCGTGCTTGATGCATCTACTACAATATTGTAGCCTTCAAGCACACCTACAAAAATACCTACGGAGAGGTTTTTGGTACCCAAGCCATTTTGGGTCCTTGGGGGTTAGGCGAATAATAATCATAGCTGAAAGATAAATCCCTATGTTTAGAAAAACAAACGGGTGCTATGTGACCTACCCGGTTGCAGTAGTGACATACCACGTTCGGGTTGTGCCTATGTCTAGGTTGAGCCAAATACGTTCTAGGTGATCTAAAGTCATTCCTAGACGTGTTGAAATTCCTAGAGTTATTTCTAGGTGGTCTAGTATGATTCATTCTAGACTTATCAACAAAAATCCTTGAATCATTTCTAGGCGATCTAAAGTGGTTAATTCTAGACTCATTAGTCCAACTCCTAGACTTGTATCTAGGTGGTCTAAAATTATTAATTCTAGACTTATTTGAAATCCTAGAATTATTTCTAGGTGATGCATCGTGAATTCTAACATGATTCTTTTTTTTACGCCTTCTATTTTTCTTAGGCTTTTTCTTCCGAATTTCTTCAACTACCTTAGGAACGTCTACACTACGTTTTTCTAGTGTTTTCCTAAGTTCCGACTTTTCTATTTTCAGAGAATCACAAGATAAATAAATAGAACAATTTTCAGTTGAAGAAGCTTCATTCATCGCCCTGATCTTATTTCTAAGATCATCATTATCATTTTTCAAAAACTGATTTTCTTCTTCTAAAACCTTTGATTTGGCAGTAGCCTCGTTGGCTATTTTTGAAACCTTTTTCAATTCATAAAATAAATCTTTAAAGACTTCTTGCAACTCTTCAAAAGAATAAGAGTCAGAAGTACTTACCTCTTCTTCTTCGTCGGCCATTAAACATCGGGCAGTTGGTTCATTATTAGAGCTGTCCGCTTCTTGAGAAGTATTTTCATGAATGTCCTCAAGCTTGTCCCATATCTCCTTGGCAGTTTTGCAGTGGGAAATTTTCCGACAGTTTTCCTGATTTAAAGAACTGTACAGCATATTGATAGCCTTGGTGTTGTATTCACTTACCATGGCTTTTCCAACTTGTTTCGTCATGAGTTCACCATACTTTATGATTTGCCAAAGACGAAAGTTGTTCGCTTGGATGAAGACTCTCAGCGCTCTTTCCAATATGTGTAATTGCTGCCATCAAATGTTGGAGGCAAGAAGGTTCAAAATCCTTCTCCGATTCCTGCACAAGCACTACTAGTAGAAGCCATAGAAATTCCTCTCAAACTGTTAAGTCTTTCAGAGAGTTAGGCTCTGATACCAATTGTTAGAACGAGTGCTTAACGCTAGAGGGGGGGGGGGGGTGAACAACATTTATAAAAATTTTGCGAAATTAAATACGATTTGCGGAATTGAAAACTGCAGGAATTAAATAAGTGCAGAAATTAAATGAGTAAGGAAAGAACACACCGATGTATACTGGTTCGCCACACCTTGTGGTTAGTCCAGTCCCCGAGAGACTCTCTCGAGATTTCCACTAACTTCGTTAAGCTTACGGGTGCTCAACAAACCGTTACAACCAGAGAGCTTGAGTCACACAAGCCTCAGCAAACAGTTAAGTTTACGGGTACCTAACAAACCTTTACACTTGAGAGCTTAAGTCGCATAAGCCTCAAACAACCTGCTCGGAGATTCCTCACCCCCAAGACTTCTCTATTAAGCTTACGGGTGCCTAACGAACCGTTACAACCTGAGAACTTGAATCACACAAGCCTCAAACAACCTTGCTTGAAGCCTCGGGTATTAACACCACCAATGGTCCAATCGAAAGATGCACCACACATTGGGAAATTACTGCATCTTCCTTACCTACTGTTGGTGAACAACATGCTGCTCCTCCTAATCCTACTCCTCAACCGCATCGTGCTCAAGCTCCATCTTTGCAAACAGTTATAGATCATTTCACTTCTTTGTCCACCTCCATAAATCGAATTGATCAAAACGTCAATCGTATTGATCAAAACGTCACCCGGTTGACTAATGAACTACATGGTTATTTTGATCATGTAAATTATCCATACGGTGGTCTCGTCCCGTATGAAATAGTGCCGGAAAATGTGGAAGAAGGAGACGATATTGAATAAATTTTTGTTGTATTTTCGTTTTAAATTTTCTGCCCAGATTTTCTGTTTTATTTTGTACTTATTGATTTTTATCAAATATATGGGTTGTTCTTATGTCTTTCCAACAAATATCATAAGATGATTATTATTTTCCAATATTCCCTGTTTACATGTAATAACTTGATTAAATGCATATTTGTAATGTTTCTTCTTGCACTTTTTGTTAATGTCAAAAGGGGGAAGAAAATCGGGCTATGCATTATATTATTGGCTATGAATTATATTATTTTTGGGAAGAAAATGGGCTATTATATTATATGATTGCATATATTTAGGGGGAATAATAAATTGAGGGGGAACAAGAACACTTGTGGAACACTTGTGGAATAATTGTTGAATACTGTTTCTTGGACTGTTATTAATATGCATATCCCGATACAGGTTTGCCATTATCAAAAAGGGGAAAATTGTTGAAAACACGTTCTCAAACTAAACGTGTGTTGATCTATGTAGGTTTTGATAAATGCCAAACCAACCAAGGAGGATGGAACATTAACAGTCAAGTACAAGAGAAACAGTGCAAGACCAAGAATCGCAAAGAAGATTATTGTTGCGTTTATTGTTGAGTCGTTTTATTTTGTGATCTTGATTCAACAACATAATCTAAATATTGGCTCTCGCATAAAATCAGTTTTCATCATATCATTCATCTTTTAAGTTTAAATAAATAAGTTGCATATTAGCCAAAATGATTTTTAAACACGTCTTGTGATTTTTAACTTCAACAATCGATTGTCAGTGACCAACAATCGATTGTCAGTAAGGCAGTAAGTTTCCAAAAATTATTTTTAAGTCAACAATCGATTGTCAATGTTCAACAATCGATTGTCAGTGAGGCAGTGTTTTTAAGTTTTAAAAATGAACCACAATAGATTGTCATAGTTAACCATCGATTGTTAAGTGTCAGATTTCTAAAAATATATTTTCAATCTTCTTAAAGTCAAGATTTGGTGGTTGAAAATTATTTACAAATTCGTTTTACAAAGTCCAAACTAAATAATTGCTCAGAATATCATTCCTTCAATCAAGGATTTAGTTGTTGAATTTTGATTACACAAAATCTGCCATTTTCAAATATCTTGACCGAATTATTTTGAATTTATGAACCACAATCGATTGTGGTGGATAATAATCGATTGTTTACTTGCTAATTTCAAACCATATTTATTACAACCGATTGTCTGAAAAGTCAAGATTTCTTTTGAAAAATGGTTTAACAATCGATTGTGAGGACTTAACAATCGATTGTCAGTGCATAATTTCAGGGATTTTGTTTGACAATTAAGCAATGGTCAGATTCTCTTTTGACAGTATTAATACCTGTCTGAAACTCGTTTTTGAATAACAACAACACACCAGAAAGATTGAAAAGTTTACATTACATTATTGATCTTCAATTTCATATCATACACATTATTTTTGAGAGCCAAATATTGATTAAGTTGTTGTAATCTTGAGCTGAATATTTTGTACTCATATCCACTCTTTGAGAGAGTAATTGTATAAGTGAGTATTGAGTGTTTTGTATACACTTGTTGCAAGAAGAAATACCACTTGTTGCAAGAAGAAATACTTAATTTCTTCTTGAGAAGTCTTAGGGATAGGTTTCCTTAAGCAAGGTTGTTTGAGGCTTGTGTGATTCAAGTTCTCAAGTTGTAATGGTTCGTTAGGCACCCGTAAGCTTAACAGGGAAGTCTTGGGGTGAGGTATCCTCAAGCAGGTGTTTGAGATTTGTTGGATTCAAGTCTCAAGTGTAACGATTTGTTGAGCACCCGTAAGCTCGACAGGGTTTAGTGGAAATCTCGAGAGAGTCTCTCGGGGACTGGACTAACCATAGGGTTGTGGCGAACCAGGATACATCGGTGTGTTCTTTCCTTGCTCTCTTTAATTTCCGCACTGATTTAATTCCTGCAGTATTTCAATTCCGCAAATAAGTTTTAATTCCGCATAATTTTTGTAAACTCTATTCACCCCCCCCCTCTAGCATTAAGCACTCGTTCTAACAGATATTTATGAACTTGTATAAATAAAATGAAACAAAAGTTTTAAAAATATTTTTTTCCTATCCCTCCTATTTTTGGTGTAGCTGCAATGTTAAATCCAACAATGAAATTATGAGGTCCTCAATTTTGGTATTCTAATATTTATAAAGCTTTAGATCTTTCAGAAGAGGAAATTGCTACACTTTTTTTTGGTCAAAAGAAATTTTGTATTTCAACCAGTATAACAGTACATCACATGTTCTTTGGGGCTATAGAACAAATTTCAAAATTGATCAACTATCTACTATACAACCCGAAAGTTGTTTAACTAACTCCTAGCATACAAAAACTGCGAATATTTCCTAGGAGTACATTGTGGATAAAAATTTAAGTACTGTAATGTGGGCTGCCATTTTTGCTTCTTCCTTCCAGTGATGTGCACCTGGATTGCAAGCTGTCGTGCTCTATCTGTAGCATGTTGTCTCGACTGTCTGAATCTTCTTTCATTCCTTTCCATCCAGATATTGTATACAGCTACTGCGAATACCACTCCTAGGATGGTTTTCCTTGGTTTTCTGTTGTTGACTCTATCAGAGATCCATTGCACCTCTAATTCCCAATTGTTTATCACTCTGTTGAAATGCAGCCACCTTAACAATCCTTGCCACAGTGATTGGGAATAAGAGTAATCAAAGAATAGGTAGTCGTGTGTCTCTACACTACCACTGTCACATAGTGAACAAGCCAGATCGATGTGGATACCCCATTTTTCTAACTTGTCTACTGTTGCCAAACGTCGATGCAATGTCATCCATAATATGAATTTCTGTTTTGGCAGTAGTCCTGGCACCAACACCAATCTTTTCCAGGGAACTTTGGTGTACTGTGGAATAGATTGCATATATGCTCTCTTAATGTTGTATCTTCCATTATGGCAGCATGCTTGCATTGCTACCCAGTCGTGTACCCACCAGTCCCTAGCTCCAAATATTTTCCTTACCAACCAACTCGCCTGCTTTGGTGTTTCCATGGTAGCAACTACTTTCCTCTTTATATAATGACAGTGGATCCATTTGATCCATAACTTATCCTTCTTTTGCATTAGAGCCCATAGCATCTTTGACAGGGCTGATTTGTTCCACTTTTCATAGCGAATGACATTCAAGCCTCCAGCTGCCTCTAGTTTACATACTGCTTCCCAAGCTATGGGGGCCCTATGACTTGTTTCATGTTTCCTAGTCCATAATTAGTTCCTGCATATTCCTTCCACCAGTTTGATGACTTTCTTTGGAAGTAGGAAGACCTGGGACCAGTAGGTTTGTATTTCAAATAGGACACTCTTGATCAGTTGGATCCTTCCAGCATAGGATAAGACCTTGGATGACCAGCATCTGATTTTGTCCACTATCCTGTCAACCAAGGGTAGGCATTGTGTGATTGTAATCTTTCTTGTTGACAAGGGAACTCCCAGCTATTTGAAGGGGAGATGTCCTTCTGTTAATTGAAATTCTGTCAATAGCTTTTCCTTGACTTCTTGTGAAACCCCTGCTATGTACAGAGAGTTTTTCTCTAAGTTTGCTTGCAGTCCAGACATCTGAGAGAAGTTATCAAACTCTTTCAGCATTAGCCTCATGGAAATTTCATCTCCTCTACAGCACATCAGGAGATCATCTGCAAAACATATATGAGTGAATTGTAACTTGGAACATTTGGGATGGAAGTTGAATTCTGAGTTCCTGTGTAATTGCTTCAGTGTTCTTTTGAGGTATTCCATGACTAAGACAAATAGGTAGGGAGACATTGGGTCTCCCTGTCTTAATCCTTTCCTTGCTGTAAATTTGTTGGTAAGACCTCCATTGACTAGTAAAGAGAAGCTTGCTGTAGAGACACACTCCATAATTAAGGTGACCATTTTGTAGGGTACACCTAACTCCAGCAACACTGCCCTCAGAAATCCCCATTCAACAGAGTCATAAGCTTTTCTAATATCCATTTTGATTATGCACCTGGGAGATACTGCTTTCTGGGAGTAAGCTCGAATCAGTTCATGAGCCATAATGACATTGTCCAAGATGTTTCTCCCCTCTATAAAAGCTGATTGTGCATGCCCCAACATATAGTCTGTAAGGATCTTTGCAATAACTTTGTACAGTGTTGAGCAGCAAGCAATGGGCCTGTATTCCTTGACATAGTTGGGATTTTTCACTTTCAATGTAACAGTTGTGCAGTTAATCTCTTTCAATAATTTTCCAGTTTGAAAGAACTTCTGCACTGCCTTTATAACCTCCTCACCCACAATAGGCCAGAATTGTTTGAAGAATTCTGCAGAGTAACCATCTATCACAGGAGCCTTGTCATTAGGAAGATTATGTATTATCTCACTGATTTCTTCCTTTGTTACTGGGCTAATAATTGCTGTTGTTGGTGCAGTGATAGACATGGCCCATCTCTAGCCATATTGATATCTATCCCAGGAAGCCGATCTGCTGCTGTGCCTAGTAATTGTTGAAAGAATTGAATGAACTCCTGCTGGATCTGCCTCTGCTACACTTGCTGATGCAAAAGCATCAATTAAAATTAATGCTCAAAGGGACAAGAGGGGTTTTCTATTTTTCTATTCTTTTTTCTCTATTTTTTCTATATCTTTATTAAACTCTTGTATGACCATAAATTTTTGCTTAATTTTTTTCAAAAATTATTTTAAAATTATTATTTGTTTAATCTCATGTGTCAACCGAAATTCGCCAAAATTCAAACTTAGTCTTTTCAAGCCTAATTCTACTACGGACCTCCAAATTCAATTACGATTTTACTCCTAAGTCACAAATTATCCCCGAAACTAATCAAATCATCAGAATTCACATCCGAGCCCTCTAACTAAATAGTCAACTTCCAATTGACTTTTCCAAAACAGGCTTCCGTTTAAGAGACTAAGTGTCTCATTTTCATCTAAAATCAATCCAATTCTACCCAATCAACTCAAATACTGATATTGAAACATAGAGCAACATAATATGGGGGAAACGGGGCGATAACTCACGCGAAGACGGGCTGGGTCGTCACATCCTCCCCAAATAAAATAAACGCTCGTCCTCGAGCGGGTCAAAAAACATACATGGTGTCTCAAATAAGTGAGGATATCTACTCTGCATCTCCTGCTCGGTCTCCCAAGTGGCCTCTTTCATGGGCCGAACCTCTCCACTGCACCTTCACTGAAGCTATGTCCTTAGATCTCAACTTCCGAACCTGACGACCCAAAATAGCCACTGGCTCCACATCATAGGTCAAGTCCTCATCAACTGAATCGTGTTGAAGTCTAACACATGAGACGGGTCCCCAACATACTTTCGGAGCATAAAAACATGGAACACCGGATGAACTCCCGACAAATTGGGTGGCAAAGCAAGCATATAGGCCACCTCCCCAATCTTCCTAAATATCTCAAAAGGTCCAATGAACTGTGGACTCAGCTTCCCTTTCTTCCCAAACCTCATAACACCATTCATAGGCGAAACCTTCAACAAGACCTTCTCGCCCACCTTATAAGATACATCTGAACCTTCCCGTCTACATAACTCTTCTAACGTGATTGAGCTGTACAAAGTCTCTCGTGGATCACTTTCACCTTCTCTAAGGCATCCTGAACTAACTCTGTCCCCAATAGTCTATCCTCACTGGGCTCAAACCAACCAACAAGAGAACTATATCGTCTCCCATATAAGGCCTCATACGACACCATCTGAATACTGTATTGGTAGCTGTTATTATAAGCAAACTCAGTAAGTGGCAAGAACTCAGCCCAAGAACCTCCAAACTCAATAACACATGCACAAAACATGTCCTCCAATATCTTGATAGTACGCTCAAACTGCCCGTTCGTCTGAGGATAAAATGATGTGCTCAACTATACATGTGTACCCAACTCTCGATGAAAAGTCCTCTAGAACTGGGAAGTAAACTGATTACCCCTATCTGAAACAATGGAAACTGGGACCCCATGCAACCGTACAATCTCCCGGATGAAAATCTTCGCTAACTACTCCGAAGAATAGGCAGAACAAACCGGAATGAAGTACGTAGACTCGATCAGTCTATCCACAATCAACCAAATCGAATCAAACTTCTTCGAGGTACGAGGGAGACCACTCACAAAATCCATAGTAATCCTCTCCCATTTCCACTCCGGAATATCCATCCGCTGAAGTACATCCCCGGGTCTCTTATGCAAAAATACCCTGGGCCACGCCTGCCCGCTTCTGCGACCTTCCCGCCACATATGCGGAACCGCTTCTGTGGATCCTTTTCCGCAGATGCGGAAATACCAGAAGACAGAAAGATCAGACCTACAACAATGCTTCAAACTTCCCGTTTAACTACCCGAATTCACTCCGAGGCCCCCGGGACCTCAACCAAAAACACATACATTATCTAATACTTCATTCAAACTTGCTCGAATCATCAAAATTCTAACATTAACATGAAAATCCTCAATTATGATCAAATCAAAGCCTACATTTCTTAAAAACTTCTGAATTGCATATTCGATCAAAAACCCAACCTAAAACACCCCCGAATGACCTGAAAGTTTGTATGCATATCCAAAATCACCTACGGGAGCTACTGCAATGCTCGGAATTCCATTCCGGCCCTTAGACAAAAATCTCACATATCAACCGGAATTCGCCAAAATTCAAACTTAGCCCATTCAAGCCTAATTCTACACCGGACCTTCAAATTCAATTTTGATTTCACTCCTAAGTCACAAATCATCCCCCAAAGCTAACTGAACAATCAAAATTCACATCCGAGACCTCTAAATTAATAGTCAACTTCCAGTTGACTTTTCCAAAATGAGCTTCTATTTAAGAGAGTAAGTGTCTTATTTCCATTTAAAATCAATCCAATTCTACCCGGTCAACTCAAAAAATGATATTGAAACATAGAGAAATATATTATGGGGGAAACAGGGTGGTAAATCGCGTGACGACGGGTCGGGAAGTCATATTTTGGCAAACATTAATGTCAAAACAAATTTATGTGAATAGACATGGTTACATATCCAATGCTAATATTAAAACCTTCAAGAAAAATGCAATTTAATGTGATAGAAGAGTTGGGATAAATGATAATCTCGCTAAGTCAAAATTAAATTTGACTATAGCGGATAATATAATTGTTGCGGTTATTTCCTAAATAAATAATGTGGCCAATGTGAGAGATTATGTGATAGACTTTGGTGCTATTAGGCACATTTGTGCAGACAAAAATACACCCAAGTTGCGGAAGGAGAACAAACTATTTATCTTGGTGACTCAAGAACAACTCGTGTTCTTGGGAAAGGAAAAATTCTTCTCAAACCACATATGGTAAAACTCTAGCATTAAGTGATGTATTGCATGTTCCTAATATCCAAACCAATTTTGTTTCCGTGGGGTTATTAGAAAAAGTTTGAGTGAAGGTTTCATTTAAAAATAATGAGGTTGTATTGACCAAAAATGATATTTTTGTGGGCAATGGATATTGTAACTGTTTGGCTCAAAAGTTATTGATATACTTTGTATGCTTAAAACAATCAAAAATTAATGAGGGTAAATCGTAATCAAATATAATGTGACCTAGAGATGAAAAGAACGATCTTATTGTTATAGATCTAAAATATAAAAAGATGATATCAGCTTGAGAGCAAAGTAATCGTTAGAGATAGAGACATAGATGGAGAGAGAGAGGAGAAACTTTGTATTATTCGAGAATAATCATGTTGACCCTTTATAGTGTGAAAGTGTCCTTCATATAATAGGAGAGCTTCCTCGAAATAATTAAAAAGGTACAAAAGTAGGTAGCGTCTTCTTATTGAAGGCGCTGAGTATTAAACAACGTCGCCTTTGTCACCACGTTGAGGTCATGTCCTTGCTCTAATCGACGTATACTCAAAGGTGTGCCCATCAGCATAGAGACGTCTAGGATCAAATTTTGCCCTATGCAGTTTGTCCCTCCGTTGTTTGGAGGCGCATTTGACAGGTGTCTCCAATGGACGGAATTGCAAACCTCGTCTTTGGAGAATTTGACCCCATACTTGGGCGGAAACAGGAACGATGTGAAATGCTTAACGTTGTTGAGCCGTTAACGTGTGGCTTCCTTTTTGGGATGACGTCACCGCCCGCATGTGTCATTATTACACTTATTCCTGAGGCGGTTCAGGAGGTGATGTGATGTTTTGGTTTCCTGCGCCCGTTTTAAGTCATGCCTTTTCGATTTCCGCACAACTTAACCCTATAAATAGGCAAAAAGTTCAATCTGATTCATCTTTCGAACCCTTGGAAAATATTTTTCGACTTTCTTCATTGTCTTTCTCTCTGATAATTGCTATTTCGTGTGAGAATTTTCCACCTCTCTAAAGTCTAATTTCTCGTACTTAGCACTTTATTTCTTAGACGGAACATCATGGTAAAGTGCCATCAAAGTAGTAAAAAGAACAAGGACACTGCCCCATCTAGAGTTCCGCCTTCCTCTGGCGACGAAGAGGAAGAGGTAGAAAAGACTCTCGTTCCCCTATCGATGCAAAATGTGCTTCCCAAAGAAATACACGTTCGACGGGATTTTCAAACGAGAAACCCAGCTCTCCCCTGGGAGCATAGTGAGTTATTACAGCCCCATTTGGACAATCTCCGAGCGACGCATAACATTCCGGGCCAAGTGGAAATGGTTATGGCTGGAATGGAATACGCTAATGTGCATAGACCTGGATATTGCACCTTTTACGAGTATCCATTCTTAATCAGTTATAGCCTCCCAATTTATCCTTTAGAGGAGGAACTTTGCCGTTTTTTCAACATATGCCCAGCTCAATTTACTCCTTACACCTTGAAGGTGTGTAGGATTATGAACACGTACACGGCCAGGGCTGAGTGCGAAATCTCAGTTCACCATCTTTTACAGTTATCAACGCTGGTTACGTGAGGGGTACCATGTTGCAACTGAAGAGCTGCGGTATGAAGGTCTTGGTGGTAAAGGCTGACGACAAGGACAAACGTGGCTTCTGGCGCAGGTACTTCTATATCAAAACAGAGCACCTGGTGTCGAACCCTAATGGACTCCCCGAAAGGTGGAGTTCAGAACGTAAGTATCTTTGTATGTAGAATTCCTTTTTGTATATTGTTTTGGTCGCTCGGCCATTGTGACTTCTTCTTCTTTTTTTGTACTGAGTGCTTCTCCACCCCACCCCATAGACGACATTAAATCATGGCTGGAGAAATTGATACCTTATGCAAAGGAGGGTCATACCTGGGCCGCGTTTTGTCAACAGTACGGCCCGTTAAGTAACTCTTTGGCTTTGATTTGGATACTTCCTTAGGTTTTGTGACCTGACCCACTCGTGTTGGGAGGTTGCAGCATCCCCAAGAAGAGAGTAACCGTTGTTCCTCACACAGGCCGGAGACTGATTCTGAGGGTGAAGACATACCCTGCGGCTCGTTCCATGACAGCATTTCTGTGGTCCCTCAGCAGGAGGCTACACATGTGGTGGCATCCGCAAGTAAAGCACTTCTTTCGGTACCGCCCCTGCAGTCGGTTGAGGAGACTTCGGACGGTGAAGAGCCGTTGGAGATAAAGAGACGGCGGTTGATAATGGGTAAGGGGATAGCTACTGAAGATGAGAGAATTAGCTAGCCTCGTCAAGTGCTGAGGCCAGTTTTCATGACCGAGGCCATCCATTTGGGGAGGTCGTCTCCTCAAAGGAGAACTGCCACCGATACCAACTCATCTCGTGCTCCGGAGGGCGGTTCGTCATCTGTAATTGGAAAAGTGGGTGTTGATATTGAGAGGGAGGCCGTGAGGCCGCTCCTGGAGATGTAACGAGGGATCCTGCCCGCGTGGGGATGATGGCGGGTAAGTATAACCACCGAATCCTAATCTCCAAAGGATATAATTTATTAGAGAGCAGC
Source organism: Nicotiana benthamiana (assembly GCA_034376525.1). Classification (NCBI taxonomy): domain Eukaryota; kingdom Viridiplantae; phylum Streptophyta; class Magnoliopsida; order Solanales; family Solanaceae; genus Nicotiana; species Nicotiana benthamiana. Next base: position 140,286,501 of record CM067329.1, on the reverse strand, counting down.
AAGCAATACGCAGCATATATGACCCTGCTATGTGTGTTGGAACATATATGTATGTTCATATTTATATGTTTTGATAATTGAAAAACCGAATTAGATGGAAAATAAATATATGCCAAATAAATGTGAGTTATTATTGAAATACACTTTGATTTATATTTTAACTAAAGTGTGTTTATTTTGTAGATATGCAAAATTATATAAGGGGAAGAAAAGGATATGCGAAATTATTGAGCGGACGAGAATTGGAGTCCAAGAAGTTCAAGACAAGATCAAGAGAAGAAATGAAGCAATGAAAATAAATGAAGACATTTGTTGAGTCTTATTTATATTGTGTTTATTGTGATCTTGATCCGACTTTAAATTTGAGTCTTGGCTTCACTCAAAAATGATTTTACAATATATGCATATCATAAATATTTTTATTGCATATCATAAATATTTTATTGCATTTAAAACAAATTGATTTTAAATGTTATATCATAAATATTTTCATTGCATTTAAAACAAAATGTTTTTAAATGTTTTTATTGATCCAAAATGGTCCTTAAAATTGTTTTTCATGTTTAAGATATTTATAATATTTATTATCTTCAAACAAAGAAATGAAAAACGTTTTATAACTTATTTTCAATAAGTTAATCGAAATTAAACAGGACCATTTCCGCAGGGTCAGATAGTCGACTATCTGATATTGGTTAGTCGACTAACCTGATGACCGTTGCCAAGGTAGTCGACTATCCAACTTTAGTTAGTCGACTATCCAACTAGCCGTTGCCTGCCCAACGACTAGTTTTTCAAAGGTAGTCGAATAACCTTAAGTTAGTCGACTAACCTATAGATTTTCAGAATCTGTCTTTAAACTTTAAGCAACGGTTAGAAGGGATTTTGGGGCTATAAATACACCCCAAAATCTCTCATTTGAGACATAGCATCTGATCTAAACATTCATAAGCTTTCAAATACTCTCTACATTCATTTTATCATATTTAATCATATTTTGAGAGCCAATTCTTTGAATTTATTGTTGTGTTCTTGAGCGTACTTGTTTACTCATATCTACTCTATAAAGAGAGTTCTGTTTAAGTGAGTGTTAAGTGTTTTCATACACTTGAAGGGAGATTTTATAATCCCTTGTTGCAAAAGGAATATTTTATTCCTTCGTTTGAAATCTTGGGGTGAGGTATCCTCGAGCAAGGTTGTTTGAGACTTGTGTGATTCAAGTTCTCAAGTTGTAACGGTTTGTTAGGCACCCGGAAGCTTAACAGTGAAGTCTTGGGGTGAGGTATCCTCGAGCAAGTGAAGTCTTAAGGTGCGGTATCCTTGAGCAAGTGTAACGGTTTGTTAGGCACCCGCAAGCTTAACGGAATTAGTTGAACCTTGAGATTGTATCTCAAGAGACTGGACTTAGCCACAGTTTGTGGTGAACCAGTATAACTATGGTGTACTTCTTCCTTACTCTTTAAATTCAACATTTGAGTTATATTTTCCTGTGATTTTTTATAATACGCTATTCACCCCCCCCTCTAGCGTTAAGTACTTATCCTAACAATTGGTATCAGAGCCTAACTCTCTGTAAGACTTAACAGTTTGAGAGAATCTTTCTATGGCTTCTACTCGTAGTGCTTATGCAGGAATAGGTGAAGGATCTTGCACCACAAGGCCACCACTTTTTGATGGAACCAACTACACCTACTGGAAGGAATGAATGAGGATATTCATCCAGGCAAATAATTTTCTAATTTGGAAAATTATTAAAAATGGTGAACAGATTCCCACCAAAGCAGATGGTGATAAAGTTGTCCCAAAGCTGGAAGAAGAATATACTGTGGACGACATTAGAAAAGTGGAGAATAATGCCAAGGCTATCAACATGTTGTTCTGTGCTGTAAATCCCGATGACTATCGGAAAATTTCTTGTTGTTCCACTGCCAAACAAATGTGGGACAAACTGGAGATCACATATGAAGGCACTGACCAGGTTAGAGAAGCAAAAATTGATTTTCTAACCCATGAGTATGAATTATTTCGTATGCAGGAAGGTGAGAAAATAGATGAAATGTTTGAACGATTTTCAAAAATCGTCAACGATTTACATGCCCTAAAGAAGACATTTACGGATCGAGAACTTGTCCGTAAAATTCTGAGAAGCCTAACTTCGGAATGGCGCTCGAAGGCTGACGCTATTCAAGAATCAATAGGCGTCACCAATGTCACAATCGACGGGCTAAGAGGTAACCTTAAAACGAACGAATCTACTATTCTTAACCCCTCTTTAATTGATCAAGGGAAGAGGAGAATTGCTTTAAAAGCAAGCACGACTCAACTCAAAATTGATGAAGAGTCAAGTGACGAAGATAACGAGTTTGGACTCGTTATTAAGAAGTTCAACAAGTTCATGCGCAAGGAGTATGAACGAAAAGGGAAGCGGCTAGGAGGACCGCTAAAATGCTACGGATGTGGGGAATTTGGGCACATCAAACCAAATTGCCCAAATGTAAAGAAGGAGAAGAAGCCCGAAAAGAAGCAACGGGCATACATCTCGTGGGGAGGCGACTCAGGAGACGAGTCAAGCGACGGAGAAGAGGAAGCCGCAAACTTGTGTCTTATGGCACATGAAGAAACTCAAAACGAGGTAAGTAACAATTCTAAAAATATTTTTTCTTTAGAAGAAATGCGAGATGCCTTTGATGAGCTTTACGATGAGTTTATTAAAGCTTCAAAATCAATAAAAGTTTTAAGAAATCAACTTTCCGTAAAAGAAAAAGATTTTGAAAAATTAAATCTTGAAAACGAGAAATTGAAAGAGGAAAATCGTTTTTACGGCAAAAGAAGTGCCGATAAACCAGAAAGCTCAAACAAAGATTGTTCTTCTTGCAAATCTTTGAAAGAAGAAGTAGATAGACTTAAGAGCACTTTGCACAAGTTTAATTCCTCACACAAAAACCTCAATAATGTGCTTGATAATTTGAAATCCACTAAGCACGGCATAGGTTTTAAAAATGAAGAAAAAGTTGAGTCCATTCATAAATCGCCTAAGACTCAACCTAGGCAAGTGAAAATAAATCCACCTAGAAATACTAATCATAAAGTGGCTAATTTTCCTTAAACAAATAATAGAAGAAATGTTGGCATGTTTAGACCACCTAGACATGAATTTCGAAAATTGCATGAAAACAAATTTCATTAAAATAGGATGAATAAATTTAGATCCTCTAATTACTATCATCCTAGAAAAATGCATAATCCAAATGTGATTTGTCATTATTGCAACCGGGTAGGTCATATAGCCCCCGTTTGTTTTACACGACATAGACATAATAGTCAATCACAACACTATGATTTACCTAACCCCCAAGAACCCAAAAGTGTTTGGGTACCAAAAACCTATTTTTAGGTACTTTTGCAGGTGTGCTTGAAGGCTACAATATTGTAGTAGATGCACCAAGCACAAAACCTCATTGCATCGAAGGGGGAATTTCGGTTAGTTAAAATATTTTTTTTGGATCGTAATAGTTGATATGTGTTAACAATTGATATATCCTTGTTAACAATTGGTATCAATTATTTGTGTTGATAATTTTTTTTAACAACAATTGGTATCAAGTATTTTTGTTAAAAATAATGATTGATCCATGTTTTGATAAATATTAGTTATTTTTTAAAAACCTAATTGTTGATATGTGTTAACAATTAGTATCTTTTTGATAAAAATAACTTTTGAAATGTTTGTTTAACAGTTGGTATGTATTAACTGTTAGCACGTTTTTGGTAAAAACATTTCATTCATGTTTTGATGAACGTTATTTTTTTGGTTTGAATAACTGTTGGTATATTCTTTTGGTATGTGTTAACTGTTGGCATTTTTTTTAAAAATATTTTTTATACAACTCTTGATTTGTTAAAAATTAATAGTTGATATTTTTTTTGTTGGTATCAGTTTTAAATAAAAACAAATGTTTGTTTTATTTTTCCTAACAGTTGATAACCAATTGATTTTATCATATTTTTATTAAAAAAAAATTGGTATCTTTTGAAAAATAACGATTGATATGTTTTTCTAACAATTGATATCGTTTTAAATTATTCATTGTGCATATTCCTCAATGCCTTTCCTATTTTATTTTGACTTTCGGGGAGATGTCGAAAAAGGGAAGTTGCCTTAATATACTCTCTCTTTGCAAAAAGGGGGAAGAGTTTAGGCAATATGCATCAAATAAGGGGGAATGTCTTTACATTCTAATATGACTTATTTGAGGGGGAATTTTCATTAAAGGGAAATAGGTTGCATGACTTTTATGTTGATGATAATATTTTTGTATTTCAAAATAAATTTATGATTATGATGATATTATCTTTGTATTTCAAAATGAATTTTTATTGATGATATTATTTTTGGAGCAACTAATGAGTTTTATGCAAGGAGTTTTTTTTTTAAACTCATGACTAGCAAAATTGAGATGTCAATGATGGACGAGCTTAATTTCTTCTTGGAGCTGCAAGTTAAGCAAATGAAAGAGGGAACTTTCATTTGTCAAACTAAATATTACAAGGAGTTGCTGAATCGATTTGAAATGAGCAACGCCAAAGCAATGGCCACTCCAATGAGCACGTCTGACCATTTTGACAAAGATGAGAAAGGTAAGGAGGTAGACACCAAGAAGTACTGAGGTATGATTGGATCCTTACTTTATCTTACTGCTAGTAGACCTGATATAATGTTTAGCATTTGTCTATGCGCTAGATATCAATCTTGTCCAAAGGAGTCACATCTTATTGCGGTTAAACGGATAATGAAGTACCTAATTGGAACTTTGAATGTGGGACTTTGGTATCCCAAAGGTTCTTCATGCCAATTAATTGGCTATTCCGACTCTGATTTTGCAGGATGCAGATTAGACCGCAAGAGCACTAGTGGCACTTGCCATTTGCTCGGTAGCTCCTTAGTTTCTTGGTTTAGCAAGAAACAAGTTAGTGTTGCTTTATCCACAACCGAGGCCGAATATATTGCCGCGGGGAGTTGTTGTGCACAAATTATTTGGATGAAACAACAACTTTTGGATTATGGTCTTAGCATTGATCACGTCCCTCTTCGATGTGACAATACTAGTGCCATAAGCTTGACGAAGAATCCAATTCTTCATTCAAGAACGAAGCATATTGAAATTAGACACCATTCTATTAGAGATCACGTTCTTAAAGGTGATGTCCAAATTGAGTTCGTTGAAACTAAACATCAATTGGCCGACATCTTCACCAAACCTTTGGATAAAGAGTCGTTCTTCCGTATTCGAATTGAACTCGGAATTCTTGACTCTACGTTGATCTAATGCATACATTTAGGTTGCATTTATTTTTGAATATTTACTAACTTGAGCGTCGGAGACATTTATTTTCATTTTTTTGCAGGTATCGCCCTAAAGACAGGGGGAACCAAGATGAAGTTTAATGAAGTCTATTTTTGCTTGGCTTGTGAATCTTTGATTTTGGAAATAGCATTTTTGACTTGATAAAATATTTTTCATTTTTACAAAATTTTGATAAATTATCATATAGATTTATCAAAACTATAGTTTATTTTTAATAAACAAATTTCATAAAATGAAAAATTTTCAAGTTTTTTGTTTGCCGATTTTTCAAAAGTCGTCGAAGTTAATCGACTATCTTTCAGTTATTCGAATAACTTGCTTATCCAGAAATTCAAGCTGTTTCCAGATAGTCGACTAACCAAAAGTTATTCGACTACCTACGACCAGTTCAAAAATCTGACCGTTTTCTATACGTTGGTAGAGTCCAAAAATCTGAAAATTTGCATTTAATCCTATTCTTTTCTTGACTCTATAAATAGGAATAGTATGTATTCAAAGGACTCACTTCAAAATCATTCATATTCACAAGAATTCTATTTCAAAGTCTTCAAATACTTCAAAAGTTCTTCTTGCCTACAATTTCAAATGGCAGATAGAAGTTCTAAACGATCTCGTGCCGGAGAGAATGTTGCTTCTTCTTCAAACATTCCTCCATCTACATATTGTTATGATGATGGAACTTTTCTATGGTTCGAAAAAGAAGTCGAACTTCAACGTTTCATTCAAAAATTTGATAATCGAGAAATTCTTCCTCCTCGATTTACCACCGGAAGATATCTTGCCGATTCTATTCATTCAAACATTCTTTTACAAAGTCAAATAATCGACTTTGTTTATCTAAAATACGATTTCATTCATCCTCACTTGATTCAAGCTTTCTATTCAAATCTAAAGAAAGATGAGGAAAGGGCACTTTCTACCAAAATTAATGGTATTCCTATTCTTCTAAATGAAGAAAATATTCAAGCCCTCACAAACCTTCCCCGTGATAGCCAAGACATCAATCAATATACCGGTGTCGAAGGAATGCTCTTTGATGAACAAGTCCTTTTCAACCAAATTGGAATTGGCCCCTTTGAATTCACTCAAGAGCACAAGCGTGCCCCTATCAAAAATTTGCTTCAGGAATTTCGTTTGATTTTCTATATTATCACTCGTGTTCTCAAACCGAGAAAAAGCAATCACACCACAATTGGCCGTGAAGACGCAAAAATTATGCATGCTATTATTTCCAATGCACGCATAAATTGGTGTAAACTTATTCTACACATATGCTTGATTCAATAGGAGGTGATAAACCTCTTCCATATGCATTTCTTATAATGCATCTTCTTGAAGAGTCTCAAATCAACACCAATGTTGGCACCAAGAAAAATCGTACCAAACATTGGGAAATACAAGAAACTTCTTTCCATGGCCATGATCAACAACATCTTCCTCCTCCTCCAACTCAAGCTCGTCGTCCTCGTGCTCAACCGGATGCGTCTCTTCAAATCATCTCGGAGCAACTTGCTTCTCTATCAACTTCAATGAATCGAATTGATAGAAATGTGTCTCGCACGGAAAGAAATGTGCGAAGACTTAGTGAAGAACTCCACGGATATTTTGACCATGTCCATTATTCGTATTTTCACGTATTTTCCGCAAATAATTCTAGCGATGATTTCGACGACAATAGTTCTTAAATTTTATTTTTGAACTTTTATTTTGTATTACTCTTTATGTAATTTTCCTTTTTCATTAATAAAATTGTCTTTTTGTTAATGTCAAAAGGGGGAAGATAAGGGGATATGCATTTCGTTTTTATGCATTTTATTTTAAAATATTTTATGCATAAATTGAGGGGGAACTCAATAATAACTTGTACAATATTTGGCATATAAATTGAGGGGGAACTCAATAATAACTTGTATAATATTTGGCATAGTCAAATTATATTTTTATGCATATCACCATATTGGTTTGCCATTATCAAAAAGGGGAAAATTGTTGGAACATATATGTATGTTCATATCTATATGTTTTGATAATTGACAAACCGAATTAGATGGAAAATAAATATATGCCAAATAAATGTGAGTTATTATTGAAATACACTTTGATTTATATTTTAACTAAAGTATGTTTATTTTGTAGATATGCAAAATTATATAAGGGGAAGAAAAGGATATACGAAATTATTGAGCGGACGAGAATTGGAGTCCAAGAAGTTCAAGACATGATCAAGAGAAGAAATGAAGCAATGAAAATAAATGAAGACATTTGTTGAGTCTTATTTGAATTGTGTTTATTGTGATCTTGATCCGACTTTAAATTTGAGTCTTGGCTTCTCTCAAAAATGATTTTACAATATATGCATATCATAAATATTTTTATTGCATATCATAAATATTTTATTGCATTTAAAACAAATTGATTTTAAATGTTATATCATAAATATTTTCATTGCATTTAAAACAAAATGTTTTTAAATGTTTTTATTGATCCAAAATGGTCCTTAAAATTGTTTTTCATGTTTAAGATATTTATAATATTTATTATCTTCAAACAAAGAAATGAAAAACGTTTTATAACTTATTTTCAATAAGTTAATCGAAATTAAACAGGACCATTTCCGCAGGGTCAGATAGTCGACTATCTGATATTGGTTAGTCGACTAACCTGATGACCGTTGCCAAGGTAGTCGACTATCCAACTTTAGTTAGTCGACTATCCAACTAGCCGTTGCCTGCCCAACGACTAGTTTTTCAAAGGTAGTCGAATAACCTTAAGTTAGTCGACTAACCTACAGATTTTCAAAATCTGTCTTTAAACTTTAAGCAACGGTTAGAAGGGATTTTGGGGCTATAAATACACCCCAAAATCTCTCATTTGAGACATAGCATCTGATCTAAACATTCATAAGCTTTCAAATACTCTCTACATTCATTTTATCATATTTAATCATATTTTGAGAGCCAATTCTTTGAATTTATTGTTGTGTTCTTGAGCGTACTTGTTTACTCATATCTACTCTATAAAGAGAGTTCTGTTTAAGTGAGTGTTAAGTGTTTTCATACACTTGAAGGGAGATTTTATAATCCCTTGTTGCAAGAAGGAATATTTTATTCCTTCGTTTGAAATCTTGGGGTGAGGTATCCTCGAGCAAGGTTGTTTGAGACTTGTGTGATTCATGTTCTCAAGTTGTAACTCCGAAGATGTCTAACGTCTAGAATCCGGCTCTTGGATTTCTGCAGCTTACCAAATAGAGGGCAGTGACAGACAAGATGACATCCAAGCGGGGGATAATGAGCACAATGACAGTAACGCAGAAGGTGATGGACGAAGTGACGAAGCCCCATAGGACTTGTATTTATTTTTGTGTCTTTTATTTTTGGTATCTCATCTATGTAGAGCGGGCGCTTGCTTTATTTTTTATGGTCGAACTGGGTCGACGATCAGCTACGTTGGCCTTGGCCAAAATAATGTCGATGGCCATAGCCACGTAGTGTCGATGGCCTTAGCCATATATGTGACTTTGACCATTGTCGAATCACTTACTTGCTGTAGTCGAACTGGAACGACGATTGAGAGTGATGGCCTTAGCTATAATATTGTCTATGGCCTTAGCCATTTCACATTGATGGTCGTAGCCACGTATTGTCGATGGCCTTAGCCATATGTATGACTTCGATTGTTATCGAATCACTTGCTTGCTGTAGTCAAATTGGGTCGACGGTTGATGGCGATGGCCTAAGCCATAATATTGTCGATGGCCTTAGCTAGGGGTGTACCAAGAAAACCGATAAACCGCACCAACCCGATAATCCGAGTCAAACCGGAAAAAGAACCCGACTATGGTTTGGTTTGACTTGGTTTGGTGTTGGAAAAAAAAAACCCGACCATAATTGGTTTGGTTTGATTTTAACTAAAGAAAGTCAAACCGAAACCAAACCAACCCGACATACATATATAGCAATTTTAGATATATTTAATATATAAATATACTTATTGTAATGTAATTTATAAATATTTCTTTAAAAAATTCATAATTTTATCTTTTAAGGTATTATTTCAAGGTTTGATTTAGAACTTATGAATGCTCCAATAAGTTTTATAGCCATTAATATTAGTAAATTAAATAATGTTAGCAATCAATACTAATGCTAACAAAAGACATTCAATTCAGTATTACGAATTGGAATGTATTAAATGTCTATTTTTTATTTTGCAATAATTTAAATAAAAACATAACCTATTTTTATTTTTCTTTAGCTTTTAGGCATATAATTAATACTCCCTCATTAGTCTATCTAGTTTAGCATGAAATAGTGCTTTTAGATTATATTTATTTTTATTATGACTTTTTAATTAGCAATATTTATAGTACATAATTTTATTATTTTTTATTGTTGAATATTTTAGGATAATGTCATGAGTCATGACATATCTCATATTTTGTATTATTTTCTTGAAAGATACTTTATATAGTTGTATCTTACTAAGATTAAAGAAATATTTTGAGCATAGGTTATATATTTTGTTCTACGAAGATTTTACCGGGAAAAAATTTCGAAAAAACCCGAATAACGCGAAAACCCGAAAAAACCCGAGAAAAACCGATATTGAAAAACCCGAATTTATTGGTTTGGTTTGGTCTTTAGATTTAATAACCCGACACAATTGGTTTGGTTTGGTAATTGTAAAATCCGAACCAACCCGGTCTATGTACACCCCTAGCCTTAGCCATTTTGCGTTTATGGTCATAGACACGTAGTGTCGATGGCCTTAGCCGTATGTGTGACTTCGACTGATATCGAATCACTTGCTTGCCATAGTCGAACTAGGTCGACGGTTGACGGCGATGGCCTTAGCCATAATATTGTCGATGGCCTTAGCCATTTCGCGTTGATGGTCGTAGCCACGTAGTGTCGATAGCCTTAGCCATATGTGTAACTTCCACTGTCATCGAATCACTTGCTTGTCGTAGGCGGCGATGGCCTTAGCCATAATATTGTCGATGACCTAAGCCATTTCGGGTTGATGGTCGTAGCCATGTAGCGTCGATGGTCTTAGACATATGTGTGACTTAGACTGTCGTTGAATCACTTTCTTGCCGTAGTCGAACTGGGTCGACGGTTGATGGCGATGGCCTTAGCCATAATATTATCGATGGTCTTAGACATTTCGCGTTAATGGCAGTAGCCATGTAGTGTTGATGGCCTTAGCCGTTTGATACGTTTGACATGGCCTTGCCATTTACACGTTGGAGATGGCCGTAGCTGTTTATACACTAAAGATGGCCTTAGTCGTCTGATACATTGGAGATGGCCTTAGCCGTTTGCATGTTGGAGATGGCCTTAGCCGTTTATAAACTAAAGATGGACTTAGCTGTTTGATACATCGGAGATGGCCTTAGCCATTTACACGTTGGAGATGGTCATAGCCGTTTGCACGTTGGAGATAGCCTTAACCATTTATACACCGGAGATGGCCTTAGCCGTTTGATACATAGGATATGGCCTTAGACATTTACACGTTGGAGATCATGCTAGTCCAGTCCCTTTATCATGCTAGTCTGGAGAATGGATGGAGAGGATGGTATGATAAACCCGTTCTACAAATATCTCCAGGTGTCCCCTTCGCCTCTTCGTTAAAAACCTTCCCGATAAAACCCAATTGGGACAAAACTCGGGTGAGGGAAAAAGAGTACAAATCGGGAGACGCCTTTTAGAAATGGAAATATTTGAGGTGGGCGACATTCCAATTATTTTGGAGCGCTTTTCCTTCCATTGTTTCTAACTGGAATGCTCATTTACATGTTGCTGCTGTGATTTGGTAGGGTCCGTCCCAGTTGGTGCCCAATTTTTCTTCGCTTGGGTCTTTCGATGCCAATTTTTTGGCTTTGAGTACGTAATCCCCCACTTTGAGAGGTCTTATTTTGGCTCTTTTGTTGTAGTATCTTTCGACCTGTTATTTCTGAGCCACCATTCTTATGTGGGTCATTTCTCTTCTTTCCTCGGCCTCATCGAGGTCTTGAAGTCTGTTCAGGTCATTATCTGCTCCGCTGGTATATGAATACCTCAAGCTCGGGTCGCCGACTTTGACCGGACCAGTAAATACGGTGTTTCTCCTGTGCTAGATTTGGGTGTGGTTCGGGGTGCCCATAGCACTTCTGGTAGTGTCTCGGGCCATAGCCCTTTGGCTTCCTCGAGTTTCTTTTTCAGTATGTTCAGTATTTCTTTGTTGGAGGATTGTGCTTGGACGTTGGCGGCATGGTGATATGGCGTCGAGAGTATTCACTTAATATTCCATTTGTCGAAGAACTCTGTCGTCTTCTGGACGATGAATTGTCGCCTGTTGTAGAAGCTAATCTCTTTGGGAATGCCGAATTGGCAGATGATATTCTTCCATATGAAGGAGATGACTTCCTATTTGCATATTTGGGCATACGCACCTCCTTCCACCAACTTGGAGAAATAGTCAGTTAAAACTAACAGAAATCGTACCTTTCATCGTCCCGCTGGTAGGGGACCGACTATGTCTATCCCCTATTTAATGAAAGGCCATGGGTAAGTGAGTGAGTGGAGGGGTTATCCTGGTTGATGTATCATGGGGGCATACTTTTGGCATTGTTCACATCGGCGACCGTCTTATGCAGCCTCCTTCTTCAGAGTGGGCTAGTAATAGTCGGCCCGTATTATGCAGCGCGCAAGGGCGCAATTACCTGTGTGGGCACCCCAGTGACCTTCGTATACCTTTTCGAGTACTTCGCCAAATGTTTTTTGTAGAACTCTTGATTTATCAGGCAATATCAGGCGGCCTGTATGCGGAGCTTCTTTGCTTTTTTTTTTGTCGAGCGGGAGTGTCCCATCCTGCAAATAGGACACAAATTGGTTGCGCCAGTCCCAAGTAAACTTTAAAGAGAGTACCTCAGTGTGATCAATGGCTGAATGAAGGAGGGTGACCACACTTTCTTTGTTGAAGTTTTTAGTGGATGCAGCCAATTTTGCTAGTATCTCTGCGCTGAAAACGGCTACAAAGTCGGCAAGTAATTGCGACTTGATGGCATTTCTTGGGTGATATGAAATGTCGTGCTCGCTGAGCTCTATGGCACATCTGGCGAGCCTCCCTGATAATTCAGACTTATGTAGGATACTTCTTAGGGGGAAGGTCGTTACTACTTTTACGGGATGGCACTGAAAGTAGGATCGGAGCTTCCGTGAAGCTACGACCAAAGCCAGAGCTATCTTTTCAAGGTGTGGATACAGTGTTTCAGCGTCCACTAAATTTTTACTAATATAGTAAATAGGAGATTGCGTACCTTCATTTTCGCGAACCAAGACTGCGCTGACGGCGACCTTGGATACGGCCAGATACACCAGCAAGGGCTCATCTGGATTTGCTTTGGCTAGCAGTGCAGGAGAAGATAGCTATACTTTCAATTTTCTCAGAGCTTCGACACATTCTTTTTTCCATTGTAACCCATTGTCCTTTTTCAACACATTGAAAAATTTATGTCACTTGTCAGAGGATCGTGAGATGAATCTGGATAGGGTGGCTATTCGCCCCATCAACTTTTGTATCTTATTTTTGCTGTTCAAAATCTCAGGTATTGCGTCTATCGCCTTGATCTGATCTGGGCTGACCTCGATGCCTCTTTGTGATACGAGAAATCCTAAGAATTTTTCTAAGGCTACGCCAAAGGCGCATTTATCGGGGTTCAGCTTCATTCTGTACCTTCTCAATATCCCGAAGGCTTCTTTCAGATGGTCGATGTGGTCTACCTTCCTAGTCTACTTCACTAAGCATATCGTCGATATAGACTTTCATGGTTTTACCGAGCTGTTCTTTGAACATTATAGTGACCAGTCTTTGGTACGTAGCTCTTGCATTTTTGAGCCCGAAGGGCATTACTTTGTAGCAATAGCTTCCTTGGTGTATGTGATGAAAGTCGTTTTCTTCTAGTCCTCCTCGGCCATCATGATCTGATTGTAGCCGGAGTAGGCATCTAGGAAGCTCAACAGTTCGTGTCCCACAGTGGCGTCGATCAACTTGTCGATGTGGGGCAGAGGGAACGAATCTATAGGGCATGCCAGTTCAGTGTAAAATCCACACACATTCTCTACTTCCCATTTTTTCTTTTTGACCATGATAACATTGGCGACCCACTAGGGGTACTTCGATTATTTGATGGAACCGTTGGCCAGTAACTTATCTACTTTCTCGCTGACCGTTTCATTGATAACAGCGTTAAAATTCCTTCTCATCTGTTGCACAGGCGGGTGTAATGGATCATCATTCAGCCTATGGGTGGCGATGTCTCGTGGGATTCTCGGCATATCTGAATGGGAAAAAGTAAATAAATCTGCATGGTTAGTTAGAAATTCACGATAGTTACTTGGGTTGGTGAGACCGTGCCCGATATAGGATTTCTTTGTAAGGTTGGTGTCATCTAATTAGACTGGGTCGAGATCTTCGATCGTTGCTCTACAGGCCTCCGCGATGTCGGGATATCTAATGGTGTCCGTTGTCGGATCGACCTTAGTCCCCGACACGGCTGATTGCTATGCCTATGCACTCGCCCCCTTTAGCTGTTTGGTGTGGGTGTATTCTTGAGCTATTTTGTAGCATTTTTATGCGGTGCACAGCTCGCCTAGAATGTTGAATACTCCCCGTAGGATAGGGAATTTGACCACTTGGTAAAAGCTTGAGGGGATCGCTTGCATGGCATGTATCCATGGGCGTCTTATGATGCCGTTATACGCCATTTCCTGGTTTATCACGTGGAAAGTTGTTTCCAACGTGACTCCTCCTGCTAAAACTGGCAGTGGTATTTCTCTAGATGTCCGTTCCATTGCATTGTTAAACCAGTTAGTGATATGCAACACAGTATTATCTTATCCTCGGGTCCCATTCGTACGAGGACCCTCTGATGGATAATAAAGGCGCCACTTCCGTCATCAACCATGATTCTTTTAACATCTTTATCGGTGATACATAAACAACAACAACTAACCAGTATACTCCCACCAGGTGGGGTCTGGGTTATCGGTGATACATAAAGTGATAACTACAGCGTCGTAATGAGGAAAGACAAACTGTCGGCATCGGACTTATCGAAGGTGATATTGTCTTCAAAGTCGTCATACCGTTCATGAGCGATGGTGTGTTTTAGCTTGTGCATGGTGGTGAACTTGACGTGATTGATCGCCAAGTAGTCGCCGCCTCCGACGATCATATTTATCGTGCGTGCTGGGGAAAGCGGCTTTGGCGTTCCATGGGGTTGTTCCCGTCAGCGTGCAATGTTGGTTTTCCCTTTGACACTGATTAATTCCCCCAGGTATCCCTGGTTTAGCATTCTGACTACCTCTTGCCGTAGGCGTATGCATTCTTCGGTCTTGTGTCCCCTTTCTTGATGGAACTCACAAAGGACGTTTGATTTCCTTGTGGTAGGGTCTGATTTTATCTTTCGTAGCCACTGCACTTTGGTGCCCAGCTTCTTCAGTGCGTACACTATTTTTGAAGGATACACGCAAAAGTTATGGGTGGATAATAAATGGGGCGTACCTCTTTTGTTTCGGAGTGGGGCGATGTGCCGCTCTAGCGTGTCCGTATGCCTGGGTGGAGGCTGATAAAGGATCTGATTTAAGGTTAGTGTCGATCTTTATTGAAGCGTGGGAGTTGTTCTCACCGGTCCTCATTGCGTCGATCCCTCCTTATTATCGAGTGTATCGTTGTTAGTCGTTGGGTCGGCCCATTAAGACCATCCTTGTCCGATCGTACCTCAGCACAGTATGCTTGTGGATTTCCTCCCACGTGGTAGGGGGTATTTCATAAGGCGGTTCAGAAGTTTCTTAGTTGCCCTCGAACTGTCCCTGTTTAGCCCATTCTGGAAAGCAGCGACTGCCATACCTTCCGATACGTTTGGCAGACTCATCCTTACCCCGTTAAACCTGGCCAGGAAGTCCCTGAGTCCCTCCCCTGTGGTTTGCCTAACGGCGAAGATGTCGTTGACCCTTTCTTGCGCTTTCTTTGCACCAGCATGGGCCGTGACTAATTTATCCTCCATTTCTTCGAACGTTGATTTGCCCTATATAATAGCTGAGAGTACCATGTTAGGGACCCTCATGTCAATGTCTCCCCAAACTTCTTCAGTAGCACCATGGTACCTATTCTTTTGATAGGTCGTTGCCCTTTACGGCGGTGACATAGTGGACCAGATGGTCCTCGGGATCTGTGGTTCCATCGTATACCCTCAAGTAGGGCGTCATTTTGAAGGTTTTTGGGATGGAGTGCGGTACAACTTCTTCGGTATACGGTTGTTCAACGAACCTCCCCATGTCGCATTTTGGTAGAAACTTGGGAGTACCGGGGATCTTGTCTACCCTCTCCTGATGTTCCTTCATTTGGTCGCGGAGTACTTAGTTTTCATTTTCCATTTCCTCTATTTTCTTACGGATGGATGTGAGAGTGCTATAGTTGGTTTGCACATCAACGAGCCCGTTATTTGGTCATACAATTTTGGGCTCACCCATGGCAGCAGTAATGTCTACTGTTGGTGTACACCTGAAGTTACTTTGCAGTGACTTCTCAACCAAGCCACATAGGGTACTTGTTAGCCATTCTTCCAATAGCTTCTTGACCACCGAGGGTGCTTCCTTAGCAGTAGATGTTAAAACTAATTTTTCATTCAAGATTGTTAGATCTTCGGATGGGGAAGGGGAGATCTCTACGCCTGATGTGGTGCTAAGGGTTGCATTCAAGATTCCTTTGTCATCGGCCTCATTGAGAGGACCCAAGAGATTGGCTGTAACACCCACTATTGTTTTCATTCTTGTGTTATTTTTGGCCATTTTTTGTTTTTGTGTGGTGTGTAGAATGATTGTCGGTTGTTCTCTAGGTGCAAACTATGGTTTTAATTCTCGAAATACCCACAGATGACGCCAAATTGTTTGGCTCAAAAGTTATTGATATACTTTGTAAGCTTAAAAACAATCAAAAAATAAACGAGGGTAAATCGTAATCAAATATAATGTGACTATTGATGAAAAGAACGATCTTGTTATTATAGATCTGAAAGATAAAAAGATGATATCAGCTTGAGAGCAAAAAAATCGTTAGAGATAGAGACATAGATAGATAGAGAGAGAGAGAGAGAGAGAGAGAGAGAGAGACGAGAAACGTTGTATTATTCGAGAATAATCATGATTCCCCTTTACAGTGTGAAGGTCTCCTTTATATAATAGGAGACCTTCCTCAAAATAATCAAAGAGGTACAAAAGTAGGTAGCGTCTTCTTAGTGAAGACGCTGATTATTAAATGATGCCACTTTTGTCACCACGTCTAGGTCATGCCCTTGCTCTAGTCGACGTATGCTCAAAAGCGCGCCCATTAGAGTAGAGACGTCTAGGATCAAATTTGACCTTATACAGTAACCACAGTTTATTTGTGCGTAATATTTCCGATACTAACAATAAAAATGCATCTTCTTCTGCTTATATGGTTGAATGATTTCTTTGTGGCATGCTAGAATAGGACATGTTAATATCGCGTATATAAAGAAAATCAGCCGCTAGGATTAATATCTAGCTTGGACTCAAATATTGTTAACAAGTATGAAATATGTGCTGAAGCTAAAAGTACTAGAAAGACGTGTTTTTTCATAAATAGAGAAACTAAATTATTATCCTTGATTCACACTGATTTAGGTGATTTAAAGCAGACTATGACTAGAGGTGATAAAAGATATATGTGACTTTTATTGATGATTTTTCTACATATACTAAGTTGTATTTTCTTAGAAATAAAAATAATGCATTTAATGCTTTTATTTCTTATAAAATTGAGGTTGAAAATCAACTTAGTAGAAAAATCAAGAGAATTAGATCTGATAGAGGTGGAGAATATTTATCTTTAAATGATTTTTGTGAAAAGAATGGAATGATTCATGAAGTAACTCTGCCTTATTCACTCGAGTCAAAAGGAGTAGCTGAAAGGAAAAATAGAACATTGAAACAGATGACGAAATCTATGTTAGTTAGTTCTAATGCTTCTGATAATTTGTGGGGTGAAGTTATTTTATCTGCATGTCACTTACAAAATAGAATACCGCATAGAAGAACTGGCAAAACTCTGTATGAATTGTGAAAATATTGTAAATCTAATTTGAAATATTTAAACGCGCGGGGGTGACTTGCTAAAGTTCTTTTACCTGAACCTAAAAAGAGAAAATAGGTTCTAAAACTGTTGATTGTATGCCTATTGGATATGCTAAACATAGTGTTGCATATAGATTTCTTGCTTTAAAAAGTGATGTGCTTGATTGCAATACTATAATTGAGACAAAGAATGTTGAGTTCTTTGAATATATTTATCCACTATCTGGAAAAATTTCTAATATACCTGTTGAAATAAACAATAAAATTACCTCTAATGAGGAACTGAGAAGGAGCAAAAGCCTAGGAAAGAATATTTTTCTTATGGAAATAATTTTCAAACTTTTCTTGTCGATAATGAACCGTCAAATTATTTTGAAGCTATATCTTCTTCAGAAGCTAATTATTGGAAAGAGGCGATAAAAAAAATTGATTCTATTATGAAAAATAATACATGGATTTTAACTGGTTTATCTCCTGGTACAAAATCTATTGGTTATAAATGGATTTTCAAAAGAAAATTTAATCTTGATGGATCTTTAGATAAATATAAAGTTAGTAGCAAAAAGGATTTTCTCAAAAAACAAAATATAGATTATTTTGATATATTTGCACCAGTGATTAGAAATTCATCTATTCGAGTTTTAATTGCCTTAGCTTCAATTGATAAGCTTTTTATTTACCAAATGGATGTGAAAAATGCTTTTCTAAATGGTGATTTAGAAGAAGAAATTTATATGGTTCAACCTAAAGGCTGTGTCATTCCTTGACAAGAAAATAAATTGTAAACTAATTAAATCTCTTTATGGCCTTAAACAAGCTCCTAAGCAATGGTATGAGAAATTTGAACAAGTCTTACTGAGAGAAGGTTTTTCTTCAGTTGAGGTGGATAAATGTGTTTATACTAAAGTGATAGATAATGATTATGTGATAATATGTCTATATGTTGATGACATGCTTATATTTGGTACAAATTTAAATATTGTGCAAAGTACAAAAATTTTTCTGTCTGCTAATTTTGATATGAAAGATTTGGGTGAAGTAAATACAATATTGGGAGCTAAAGTTACAAGGAGTGAAGAGAGAATAATGTTGTCACAAGAACATTATATTGAGAGACATCTTAAAAAGTTTGAATATTTTAATGTCACATCTGTGAGCACTCCTTTTGATGCTAACTCTAAGTTGACAAAGAATAATGGTGATCGAGTTGCTCAGCCTAAATATGCTCAGATTATTGGGAGTCTGATGCATTTGATAAATTTTACAAGGCCTGATATAGCCTATGCTGCGTATAGACTGAGTAGATATACTCATAATCCCATAAACTAATGAAATATTTGAGAGGAACCATGAATTATAGTATCCTATATAGTGGATTTCCTTCTACTTTAGAAGGGTACAGTGATGCAAACTGGATCTCTGATTCAGATGAGACAAAATCCACTAGTGGTTATATATTCACCCTTGGTGGTGGTGCAATATCGTGGAAATCAACTAAACAGACAATCATTGCTAGATCAACTATGGAATAAGAGTTTGTAGCTTGGAGTTAGATGGTTCTGAGGCTGAGTGACTAAGAAACTTCTTAGCTAATATCCCTTTAATAAATGATGTATTGCCTCCTGTGATCTATGCATTGTAACTGTCAAGAGGCAATAGCTATTGCAAAGATTAAATCTTATAATTGTAAAAGTAGACATATGAAATTGAGACATGATGTCATAAAACAACTGTTGAGAGATGAAATAATTTTCATTGAATATGTGAAGTCAGAAATATTTGGACGATCATCTTACTAAACCCGTTGGAAGAAAATTAATTCTTCAAACTTCAAAAGATATGGGGGTTAAGACAGATATGTTGTCAATAGAGATGGTAACCCAACCTATGTGATTGGAGATCCCATGAAGTAGGTTCATATGGGTAATAATAAGTCAATATTGACACTGGTGCACTGAATGAGAGTTCTTGACTGCTACTAATTGAGAGGCTGAGTTATAACTCTTAATGAAATTCATAGTCCTTATGGATGATGTATTTAAAAGCAGTATACACTTGATGAATTCACCTATATGAGAGTGGAGTTGCCCGTTCTTATGATATTTTGGCCCACTCTCTAGAGCTCTCATGAATAACCAAGCAAGCGCATGGCCTATTGGGCGCAAAACCGCATCGAACAACAAAATTACCGGAGGTCAAAATGTGATTGATAAAATCTCCGATTTACAATAAGAATTATTGGTTCATATAAATATTATATTTCACCAGTAATTTTATGAGTTAAATTTTATTGGTCTAAGTTTGATTCATAGTCCATAAGACATCAAACCTATTACATTTGGACCATGCAAATACAGCAAGTCAATTCTTTCATTCCTTTATTCTTATCCTATAAATTTTGAAAATATGTGGGGATTGTGGTAGTATTTTCAAAATAAATGAGTAAAAGTGTTATGCCTTATACCAAGTGTCAATATGCATGTAAAGAGTTTTTATATGTGGCAAGCCTTCTAGAAGCTATAGACAAATGACTTATTTTGTCCAAGTGTCATCTTGCACGAAGGAAATTTAACAAGTAAAACATTTATCTTGTGTAGAAGCTTTCCTTAGACCTATAAATAGCCATGATTAGGCTATCATTCTTCAATCATCAAACACCAAAAAAGCTTATCATTAGCAAAGAAGAAATTTTTCTATCTTCTTTCCCTCCTAAGCCCCCCCCCCCCCCCTTCTAATTTCTTCTTCTATAATATTTTAATTGGCATAGATATTAGTTGCTCTTTCTCTTCCAAATTGCTTGATTTATTATTTAATTTTGCTGATTCCTGTATTCTCTAAATAAATAGAGATAAGCTTGTTTAATCCTGGAAAAACATTTCATATTGCTAAAATAGTTTCTTCGGACAGTGCCTAGAACGACTCAAGTCAGTTGGTGTATTTCCACTCACAAATAATTTATTGCAGTATTATTATCGTTATTTTTCGGTGTTATTTCCGTGCAGACTGAGGGATAAGAGGCAAACAAAGTAGATGTGCCCATAGGCAGTTCTTGAGTTCATTCCAGCAGTAAACAGTAGAAATGACTTTCAATAAAGCATTTCATGAGAAAAGGACTCGCACCAATCCCATCTTTAGATATAGTTCAAATGAAAAAGTGGCACAGCAAATTTGAGAATGAGGATCCGAACCATTGCAATTGGTGATTGGTCTTCATAACATTCATCTTTACATTCAGAAGCTAATTCTACTGCATATGCAGCTCTTATAATCTAATAAGAAGTTCGCAAAATTCACTAAAAAGCATATCAGTTCCCCTTCACTGCCTGCCTATCAGTTCGCAAAATTCACTAAAAATTCACTAAAAAGCATATCATTTCCCCCTCACTGCTTGCTGAAGCTGATCCATCAACAGATGTGCCACTGATTTGTATCCCATCTCCCTAGCTGTTTTGTCCAAGATCCAATAATGAAAACATACACAAGAATTAGAAAAATTCTCAGTGCACACTAAAAAAGCAGAAACAATGAGCAAACAAAACCTCAAGTAAACTAGTGACCATACAACAACAACAACAATCTAGTTTAATCCCACAAGTGGGGTCTGAGTAGGGTAGTGTGTACGCAGATGTTACCCTACCTTGGGAGGTAGAGAGGCTGTTTCAGATAAACCCTCGGCACAAGAAGATGAAAAGAGAAAAGAGAACAGAAACTAGTGACTATACAGACCTCTGAATATGGCGATCCCAGTTGGAGCCATCTTTCTCTTCTTTAGGCACAATGAGCTAGAAAAACATAAATACACATAAGCAAAGAATTGATCCACGAGCAAGAAAAACCAAATGAAATTTGCCAGTATCAATATCAAAAGAATGTAACTTCATCATAAGCACCTACTCATGTTCTATATAACCACCAAAAGTACCTGTTACATATCCAATATGGATTGATGCCTTTTTCTTCAGTGCAATGAGGGCATACCCATCCTTTATTTGCTCTCACCTCCTCCAGTTCTAAAAAATTTTTGCACAGATTTAGTACTTAACCAACATTCATAAGTAAGAAGACAAAGATCAGTGTCACAAAGTTTCCAATGGTGGGCCTTCTAATAAATAGAACAGAATAGTATTAGTGCAATAGAGTTACATACGGTCCATTTTAAGTGGTCAGAGTGCCCTAGAAGCAAATCTATTTTAAGTGGTCAGACTACAACATGAGTGATCTTCAGCTTAGAACCGTATGATTGCATAACCGTTAGTGCCTAAAAATGCATAGCTATTGCCTCACCTTCACCATATCGAACCTTAAGACAACCTCGGCAAAGAACACCGTTGGTAGAATGACAAATTGAACAATCTGTCTTGCCTGTATATATTGGAAATGTTTTACAGCTCATCAGTCTGTATATAAACTTGTAGTACCACAAAGCACAAAATAATTCG
The DNA here is from genome assembly GCA_034376525.1 of Nicotiana benthamiana. Lineage (NCBI taxonomy): Eukaryota > Viridiplantae > Streptophyta > Magnoliopsida > Solanales > Solanaceae > Nicotiana > Nicotiana benthamiana. Next base: position 140,264,556 of record CM067329.1, on the reverse strand, counting down.
TAAGACTAACCTAAGCAAGGTTGATCCGTGTCCAAATCACCACATCGTTTACAGTCTTCTTCACCACACAATTTCTTTTGCCTGCATTATCGCAAATCATCATTTTGAACTGATTCCCGTGTTATAGATTAGCAGTTTTATGGTACATAAGGACAAGTTGAGCTGACATAGATGTAAATTCAAGTTCAAAATTCACGCTTCCTAGCAAAAACTTAACAAAAGGTCTTGGGGGAAGTCCCTCAATTCATTGCACATTGAGTACCAAAAACTCGGATTTGTAAAAGGATACATTGACAGTATTTTAACTTATTATAGCAGGTTCCGCAACATTTTTACCAAGTTCACAGATTAGTGTTTATAGCGGAGATTTATCTATCATTATATTGTAACAACAAACTCAGTGTAATCCCACCTGGGGTCTGGTGAAAGTAGTGTGTATGCAGACTTTACCCCTACCTATAGGAAGACAAAGAGGTTGTTTCCGGTAGACCTCCGGCTCAGGAATCTATCATTACTTTATAAGTAACTTTAATTGTGTGAATAATTTTATACAATCACTGCACAAAATTTAAACTCTTTGCAAAATGAACGCTAAAAATTTGCAAGGGTATTAGAGAATGAGTATAAGACCTGCAAAAGTGACAGCAAATACCAAAAATAGGGTCATATATAGTTCCCCTATCTTTGCTGGAGCAACGCCGAGACAAAGCTTCCGGTGTAAGGTGCGGTATTAAACCATCTTTCACTCTCAACAGAGGTGCATTAGCAGGTCTCTTCTCAGTATCATCTTCAACATCTCCTTCTTCGTAAAGTGCCAATTTCCCTAAAAGCATTACAAAACAAAATACAAAAAGGATACATCATTCTCATATCAAAATCCACAATCACTCTTAACAAAAGGGAGAAAAGAAACATAAAAACGGACTTTTTGCTGGTGGAGCAGAGTAGCAGGACTTCTCAGTCAAGCGATCTGAACGGCGCAAGTCTAATTCCGGAGGGATGTTGCCTTTCAATCGATCGGAACGGCGCAAAGGAGTAGAGAAAAAGTCAACTTTGTTATATCTTTTCTTCTCCGATTGAGGTTTAGACGTGATAGTTCGAAGCTCTGCGATGGTTTTTTGAAGTCCAAGACCAGCCAATCGAGCCTGTAATTAAAGAAAATCAGCTATAAGAATTCACATTGATAGAAATTAGACACTCAAATTGAAAGAGAAGAGACCTGGTTTTCCAAAATTCGGGCATTTCGCAGTTCTTCATAGTCAGTTTTCATTCCTAGCCTTCCCATTATGGCACTTTAGGGTTTCAAACGGCGATTTGCTTCCTCTTTCTTCTTCGAGATTGCAGGCTTTCTCAGTTCTAACGGATACCTTGGCAAGATCTGAACTTTTTGGAATTTGAAAATTGAAATGGGAAAACGACCGTTGATATTGTACAAAACATTTTCGAATTGTGTAGAAAGACCCCCTCAAGTCTTGAATTAAGAAAATGGGACGTTTTATTCAAAATAAGGCCGGATTTACCCATGTACTTTTCTAAATAGTATATAAATCCCTAACCTTATACTTTCGGTCTAAATACACTCCCTACTGTTACCAAAGTGAACAAAAATAGTCAAAATTTACCCTCCTTTCTATAGTTTCCGTCAAGGTGAACAAAAATAGTTACTAAATTTACCCTCTTTTAAAATATCCGTCTAAATATAACCTCTACTGCTACCAAAGTGAACAGAACTACCCCAAGTAATAACGGCTGTCCATCGTGGCACCCCGACCTTAGGGCTGGGGATATATCGGGCAAAATTGATAGTCTGAACCAAAAAAAATTTATTGAGTTATTGATTTAACGGTTCAATAACGATATAGTATTATTTTACTATTGGGTTATCGGTTTAGGTCTTGTTTGCCTAATTTTATTAACAGTTTAACCATTAACCTAATAAACTTTATAAAAAATAATTTTACACTTAGGTATATAGATTTTCAGGTTCTCCCAATTCCCCATCTACTGTTTTAACTCTCCCAAATTTGTCATTCAACACGTAGAGAAATAATATTGTAAGGTTTATTATATTCTTTGAGAGGGTTGCAATTTTATCATATTCTTATACAGTATATATTATCCTTCATTACTTCTTTCCTCTAGAATCTAGATTGAGTAATCTTATAGAGTAAATCGATAACTGAAGCGATAACGATCGATAACCGATGTCTTTTCAATTCGGTTATCGATTTAGCATATTTATAACTCGATAACCGATATATAAAACCGATAACATTCACTACCGAATCGAACCGACCAATACCCACCCTTACAAACACCTCAAAATTATAGATGTGTTATTTCTTTATTAGCCATTATATAACTAGTTATTCTTAATGTAGAGACAATATTTATTTGGGATCTCACTTTCTTTTTGACTTTTTTCCCTTTTCCTCTTTTTCTTCTTCTTCACTAACAAATATGGTACCTAGCATTCCACTTGTCAAATTTGTCGTATGACTCACAAAAATAAACTTTCCCCATATTATAAGATCAAAGCCATACGAAATTTACTATTCCTAGGTTAGATCATGAATTGGCTACTAATGCTACAAATTATATTTCCTAGCACCCCAAAATCAGGCAAGACAAACCATTTCAAATATTAGCAAAATCATTGCATTTGAGGTGAGGAACATATGAATTGAAACGAGGGGCTGCTGTTTCTCTTATTTAGTACAAGCAATTTCATGCCATCAACCATATCTTGAATTACTAATATTTTAAGAGATTTTTTGTGCATGATGGGTATGTCCTCCTCGTGCACTCCAAACAAAATGTCGGAACTTCAATTTGATATAATCATATGATTATTAAAGGCACTCCACAACCTATGAGTGCTTCCAACAAAATAACTCAACAATGCAATTATGTTTCCAACAATGCATAATGTCCGCCATATATACGAAAAATAGGCAACATGGTGTACAAAGCATTTCATATTTAACGCAAGGTCTGGGGAAGGGTTGCACTTTTAGGATGTAATATAGACAATCTAGCCTAATGCAAGTATTGAGGGCTGCTTGCACGACTCGAACTCGTGACTTATAAGTCATACAGAAACAATTCTACCATTGTTTCAAAAACTCCGATTCTTCCGCCATAATATGGAGCAGGAGTTAATTGCTTGTATGATCACCCAAGCTATGAAACTTACCAAGTAAATCACTTTTGTTTGTTTAGAACAATAAAATTATTCATGTTGGCAGAGTTAATTATCAAACAAAACCACTCTAATTTCTAGCCAGAAAAGCTATTTCTCTAAAATCATCTTCAACGTCCCTTTCTTCCGAAAGTCCCAGTTTCCCTAAAAGCATTATCTTTGGGGAAAATCCACACTCACTCTCCTATCTATATATCCTTAGGGTAGCTCGATGCACAAAGTATTGAGCGTTCACGCAAGGTTTGGAGAAGGGCCATTTTCGAAGGGGTGTAATATAGACAGTCTACCTTAATACAAGCATTAATGGTTACTTTCATAGCTCGAATTCCTGACTTATAGGTTACACGAACACAACTTTACTATTGTTCCAAGACTATATATTAGCACGGCAACAAAAAAAAAAGAAAAAAAAGAGAGACAATAGACATAAGTAACACACTTTTTGGCTTTGCTAATTGCTGGTAAGTCCAAGTTGAATTATCATTAAGCACCAACAAAATAGACTACAACAAGAAAAACCTAATTCTTTCTCTTTCCCAACTAATTAAATCCCAAAATAAACCAGGAAAGAAATACTAAAAAGCATTTTGGTAATGCAGAAACATCAGCAGCCTTAAAATAATATCCTACACCCATTTTCTTCACATCATCTTATCTGCTAATAATATTACTTCAATCTGCTATTAATCTTAATGCTCTTGGTAATGCAGAAACATCAGCAGCCTGTTGTTTTTTGTTAATGTTATAAGCCTGCATCTTGTTTTGGTATTCAGCCATCATTTCCTCAACCTTTGCTTGATATGGAGATTATGTTTTTGAATATTTGGTTTGTTATAAGACAAGAGGGGTTGATCCGATGGTAAGCAACCCTCACTTCCAACCGAGAGGTTGTGAGTTCGAGTCTCCCCAAGAGCAAGGCGGGAAGTTCTTGGAGGGAAGGATGCCGGGGTCTATTTGGAAACAGCCTCTCTACCCAAGGGTAGGGGTAAGGTTTGTGTACATACTATCCTCCCAGACCCCACTAAGTGGGATTATATTGAGTTGTTGTTGTTGTTGGTTTGTTTTATTAGAAATTGATACACATTATATAAATTTTAAAATTAAATACTTATTTACTATGCAGAGGAAGAGCCTCCCAGTGAGGCAACATTGCTCTCCATAGGGTTTGATACAGATCAATCTATCGAAGGAGGTCTTTATGTGTAAAGTGATCGGGGTAAATTTGTCATTTTAATATTTTTATACATGTAATCCGTCCGTTTCATATTGTTTGAGGTACTTTCCTTTTTAGTCTGTTCCAAAATAAATGATACATTTCTAAATTTGGAAATAATTCAACTTTAAACTCTTCATTTTACCCCTTTTGCCCTTAGTGAGAAGCTTTTATAGCCACACAAATGGTATGACCCCACAAACCTTTTACCCCTTAATATTTTAAGACCACAAATTTTAAAAGTCTTCTTTTTTCTTAAACTCCATACCGAATTAAACTATCTCAAACAATATGAAACGGAGGGAGTATTAGTTAGTCCATCTTCTACCTTGCGTAAAACAATACACAATTTGCTCATAAACCCATTATAAATAGGTTTGACCCCATTAAATTAGATGAGATATGATAAAATTGCGAATCTGAACCCATAAAATTCAAATCTTGAATCTGCCTCTGCGCTTACTCTTGACTACCATGGTGCATAAGACCAAGCCAATCAAAGGATTGTTTTGCCATTGGGCAAACAGTGGCCCACTTATACAGAGGCAAATATAGGGTGAGTGTTACGAGTTCGACTAAATTCATTACTTTCACTTCAAGTTACGTATATATACGAGGAAAAAAATTAAAATATATACTTATAATAAAATCACATTCATTCTAAACTGACTACAATAGACTTGCACCCTGCAAAAATATGTTTAAAATGGGCAAGATAAAGTACTCAGACATGAACAAAATCACATAATTTCAGGTGAGGGCAAAAATGAAGTGAAATGAGGGGACCATATTTCTCTTATTTATTATAGTACTTCATCAACCATATCTTGAGTTACTAGTTTTTAAAGAGATTTTTTTGGTGCATGATGGATATGTCCTCCTCGTGAACTCCCAGCAACTTGCCGGAACACCATTTAATAAAATCAAATAATTCCAAGAAAATAATTCTTACCATGTTTCTGTGTTTCATGGCAACTTCCTTGTTTTTTAATCATACAGTCAACTGAAATCGGCTTCATTATTCATGTCGGCAATAATATTTTGAAGAGTTAGTCTTTCTAGAGTTTAAAACTTATGGTTGGTAGAAGAGTCGAAAATTCAAGTTCTTCACCTATCCATGCCAACAGTAATGAATTTGTCCAAATTCCAGAACACAGACAAATCAAGAACTTCACATCCATTATTATATAGTTCAATAATTGAATGAACAGGGTTATGCCAACAAACAATGACGAGCCAGTGAAATCACACAAGTGGGATCTGGAGAGGGTAGTCTTACCCTGCTCCGGAGAGCAGAGGGTTATGCCAACAAACTAGAGAAGAATTTGTAATCCCAAAGGAAAGACAGTCTTTCTTTCAATTCTGGTGTTCTTTACACACAATCAGATGATTGCTGATGTACATTTATTCGACTAAGTAAGAAAAAGCTAACAAAGAATGAATGAATATGAAAGAATTAAAGAATGAAGTTAGAAACTTTTGCAATTAACCTCTAAATCTCTCTATCCTGAAAGATCTCATGTCCTCTTCTCTAATCTGGAGTTTGAGAAACTGGATTAAGTTGCTCTTCAGATCATCTGCTTATATCTGGTTAAAGCGACAATGTGAGAATTCAATCAGGCAGGGATTGAAGGGTTCTTTTCTCTGGTCCATAATACTGCTGCTTGTAACTGCATCAAAAGGCTATTCTTCCTTTCTTTTGCAGATTGTGCGGCACAACGCCAATTCGTGCACTTTAAGTCACCAAAATTTCTCTTAACAAGGTTTCAAGGCTCTTTCTTTCTCCTTTATTTATGTTGATTCTTGGCTTCCCACCTCGTTGAGAATTCTGCTGGATAGGCGCCCCTGGTTCCTCGTCCACGGTTCTTAAAAATCTTGAGGTTTCTCCTTCATTTGTTTGCTAGCTGAAAGCAGCAATGCTTATTCTTTTACCTTCACCAAACATTGGAGTTACATGACCATTTCCCATTTCTTCATTGAACATCTGCTGCTTGGCTTTGGTGCTCATTGTTGCTTCTTCACTGAACATTGAGTTTGCTACATTACTAATTTCATCGAACAAGGGCTTTGTTCTTGATTCTTGATTGAACTTTAGCTTACCTACAAGGCTAATTCTTAGCTCTTCGCAGGTCAAATCATTAGCTTCTATGCTGATTCTTGGTTCTACACAAAACATTGGGTCAGATACAGCACCAACTGTCTGTTCATAGGAATCGAAAGCGCAAGTCTGAGGCTCTTCTTCTTCTTTGTTTCTTTTTATAAACTTAGAAGCAAAGACATCTAAAGCTTCCTTCATCCATGAATGCCAACATACTTCCCTTGCTTCACTAAATTTCAACTGCAAAATGGAATCAAATATTAATCAGGATATAATATCCAACTAAAAAAGTACACGAATCAAGCCGATTCAAGATCACATTAGCTTATTAGATAGGGAGATTTGAGACATACCCATAGGCGTTTTCGGACAGTTTTCTCAGGCCAATCATCAAGTTCATCAGTGACAAGCAAAGGAAACATGTGTCCCTCATGAAATGTGCCTTGGCTTTTGCTCTTAAAACTCCAAGTACCTAAAAATTCCTGAACCTCAACCTCACCAATAACCCCAGATTCCTCAAAGGTTTCTCTTAAAGCTGCATCTTTTAATGCCTCATCAGTTTCCCAACCGCCCTGTAATTTCATTCGCAAAGCAAAAAATGTTAAACTTCACAATTAAAAGAATATTATCATTAATCCTAATATGGGAAACAAAAACAACAGACAATTGGATGGAAACTGTACCTTAGGAAACATCCATCTTGGACTTTTCTGTGAGCTGATCAATAAAAATTCCAAATCATCAATTTGAGTCCCTTGAACTGTAGATGATTGGTTGGTTTTTCTGTATCTGTACGGAATGCATCTGCACCATTGGTAAAATTGACACAAAAGTCAGATCAATGACAATTTGATCATTGATAATTCAACATACCAAGAAATTGATTTGAAAATTTCTTTTTTTGTATCAAATTAAGAATTCAAAACAACCCCACATTAAAAGTTTTCAACTTTCTTCAATTTAAGCCAAGAAAATGAAGGATTAACAGAGAAAATTATAAGAATAATAAAAAAGAATACACACCCAACAACTTGACGACAGCCATCATTATATCTCTGCAAATCTCTACCAGTTCGTGAGATCATAGACAAGGTCTTTGTCATTGCCATATCAAAAGAATTCCAAAAAAAAGGAGATGGAATATATATACCAATATAACTATAAATCTAGGACTGCAAATTAAGGTCGTTAAGGTGAGAGAGAAAAAGAAAACCCAATTGGAATTAGTCTGTATCTAGTTTATAAAACAGGGGGAAAAAGAGCAGCTATTTTCTGGGATTAGATCAGCTTCCTTAATAATTTCAAGAAGCTAAAAATACAAAGAGAAGAGACAGATTTTAGTATTTTCTATGCGTGTGGATAATATAATGAAAGCTCTGCTACAACTCTGTGCGTCCACTCCTTTTAATAGGCAAGGGGAAGATAGTGATTTATAGAATTTTCCCAATGAGGGGCCTCTTTGGGGCTGGGTCAATCATTATTTTATGCGTTTTGTAATTTTCTTAGAAGGTCGTGTTAGTAATCAATAAAATGTTATTATGGTTGTTGTGGGGTGATGACTAAAAATAGGTCTCCCCCCACCCCCACCCCCACCCCTCCTGTAAAATATACTTATATGCTGACGCGTGAGGAGCCGCTTTCTATCAAACTCATAGTAATAAAGAGAAGGGTCTCAACTCTCAACTTGGGTCGCACTCGGTATTTGTGACTAGCCAATGTACTGCTGGGTTCAATAATTTTTTTTTTCAATGAATGACTGCACGAAGTTATTAAATCAAACTAAGCAATATTTGTCAAAATAATAATAAATTCTTGTAATAAAACTATAATTTTATAAAGAAAAAAGACAAGAGCAGTATTGTACTAATAAAGTAAGCATTAGAGCAAAGGAAAAACTAGAATTGAGAGGGTTGTAGTGCATAATTTAGACAAGGATTCAAACCCGTGAACAATCCTTTACTTTGAAAATCATAAATCACTGGACTGTCTCACTAACTATATTAAGGGTATTCAAAATATATATTAATACCAATATAAAATAATATTCATTCTATATACATAATATCATTTTCCAACGAAAAGTATTCACTTGATTACTCTTGGGATAGTGTGGCTACACCACTGTTTCTAGGTTTACGATAATAACTCACACTCGATATTTGTACTAAATAAATAAATAATTAATTAATTATATTTATACATAAACTTTATAGCTTAATTATAGTTAATTAATATACATTTTCATCTCATGTTAACTATATATGATTATCTTCAACACCATAGTACTATTTAACGTAAACACTGAAAGTGTATAAAAAATTGAAAATTTTGTCCTCCGTAGTAGTTAAAATTACTAACTAGTGATATAAAGTTTTGTATGTTAATCCGGTCATTAGATTGTTTTCGTGAAACAAATTCATAGGTAATGATTGGGTAATACTCAAATTATTCATATCCATGTCTAAATTATTTGGATTTAATGCTTGTCGCAGCTGTACAAGCAGGTATACTGTTAAGTTTTGAGCTTGTCGATGTTCCACCATCCACCCATGTGTTGTTGCAATTTGAGGAAGTTTAAACACTTGCCAAATTTGGCATGGGAAAAGATAGTACTATTCAGTGAAAGAAAGAACAGTGAATTTAGCAAATCGATCATTGCATCTGAGAAGGTGTATGGGTTCGAATTTGATTGATAACTCCTCAAAGTTAACACAACCAACTACCAGGTACTTACGAGTCGATACAAGAGCACGACCCAGGAGTAGAAGGAGAGACGTCCTCGCATCGTCGTCGGTTTTTTTATAGTAGGTACTTCTTAATTTAGTAATATCAGTAATGCACAACTTAATACGAGAAATCAAATGTATTTATTTTGGAAACAAAATCTTGTACTAATGAATTTTTATCTGATGTGGACACTATAATAGTAAAAAATTTCATGTAGTACTGAATTTTTATTGACCACTAAGGCACACCATTAAATGCAGAAAAATTTTCATTACTATTTTTTTTAATCAAAACACAAGTAATCCCTTAGATGTTGACTACAAAATATTGCATAGCAATCAGTTAGAGTTAGTCACCTTTTGGGCCTACTGCAATTCAATTTTGGGAATAGTAGAAAATCCAAGTGTGCAATTTGAAGCAGATGGTCCCATGGTTTTCTTTTACGCCAATAAACGACATTTAAGTATCCTAATTAAACCAGGGGGGAAAACGACATTTACGTTAGAAATTACCTTGTTGATAACTTTGAGTACGTAGACAGTGATGAAATTAAGTAGTAAATGAGATAAAATTAACACGTTGGGCACACAGAAAATTGGTTTATTGCATGCAATGCGTGAGGATAAGACCATAGCTAAAAACACGCAAATAACGTATAGCAAGTTGGACACAGAAGACAACTTGACTGCATAATAAACAAGAACACGATGCTGACTTAGCTTGAAAGGACAAGATCGCCAACATAAACGCCAAAAGGTGTCTTTGGTGGACTTAGCTTCTTCTTTTAAGTCACAAGCAACTTGTCAAAAAGCGAAGCCATAATTTAAAATTTTGAAGCATACAAATTAAGTTATTAATTAATAATATGAACATATTCAACCTATTGCTAAGTGAAATATAAAAGTTATTAAAAGAATACATCAAGTTTTTAGAATAATCTATATTACCCATAACAGATAATCACACCAAAAACAATGCAGGTTTTCAGAAAAATAAACTTTGCATGTAATTCAAAACTTGCATATAGAACATGATATTTATCCTTATGATTTATTCTAATTATTTAATTAGACGTGAGTAGGCTCTGATACCAATTACTGGAATATATATCACAACGAAAGCAATAACAGAATCTTATTCACGTGTATTCTAAACAACTAGCAGGTATGGAGATTTTAGGATTACCTCTAGAAGCGTAAACACAACAAATCTCTATCGTTCTCCAGTTCCTCGGTTGAAAAAGCACCAGCAGCTTTCCGCAGTCTTCTACTATGTTACCCAAGTAATAACCGAAAATAGAGAATTTTGATTGGGTAAAATTCTAGTAGAAACCGCAGTCTGAATTGTGTCAAAAACGTCCAGCCCCTATATATATATATATATATATATATATATATATATATATATATATATATATATATATAGCTGCCTTTTTTAGGTCAAAACCGTTTTCAAGACCTATTAGGTTTCCTTCTCCCACTAAGGGACGGTTTCCACATTTTCTTTCTCATTTAGTAAGAGTTTCCACTATTTCCTATTATTTAGGCACAGTAGGGACCACATAATTTAATTAATAAGGCTTCTTATTATGATATTAATTTCGAAATTCTGAAATTATTTTCCATCATAATAAATCACGAATTATTCCACTGAAAATTCGTAATTGCACTCCTCAGTTCAATTTCGAAATGCTTCCATAAAAACTTATATAATTCTCCATGTTAAGATTAAGATATTAATCAATCAAATTAAATTACTGACTATTTAATTTATCGATTACTTCTTTTAGACTTACACTTAACTTATTTCATGTGTCGGATACAAAATTCACCGGCCGGGTTTACACATGAAAACTTATAAGCTTTCATAAAGGAGTATCATCAATCTCAAAATCGAGACATGGATTCCATCAACTAATTATTACTTCGCCAATGTATATCAATGTTATCCAATTTACCAGACTTATTGACTCGCGAAAGAATCTCGCCTTTTAATAAATCAAAACAACAAGTGACACACACAGCTAATAATAATTATATCATGATTAAGAGTATAAGTACATTAAATGGACTAGAGAAATTATTTTATAAAGTCAGTATAAAATACTCATCTCTACTTGATCCGTTAAATACATACAAAATGTATTAGCACAAGAAGTTGGAATTAAACCATTCCCATAATCAAGATAAATTATATTTAATCTTGTGCTACAATCATTCCGATAATTTGTCCAATTCCATCATTAGATTGTGAACATTAACTTTTATGTCTTATAAGAACCGATGAGTTAATCTTTCGTGTATAAGCTAAACTCTATACACTAAATCATCTACTATGTAAGCAATAGATGCACAAACCAACACATAATCTATTTAAAATAAAACTTTATTAAATTTAAACAAATAAATAAATAAGTGTCCATAAAAAATATACGCATGGCTTATACTATATTCTAACGAACCACTGCTTTACAGTCGAATCTTTTTTTGGAAAGGGCTGTCCTCGAATTTCTTCTGACTTCTTAGTTGCGAATTATGGTGGTGTTAACCATTTTCTAATCGAATTTTCCTTTTGAAAAGGGCTCTCTCGAATTTCTCTGACCTTTTAGTTGTGTGTTTCACACTTTCTGGAAAATGTTGATAACTCTCTCTCTTCTCGAAGTGAATTAAGAGAGGAAAGTGCACTCAATCAATTAAATATTGACCTTGCCATTATTCGGCCCACATTTTCTTAGAGGACCTAAGTCAACAATTAGCCCACTGTTAAATCATCTGCGCCTATTATGGTCTGTTTTTCTAGAACAGACGACTAGTAGAAGCCCAACTAAATCACGTATTCTAGCTCCGCCATTGATTATCATGACTCATGTATGTAGGGAATAGTGAAGACTGAAGAGGTAAAGGTTTTTTGATATTTCATCAGCTTTGCAGTTGGCACATGATGTGTCGTTTTTTCTCCCCTTGGTGAAGTATCAATCCATAAAGAATCAATGCTCAGCTTTGGATTCGTTAATATCAACAATAAAAGCTATCATGTGGAATTTGATGGTGATGTTAATCATAATGGAATATATACCACAGCGGAAAGCAATAACAGAATCTTATTCACGTATAATTTAAATAACTAGTATGTATGGAGATTTTAGGATTACCTTTTGAAACGTAAACACAACAAATCTATGTTGTTCTTCAGTTCCTCGGTTAAAAAAGCACCAGCAGCTTTCCACAGTCTTTTACTGTGTTACCCAAATAATAACCGAAAATAGAGAATTTTGGGTGGGCGAAATTCTAGTAGAAACCGCCGTCAGAATTGTGTCAAAAACGTCCAGCCCCTATATGTATATATATAGGTGCGTTTTTTAGGTAAGAGCCGTTTTCAAAACCTGTTAGGTTTCTTTCTCCCACTAAGGGACGGTTTCCACATTTTCTTTCCCACTCAGTAACAGTTTCCACTATTTCCTATTATTTAGGCACAGTAAGGACCACATAATTTAATTAAGAAGGCTTCCTATTATGATATTAATTTCGAAATTCTGAAATTAATTTCCATCATAATAAATTACGAATTATTCCACTAAAAATACGTAATTGCACTCCTTAGTTCAATTTTGAAATTCTTCCATAAAACCTTATTTAACTCCTCATGTTAAGATTTAGATACTAATCAATCAAATTAAATTATTGACTATTTAATTTATCGATTACTTTCTTTAGACTTACACTTAATTTATTTCATGTGTCGGATACAGAATCCACCGGCCGAGTTTACACATGAAAACTTATAAGCTTTCATAAAAGAGTATCATCGATCTCAAAATCGAGACATGAATTCCATCAACTAATTATTATTTCGCCAATGTATATCAATGTTATCCAATTTACCAGGCTTATTGACTCGCGAAAGAATCTCGCCTTTTAATAAATAAAAAAAAACAAGTGACATACACAACTAATAATAATTATATCAGGATTAAGAGTATAAGTACATTAAACGGACTGTAGAAATTATTTTATAAAGTCAGTATAAAATACTCATCTCTACTGATCCGTTCAATACATACAAAATGTATTAGCACAAGAAGTTGGAATTAAACCATTCCCAGAATCAAGATAAATTATATTTAATCTTGTGCTACAATCATTCCGATGATTTGTTCAATTCCACATTAGATTGTGAACATTAAACAAAAACAATAACAACAACAGTAGAGCATTAGTGCATTAGCAATTTCAGTAGAAGTAGCATTAGTAATAATCTGAACAACGGAAACACAAATACCAAAATACAATAGCATATGCAATAGTATCATACATTAAACACAAATCACCTATGAGTAACCATGCTGCCCCACCCCCAACCCCGAAAGAAGCGGACGAAAAACTCTAGGGGCCCCTATTTAAAATAAAACTTTATTGAATTTAAACAAGTAAATAAAATAATTGTTCATAAAGAATACTGTAACAATACGCATGGCTTATAGTATATTCTAACAATCTCCCACTTAGACTAATAACCATGCATCTACAATTTTGATACACATTCGTTCTACATGCTTATCAAAAGTCTTCTGTGGTAAGCTCTTAGTAAACGGATCTGCCAAGTTGTTCTCTGGCGCAATCTTGGTGACCACTATATCTCCTCTCTGCACTATAGGACGAATTAAATGATATTTACGCTTAATGTGCTTTGCCCTCTTATGGCTTCGTGGATCCTTTGAATTTGCAACTGCACCACTATTATCACAGTAAATTATAATTGGCGCTTGAATCGAGAGAACCACACCCAACTCTCTCAGGAAGTTACCAAGCCAAATTGCCTCGTTGGCTGCCTCAGAGGCTGCCACATATTCGGTTTCCATGGTGGAATCAACAACACAAGTTTGCTTGATACTCCTCCAACTTATGGCTCCACCTCCAAGAGTAAACACATTACCTGAGGTAGACTTTCTAGAATCTCTGTCTGATTGAAATCCAAATCAGTATACCCAATAGGTACGAGGTCATCCGAATGGTAGATCAACATGTAATCCCTAGTCCTTTTCAGGTACTTGATTATATGTTTAACCGTCGTCCAATGCTCTTTCCCAAGATTAGAATGAAATCTGCTAACAACGTCAACGGCAAAGCAGATATCAGGCCCAGTGCATAACATAGCATACATGAGGCTCCCCACAGCTGATGCATAAGGGACCGCCTTCATCTTTTCTATCTCTTCATCAGTCTTAGGAGACTGATCTTTAGATAGAGAAATTCCATGTCTGAAAGGAAGAAATCCTTTCTTGGAATCATGCATGCTAAACCTGGAGAGTATTGTATCAATATAAAGACCTTGGGACAAGCCTAATATCCTTTTCTTGCAATCTCGCAAGAGTTTGATCTCAATGATATGAGTCACTTCTCCCAAATCTTTCATATCAAAATGTGTGGACAACCATTGCTTAACTGAATTCAACATGCCCACATTATTTTTTATGAGCAGTATGTCATCTACATATAATATCAAAAATGCCACTTTGTCCCCATCCCACTTTTTATATACACAAGATTCGTTAAGGCACTGATCAAAACCAAAAGTTTTAATCGCCTTATTAAAACAAGTGTTCCATGCCCTATATGCCTGTTTTAGTCCATAAATTGACCTTTTAAGCTTACACAACATGTGTTCTTCGCCACTTTCTATAAAATCGCCTGGTTGCATCATATAGATGCACTCATCAAGACTTCCATTAAGGAAAGCTGTCTTGACATCCATTTGCCAAATCTCATAATCATAATGAGCAGCAATAGATAAGATAATCCTTATAGACTTAAGCATGGCTACCGGCGAGAAGGTTTCCTCATAGTCGATCCCTTATTTCTGAGTAAACCCTTTCGCTACAAGCCTTGCTTTAAAAGTTTGTAATTTTCCGTCTACACCTCTCTTTTTCTTATAGATCCACTTGCATCCAATGGGTTTAACCCCATCAGTTGGTTCGACAAGCTCCCAGACCTGATTATAGTACATAGACTACATCTCTGATTTTATAGCAGCAACACACTTATCGGCATCCTTATCATGTAGTGCTTGGTCGTAATTGACAGGTTCGGAGGTAGGCTCCTCAGGGATCCTATCATATGATTCTCCCAAGCGTATAACGAACTGGCTGTCTTATTTCTCTCCCACTACGACTACGCACTACATCAGTTGCAACTACATCACTTTGATTTTGTGGTTGAACCACAACATCATCAGGAACCTGAGTGTCCATGCTATCCACAGGGATATCAACGACTTCTTCCTATTGTGCAGTCTGCTCAACATGACTCCCACTACTTTGTGGTAGTATGACTTCGGCACTTGTTCTTGTGGGACATTAAGTCCATTGACATTTCTCCCACTACTAAGGTGCAATGGTATGTCAAAATCGACTTCAGGGGTTTGGATATGGTCGTTTTGATTTTCAGATGACCGAGTTTCCATTCCTTTGATAAGTTCCTGTAAAACGAGTTTACTTCTACGAACATGGTTCATCAAATAGTCCTCTTCTAGAAACTTGGCATTTGTGCTAACAATTACCTTTTTCTCTTTAGGACAATAGAATAAACCACATTTTGTCCCTTTTGGATAACCTATAAACACGCATACATCCTTTATTGCCTCCAATTTATCTGTTTTCCCCTTTAGCACATGTGCTGGACAACCCCAAACTCGAATATGTCGCAGACTAGGCTTGCGCCCAGTCCACAATTCTATAGGGGTCAAGGGTACTGACTTTGAAGGAACTAATTTCAGAACGTAATTCACAGTTTCTAAGGCATGTCCCCAAAAAGACAAAGGCAAATCGGAATAATTCATCATTGATCTAACCATTTTCATAAGAGCCTTATTTCTTCTTTCAGCTACACCATTTTGTTTTGGAGTTCCAGGTGCGGATAATTGAGATGTAATTCCACATTCTAATAAATAACCAATGAAGTGCGTAGAGAGGTACTCCCCACCACGATCAGATCGTAGTGTCTTGATATGTTTATTAAGTCGCTTTTCAGTCTCAATCTTGAATTCTTTGAACTTTTCAAAACATTCAGACTTTCAACGCAACAAATAAATATATCCATATTTTGAGTAATCATCTGTGAAAGTCACAAAATACTCAAAACCACCTCTTGCTTGGACATTCATTGGACCACACAAATCAGAATGTATTAACATTAATCTATCACTTACTCGATTTCCTTTTGAGGGGAAACTTCGTTTTTTCAGTTTTCCTTCTAAACAAGATTCACAAGTTGGTAATGCCTCCACTTTCAATGAACTTAAAGGTCCATCCTTGAGCAGCTTGAAAATTCTGTTTAGATTTATATGACCCAAATGCAAGTGCCATAAATATGTTTCACTCAATTCAAAAGAACGTTTTCTCTTACTTGGTAAATCAACATTATTTTGTTCTTTAGGTGGTAACGGTTTAGGAATAGAGTAAATAACAAAAAGACCATTAGTCAATGTACCCGAAGAGAGATAACGCTTATTGTGAGTAATAACACATTTATCAACGTCCTGACAATTAAAATCATAACCATCTCTCATAGCGCTAGAAAATCGAAATTAAATTCCTTCTAACGGAAGGTACATATAATGTGTCTTTTAAAGCTAAAACTCTACCACTACCAAACGAAATACTAATATTTCCAAATGCTAAAGTTGGGGCTGCTGAACCGTCTGCTTAATAAACATTGATTTCTCCTCTACTTAGCCGTTGCGTTACCTGAAACCCCTGCAAATAAGTGCAGATATGATTAATGGCTCCCGAATCTACAGACCATGACATGGTAGAAACAACCGCTAAAAATGTTTCAACAACAAGTAGATGTAAATCACATGGTTTATTTTTCAGCTTGGCCGGATAAGTTGGACACTGCTTCTTATGATGCCCGGGCTGCTTGCAGTGACAACACTTGCCCTTAGCCTTTTTCACACCAGCAGTCACGCCACCAACAGAGGGTTTTTGAGCCTTTTTCTTTTTATGCCCACCTCTCGGCTTAGAAGAAGAACCTGCCTCAAAATTCAATGCCACGGGAGGAGCTTGGGACTTGATAATAGTCTCTGCCGACTGCAGCTCATTCAGCAATTTCACAAGGGACAAATCCATTTTGTTCATGTAATAATTTAGGCGAAACTGCTGAAAGCTGTCAGGCAAAGTCTGCAGGATCATTTCAACCTGCGTGTCCTTATCAATGTTAGCTCCAAGGATCTCCAGTTCATTCAGAAGACTCATCATCTTCAGAACATGGTCCCTTACCGATGAACCTTCAACCATTTTGGTATTCAGAAGGGCTTTCGTGGCAGTCTGCTTAGCCACACGATTCTGATCTCCGAACATTTCTTTGAGCTTTTCCAGAATGTCATAAGCAGACTCCATCGACTGATGCTGATGTTGCAGAACATTCGACATGGATGCCAAAATGTAACATCGCGCCATCTCATCAGCCTATTTCTGGTAAGCCTTTTATTCATCATCTGTGGCATCATCTTCAGGTTTTTCTGGAAACACCTCATCGAGCACAAATTTATACTCTTCAACAATTAGAACAATATCCAAATTTCGTTTCCAATCAACATAATTTGGACCCTCAAGTTTGTTTTGGGTAAGAGAATGGCAGTAAGGGGATTGAAAGCAGTCATTGTCAATCTAGGAGACATTAAATATTTAAATAGATCAAATCAGTTTGTATTATGAACATTAGAATTCAAAACACATTATATATATACAATATATGCATCTTGAACAACAAATTTCGATGGGAAAGAAGCTTTCTTGCAATATACATATATAATGACAGATTTCACTCCATAAACTTAAACATGTCATACTCAGATGGAGAGTAAATTGTTAATTTAAGCCAAGTGAATATCAACATTCAACATATATTAGTTCCATTGAACCAATATGCACACTCAAATGGAGAGTAAATACAAATAATCAATGACTAGTATAACATAGTAACTATTCATAATATTTTTATCCAATATGGAAGAAGACCTACGTCAACGTGTAAAAATATTATATCACTAATTTTAAGCACGGGGACCAAGGGTTATTGATCCCCACAATTATTGGAATTAAAAACAACTAACAAAGAATTTCAGAATTTAAAAAAAACAACAAAAACTCCATCTAAACGACCCTGAAAGCCCAAAAACGACTTTACTCATGAAATCCATGAGTATTGCTCATTGGGTCGTTTCGCATGAACCTTCCAAATTTCAGATCAATCGGAGTTCGTCAACTTTTTGACCTCCGATTTTCTGCCATAATTCGGCAAAACTTGCTTTTCCATTTTAAAATGATAAAATTCAACTTTCAGAAGCAACTTCTTTATTCTACTCGCTACCGGTTTTGGGCCTTATTAATCTACAATAATCGATAAGAAAATCACTGCCGCTGTCAGCTACAGACCCAGAGTAGGACCTCCCAGGATCTGTTCGAGGTCAAAGTCGATATTTTCAGGATCATGTCTCGCTTTGATCCAGAGCAAGTTCGCCACCAACCGTAGCAGCACCATCCGCTAAAATTTGTCCCTTTTTAATGCATTTACCCCGAGGAACCTGGAGTTTTTGAAGATTCTCTTTATTCCCACCTCAAGCTCGATTCAAGATCATCGAGAGGTAATATTCATTCATTGAATTTACAGGCCAAAGATTTATCATCTCTATGGGATTAAATCCCGAGTTATTGCGAAGTAAATTACTATTCGTTCTTTTTTGTCTTTCGGCGAATGTAGCCTAGTAAAACTGCGCCGTCAAAAGGATTTGGGCTTCTGTTGTATGAAAATTTCTCTTAAGGAATTCACGATTTTGGTCTACTCCTAGAAGGTAGAAGAAAAAGAGTACACATGTTTGAATATGCGCTTATTGGTTGCCTCGTTAAAAACCTTGCAAAGAAAATCCAGTGGGACAAAACCTTGTAAGGGAAAAAGAGTGCAACGCGCATTAACTCCCCCTGAATAGAGCATCAATTCACATCCTTGAGCATTTGCATTCCAATCTTGTGCACCATCTTCAAAACGATCTTTTGTAGAGATTTGATAAATAAATCAGCCATATTGATTTGAATAAATATTCCGCACCTTGAAACTATCATTCTTGATAGATATGAACATCTTCATATAATGTCGTGGAACGACTCTTCAATATCTCCACAGAGGTATTCTCGATGCCATCATGCTTATAGTTATAGCAAGATACATATGTACACAAGTTGCACTTAGGATGTGGTACTTCAGGACCAAGAATTGTATATGCTTCAAGCAACTTCAATCTTTCATGGATTGACATATAAGTTAAGTCATATAAGCCATATAATAGACTTTAGATGCATATCAAGTTTTCATGTCATGCTAAACAAATAAGATATCGAAAACTGATTACACATACCATTAACTTTATACTTTCAAGTATTTGAACTACATGTCCAAAACTACATGTCTTTCATATGAAATCAATTCTGCTTGAATTGTATCTCTTCCATTTAGCCAATATTTTGTCTGTATTCGACAAACATAAGATCCTCATCGATATTTAGCGCTATCATAGATGTCGTCGGCGAACATTTTATATCGGTTACAGTAAATTTTCATAAAGACATAACATGGGGATCTCTTTATTCATATATTCAGGTACCTGAATCTCTCATGAGATTTTATGAAGTGTTATGTCATGTGATCTTCCAGATCACTTGCCTCCCATTATGATCACTTTGATCATTTGCTCATCTTCTTTATTAAGAAGTTATTTTGAAACCGATTTGTCTATATGCTTTAAGCGTATCAAAGACTTTGTCCTTCTAGGACTTAATATGAGCATTTGCAGTGAGAATATAGTTACTTTCTTTGGGTCAGCAAATGCGTATAGCATACTTTGCAATATGTTGCAATTGAATTATCCTTTTATGAACTTCAGGTTCATATTATGATATTCGAGGATCTATATATACAAATGATAATTCATCCCATGTAACCTTTTCTCAAGTGTTTATCATGTCTCCCCCTCATGTTAGAAAAGCTAACTTGTTTCCTCAACTTTAAGAGTCCATCTTTGTGCATTATGGTGTTAATAAAAATATACACCGCACATCAATAATAATAAGATGAAATTATTTGGTTCCTGACCCTGAACCACTTGTGAGGGGAGAATATAATATACTCTCGTATACAACGTATATCAAACTGATATATATAACTTTGTTCTCATAAGAAACAGTTTAGCTATTAAGTGGAGGCACTCAATAATTATCTTGCTAAACCAACTATGATATAAACCAACTTATCAAGATGAACTATCTTGAATAGAAAATCTGGAAATTATGCTCGAAGTTATATTACTGAGCAATTTACCTCGCAAGCACCGGCCAGACTGCGGGTTAATAACAATCGCACATGTAACCATATCATAGATGCATCATATGTGGTATACATGGCAGGTGAATGGGCCCATATTCACCTTTGATATTTCCATAATTTATGGGATTCAACCCGAACTCTTTAGTTGGTCAATTAATTAATGAGAACAAGTAATACAAGAGAATTCGTAAAGAACTTTCTAGTTCTTTAATATTTACCCATGTGAATTCTCTATTACTGCACATCATACTTAAAATGATATGGCTAACCCGAATGCCAACTGAATAAATTATCAATATTGATAAACTTCAAATTTACACCATGACATGTGCAATTATCAATAAACTTCAAGTTTATTATGATATGGGTTTTTACATCAATAAACGTCCACTTTATTGTAGTATTCTTGTGTAGTACAAACTGGAGAATAAAGCGGGTAGTTTTTCACATACAAATTATCCCGCTACAAGTTGTAGTAATAGAAGATATCAAATCTTTCCTTTATTTATAGTCTCAATATAATCAATCGCTTTCGCATATACTTTGGAAACTGAATAAGTTTCTTTGAGACTTACTACAACACAATACCTTATTGGTAATCAACTGTGTTTCTCCAACATAGTAATAATTGGATCTTCTAGAGCTCTCAATTAATTTTGTACTACCACAAATTCATCAACATCCATGTGGTGAATATCTCTTTTAAAGAGAAAGTTATACCATTATGGTCATGGTCAAAATTATATGCAAGATATGTTTCTTGCATTATCGTTGTCCTTTAATAATCATATTTCCAAAATATTTTGGCGTACAATAGGTACGTGACCAACGATCATTCATGCCATAATAATGACATTATTTTCATATATCATCTCAAACCTCCTTCTAGGGGTGAGTGTTCATGTTCATATTCTTCCAATAATGAATATTTATTCGTGAATCAGATGTTGTCACATTCACTGCGGGGATATGTGATTTTGTTATCCTTTTCAAATCTGTAAATGCGTCTGGCATTTGATTTGCTATTCTTTGCAAATGGATAATATTTTGCACATCTTTTTCACAAATAGAGGTATGTGGATCAAGATGAGATAATGATGCATTTTTCCACAAAATTTCCCGTTTGGTTTCACCAACTTCTCCCCCTAATTTTGGGAAAAGTGTCTCATCGAATTGACAGTCTGCAAATCGTGCAGTGAATAAATCCCCTGTCAATGTTTCGAGGTAGCGAATAATGGAGGGCGATTCAAACCCAACATATATTCCTAACCTTCTTTGCATACCCATTTTGGTGCGGTATGGCGGTGCTACAGGCACATATACTGCGCATCCAGAGATTCTTAAATGGGATATATTAGGTTCATGACCCAAAACTAATTGCAACGGGAAATATTTGTGATAATTCGTCGGTCTGAGACGAATTAGCATTGCTGCATGCAAAATGGCGCGACCCCAAACCGAAGTGGGCAGCCTCGTTTTCATGAGTAAATGAGGTATTCAAGATTATTCTCATCTATTGTCTCAACATGATATCCATTTTGAATGATATCTTAAAAACTCAACAAGTCCCTCTTAGACTTGGAGAGAACATTGCATTCTCTATGATATTGTTCCTTTAGGCAGAGTTATAGTTGTTCTTCCGGAGCCTTCAATCAATTCACTACTACCAGAAATTATAGTAATATCTGCCTTACACATACTTAAATGAGAGAAATATTTCTTAAATAGATTATTTTGTGTGTATATATAATGCATATAACGTATATTAACAGTGTTAAATGCCTACCCTGTGACGGATATATAACATTGATTTAACAGTATACAAGGAATAGTCTTAACTGTGTTGTGATGTAACTGTAATATTGCGATATTCACTAATATTAGTGCACATGCTATAATTGTATAAAATAACTTGTGACAGTCAAGTAATGTCAGTCTAATATTAAAAACAATGCAGTAATGTGAGAACTTATATTGAGCGTATTGTACTGCATAACATTGTTGTAATGGATTTACAATATGAAAATGAAGACAACTTAATAACAAAGCTGTAATTAAAAAAAAATTAAACATGTCAAGTGCAATAAGTAAATAATTGCATATCACAATGTTGAGTGAGGAATAAATAATGAATATGAGTAGATGAATTACAAACATATAAAAGTTAATAACATTGTAAATAGTTATTATAACAATATCGCCCAATAATACATAATTAAAACAGTTAACATAAACTGTTGTTAACATTTTGCCTCATGTACAGTAAGAATTATATTAGACTGTTTCGCACTAATTAGTCCACCATGCAATCTATTTTCCCCTCACGGTGCTAAAAGAAGTCTGTCACATTCAAGTGGGTGATGCCAATATTATTGTTAGAGACACAATTGGTTTAAGGGCCTTTACTCTTTAGAGATGCTTGATAAAGCTCAACCAAATGTCTTGGTACACGGCAAATTCTTGACCAGTGCCCTTTTCCACCGCAACGATAATATATAGTTTATGAACTATTTGCTTTTGGATTCTCATCATATCGTGCTTGTGGCAGAGTGACCAACTTCAGGTTGTCATATCTCTCCTTTAAGCCATTCCACAAGATAAGTGGATCTTTGACTGTGATATATTCAATTTTTCAAACCTTCATCAAGGTGATGGCGCAAGAAAATCAAGGCCTTTGCACAGTTTCAAACCTTCATCAAGGTGATGGCGCAAGAAAATCAAGGCCTTAGCATAGTCTTGGGTGGATGCATTATTTCTGTCTTTAATGGCGTCTCCAAGACCCATTGCATCCAAAATGGATTTCAGCATCCAACACCCATGTCATGTAGTTCTTGCCCGAAATTTCAAGGGCAACGAACTTTCTTTTCATAATGTCAGACATAATCAAAGCCAAATTAGGAAGAGAGAAATACCTTAATTTTTCTCAAGAAGATTCTTGAGACGGTAGAGTCTTGTGCTTTTTAGAATCACGAGCACGGAACAGAGATCGAAATCTCGAGTTTATGTTTCCAATCTTTCTTTCACGTTTTCTTTTTCTGTTTTCTTCCTTTTCTCTCTTCCGTTTCTGTTTCTTTCTTCTTTGTTTCCAACGTATTTATTTCTTTAGTTTTTCAACGTTTCCTTTTCCTTTGGTTTTTTTTTTCAGTTCGTTCTTTTCTTCTTTGGTTTTTCAACGTTTCTTTTTCCTGCACAAACAATATTGTATGTTTGTGTAATATGAACAATATCAAATATTAAATCTCAAATATTAAAGTGAGAATTTATAGGAAAAATGAAAAAGACACTCCCTGGACAATTGAAGTAAATTGATTCACATATAAAATACTCGAGCTTCCACCATCAACGTAATTGATTCTATGTTTGCTTATCTCGGTTGTTTAGAGACTCGTGCTGATAACGTGTTATGAAATAATATAAGAACAAGAACAATAGAGAGAAAAGTAGAGAGAGGAGTATTCTTATTGATACTTTGGGATGGTTTACAATAGAATAGAACCCCTATATTTATAGGGAGGTGGTGACTTAGCCACCAAGTAGTAAACCCTAGAATCTCTCTAAATATAGACATTCACCTTAAATAGAGTTCTATTTATAACACTACTTGATTTCTCTGTCCAAATATTTTAGCCTATTCAAAAAAATGTTAATTTTTTATTTAAAAATAATTTAATTTTGAAAATTTCTCATTTTATTTATAATAAGATGATTTACAACTACATAAATATTTATGACTTGTTTTAAATTAGGCAGAATAGCTTAATAAATACTTCTACTTATCTCGTTTTGTCATCCCGGTCCCGGGACTCCACGAAGTTTCATCCAGGCACTTGTAGTCTTCAAAATACATAATTTTAAACTCCTCCGGCCTCGCACGTTCTTCAAACACACGATGTGGATGACACATTATAGTCCACATCAGATTTTAAATGATACATCATTATTTTTAAATTTTAATTTAAAATTTTAATTTTTTTCATTTTTCACTTCTCCCTCACCCTTGACCACATACTATATTTTTTAGAGCAGAAATAACACAACCATTTACCTCTGTTACCGGCAGCAGCTCCATGGTGGACAACTAAAACCCACCATTTTTTAACTTTTCATTATCCATTACCCTTTTAGAAAATTTTACCATTGAAACTCCTCATCATTGGACTGTTTTCAGTCCAATTTTTTTCAAAAATAGTGATCGAAAAAAATACAGGTTCCTTCGTAATAAACATTTAAGAGGCGTGATGTAGCCGATAAAACGAAATCCATATGCCCACATTCTATATTGTACACTTCAAAAACTTTCAATAAACATAGATCTAATTTATCTCAAATACATTAATGGTGATTGCTCTTCAAAAAGGATTGATTATTTTTTTCTTAAATATTAACTGAAGATTTGTGAAAATGGGAAGTCCGGGAATAATAGAAGAAAAACAAAAAAGAAATAGAGGAGGGGAATAATAGGAAAGGAATAAGGGAAGAAAGGGAAAAGAAAAATGGAGGAGGGGTGAGAAAAAACGGGAAAGGGGAAGGGAAGAAAGAGAAAAGGAAATGGGGATAGGATGGGGCCCGGGAAAAGAAGAAAGAATGGAAATTTTTATTTTTTCTTATATTATTTTTTTCTTTTATTTTTATTTTTCTTTTTCTTTTTTCTTCTTATTTTAATCATTTTTAGTCTAACTCTTTTATACTTACTCTCATTATACGCGTGAAATTCACGTATTTTGTCCAACTCACTCATGAAGTAGCAACATATGCTTGGTTAACGGTCAGAGGGGTTTAAAATAATGTATTTTGAAAACTACAAGTGCCTGGATGAAACTTCGTGGAGTCTCGGGACCAGGATAACAAGCGGGATAAATAAAAATGTTTATTAGGATATTCTGCCTTTAAACTATAAATTTTAAATATCTTTCCTTTTTAAACTCATGCCTCCCATAAATTGAGACGGAGTGAGCAATTACTTTGATTAATTAAACAAAAAATTAAAAATGAGAATATTGAAAAAGTCAATTTTCGTCGGCATTCACACGCTATCGGCCGATTATTACCTACCGGTCACAATAATGGAAGCTTCACGAAATTGAAAAGGGCTCGCCCACAAGCCGAGCAAACCCAACCGCATAAACTTCTCAATCCGTCTAGAGCCATGTCACCAGCAAAATACACGTAATACCTCATCATAAGTGCATGTGAAGAAAAACAACTTCCCAAATTCCGGAAATTGCTTTCTTAGAGTAGTGAATTATGCTTCACTAGCCCAAGACTCACAACCACAATTGAAGAAGAACGAAGAAGAAAATATAGCTCCAAAAAATACTAGAACTAAAAAAAAGTGGAAGACTTACTTGAATAACTTGGAGAATACTTTATTAACTCAAGAAGACTTGGATTTTCTTTTTTGGATGATGCAAATGTGGAGGAGGGGGTGGGTATATATAGGATTTCCACCTCCTCAATGGACGGTCATGATTTATTTAATCCTACGGTGGAGATTCGTCTTCTAGAATACTCCACACTTTTCTTACAAAATATCTAGATATTTTTATCACCTACACTAATCTAAAAATATCTCTCCTAACTTCTACAATATTCTACACTATTCTATAATTTTCCAAAAGTTACACTTTAATTTTAACACTCCCCCTTAAAGTGAACTTTTGGAGACAAGTCCAAGCTCGCCACGGAGATCCTCGAATGGTCCTTTGGAAAGAGACTTTGTAAAGATGTCTGCAACGTTATCATTACTCCGAACCTCCAATGCTTCAATGGTACCATCTAGAACCTTCTCTCGGATGAAATGATGCGCAATCTCAATATGTTTTGTTCTTGCGTGACACACCGGATTAGTAGCCAACTTTATAGCGCTTCGATTGTCACCAAGAAGTTTTGTAGGCTTATGATTGGTGAGAATACATCCCCAACAAGCCGACGAAGCCACGTGCATTCCTGAGCAGCAAGAGTAGAAGCCTTGTATTCCGCTTCAGTAGTAGAGAGCGAGACCGAGTCTTGCTTTTTACTGCACCAAGAAACACATGCTGAACCACAGGAGAATACATAACCGGAAGTTGATCTTCTATCATCTAAGTCACCTCCTAGATCAGCATCAGTGAACCCAAGTAGTGAAAAATCAGCTCCTTTCTTGTAAAGAAGTCCCATGTCATATGTTGAGTTCACGAATTTCAATATGCGCTTCGCCGCTTCAAAGTGAGGTTTCCGTGGCTCTTGCATATAGCGACTAACAAGTCCAACAGAAAATGAAATGTCTGGCCTTGTAATAGTCAAGTAGATCAAGCTACCAACAAGAGCCCGATAAGGACGTGGATCTGGTAAAAGCTTTCCTTCATCAAGCCTAATTTTTATGTTAGGCTCAAGAAGAGTAGAGCAATGCTTACTTGTGTTTATTCCAAACCTGTCCACAAGCTTCCTCGCATAGCTTTCTTGTGAAAGAAATATTCCATCTTTCACATATTTCACTTCCAAACCAAGAAAGTGACTAAGCTCTCCCAAATCTTTCATTTCAAATCTGATCGAGAGTTCAGCTCGCAGTTTTGCAACCTCCTGTTCGTTATTACCTGTAATAATCATATCATCCACATATAGTAGCACAATCATGTGGAGCGTACCTTGCTTCTTCACGAACAGGCTAGAATCTGAGTCTGATGCAAGATAGCCACAAAATTGCAACTATTCATCAATCTTTCCGTACCATGCTCTGGGAGCTTGCTTGAGTCCATAAAGCGCTTTCTTCAGCTTGCATACATAGTCTGGATGAGTAGGAGAAATGTAGCCCAAAGGTTGTTCCATGTAGATATCCTTATCAATCTCGCCATACAGGAAAGCATTCTTCACGTCAAGCTGACATAGCTTCCACCCAAGTGATGCCGCCAAGGAGATCACAACTCGAACTGATGTCATCTTCGCCACTGGGCTAAAAGTCTCCTCATAGTCTTCTCCATAAACTTGAGAGAATCCTCGTGCAACCAGCCTTGCTTTATATCTATCAATGCTCCCATCTGCCTTCTTCTTTAGTTTATACACCCACTTGCAAGATACCGGCTTCACATCCTTGGGCTTTGGCACAAGATCCCAAGTTTCATTTTTCACAAGTGCGTGCATCTCCTCATTCATAGCTTCTTCCCATTCCTTAACACCTTTTGCTTCATTATAGGAAGAAGGCTCATTTTCATAAATAGGACCGGCACTGAAGCAATGATAGATGCTTACCATGTTTCCATCTCGATAGCGAATAGGTTTGATGACTTTCATTCCATATCGAGTTGTTCTTTGACCATTTGTCTCCTCCAGGTTGATATTTTCCCTTTGTTCATCCACGCGAGAAGTAACCTTGCTCCCCCTATCACCAGAATCTCTTGCTTCGGAAGATGACGTACTATTATACGTCATTGGTGATGATGGCGATGATGAAATATTAGAGCAAGGAGCTGAAGAAGTCACCGGAAAACTTACGGGCATCTCTTCATGTTCTATAGCTGGTGAAGGAGCATCTCCAAGAACACCACCGGGACTGTAGTAGGAAGAGATTTCATCAAATACTACATCCCGAGATACTTTGCACTTGCCTGTCTCGGGATCCATGCATTTCCAGCCTTTCTTCCTTTCATCATAACCGATGAAGATGCACTTCCTTGCCTTAGCATCTAGTTTATTTCTTTGTGAATCTGGAATGTGGACGTAGCAGATCGATCCAAAGACCTAAGTCTTTCACATTTGGCTTCTCGTTGTAGAGCATTTCGTACGGGGACTTCATATTAATCGGACTGAGTGGTACCCGATTAATCACATATGCCGCACAAGCCATACCTTCGGCCCAAAGAACTTTGGGCAAATGTTTAGCATATAACCAGCTCTTACATGTCTCAGTAAGATGTCGAATCTTCCTCTCTGCAATGCCATTTTGCTGAGAAGTGTCTGCACATGTGAGCTGCCTTCGTATTCCCTGCCTCGAGCAGAATTGATTAAAATCCCGGGAAGTATATTCTCCCCCATTATCAGTCCTCAGCCGTTTTATCTTCCTCTGAAACTCACCTTCGACCTTCTCCTTGAACTCCAAAAATCTGGAAAATACTTCAGATTTTTGCACCACGAAATATACCCAAGTATATCGTGTGTAATCATCAACAAATACCACCATATAGCGATAACCAGAGAAGGTAGGTGTACGCGTAGGACCCATCACATCACTGTGAATGAGTTCTAGTGGTGCCTCGCATCTTGTTTGGGATCTATCAAATGGAAGACGATGCGCCTTACCATATTGACACCCTTCGCATAATGTTCCACTACCAAAAGTAGTAATATGAGGCAAACCATCAACCAAATTTTTGTTTACCATGACTTTTAACTTATCCATATTAAGGTGCCCAGTCTAGCATGCCAAAGTGATGCATTATCATTCGTGCTCATCTTGTCAACATAAGATGTAGATGCTGACAAAACAAATAAATCTTTAACTCGCTTACCGGTGTGAACGACATCTCCTTCCACCTTAGTGATATTTCGGAAGAACTTCACTCCATTTGGCTCGAACAGAACATAGTGTCCAGCATCCACAGCGTTAGCCACCGAGAAAAGATTCTTCCTCATCCCAGGTACATGATACACACTCTTCATAGTGATAGGATCTCCGCCATTGTTGAGAATGATTGTACCCTCCTTTTCTACCGGATAAACGGTATTATCCGCGGTGAGAATAGCTTCGTTACCTTTATGTTTCTGAAGAGATGTGAACTTTGAGTCATCTCCGGTAAGGTGATGACCGCAACCAGAATCCACGATCCAGTCATCCTTGAAGTTGATGCTAGCATAAGCATTTACCGAGGTAGTTTCCGTTGAGAAGCAACCACCCCAATTCTCTTCGGTTTGTTCTGCTTTATCAGCAACATTTCCTCCCTTTAGCTTCACCTTACAATTCTTCTTGATGTGTCCAGGCAAGTTACACCGATAGCATCGAATAGTGCTTCTTTTCCCGTTGCCACTCTTTGGTGGCTCTCCCCCTTCATCTTTTCTTCTCTCTCTTTCATTCTTCTTCTCTGGTCTATAGACTTTCTTCTTTCCAGAGAATAAGGCCTCACCTTGAAAGGATAAGGAGACTCCAGTCATTTGTTTTGCTAGAGACTCTTGAGAAGAGAGAAGATTCTCAAACTCAATAAGAGAGGGTTGATTAGCCCACCCCTGAATAGAAGTGACAAAAGGAATATATTCTTTGTTTAATCCTCGAATAATATTCCTTTTCATTCGAGCCTCCGAAATAGGTTCCTCCGGATCAAGAGCAGAAATTTCCGAACAAATATTTTTAATTTTTAAGAAAAATTCGGAGA
The DNA here is from genome assembly GCA_034376525.1 of Nicotiana benthamiana. NCBI lineage: Eukaryota > Viridiplantae > Streptophyta > Magnoliopsida > Solanales > Solanaceae > Nicotiana > Nicotiana benthamiana. The sequence goes on along the minus strand of CM067329.1, from coordinate 140,234,603 downwards.
TTGAGAGCTCACCTTGAGTAGTTCGTGCCAACTCATTCTCTAAGTATTGCAGCCGAGCAACGTTCTTCTTGTTAAGCAATGCACTTAGAGTATCCCAAATCTGAGATGCAGACTTACACCCAACAATGTGATCAAATAGATCGTGAGAGATTGATCTCTTCAACACGAATTCCGCCTTTACGTTTGAAGTCCTCCACTTCTTTACGGCATCGACATTAGTATCCATGGGTGTAGGGGCAACCTTGTTGTCTTCACCAACAACCTCCCATAAATCTTCTCCAAGAAGATAAGATTCCATGCAAGACTTCCATACCTTGTAGTTGGATTGATTAAGCACCTCAATTCCAAGGCCGACAACTCTTCCACTTGAATCCATTTTTGGAACGCCAACGAACTTCTTCACCAAGAGTGACTTGACAAGATTCCAAGCTAACACCTTTGTAGCTCTGATACCATGTGAAGAAAAACAACTTCCCAAATTCCGAAAATTGCTTTCTTAGAGTAGTGAATTATGCTTCACTAGCCCAAGACTCACAACCACAATTGAAGAAGAACGAAGAAGAAAATATAGCTCCAAAAAATACTAGAACTAAAAAAAAGTGGAAGACTTACTTGAATAACTTGGAGAATACTTTATTAACTCAAGAAGACTTGGATTTTCTTTTTTGGATGATGCAAATGTGGAGGAGGGGGTGGGTATATATAGGCTTTCCACCTCCTCAATGGACGGTCATGATTTATTTAATCCTACGGTGGAGATTCGTCTTCTAGAATACTCCACATTTTTCTTACAAAATATCTAGATATTTTTATCACCTACACTAATCTAGAAATATCTCTCCTAACTTCTATAATATTCTACACTATTCTATAATTTTCCAAAAGTTACACTTTATTTTTAACAGTGCAAAAGTCAAAGTAAAACCTAGACTAACTTTTTGTTCTTTTCACCTATGTAAGGTTCTTTTCCACGTTCACACATGAAGTAAACGGTACATGCATGGAAATTACAGATGAGAACGGGAAAGAAATCTGAGCATCATCCGGTCCAAAGGATTAGGGTGCCTTTCACCAAATAAAGGAGAATACGAACTACGAAGTGTTATAGTTAGCTTAGTAATTTTCATAGTATACGTGTAACACTTAGCATAGAATTATCATAGGAAGTTTTATAAAGGAGAAGTATAACAAATCTTAAACTATCAAGTTACATAAAAATTTAACTAAAGCTACCTGTGTATAATAACAATCAAGTTAATAATCTAAGAAAAGAAATAAGTAAAGCACTAAAATGTATAATTTTTTCATTTATATAAAAATTAAATCCATTATCTTGTCAATATTCACGTACATGTGTTATCAACTTAGTGCGTGTATCTTTTGACTCCTAGAATAGATGTTAATGTTCTATTGTCTGAAACAAAAGAGTCATAAGGCATGAAAGCTGAATAGCTAATCTTACAATATTGTACGTGTACGTGGAGTATTACCTAACGCGTAGGGTTGGATTTACTTGATTTTCGGTCAGAAATTCATGTATATGGATATGATGTCTCCATTCTAATTAAGTCTCAAACTCTGTATCTATCCAATCTGACAAAGAACTTTTCAATTTCCACCAACCTCCTGATTCACTTCCCTCCTTTCCTAAGACTCATGAAATACGAACAAACTTCCCAACCCCGCGTCCCCACCACAAAAGGAAAAGAATAGATAAAGAAACAAAGAAACTCTTGGGAGTTGCGGTTGGGTGCCAAACTCACCAAATCTATATTTATAGGCAACCATTTCAGTGATTGTTATGTGAGGAAGACTGAAGACTGCCTATTTTTGTGAGTTCATATGGAGAAGAAGAACAACAGCATGGCAAAGAAAGAAGACGGATTCTTGGAGCAAAACCAAGAGGCTGACTATCATCATCTTATGCACAGCCAAGTGAAGAAGATTAAGGAGGAAGAGTCTGAGAGAAACGTAATTGACTGGCCAGTTCTAGCAAGGGAGGTCATGACCAGGCAACACTCTAGATCACGCCTTGGACTAATCTCCGGCCAATCCATCTCCGTAGGCGACTCTTAGAAGTATTGACTCAAACATGGTGTTTTTTATTTTCTAGAGGCCGACATAGACTTAGGTTCTATCATCTCTATTCCTCTCCCTTTTGTGAGGGCTTTAGGTTTTGCTTCTATGTAAATATGACTTCAGTGAAGATATTAGATGGTTGTGATCCTTTTAGAAGAGTTTATCTCAGTTTTCCTCTTTATTCAATTGCTTCCATGTTTAATCCGTTTCTTCTTCTCGTGTTTTCTCTAATTTTGATTAGATGGTTGGATCAGTCTTATCCATGTTTGACAACTTTTTGCAAAGAATTAAAGCAAATGGAATGAAAGTTGGAACTGACAAGTGACAATTTTAGGTTCTCGCTGAAAGAAGAGAATAATATATAGTACTATATCTACTGCTGCATTTGGTTTTTTCTCCTTGTGTTCCTACTGATATAACTATTTTTTAGGCCTCAAATAGAAAAAGTGCACTTTGTAGTTTATACGGAGGTTCCTAACTTCCGAACCCCACTCTGCTTTCTATCTGAGAGCATGATGAAAATAATTTATATGTGCTATTCCATAAAAGTAATTGAATTAAGGTTGATATTTACAAATCTCTAAGAGAGCTTGGTCCTTGGATCATATAAAATGAAATAAGGCGATTAAAATTTAAAAGAGAGCTTCGGCCTTGGATCATATAAGATTAAATAAGGGATTAAAGTAATAGATGGAGAGAAACATTAAGAAGACAATCAGCTTGCTAGGAACAACTTATGGAGCAGGCTCACAGCAGATATAGCAAAAAGGAACTATAAATTGGAGAGCAAAATAACAAAATGAAGAGCATTGAGAAGTTCAATAGATATGTACACCAAAAGCTCACTGTTTCCAATTTGCAATTCTTTTTGTAGACTTCTCAGTCAGAAAACTGTAGAAGTTTGTCATAGGGGAAGTATTAAGCAACTTTACATCAGTTAGCATCAAAATGTATGGTAATTCTTCAAATGTATTCGTTTTCTCCTCTTGTCGATCATGTAAGGCTCTGTTATTGTTCTTTTAGTAAGAACAGAAGTACCAATCTAGGTGACAAAACCACTAGAAATGTAAAAAAATGTCAATTACCCATCATAACGTGAACGGCTTACCTATTGAGAAGCTTTCGCACAGTGCAGATAGCTCAGGATTCACCCTGTACATTTTGAAGTAGATATTTAGCATTTCCCAGAAGAGCATCAGCCTCCTCGTTTGAAGTATCAAGCAAGCGCAGTTCCTTAATCTCTTCTTGCCACTTTTCCATCTGTTCCTTGTGTACTCTGCAAATAAATATGCTTCAGCATTTGTAACCAACCTTGTCCTAATTAACTACTTCCACACTTACAAAATAATCCGCTCTTCAAACTCATTACTCAGTTCCTTCAGCATGGACTTCCCTGATTCCAGGAGTTCAGAGACCTTCTCAAGATGATAACAAGAATTGTGTCAACCAATTTAAACATTCACAGCTATATCAAAGAGTACGAGCCAAACTTAAAAACCAATCGTTGTTATTAACGACATTTAAATCCATCATTTGCTTCATTAGATTGGGGTTGCTTTGATGGTAAGCAACTCCCACTTCCAACCGAGAGGTTGTGAGTTTGAGTCTCCCTAAGAGAAAGGTGGGAAGTTCTTGGAGGGAAGGATGTCGAGGGTCTATTTGGAAACAACCTCTCTGTCCAAGGGTAGGGGTAAGGTCTGCGTACACACTACCCTCCCCAGACTCCACTAAGTGGGATTATATTTGTTGTTGCTTCATTAGACTGGGGTTTCAACCCTCTTCTTATGTCACTGTCCTAGTTATTAGCGAAGGCATATGCAATTAAGAACTTAAATCATACCAGGTTAGTGAAACGGTTGATCTTTTCAAGAATATTAGCAATCTCCAGCTCCATCTGTTCAGATGCCAATGTGGCAGCTGCAGTTTCTTCTTCTGTAGCCTTCGCAATTTCACTATCAGTCTGTGTGGTTTCATTATCCTCCATCTAACAGCAAAGTAACTTCTATCAGGAAAAATATGATGTTAAAATGCTTTAAAAGATAGGGGGACATACAGAAGGTTTCAGGCGCTTATTTGTGACATCAGCAACTTCTAGTTCCATTGTGGATCTGTACTGGCAAAAACTGGATAATAAGAGACTGCCAAAACAAGAAATGAATATGACAGGAAAGTAACACCATATTAGCGACAATTCCCACATAATTACTTAGTAACTAAAATACACATGTAATGTTCTATCAAATGTCAGATATGCTTTTAAAAAGTTATGCAAAATGTAGAATGTGTCTATCAAACTAACCAAGATGGACATATCAAAATCTGGTTATATGTGGTCAATGCGAGATTTAAACTAGTCCCAAAACCAAATATATCAGTACTATATTAATAGAGAAACAATCACTTTTAATCAGAACAAACATGGATAAATCTGAAAGTACTAGTCAGAACAAGCAACCAATGAAATGATGAGCAAATCATCCCAAACATTTACTTAAAGCTTGCAGTATTGACCACCTAAAAAGCAGAATACTCATAACGCTTAATTAGAATCACACAAATGAAAAAACCAGTACATTTTCCTTGGTTGAGTAACAGATATAGGTCAAGCTTCTAGATAGTACGCATGGGAATCACACTTATAATCCATATATGATGCCTCTCATCATCATCATTAATATAGTAGCTATGTTGTTGCTGCTTGTGAAATAGCGTAATCAGGCATTTAATTCAATGATTTACCAATTTTATCCATAATTCTTCTTCAGTAGACAAAAAAATGAAGAAACTATTAAGATACGAGACCCGAATGCAATCAGCAAATTGATACTCCTAGAACTTATAATGATGTGGATATTATTCATATTGCTGATACTGAATTACTTATCTGATTTAGCAATTAGAACAAGTTTATGACACGAACTTGATTTTACCAACTTCCGTTCAAAAGAACAGGTCAGATTCGGAAACTTACAACTCGAAACCAACCAATAAAGACATATCAAAATCTGGTTGTATGGTCAAAGCAAGATTTAAACTAGTCCCGAGACCAAACAAATCAGTACTATTTTAATAGAAAACACGAGCACTTCTAATCAGAACAAGCATGGATCAATCTGAGTATTAATCAGAACAAGCAACGGATGAAATGATGAGCAAATCATCGCAAACTTTAGTTATGCAGTGTTGACCACCTAAACAGCAGAATACTCATGACGCATAATTTGAATTAGAATCACACAAATGAAAAAAACAGTACATTCCTAATTGATATAGGTCAAGCTTATAATACGTGAATCACTTATACTCTATATATCATGCCTCTCATCATCATTAATATAGTATCTATGCTGTCCGATGCTTGTGAAATTGCTTAATCAGACAATTAAATTCAGCGATTCACCAATTTTCATCCATAATTCTTCGTCAATAGATCTCAAAACGAATGCGGTCTATAAGTGGAATTTTTAAGATACGAGGCTCGAATGACGAATGCAATCATCAAAAATTAACTCATAGAACTTATAATAATGTGGATTCTTATTCAAATTTGCTGATACTGAATTACTTATCTTATTTAAGCAATTAGAACAAGTTTAAGACGTACTTGATTTAACCAACTTCCGTTCAGAAGAAGAAGTCGTTTCGGAAACTTACAACGCGATTCTGCCAGAGAAATAGATCACCGATCAGTGATCGCCGCAGAAGAAAATGGAGAGGAGCAAGTTGGGAGCCGAGCCGAGGGAAAGTGTTTTTCAACTGAGAAGCTCGCGCGGAATTTGAAATAAGGGGCTGTAATCAATCAGGATATTGATGTGATTGTCAAGGCAAACGGGCTAGAAGATGTTGTGGGCTTGCAGATTTTAAATCACAGGGCCCAATGCTTGAATCGAAAAAGTAATTTTGCTATTAATTCCAAATTTTTATTAGAAAGAATGGCACAAGGTGACAACATATAACATGAATTGGCCATTTTTAGACTTATATTAGGTTTGACAAAGGCAGCCCCAAACAATTGGCAATTTATGGTCAAATCCTAAAAAGTTACTCTTTTATATATTCTCTCTCCAACAATTGGCCCCAAATCATCTGCCCCCCCCCCCCCCCCTCTCTCCCTCCTCTCTTCGCTGCTCACTTCTTTTCTTGTTCACTGCTTCCTCCCCCTCTCCTTTTTTATATTTATTCTTCTATCTCTTCTCTTTCGCTCTCACAGTTTAGCAAAAATCTTAACAAATTATGCAAGAAAAAAATCAGTGGGATGAAAATTTGAGGTTGAACTCACATCAAAGAAAATCAGAAGCAAAAACTATGAGAGAAATAATATATATCAACTTTGTTTTTCTTCTCCCTTCTTTTTTTTTTTGGTTGGATTGAACGAGTGGGTGTGATTGAAACTGGTTAAAAATACCTAAACAGTCTTATATACAAAATTCGAGTAAGATTAGAAGTGATTTAGACCGGTTTCATGTAAAACATCAGACCTAAAAATCCAACTGTGATATGTATATATCACATTGTATATCGTGTACATCAGTGTATATCACATGCAGGTTTAAGGACGTCTATGTATATCACTTTGTATATCATGTATACAACACAATTTTGTGTGAAAACCCGTATATATCACATTGTATATTGTATATATAACACAAATTTTCATTGATATATACGTAAAAACATGATATACATGAGACATCACTAATGTACATAGAGATATACACGAGATATAATATGGGATACACATGTGGAGTTGTCTTGAACTTGAGTTTCAGTCTGAAATGTATTATATAAAGAAGAAAATTATAATTTTTTGATATACACATTATTATTGTTATTATGTTATACATTATGATATACAAATAATATAATTATTACTGTATTATATAGATTTGGATATACAGATGAAAAAACTAGAAAAAAAAATTGGAAGTTTTTCAAGATAATACTGAAGGAAATGAAACCTAATTTCTAGGATGATGATTGTTGTGACGGAGGGAGTGAGAGGATTTTAAATATTTTTTGCTATTTTTAAGAAAAATAATTTTGATGCGACTTATTTTTAAGATGGTGATTGAACCATTAGAAGAGAGAATAACTTTAGTCAATCATATGTCAAATCCTAAAATATTGTCTTTTTTATGTCAATTGTTGGACTTAGTTATTATACCATGCCAAACCCCAAATAAATTACTAAATCTACAGTAGAAAATATTACACCAATTATTTCGGGTCTACCGTGGAAACTAAATTAACGCGGCATAATAAGTATATTTTAAAAATAATATAATAATATTTAATTCTATTTATTGGCATAAAACTAAAATTTAAAACTATTCATATTGTGATTTGGAGATTTAATTTACTTTTTGGGTAGAATATGTGAAGTTCAATAAACCAGAAATGTTTATTTCAAATATTTAAGCAAAAATACCATATAAGAAATAATATTGTGTTATTAGTCATTAATATGTGTGACGTTTGGAGAGAAGGAGAATTAAAATGTTAGATATGCATATTAAGCAACAATAAAGCAAAAAGATATTAAATACGTTATTGGTGTATCTGACTACAAAATGATTCAAATTCATAATTAGACACAAAATAAAAATCATGTGCGGTTGAAATATTAGGCAAAAAGCAAGAGCCAAGAAACAGGATTATTCAATTTGATATATTTAAATCGAGAAGTTAGCAGAACATAAACAACTTGCTATAATTACTCATAAACACCAAATTTTCACCGCATGAGAATGATAGATGTATTTGTTATATATATATAAGCTCATTATGGGTGCAACATGTATTTACAATAGCAACAAACGTACATTTTGAACATTAAAAATTTGCATACATACGGGGTATATGGGTCAACAGAAATTTTAACAATCATAATAACGCATCTTTTCATGTATTGCTTACAACCATTATTCGTCAAGCCTCATAACTCAAGTTGTTGACAGAAAAATCAACCTCTACCACTTCAAAAAATCTGATTCACATGCACCTAAGGAAACCACATAAAGGATGGAACGTGGATGGCTCTTACATGCAGAACAAGTCGCATGGTGGCATATGAGGGGTCTTTAGAGACAGTAAAGGCTCCTGGAGAATGGATTTGAAAGACTTATACATGCATCTACACTCACTCATACAGAAATCGTAGCACTACAAGAAGGACTAGGCCTGGCCATAGAACGATATCTCTATCCTTTTGAGATAGAAACTGATTTCAACAATATGATCCATAGCCTAAATCAGGGAAATAACTTGTTTAACACTACCGTTGATGTTTGCAGGTGGTTAATGCTCCAAGCGAGGGGAGGCATAACTTCTGTCAAGAGAACATAATGGCTCACCAGCTACCTGAAGATGCACTTAGCCTAACCACATACAAAAAGATCCAAGTACTTGATTCTCCACCTTTTGTGTGTGCTTGAATCTCTAGAGAGGGAGGCAGAAGGAGCATAAACTTTTCTTAAATATATATCTACTGATATGTGTAATGTACTAGGCTACTAGCTACTATTGACAACAAAAGTGTCCTAAGTGACACTACATTGCTTGTAATTAATGTGCCCTAAGTGACACTACTATTGTGTGTAATCGTACGGTATCGTACTAGTATTAACAAATATTTTCCTCTTTTCATTAAAAAAAGAAAGAAAGAAATGAATAATACTTCAGAAAATAAGAGTCGTAATCATTACAATATTCACATTACTAATTAAATAATTTTATTGTTAATTCTTTGGATCGAGCTATGTAAACCCTAGCTGAGATGAAAAAAAAGGGAAGAAGGAAATAAGCTAAAGCACAAATGCAGAAATTGATTCTGTTGAAACTGAAAATGCACTGCACAAACTACCCTTATTTATAGAAATGACTAACCGACTTTGGACACCTAACTAACTAATGTTAAATAGATTAATCTACCCTTGTTATTACACATTAAGTCACCTATCTCACAACACTCTACCTCAAGCTAGGTGGTGTAAACACGTAACGACCTGACCGATCGTTTTGACCTCTAACGTGTCGTTCAGCAGTTTGAAACTATGAGCAGCATCACTTCAGATATTATGACCTGTGCGCATAGTCAGAATTGCATTTCGGGTAGTTCGTAATTGATTTGGAAAGAGAATTCTCGATTCGGAAGCTTTTAGGTGAAATAATTAACTAAGATTTGATTTCAGAGTAAATGACCTAGAAATCAGGATTTGAAGCTTTTATCAGGTTCGTATGATAATTTCGGACTTGGGCGTATGCCTGGATCAGGTTTTGGATGACTCGGAAGTGTTTTGGCGCCTATTGTGGAGGTTATCATTTGGAAGAAATCTCATAAGTTTGGCTTGAAGTGCATTTCAGTGTTATCGATGTATTTTTGTAACTCCGAATATGGGAGTATCTCTGTATGGTGATTCTACAGTTGGGAGCGCGATCAGAAGTGAATTCGGAGGTCCATAGGTCATTTTGAAGTCATTTGGCTAAAGATAGAAATTTGAAGATTTTTGAGAAGTTTAACCAGAAGTGAACTTATTGATATCGGAGTCGTCTAATTCTGAATGTTGGAGTAAGTCTGTAATGTCAAATATGACTTGTATGCAAAATTTGAGGTCAATCGGATATGATTTGATAGGTTTCGGCATCGAGTATAGAAATTTAAAATTCTAAAGTTCATAAAGCTTGGATTGGAGATCGATTCATGATTGTAGCATTGTTTGATATGATTTGAGGCCTCGAGCAAGTCCGTAATGTACTTTGGGACTGCTTGGTATGATTGGTTGGGGTCACTGGGGTCTCGGGTGGATTCCGAGTGGTTAACGGTTCAAATTTCGAGTTTGAAGAAGAGCTAAAGTTGCTGGTTACTAGTGTAACCATACTTGTGATGCTAGGGCCGCAGGTTCGGAGCCATAGAAGTGGCCCTATGGTCGGAGATGCGGTACTGGCAGAAGAGAGGTGGGACCGCAGATGCGATCGTTTTGCCGCTGATACGGTCTTTTGCCGTAGATGTGGGACCGCATCTATAGTAGAGAGGGGGCAGAAGCGGAATGGGCTGGGGAGCCCCGGACCGCAGAAGCGTTATTTGGTATCACACCTGCGGAAATGCAGAAGCGGTCAAGAGACCGTAGGTTCGGGAAGTGCTGGAGGCAGTGGGTTTTTTAAAAATCGGAATTTGGCCATTTTCTCTCATTTTTCTCTTGGCTTGGGCGATTCTTGGAGGTTTTTGAGAGTGGATTTTCATCATCAATGGCAAGGTAAGCTAATCCACCTATCTTGAGTTAAATACATCAAATATGTACGAATTTGAGCATGAATTTGGTAGAAACTTGGGGTTTGAGAGAAAACCTAGAAAATGAAAATTTTGGATTTTTTACCACGATTTTGGGTATGAAATTGAGAGTAAATTATATATATGAGTTCATGAGGTTATGGATAAAGTTTATCTTTGAAAAAATTATGAATCCGGACACATGGGCCTGAGGGCAATTTTGTCAACTTTTCAATCGGAGTTAGGAATTATTATAAATTGGATTTAAATGAGTGATTGAACATGTGTTAATGGATTTTCATAATATTGGCTAGTATTGGAGCATTTAGCATCGATTCGAGTCTTCGAAAGAGCGTGGAATGCCGGTTATGGATCTTCAGAGCGAAGTGAGTCTTCTTTCTAACATTGTAAGAGAGAATTGACCACATATGTGAAATAATTAATTATGTGCTTCTATTTATGTGGGGTATGTACGAGGTGACGACAGTCCGTGCGTAGCTACTATTATCTTTAAGTTCGTGTAGTTTAGGACCCAAAAACATGTTATACTTGAAGTATTTGTAATTATGTTGATAGTTTGATTTGCTTAAATCACATCCAAATAGTAAATGAAATTCTAAAAAGATTAAACTTGATTTTCTAAAATCTTTAAAAGAGAATTGGATTTTCTTTGGATAATTTTTCCCTGCTGACTATTTGATTGATTGTATGTGTGTGTTTAATTTCGGAACGAGCCGAACGCCTCGATAGATTAAATAGAAGCATCTATGATTCGTGTCATTCGACCCTATGCAGTGCACCATTTAAATATTATTGGATCGGGTTGTACATCCTCGGTATGATATGCACATGCTTGTATTGCTTGCCCAAGAATTTTAAATGTTGATATTGCCTTTCGTGACCTGATATAAATTGATAAAGATAATGAAAAGTAAATCTTGGAAATCCTTTATTATTTGAGAAGGTATTACCTGATTTTCGGCTTTAGTTATAATTACTATATAAATCCATGATTTCCTCACATCTTCACTATATTATTATTGGACCACTAGCAAATGTCGAATTCGACCTCCGTCTCTACTTCTTCGAGATTAGACGGGATACTTACTGAGTACACGTTATTTTTGTACTCATGCTATACTTGATGTGCATTTTTTTTTTGCACAGACACATGCATCTCTTGTAGCCTAGTAAAAGTAATAGCTTGGTTGATATGGAGACTTAGGTGATCTATATTTCCTAGGACGACCCGCGGCCAGCAAGTCTATTTCAGATTACTGTATTTATTATATGTCCAATATTATATTTCGTACGGTTATTGCACTATATTGTTTCTTAGAAATTTCTCATGCAATTGTGATATCGGGTTCTGGATGTAATTGGGTTTATTCAAAAAATTTAAAAATTGTTAAATGTTTCATCATTTATTTAGAGGTACTATGTATTGTTTTAAACATATAAAAGAAGTGTTTTCAGAAATAGTTAAACGAGAATTTAATTAAGTATTTTAGTTGGCTTGCCTGACAGCGGTGTCTGGCGCCATCACAACCCTTAGTGAGTTTTGGGTCGTAAAAACATGGTATCAGAGCACTAGGTTCCCTTAGGTCTCACAAGTCATGAGCAAGTCTAGTAGAGTCTCGCGGATCGGTACAGGGATGTTTGTACTTATCTTCTGGAGGCTACAAAGCTGTTAGGAGTACTTCTCTTCTTGATTCCTCATCGTGCGATTTGATTCCTCATAGTGCGATTTGATTCCTTGAGGCATATGCCCTTGTTTCCGTCCCACTCGATCGTATGCGACACGAACCACTTGTTATAAATCGAGAATTGAAGAATTATAATGGTACTACGAATGTGGTGAGGGGTGTTTCTCCATGCGAGGTTGTTTGAGCTATTATCATCGCACTGTGGAAGGATATTCTATTATTTTAGCTCAGTAGCGGTACTTTTAAGAGCTGTAAGGTTAAGCACAAGTTGCCATGATGCTTATGAACAATTGTTCCGTAGTATTGATATGGTGGTAGGATGATTGTCTACATGTCGGGGCAATGAATTACTTGAAGGTAGGTTTACTCAGTACATTATCTAGAGATTCGGTATTTTATTCCCGATAATGAAAAGACAATCAGGCTGAGAATGTTCAGGTTTGGGTGGATGGGTAACGAGACTTGGTATTTGCGAGCGTGGTGGAGTTTTCTTCTATGATGAGGTGTCGTTGTCCTTATTAAATGTACTAAGTTTTCCGGTGTTATGATCTTCTACAATTTGCCTTTGGAGCAGAATATTGCGAGTCAGTATTGAAAATGCGACGATCGGAGATCGCGGGGTGTGGTTGTTCGGGATGTAATCGGTGTTCCTAATGTTGATGGCCCTAGAAAGATGATCTTCGGAAAGGTTTAAAGTTAGTAGCGACTTGTGGTTCAAGTGCTACGAAGATGGATTTTATTTAAGGAAACAACTGAGCAACAAAGGATAAGGAAGGACATGTGGGGAGTGTCCTACGGTGGTTAAAACTTTTAGAAGGCCGGTATAAGAAGCAAAGATCGAGTAGCCCATTAAAGGGGTAAGTTCCTCCAAAGTGGTAAAGTGCCGGAGTTGCATATGGGCTATGCGCTAGAATGACTACGCACCTTAATGAGAGTTTAAAACGATTTGGGAATTTTAGTGATTGGTGATTGGGGTCTACGAATTTAATTTGAAGTATGGGCTATTATGCGGCAGAAAATTTGATATAACGGGAATGAGCTGCTTGAAATGAAGAAGGATACAACCTAACTTTGAATTGGAAGGATGTTGCCACACATTTAATTGATGTCCACGAGCGGTGAATGGACTTGTGCAGCTAGAGAGAGAGCTCGGACTCAGCATGGGTTATTGATGTTGTAGTGATTGTACCCCGTGCAGCAGCATTGGAAGATGTCGGCACGTAAATTACATTGGTGGGTTTTCTCCAGTAAGAAGATTGGCGGTCGCATGGTTGGCGAAGCTTCTACAAAGAATTCTATTGGTTATATAGCAAAGAGATCGGCCGTGCGAATGTGATTGATGATTCAGAGTACAAAAAGGGGTTTTACAGTAAGATTCCGAGAATTTTGGCGGTTGATTGCGCAAGGTTATGTCAATAAGAGATAAAGAATCCTAGTGAATTCCAAAGTTGTGTAATAGTATCTTCAAGCTAAGTGGGAGAGTCCCAACGCCTGTGATTGGGTTTCATGGTTAACTACTTGTGAGGTTTCCGGTTATTAGCATGTTGATGGGTTATTTCAATGACGCGAAAAGAACATAAGTGGTAATTTAAGTAAGGTAATTGTTAAAGGCGTGCTATAGTTGGTATTATTGGCTCGTGTTCAGACTTGGGGAAGGATTCAGGATTTATGCCTTGTTTAGGTACGGGTTTCAAGGGAAGTGATTCTGCCGGGTGCTTCATCGAGAGGGTATTCATGTGCTAGAAGATTCATGGAGTTGATTATATTCGGGGCCAAGTCAGAGCGGGCGGCTCTCAACAAAAGTTCCTAGTGGATTCAAAGGTTAAAGTGTGGTGCCTAATGCCTTCGAGCCTATAGGTACGATTAAGAATCAACCTTTGTAGTAGCTTATGAGACGTGGCCCATAATGTTCTATGATGTTTTGACTTGTAATGTAGCAATTGGGATGTATGAAAGTGTTCGTGGGATTTGAGACAGCATGGTCTCGTGATTTAAGGTCACTTGGGGTGAGCGCGGATGGAGTGTGTTATGTGTTGAATGGAGTTATTATTATTTCTAAGGCAATCAAGGTAAATCGAAAGAAGATAGATTTTTTAGCCATAATTGAGCTGGCATGTTGGTGGTAGATATCAGTCCCTTCAGCGTGATCAAGTTATGCATGTGATTTGTGGTGGTACGTGAAAGGCTTGTCGGTCGCCGTAATTGATGTTATTCAGAAGCATTCTACTGTTATGGTCTGTTATATGAAGGCGGATCTTGGAAGGGCTATGTTGGCTTAGACCACTAGTTAAAGATTTGCATATTTTATGGCTATGAGAATTCACTTGTGTGTTGCTATGGTTCTCTTGAAATGAGTTAAATGAAAAGTTTCTATATGATGAAGTATCAATCTACTAGTGGTTCCCGAGTTATGACGAAAATCATGTTCTATCGTATATTGGATTATTAGATGCAGTGAGTGGCATGCAATTTGAAGTGAGGATCAGGGTTGCAGTTTGGTGTTGACAAGGATGTCATGAGCTCGGGTGAGCAGGTAAGAAGTTTCGATGTTTAAAGTATGTTGGTAGTGGCTTTGGTGTCACCTGAGATCGTGGTTTTGTGAGGAAGGCTTTGCATCCTGGTAAGGATTCTTGATTGCCTTTTAGCATTAGTGTGGCCGGTGGTTTGGATGTACAGACCTATTATCTGTTACGGAAGGTTGTGGGGGCATGCGCCATGGGAAGGTTGTATTAGCGTGACATGCAGTCACTTTATTGATTGAAGAGTTAAACCAAGTATGAAGATTGTGGCGATGTCGTTAATTGGAGAATTGATGCCCGAAGGGCACTCGATTTATCGGGTTATGGACTATGGAGATTTCTCTGGTTATGATGGTTTCTCTTGTGTGTTATGGGGAAAAAGGGGTTATTAAGGACCCAAGAAAGATTATTGGCCTAGTTCGGTACGATCAGAATCGATTTGGCGTCTGTTGATGGATTTAAATTTTAATATGGGCCCTATATCAGGCCAGATATGTTTATTTCATCAATGTTATCCTTATGAAAGAGTAGTCGGGGTGTTATTTCGTCGTCAGTTATTTCATGTAATGATACATTGCGTTGTATAAGTTGAGAGAAGTCTTGGTGAATTGCTTATGTGCTAAGGTTCCGTGTAGATATGATGTTATATGAGCAAAATGGCTTTTGAGATTCAGATCGTGTATCACACCTCAGTTATGCTTGGGTTTTGTGTCTTATAGCCCTATATGTTCCCATAGGGATGGTATCATGCACTTAATGTGCTTGGGACCGATATTCGGAATCTTGTTATAATGAGAATTTAGCTCGGTGTATATCTCCTTATGTGATTTTGTGACGACCCAACCCGTCATCTCATGAATTACCGCTCCATTTTCCCTATTTTTCAAATTTTTTATGCTTTATTATCCGTATCTTATGTGATCGAGTTGGTTTGGAGTGACTTTGATAAGAAATGAGACACTTAGTCTCTTTTAAGAAGACTTAAGTTGGAAAAGTCATCTGGATGTTGACTTACGTGTTAGAGGGTTCGGATGTGAGTTCCGATGATTCGGTTAGCTTCGGAAGGTGATTTGTTACTTGGGAGAGTGATCGAAAGTGGTTTTGGAGGTACATTGTAGAATTAGGCTTGAATTGGCGAAGTTAATATTTTTCCGAATTCCGGTTGATAGGTGAGATTTTTATTCGAGGGTCGGAATGGAATTTTGGGAGTTTCTGTAGCTTCATTATGTCATTTTGGACTTGTCTACAAAATATGAGGTTATTCGGACTAGTTTTAACGTGTTTCGACATCGGTTGTGAAATTTGAAAATTTAATAAGTTCTTAGGCTTGAACCCATGCATAATTGGTGATTTTAATGATATGTGATGTGATTTGAGGCCTCGACTAAGTCCGTGATGTGTTTTTAGACTTGTTGGTGCTTTTGGTTGAGTTCCTGGGGGTCTCGGGTGTGTTTCGGATGAGTTTTGAGCGAGCACGGACACCCCGAAACTTTGAAAAAGAAGAGGCAGCAGTGGCGGCGCGGACTGTGCTCCTTCTCGCGCTGGGTGCGCGGCCGTGGTCGTGACCTGCAGGGTCACTAGTCCTACTTCGGAAGCTCATATCTTTTGACTACAAGGAATTTTGAGGTGATTCAAAAACAAAGTTGTATACATTCGTGTCTAGTTTCCAGAATGCTAAAGAAAGCGTAATTTGGACATCTGTAGTGAAAGTTATGGCCAAAATACTGAAGCCTGTCACTGCAGTCAAATTCCTGCGCGGTAGCGGCCATTTTTGTGCGGACTGCACTTCTTGGGCGCGGACTGCGGTCATTTTTATGCGGTCAGCGCTGTCGGAATCCTAAGGGTACTCTATAAATACGAGGGTTTGGGTTTTATTTGATATTTTGACCTATAGAGCTTGGATTTTAGCAATGTTTCGAAAGTTTTTCATGAAATTCATCGGGGTAAGTGATTTTAACTCAGATTTGGTTAGAGTACATGAATATACGATTGAATTCATCATTTAATTAGTGATTTGAGATGGAATTTGGGAAGAACTAGGGCTTGAGTTTTGAGATTTTAAATTGAGAATTTGAGGGGTCATTTGAACTCCACTTTTGGCATTCTTGGTATGTATGAACTCGTGGGAAGATGAGGAGTCTAAATATATAAAAATTTATGAGTTTTGAGAAGTGGGTATGGGGCTCGAGTTTTTGTATTTGCGGAATTTGTGCCAGAATTTGATTGTTTTCGCTTGGGATTTGTTCCCTTAGCATATTGTGATGTATTCGCTCTGAATTTGGATAGATTCAACGCGTGTGGAGGCCGATTTGAGGAGCAAAGGCATGCAGGCTAGAGATTTTGCCGGTTCGAGGTGAGTAATTCTTGTAAATAATATCCTGAGGGTTTGAAACCCCAGACTTTCACATCGTAATGCTATATTGAGGCGTGACACACACTCCATGACGAGTGCGGGGTCGGTTACTATTGGGGATCATGACTTGATCCATCCCGTGTGATATTTTATATTATACTAGTGATTGATACACATACTTTATTGATATTTATTAGGCTTATTGCCATGTTTGGGGCCTTGGGACCACTTGTAAAATCCTTCGGAGATTGATATTACTGTTTAGCATATTTTGCATACCATTTGGTCTCAGTCCAAGGTTTTAAATACTATTTTGCAAACTCGGCCATATTTCTAAATTTTGAAAACTCAAATGACATTTTAATTGTTATTTCGGGCTGAGAACTACTGTTTTATAAATGACCATGGGACTTATGATGTTTTCTGGACTGATTATGGGTGGCTCGGGCTGCGCGTTGCAGCAGTGACTTAAAATTGTGGTAACAATGACACTATGTGATATGACTTGAAACATTATGGGTGGCTTGGGCTGCCCGCCGCAGTAGTGACTTAAAACAGTGGTAACAATGGCACTGTGTGATGTGACTTGAAACATTATATGTGGCTCGGGGTGCGTGCCACAACTGTGACTTAAAACAGTGGTAACAATGGCACTGTGTGATGTGACTTGAAACATTATGAGTGGCTTGGGCTGCGCGCCGCAGCAGGAACTTGAAACAATGGTAACAATGGCATTATATGATGTAAATGGGTCAGGTAACAATTACTGACCGGGATTTGATTGATGCGACGAGATGTCTTGATATTGTGCTTGGGCTGTAGGAGCCCCTTCGTAGTCTGTGCACACCCCTAGTGAGCGTCGTCGACGTTAAATGATTATGGTGGCTCGGGCTGCGCGCCGTAATCGGTACTGGAATGTATCATCATATGCATTGCATTGCACTCATGCATTTTCTCATATTGTACTACTTGTCATGACATTCAGCACTCCCGTTTCATTAGCATCCATGATATTCCTTGTATTGCTTACTAGATACCCTGATGTTGTACTTTGTGAGTTGGAGTGAGCCCGCGGGGCTGATACTGTACTGAGAGGTTGATATTGAGCCCGAGGGGCAGATTTCTGACTTGTTGACATTATTTTTGCAACTGTTGAAAGGATCATTTTCATAAAGATGTTTTAAACTAAGCCAATATATTTCTAAAGATTTCACATTTTTCACTGATTTCCTCAATTGAAGGGTTTTTCTCTGCTTCTATAAAGCATGACGGTATGTTTTACGTGATTTCTTATCACTCAGTTTTTATTTACTTTTATTACTCACTGAGTTTGAGTACTCACTTTACTCCCTGCACCTCGTGTGTAGATGCATGTAATTGTTCACCCAGTAGCGGGTTTGGGTTGATTGGAGATTTTGATATCGTAGCTGAGCAAGGTGACCGTCAGCATTCATGACACTGTATTTCTTCATTGATTCTAAATTCCATTATGTATATTGATGGTCTTGTATTAGCGTTTAGATTCTTTAGATGCTCGTGACTTGTGACACCCCGCTTTGGACTGTGTTTGGGCTGTAATTCCGCAAAATAATGTTATTAAATTATCTTGAAAACTTCTTATTTATGTTTATCTATTGTTGAAAAGGATGTTTAAGTGGTTTGGCTGGCCTTGTCATCACGAGAGGCGCCATCACAACCGGAGCGGGGTTTGGGTTGTGACAGATTTTTATGTGTGGGTCGGGTGGCACGTTGCCATGGGTATGTTGTTTGGATCGGATTGTATGTCGCAATAATGTGATATTGAGTACATTTCCCTATATATGTTTTATGTGTTTTGTTTCCTAATTTTCTGAGGAAAACTCATATTAGTTGTGTGCCCGTGTCGCATGTATGATTCACGAGCAGGGTAATTGAATTTCCTTTTCAAAGTTCCTTTTCTTTTGAATCGCATTTGGATTGGTAGCCTATTGGCGAATTGGGGAATCATATGAGACCTTTGGTCATGTCTGGGTGGCTTATTTCCTGAGCAGCTTGCATTGGGCGAGACAAAATTATTGGATCTAGGATCGGTGCAGTCGGATTATATGGAGTATATTAGAGAGCAAAGATCATTATTTGGTTCAAAATGAGACAATGGTTCTTGTCAGAAGTATTAACTCAATGATTTGTTGACTTGGCTGTTGGTTATAATTTTCCACAGATCTCTTCCATCGTGGCGATATTGTAAGACTTAGAGCAAGGCTTATATATATATATATCATGAGATGCATTGGGAGCATCAGATTCCGGGAATGATGAGAGAATGTTATTGTGGTCCTGTGAGTAAAGTGGTGCAAGGTGTGAATTCAGCAAAGGTATGTGATAAGAGGCTAAATTGTATTGTTTGTCCTACGTTTTGGCTCCAACTTAAGGATTTTTTACTGTTGTAAGTGTATAAATAATGCAAAAATTGGCTCTAATAGTGACTTTGATTTTTCATAGGAGTGCAATAATCAAATGAGGGCTTATAATGGTGATCCAGGCAAAAATTGGAGTGAAGAGACAAAAAGTGGAGCAAAAGCACCAAACTAGTGGAAACCCCCACTAACGCAGGCATTAGCGCGGCCTTAGCGCGCCTGCGCTAGTCCAACGGTCCAAAATAGAAGGAAACCCAATTAGTGCTGGCAGTAGCGCGGCCTTAGCATGTCCGCGCTAGTCCAGTGGCGGAAACAGAGTTTTAGAAAGGGAAATTTCGGAAGTCCAAGCAAATCCACACAAACTATAAAAGGTATAACAAGTCCGATAGAGAGTGAGTTCGAGTTTTCTTAGAAGAAGCAAATAGGAAACTTGGAAAATTGATTTTATCTCCCTACTTGTTCTTCTATCAATGACTATGAATTCTTTTGTTGTTTTCGTTATTGTCATGAATATCTAAATATTTTATCTAAGGTTTTGGTGGAACCCATTGTGGATGACTTGGTCGTTATATTAATATAATTTTTGGATTAGTTGTTAATCTCTATTTGTTCATCTACGTTTTGATTGTGGTTAATTGAAAGGGGCTCAATTATCTCTCCCTATTTAGCATGTATCTGCTAGAGAGAGTGTAGTACATATTTAGGTGATTGTATGAACAACACCACTCTCGGAGTATAGACGAGAGTCATAACCAAGGGGTTAGAGGTCGGATTAGAGATAACAATACCTCGGGCGCAATCTAAGTGAACCGTAATGTGAATCTAGCTAGCGTAGCTTCAGAAACTACATCTAGTAAATTGTCATAATTGCTTGAGAAAGATTTATCATAGCTGGAGAGTTCATGATTGATAGATACAACTAAGTCTAAGTTACAAAACATATTCAACCAAGGAAATCAACAACGGGGGAAACCATTACCTTAGACCTTATTCCAATTATATACAAGCAAGCTTAGTTAACTTTCAAATATTATTTATTTTTAGTTTAGTTGCTAGATAAATCATCAACTGTGAATCACAAAATTTGGGAAAATTGATTGTCTGAATTTAGTAAGTCCGACAAAAGTAATTAATAGGTTAATTCTCGGTGGTTCAACTATGGGCAGAATTACTAAGACTATATTTGCTACGTCT
The DNA here is from genome assembly GCA_034376525.1 of Nicotiana benthamiana. Lineage (NCBI taxonomy): Eukaryota > Viridiplantae > Streptophyta > Magnoliopsida > Solanales > Solanaceae > Nicotiana > Nicotiana benthamiana. The sequence continues at coordinate 140,214,090 of CM067329.1, read as the reverse complement.
GTGTGTGTCTTTTTATAAGGCATAGTTTGGCGTTATCAGTATGCAGTCATGTTTGGGATATAACCTGTAGTGATTGATATGGTGATTGTATGATGGAAATAGTCCAGGCAAAGAATTTTGGATGTTGGAATTGGGCTCTAAGGCTTATTGGCTTAAGAAAAAAAAGGATATATTCAGATTGACCGAGCTAGGGTGCATAATTGAGTTGTATAGCACGGGTAGGTGCTCGAGGTGTTAAACAGTGATTTCGGATAGCTCTAGCACAGTTCTTAGCACGTTCGAGGACGAACGTATGTTTAAGTGAGATAGAAAGTAACGACCCGGCCGGTCGTTTTGAGATCTAGTGGCATCAGTGGTATGAGGCCATGAGCAGCATCACTTCAGGTATTATGACCTGTATGCATAGTTGAAATTGCATTTTGGGTAGTTCGAAGTTGATTTGGAAAGAGAATTACCAATTTGGAAGCTTTAAGGTGAAAGAATTAACTAAGATTGGATTTTAGAGCAAAAGACCTTGAAATCAGGATCTAAAGGTTCCAGCAGAATTGTATGATGATTTCGGGCTTGGGCGTATTCTCAGATCAGGGTTTGGATGACTCGGGAGCGTTTTGGCGCCTATTGTGAAAGTTAGCATTTGAAAGAAATATCATAAGTTTGTCTTGAAGTGCATTTCAGTGTTACCGATGTCCGTTTGAGATTCCGAGTCTGAGAATAGCTCCGTATGGTGATTCTGGAGTTAGGAGCGGGATAGGAGCTGAATTCGGAGGTCCGTAGGTCATTTTGAAGTCATTTGGCTAATGATAGAAATTTGAAGGTTTTTGAGAAATTTGACCAGAAGTGGACTTTTTGGGGTCGAATTCTGGTTCCGAAAGTTGGAGTAAGTGTGTAATGTCAAATATCACTTGTATGCAAGATTTAAGGTCAATCGAATATGATTTGATAGGTATCGACATCGAATATAGAAGTTTGAAAATCTAAAGTTCATAAAGCTTAGATTGGAGGTTGATTCATGATTGTAGCATTGTTTGATATGATTTGAGGCCTTGAGCAAGTCCGTAATGTATTTTGGGACTGGTTGGTATGATTGGCTGGGGTCCCGGGGGCCTCAGGTGGATTCTGGGTGGTTAATGGATCGAATTTGGAGTTTGAAGAAGAGCTGAAGTTGCTGGTTGCTGGTGTAACCACACATGCAAGGCTAGGGCAGCAGGTGAGGAGCTGTAGAAGCGGCCTTATGATCGAAAATGCGGTATTGGCAGAAGAAAGTTGGGACCGTATATGCAGTCTTTTTGCCGCATATGCGGCACCACATCTATGGTAGAGAGAGCACAGAAGCAGAATGGGCTGGGGAGCCTCGGACCGCAGAAGCATTATTTGGTATCACACCCGGGAACCGCAAAAGCGGTCGGGAGACAGCGGGTGCGGAAAGTGCTAGAGGCAGTGGGTTTTTTAAAAATTGGAATTTGGCCATTTTCTCTCATTTTTCTCTTGGCTTGGGCAATTTTTTGAGGGTTTTAAGAGTGGATTTTCATCATCAATGGCAATGTAAGCTAATCCACCCATCTTGAGTTAAATATATCAAATATGTACGAAGCACGAATTTGGTAGAAACTTGGGGTTTGAGGGAAAACCTAGAAAATGGATATTTTGGATATTTTACCACGATTTTGGGTATGAAATTGAGAGTAAATAATATATATGAGTTCATGAGGTTATGAGTAAAGTTTATCTTTGAAAAAATAATAAATCCGAGCACGTGGTCCTGAGGGCAATTTTGTCAACTTTTCAATGGGAGTTAGGAATTATTATAAATTGGATTTTAATAAGTGATTGAAAATTTGTTAATGGATTTGCATAATTATTGGATAGTTTTGGAGCATTTTGCATCGATTCGAGTCTTCGGAAGAGCATGGAATGTCGGTTATGGATCTTTAGAGCGAGGTGAGTCTCCTTTTTCTAACCTTGTAATAGGGAATTGTCCCCATAGGTAAAATAATTAATTATGTGCTTCTATTTGTTGGGGCTACCAACGCACGAGGTGACGAGAGTCCGCGCTAGCTACTATTGTGTTTAGGTCCGGGTAGTTTAGGACCCAAAAACATGCTATACTTGGACTATTTGTAATTATGTTGACAGTTTGATTTGCTTAAATCATATCGAGATAGTAAATGGATTTCTAAAAAGATTAAACTTTATTTTGTAAAATCTTTATAAGAGAATTGGCTTTTTTGGGATAATTGTTCCATGTTGACTACTTGATTGACTGTCTGTGTGTGTTTAATTTCAGAACGGGCCGAATGCCTCTGTAGATTAAATAGATACATCTATCGTTCGCGCCATTCAACCCTCTGGAAGTGCACAGTTTAAATATTGATGAATCGAGCCAATCATCCTCGGTATGATACACGCATGGTTATTTTGCTTGTTTGAGAATTTTAAAAACATTGATATTGTCTTTTCTAGCCTGATATAAATTGATAAAGATAATGAATAGTAAGTCTTGGATTATTTGACAAGGTGTTATCTGCTTTCCGGCTTTATTAATTATAATTTCTATATAAATCCATAATTTCCTCACATCTTCACTATATTATTATTGGACTACTAGCAAGTGCTGAAGTTGACCTCTCGTCTCTACTTCTTCGAGACTAGACGAGATACTTGCTGAGTACATGTTGTTTCGTACTCATGATACACTTGCTGAGTACACGTTGTTTTCGTACTCATACTACACTTGTTGTGAATTTTTTTTGCACAGGCACATGCATCTCTAATGGCCTAGTGGGCGTAGCAGTTTGGTTGATATGAAAACTTAGGTGAGCTGCATTTTCTGAGATGACCCGCAACCAGCAAGTCACTTTCAGATTACTGTATTTATTTTCTATCCGATATTGTATTTCGGACGGTTGTTGTATTACATTATTTCTTAGAAATTGCTCTTGAACTTGTGATACCGGGGTCTGAGATGTAATTGGGTTCATTCAGAAATTTTAAAAGTTGTTAAATGTTTCACCATTTATTTAGAGGAATTTAAAATGTATTGTTTTAAACGTATAAAAGCAGTGTTTTCAAAAATATTTAAACGAGAATTTAATAAAGTATTTTGGTTAGATTGCCTGACAGCTGCGTCCGGCGCCATCATGACCCTTAGTGAGTTTTGGGTCATGACAAAACACATCAGACACGCCTAGCTTGAAACTTAAGTACTCATGTTGAATTCTGCTTAATCCATTTGTCAACAATTCAGCTTTTTGTTATCTTGTCCCAACATACTTGGTCACAAACTAGTCTTTCCAATATCTTCTCCCTTATAAAGTGACAATTTATATCAATACCTTTTGCCGTTCATGAAGTACTGGATTTGTCGTAATCTGTGTTGCTATCACAATTAATGTTCACATGCAATTGAACCTTAACTCATATCTCCTTTATGAGCCCACTGGCCAAACCAATTCAGTAAATGTGGCTAGGGGTGTTCGTGAAAATCGAAAAATCGACCCAAACCAACAATCAAATCAAATCGGAAAAAAAACTGACTTTTTTTTGGTTTGGTTTTCAATTTCAAAAACCAATTAATTTTGGTTTAGTTTTGGTTTTGACCGGAAAATAATCGAACTAAATCGATTATATGTAATTATTTTTAAAAATTACAATATATATATATATTATTCTTGTACTCTTGGGCTTTGTATTTTTTATTGAATAGATTTGGGCCTAAGCACTAGCCCAACCAACTCCATATGTTTCACTCTTCATCAGAATGTAGCCCTTTCTAATACAAAGCATTAGCCCACCCAACTCCCAATGTATCTTAAATTTATGTTCATTCCAAAGAAATAAACCAATAGACAGTGAACCCTCGCTCCTTCTTTTTTCATATTTTCATAGGCAACAATGAACCCTAGCTCAAGTGGCGATAATTGTGACTGCAAATCTGGAACTATGAGTAACGAGCAAGTTGTTTATCTCCCTTTTTATTTTAATTTTATTTTTCTTTCTATTATTTTTAAAGTGGAATTTTTTTCTACCATCATTTATTTCTCTTTTGGTTTTAAATTTTAATGTTCATCTGACAATAATGATCTCATGTGGTGTTAGATTTTCAATAGCTTCAACGTTTATATGCAATTTGTTTTTATGTATTGTCATTTCCGATTTTTGGTATTTTTAATCAATGTTAAACATTTTTTCTCTCTCGCAGATGGAAACAACGATTCCAAAATAGAGGTGAAAGTTCTTTCAACTACACAAAAACTTTCTCAATTAGAAGGTAACAACACTCTTGTTGCCAATTCAAGTATGTTCACACCTCCTAAAAAGCATAAAAGAACAACCCCTTCTGAAAATAATTTTGGTACTGGGAATGAAAGGGAAACATCTGAAATTTGGAAACACTTTACCAAATTTGTTGATAAAGATGGTAAGTGCAAGGCGAAATGTCATTTTTGTAGTCAAAGCTATTGTTCTGATAGTAATAGAAATGGGAAAACTACATTATGGAATCATCTAACTGGTATTTGTATAAATAAATTCCCTTTTAGATTCATTGATAGGAATAAATCGACAATTAAGCCTATTCCTACTAAAGGGGGGGATAAGAAGGTACTAATGATACTTGTAAGCTAGAAAAATTATGTACAATGTCAATGAAGTGAGAAAAGTCATTGTTGAATTTGTAATAATTGATGAATAACCTTTTAAAGTTATTGAGAGAGAAGGATTTAAGAGATTGATGTCAGTTATTTTTCCTAACTTTGAGTTGCCCTACCGTTTGACTGTTGCTAGGCAGTTTTTGAAAATTTATCAAGAAGAAAAAGATAAGCTTAGAAAGTTTATCCAGAATCAAGATGTATGTCTCACAAGTGATACATGGACATCACTCCAAAACCTAACTTATATGATTATTACTGCTCACTAGATTGATGATAACTGGAACTTGCAGAAGAAAATTCTTAATTTTTTTAGGTTCTAGATCATAAGGGTGAACTGATTGTAAAGGGGATTGAGGCTTGTCTATTAGATTGGAGAATTAAAAAACCATTCACTGTGACCCTAGATAATGCAAGTGCAAATGATACTGTGATTAGACACTTGAAGGGGAAGATTGAAGGTTGGAAAGGAATCATCTTGAGAAATGAATTTCTACATGTGAGATGTAATGCTGACGTTCTGAATTTAATTGTAAAAGAAGGGTTAAATAATCATAATGATTCTGTTACTCGGGTCAAGAATGTTGTAAAGTATGTTAAGTCATCTCCTGCAAGAATTTCTTCCTTCAAGTCGTTTGTTGAAAAGCTAATGATAGAGTGTCAATATATTTTGAGCTTGGATGTTGAAACTAGGTGAAACTCGACATATATGATGTTGAGTGCAGCTATTAAGTTTGAAAAGGCTTTTTTAAGAATGTATGTTGATGATCATAAGTACCAAAAGCATTTTACAAAAATGATTGGAAGAGGAGGGCATCCAAATGGGGATGATTGGAGAAGGTAAAAGCTTTTATAAAGTTTCTTGACATTTTCTACGAGATAACTCTGAAATTTTTGGGGACTCTTCATGTTACTTCAAATTCCTTCTGCCATGAGCTTTTTAATCTTCTTAATTTTATTTTAAATAATTCTCATTGTGATGATTCAATTTTCATCGACATGGCTGATAAGATGGAAGTCAAATTTGAAAAATATTAGGGTGACTTTGATAATATGAACATGTTATTATTTATCGGCGTTGTGTTGGATCCCGGATATAAAATAAAATATGTGAACTTTACCTTTGCCAAATCTTATGGTCCTTTAGTAGGAAGTTTAAGGTCAACAAGGGTGATATATGTTTTATCTAGATTGTATGGTTATCATAAAGATTCTTCTTCTGAAACTTATGATGAGAATCTAGGAAGTCCATTTAGAATGATGAGTAAAGTGAGAATGGTGAGATATGTCACTCACAATGGAAAAAATATGTGCAAGAGGAAGATGGTGGAAATAAGAATGATCCTGACAGGTACTTGATGGACGATTTGGAGTTGACCAAAAATTTAGATATCTTTGCTTGGAAATAAGAGGTATTCAGTTGTTTCTAGGACGGCAAGAGATGTGCTTGCAATTCCTATTTCTACCGTACCATCTAAATCAGCTTTCATCACCGGTGGACGGATTCTTGATTCATATCGAAGTACTTTGTCGCCAAAGACGATAGAAGCTTTAATTTGCATTCAACAATGTTGAGGTCAACTCCTAAAAATACATTGTTGAGGATATTCTGGAGGAAATTCAAAAGCTTGAAATTGTTGAGAAAGGTTATTTTATATTGCTGACTCTTTATCAATATGTTTATGTTTGTAAATTACTTAAGGATACTTTTTTTTTCATTCAGAATACTCCAACACTGTTTTGAGCATTGATTAACTCGGATGATGGAACCAGCTACAACTATATCCTTGTTGCTTGGGATTTAGGATGTAATCTCGATGTCGTTGTTTTAGTTTACCATATGAAAAACTAAATATCCTTTTCTGAATTAATTATTGTAATATCTTTTGTGACTTTTTTGTTGTCAGCTCTCTAAAGCTGGTATTGGAATATTGGTGCTAACGGTTGAAACTTGACAGTGCATGAAATCAAAAGAGTGTTTGAATGTATTTTTTTATGAGAATGTCTACAAATGTTTTACGAAAGAATCAATTTAGTGGAGAAATCTATAGTATTTTATGTTTTATGAAAGAATCTATAATGTCTGAATGTTTTATAGAACTATTTGGCAGAACGAAATGTGAGTGTATGAAATAGTTACTTTCATTTTTTCAAAATATATTGGCATTGTATGTATGCCGTAGAAATTTGTAACAAGTTAAAATATAGATTTCATAGTCCATATCCAAGGTATTTGTGCAGTAAAGTTTAGATATATAGTTAAGTGAAAGTCTGTAAGGTGTTTCTGGGATCTTGTTTTTTAAGAAAATCGATAAAAACCAAAAACCCAATAAAAATCGACAAAATCGAATCCATAATAAACTGACTCAATTGATTTGGTTTTAATATTTAAAAAGCCGATAAAATCGGTTTGGTTTCTCTTCATGGGAAAATCAATTCAAATCGAACCATGAACACCCCTAAATGTAGCTGCCAAACTCATGTATTCTGCTTTAGCAAAACTTTTAGATACTATTGTCTGCTTCTTAGACTTCGCAGACGCTAACGAACCACCTACCTTGATCAAGAAACTTGTTACCGGCTTCTAAAGTGTTGGCATGCATACCAATCTGCATCACAAAATGCCTCCATTGTGCCTGTGTTTTTGTTGGACATCGATATTGCCCTATCCATGAGGTTCCTTAACATATTTATAGCTCTTATTGCTACCTCCATAGCTCTTATTGCTTATTGGCTTTTAAGTACTTTTTTAGTTTGTGTGATGTTTGGAAATGATAAAAAGTAATTAAAAGCACTTGCTTTTAGGCATAAAAAGTACAAAAATAAGTCAAAATTCAAAACGTTAGGTATTACCAACTTCTGGCTTTTGGCTTTTAGCTTAAAAGCTGTTTTTCATAAGTCAATACAAATACCCTCCAAGCATTTGCACACTGAATGCAAAGTCATGCCTTGTCACAGCCAAATATAGTAGCTTGCCTATTAATCTTTGATAAATACCTGGATCTGGTAGTATCGCATCTACAACATTACTTGAAGTACCAAGGTGATCATCATACTCCTTGGTAGTCAACTTTGCATTCAATTCTAGTGGAGTAGCTACAAGCTTTTATGCTCCGAGGCCAAGTTCAATAATAATCTCTAAAGCATATTTTCTCTGATGCATAAGAATCATATCGGCAGATCTTGTAAACTTTATTCCTTGAAAAATTTTCAACTCTTTCAAATATTTTATTCTGAATGCCTGTTGTAGGAATGTCTTTGTCTCTTCAATTAGGTGTAGAGATGTACCAGTGAATAGCATGTTATCCACTTACACTAACATTATTATTGTGCCTTTAGAAGTCTTAATGAATAAAGTGATCAGATTGGCTCTGAAAAAGCTAAATTGATATAGAGCTTTTGCAAGTTTCTCATTCCACTGTCTAGGGACGTCTTTAGGCCATATAAGGATTTATGAAGCCTGCACACTGGTTTAGACTCCCCATGGCTTCTAAGTCCTAGTAGCAATTGCATATAGTTCTCATCAAATAGATCACCCTAAAGAAATGCATTATACACATCCATATAATGAATGTGCCACTTATGAGTCGCAGCTATAAATAGAATAGTCCTCTCTGTCACCATTTTCACTACAGGTGAAAAGTTTCTTGATAATCAATCCTCTCCTTTTGACTGTACCATTTAGCTACCAATCAGACTTGAATCTCCCCACCTCACCAAATGCCTTGTATTTGACCTTATATGCCTATTTAAAACCAATTGGAACCTTGCCTTCAGGAAGTAAGCCAATGTCCCAGGTGTGATTGCTTTCCAGTGCTTCAATATCTGCCTTTATAGCACATATCTACTTAGGATCTTGACTGGTTTCAACATATGTAGCAGGTTCTACAATAGAGAAGGTTGCAAGGTAAGCTTGGTATTAAGGATACGAGCCACTGTAGGAGACGTAGTTTGCAATTGCATATGGTACAGACTCATGTACATTCAGTGACACAAAGTCCTTCATCCAAATAGGAGGATTCTTTGGTTTAAAGTTCCTTCTAACTTCTTCTTCTACAACTGAGAGAATAGCTGGCAGTTGTTGAGTAGATGGAACATGCACTTAACCCTGATCAGAACTTTTTCCAGTTGGATGAGCTAAGACTGATTCTCCTTCACTCTCACCTTCAACATCATTGTCATGAACATCCTCATTTGTATTATTGGGCACATCTTCTATATCTGAGTGTATCAACCCAGCCTCATGCTCGCTGTTGCATCCCATATCATAAATAGTTGGGACCCCTGATGGTTGAGTATATTCTGCAGGAACATTTAACTATAGGAAGGTTGATAGATATTTATTTATTATCTATCTAAAAGAAAAGACGGTCCTTTTGAAAACAACAACCGTATTAGCAAAGAAAGAGTGATTAGTTAGGTTTAAAAGCACATAACCTTTTTGAGTTGTAGTATATCACATCAATATTGCCGGTATAACTCTTGACATGAACTTGTCCTTCTCTTGAACCGCTTTGGCATATCATAAGCATCGTAATACTCTTATATGTTGTAGTGAAGGTTTTCTATTGTGCAGTTTCTGGAAGGGTGACACTGTATTAGTAATTGAAGAAGGCATCATGTTGAGTATTATTTGTATTGTAGCTAGTACCTATTGTTCCTAGCATTTCAGAAATACGTGAGCTTGAAATCTCATTGCTTTAGCAATCTCTAAAATATGTTTGTGCTTCCTCTCAGCTACACCATTTTGCTGAGGAGTATATACATAGGTTCTCTGATGAATCATTCCAAGATTGCTAAACATATCACCACATGTTGAATTCACAAATTCCAATCCATTATCTATTCTAATAATCTTAATACACTTGTTATGTTGTGTTTTTACATAACACAGGAAGAACTTCAAGAACACATATACATCTGACTTATACATTAGCAAAAATAACCATATCATTCTAGAGAAGTCATCCACCAAAATTAGGAAGTATTTATTCCATCAAATGTAGACACTCTATGATTTTAATGCTACTACTAAGAAAGGGAAGTCAAGTATGTCTGGCTAACAGACATACAGGACAATTGTCCACAGTTGTGATACATTTATGATTTTTAACAAGAAACAATTTCTTAATACTACAGAAGATACATGCCTAGTCTCATATATCACAAGTCAATATCTTGCTTCTCCTTAGGTTCTGTAGTGTCCTTGACTATTAGTTCCATTTCTGGATTGCTCTTATTTGTGTGAGGGATCAACATATAGAGGTCATCATATTCCTTACCAATCTCATTCACCCTCTCACTATAGAGATCTTGAAATAGGCAAAAATCATGACAAAAAGCAACACAACATTGTAAGTATTGGGTTGCCTTGGATACCGAGAGTAGATTATATATGAATCATGGGACATGTAGGACATTTTTTAGTGTGCTTCTTGCTGAAATTGGGTTAGTATCCATGTGTGTAACATAGACTACATCTCAATTTGGCAGAAATATCTTCTTAGGCTTACTAGGTTTGATCTATTATGATTTAGATAATAGCTTTAAATCAGACACCATATGATTTATAGTTCCTGTATCAATGATCCAAGCTGGTGGATTATTACTCGCTAAAAAGACACAGTCGGTACCTGCCATGTGTGCCATATTTGTTGGGGAAGCAGTTGGAGAACTTTTGTTCAACATTTGTAAGATCTGTTCATGTTGTTTCTTAGTAAATGTACATACTACTTGCTGTCTTCCTGATGAGTTGTCTCTTGAGGTTTAGGGCTTCCTCTACATTTGTATTCCTGGCTGAGCTGAAGTCTGTATTTTTTTAGGCTGATTTCGCACTTACATGAATAGTTGCACCTAAGTATAGAAGGTCTATTTTAGATCTTTAATACAAACATTATAAGCCGTAGTTCCCTCTTTATTTTTAGATTTGAAACCATATGGATAACCAAAAATCTTCTAGGAATTCTCCGTGTTATGCCCCTTCTTCTTACAAAAGTCACATAGTCACTGTAGGTCCTCTTATGCTTAGAGTAATTTTCAGGCTGTTGAGAATTGTTTGGCTGAAAGTTATTAGGCTGAAAGCTGGATTGGAAACCAATATATCTTGAGGAATATAAAGCATTTGACTCATAATTTTCAGTTGGAATAAGTGATGTCAATCCTAAATTTCCTGTTATGGCAGCTATAGACTTCTAGCTATCTTCTTAGGATTACTAGGTTTGATCTTTTCTGATTTAGATGATAGATTTAAATCAGATACCATATGATTTATAGTCCCTGTGTCAATGATCCAATCTGGGGAATTATCACTCATAAAAAGATATATAGCTAGTACTTGTTATGTGTGCCATATTTGCTGAGGGAGCTATTCGAGAACTTTTGTTCAACATCCGTAAGATATGTTCATATTGTTCCTCAGTAAATGTACATGCTACTAGATGTCTTCCCGATGAGCTGTCTCTTGAGGTTGAGGGATGCTTCTGCATTTGTATTCTTAGATGATCTGAAGTCTGCATTTTTTCTGGCAGATTTTGCACCTAAATGGTTGTACCTGAGTATATAAAGTTTGTTTTGGATCTTTAATATAAACATTATAAATTGCAGCTCCCTCTTTCTTCTTAGACTTGAAACATTGTGGATAATCAATAATCTTCCAAAAATTCTCCTTGTAATGCCCCTTATTCTTACATAAGTCACAATAGTCACTGTATGTTCTCTTATGCTTAGAGTAATTTCCAGATTGTTGAGAATTGTTTGGCTGAAAGTTATTAGGCTAAAAGTTGGATTGGAAACCACTAGATCTGGAGGAATATATAGCATTTGACTCATAATTTCAGCTGGAATAGGTGATGTCTATCCTAAATTTCCCTTTATGGCAGCTATAAACTTCTGGTTTTCATAATTCATAATCATAGGGAATGCCTGATTAACTGTAGGTAAAGGGTATATCAATAGTATTTGACTCCTTGCTTGAGCATAAGAGTCATTCAATCCTATAAGAAGTTGATATAATTTTTATCTCTTTATAAAATCAACATAATCTCTGGACTTCTCGCAGTCATATGGAGAAGGGACTAATATTTTAAACTCATCTAAGAGGTCCTTTATCTTAGTGTAATAACCAGAAATATATGAAGTACCTTGATATAGAGTTGCAATTTTCTTGTGCACATTGAATGACCTAGATCCATTTACTTTGTCAAATTTCTCTCGCAAATCCTCCCGAGCAGCCTGTGCACTAGCTCCAAATATATGAGGTACCTTGATATATGTGGTTGCAATTTTCTTGTGCAGATTGAATGACCTAAATCCATTTACTTTGTCAAATTTCTCTCGCAAATCCTCCCGAACAGCCTGTGCACTAGCTCCAAATAATGCTCTACTCTAACGAGCTATGGAGTTACAACATCCATCAATCATGAGAGTACAATTGCATTGTACCTCTCCTATTGTTCCCATAGAGTTTCACAAAAATTTCCCCTTTTTCATATTTCTTCTACTAGCCCTAGCTTATTTCTTTCTCGTATAACTATCCTCATAGATCGATTCCATATAGTGTAATTGTCAGTACATGTTAATTAAAAAGAGATCAATTGTGCTCCACTCATATTTGCAGGTCCAAGGTATAACGGAAAATTCTGAGGCAAATCAACTCCAAATTCCTCATTAGATAGAGTATTTCTAATTCATGCATATACACATGTAGCGACATTAGCCGTGGTATTGTCAACAATATCTCCCATGGCTACGCTTTAATTGATGAGACTTCGACTTTATTTTTTCCGATTTATTTTTCTGAATCTCACAATTTCACCAATTGCGATGTGAATCGATTAACGAGACCAGTGAATCCTAATCTTACGGCTTTGATACCATATTATTTCACATCTTTATGTGATGACCCGCCATGTCATCATGCCACATAGGCGCCAGTTGGCATTTATTAATTCCATGTGGAAGCTTACATAAGAAGAAGGCTAGTATTTGTAAGAAGATTCTATAGAAATATGGATATTTTCTTAGGAAGAACCTAGATCCATATGGATTTGCTAGAAAAGTCCTTGAAATCTTCAAGGCTTGTAGAGAATTATAGAGAAATCCCTTATCTTGTAAACATCAAGGACTTGTATAATAATTAATATTTACACACTAGCCCTTAGGAGACTAGTATATAAAGGGGTACATTCATTTGTAATTCACCAAGCAAATATTTCAAGTTCTCTCTAATACAAAGCTTCCGTTAGAAATTCTCTTGTGTTCTTTTTTCCATTATCTTAGCGATCTTGAGTGTAGTAGGGTTGACTTGGCATAGCAAGAACTTGAGCAAATTGTGCAAGATGTGAGCAAGTTGTCAACTGTCGCGCGTGTACTTAGTTAAAAACTAAGGACGTGACATCGTGGTATTAGAGCGAAGGTTCCAACTAAGGGAGTGGCGAATGACGGAGAAATTAATGCTGTCAACACTCAATCCAACATCATCTAGGATGCTCCTGTCAAGAGCGGCCATAGAAAAAAGAGGAATTCCACCAACAAAAGCCAAGAGGTGACACCTGAGGTTGTGTCAAACAAAGGGCTTACATCCCAAGAACCATCTGCCACTGAGGCGAGCAAGGATGAAATGTAGGTCTTTCTAGAGGACATCTCGCTCGGTAAAGAGTGGGTGATGAAGACGAACTCATGGATGGACACCGTGGAGATCTTTGGCCAACACTTAAGGAAGGTAGAAGCCACCCTTAACGTTCTTGAGGGGCACACTCTTGAAGAGATTGAAAGTATCTGAAATGACTTGGAGGGATGTACACAGACTGAGATGGAACTAAGGCAAACCATCACTACCTTATAGTGCAGACTTATGGAGGCTTTGAGTACTATTGATTCTATGAAGGCAAAGATAGAGTCACTCGAGGAGCATGTTAATGCTGGCGTGACTGAGGCAGCCAGAAATGTTGTAGTGACGAGGGAGGCCAAGATCGAGGCTCCCAAACCCTTAACGTTCAAAGGTGTTCGTGATGCACAAGAAGTGGAAAACTTTATTTGGCACTTGGAGAACTACTTCAGGCATGGCAAAGTGAGGGACGACGAGGCTAAGATCAACACTGCGGTATTGTACCTCTTAGAGACTGCCATGCTATGGCGGAGAAGGAAGATGGCCGACGTAGATAAAGGTATATGTACTATTAGCACGTGGGATCATTTCAAAGAGGAGTTCAAGTAACAGTTCTTTCCAAACAATGTCTTGTACTAGACAAGGCGCAAGCTTAGGGAATTGAAGCAAACAAGGAGCATACATAACTATGTCAAGGAGTTCACTACCCTTATGCTTCAAATCCCCAACCTGACAAATGATGACTTGTTGTTCCACTTCATGGACGGATTGCAAAATTGGGCTAAGCAAGAGTTACAACACCAACAAGTCACTGATATAGAACAAGCCATAGTGGAGGCCGAATCATTGATGGATTTCAGGCATGACAAGCACGACAAGGCAATGGCAAGGAGTCAAAGGCTAACAATGTCAAAGGTGGGGGAGATCGTGTAAAAGGCAAGGGGGTACAATAACAATACTCCAAGACTCAATATTCCAAAAAGTCGAGTGGTCGTTAGGGCTACGCCGAGAAAAAGGCAGAGGCCGAGAAGAAGGGATGCTACATATGTGGAGTGACATACGACTTTAGGAATTGTCCCGACCTCAAGAGCCTCAGTGCCATGGTCCGTGAATGAAAAGATTAGCCGTAAGGAGAGAGTTCGAAAATTGCACAATTGGGTATGATCGAATTATGTGGTGCTATCACAAAGCAAGCTATCCAACCTATCAAGAATGACAACCAGTACGTGGATCTCACCATCAACAATAAGCCCGCTCGTGCAATGGTGGATAATGGAGCAACTCATAATTTCGTGACTGAGGCTGCTGCAAAGAGACTAGAATTGAGGATTGCTCCAACCAACTCTTGGGCCATGACCGTGAATGTCGAGGTACAAAATGCTCGTGGGGTAGAAAATGGAGTTGGTGTCAAATTGGGAACTTGGAAAGGTATGATAAACTTTACCATAACTGCTGTGGATATCTTTGACATCATACCGGGGCAAGAGTTCTTTAGACATTGTCATACTTTGATCGACCCCTACCTCCAACATCTCTTGGTTATGGAGCAAAAAGGAGCTTGCATGGTACCTATGGTGACTGTGCCACATGAACAGATCCAAGCACAACTCTCAGCTATGCATGTTGTCAAGGGGATCAAGAAGGGGGTGCCGACGTTCGTGGCAACCATTACAAGTCTTGAGGAAGATAAGAATTTTCAAGAGAAGTTGTGGCCTTGCATTGAGAAGTTGCTTGAGGAAAACAAAGATGTCATGCCCAAGAAGTTGCCTAAGAACTTGCCGCATATGAGAGAGGTGGATCACAAGATTGAGTTGGAGCCAGGGTCTAAGCCACCCACATTTGCCCCATATTGTATGTCACCTCCCGAGTTAGAGGAGATCAGGAAACAATTGAAGGAGTTGCTAGATGCTGGTCACATTCGCCCCTCAAAGGCACCTTTTGGCGTACCAGTATTGTTCCCAAAGACGAAGGATGGATCGTTGCACTTAAGGTCACCGTGAAGAATAAGTACCTGATCCCACTCATTGCTGACTTGTTCGATAGACTTGGACAAGCCAAGTACATTACCAAGGTGGATCTTCGAAAGGGCTACTACCAGGTTCGCATTGCGGAAGGAGATGAGCCTAAGACAACATGTGTGACGAGATATGGAGCCTTTGAGTGGTTGGTGATGCTCTTTGGCTTAACCAGTGCACCGGCCTCATTTTGCACCCTTATGAACAAGATTTTACATCCTTGATCAATCCGTGGTAGTCTACCTAGACGACATAGTCATCTATAACAACACCTTGGAGGAGCAAATGGAGCACTTAAGTAAGGTTTTCCAAGTCTTGCGGGAGAACGAGCTATACATCAAGAGGGAGAAATGTGAGTTTGCACAATCAAAGGTGCAATTAGTGGGCCATGTCATTAGCAATGGAAAGCGACGTATGGACGAGGCTAAGGTACGTGCTATCCAAGAGTGGAAAGCACCTACAAAGGTAACATAGTTAAGATCTTTCCTTGGCATTGTTAACTACTATCGTCGGTTCATCAGTGGCTAGTCAGCAAAGGCCTCACCATTGACCAAGTTGCTAAAGAAGAACAATCCATGGGTTTGGACGGAGCATTGTTAAAAGGCGTTTGAAGGCCTTAAGGCAGCTGTAACAAAGGAGCCAGTCTTGGCATTACCTGACTTTGACAAGACATTTGAGGGGCACAGATGCCAAAGACTTCGCCATTGAGGGTGTCCTGATGAAGGATAAGCATCCCATAACATTTGAGAGTCACAAGTTAAATGAGACGGAGCAGCGTTACACGGTGCAAGAGAAGGAAATGATTGCAATTGTGCATTGCCTTCGTACATGGAGACATTATCTGCTCGGGTCGAGGTTCGTGGTCAAGACCGATAATGTGGATACTAGTTACTTTCAGACGCAAAAGAGGCTCACACCAAAATATGCTAGGTGGCAAGACTTCTTGGTCGAGTTTGATTATGTGCTAGAGTACTAGCCGGGCAAAGGTAATGTTGTAGCTGATGCCTTGAGCCGGAAAGCCGAGCTTGCTTCCATCACTTTAGCAACTTGTGACATTCGTGAGGCTATAAAAGAAGGCATGAAACATGATCCAGCAGCCAAACAACTTGTCGAGTTAGCCAACCAGGGCAAGACGAGACGTTTTTGGGTAGAATACCACAGGTCGGCGGGTCTACGTGCCTATGTTTGGAGACATATGATGACGAATCATAAGGGAGAGTCATGACACAATGTGGGTTGGTCATCCAGGCCAATGGCGCACTAGGGCCTTGGTTGAGTCAGTCTACTATTGGCCACGCATGTCGGATGACATAGAGTGCTATGTGCAGACTTGTCTTGTCTGTCAACGGGATAAGGTTGAAAACAACAACCCGAAGGACTTTTGGATCCACTACCAGTTACAGAGCGTCCATGGGAGAGCGTGACTATGGACTTTATCACTTGCCTACCGAAGCCCGATAGTTATGGTACTATTATGGTGGTCGTGGATAGATTTTCCAAATATGCCACCTTTATGCCCGCCTCACCAGGTTGCACTACCAATGAAGCCACCAAGCTATTCTTTAAGAACGTCGTGAAGTATTGTGGCTTACCAAGGCATATTATCAGTGATCGAGACCCCCGTTTTACTGGAAACTTTTAGAGAGAGTTGTTTGACATACTTTGCATGGAGCTGCACTTTTCCACTAGGTTTCACCCACAGACAGATGGACAAACGAAACGGGTCAATGCCTTACTAGAATGCTACCTGAGGCATTATGTAAGTGCACATCAGAAAGATTGGGCAAGGCTCCTAGACATCGTACAATTCTTTTATAACTTGCAGCGGAGTGAGTCCACGGGTGAACACCATTTGAGCTAGCCACAGGCCAACAACCACAAACTCCACATTCATTACCAGCCGCATTCGAGGGAAAGAGATTGGGGGCTTATCATATGGCCAAAGGATGGGAGGAACAGCTCCACACTGCTAAGTCCTACTTGGATGAGGCGGCTAAGAAGATTAAGAAGTTTGCAGACCGGAAGCGACGTCCCACAGACTATAGAGTTGGGGATGTGGTTATGGTGAAGTTTAACCCAAGGCAGCTCAAGGCACTATGGGGCATGAATCAAAATCTAATTTGCAAGTAGGAGGGGACATTTAAGATCATCGCCAAGGTACGCAAGATCTCATACAAGTTTGAATGCCATCATATCTTAAGATATACCATGTCTTCCATACCAGTATGCTTAAGCCATATCATGAAGATACGGATGATTCGAGTAGGGGCCAATCAAGTCGGGCACCAATGACTATCACCGTCTCGCATGATCGGGAGGTTTAGGCTATCATAAATTACCAGGCCAGGCGAAAACAAGGGCAAAGAGCCACCACTATGTTCCTCCTTCATTGGAAAGGGAAATCACTGGAGGAGGCCACGTGGGAACGATATGAAGACTTATGGCAATTCAAAGATAAGATCCGAGAGTTTATGCAATACCATTGCGCCGCGGTCGTCGCAATATTGGGTGGGGGAGAGTGTGATGACCCGCCATGTCATCATGCCACATAAGCGCCATTTGGCATTTATTAATACCACGTGGAAGCTTACATAAGAAAAATGCTAATATTTGTAAGGAGATTATAGAGAAGTATGGATATTTTCTTAGGAAGAACCTAGATCCGTATGGATTTGCTAGGAAAGTCCTTGAAATCTTCTAGGCTTGTAGAGAATTATAGAGAAAGCCATTATCTTGTAAATATCAAGGACTTGTGTAATAATTACTCCCTCCATTTCAATTTATGTGAACCCATTTGACTAGACACGAAGTTTTGAGAAAGGAGAGAAGACTTTTGATCTGGTGGTGTAAAATGAGGCACTTTTATTTTGTGTGGCTATAAATCATTGTGTAAAGGTAAACTGTTTCCAAATAAGGAAAGTGGTTATTCCTTTTGGCACGGACTAAAAAGGAAATATATTTACATAAATTGAAACGGAGGGAGTAATATGTACACAGTAGACCCTAGGAGACTAGTATATAAAGGGGGACATTCATTTGTAATTTATCAAGAAAACATTTCAAGTTCTCTCTAATACAAAGCTTCCTTTAGCAATTCTTTTGTGTTCTTTCTTCCATTCTCTTAGCGATCTTGAGTGTGATAGGGCTGACTTGGCATAGCAATAATGTGAGCAAGTTGTGCAAAATCGTGAGCAAGTTGTCAAGTGCCGCACATGTACTTAGTTAAGAATTAAGGACGTGACTTTGAGCTATGCAAACCCTAGATGAGAAGAAAAGGAACTAGAAGAAGGAAATGAGCTGAAGCAGAAATGCAGAAACTGATTTTGTTAAAACTGAAAATGCACTGTACAAACGACCCCTATTTATAGAAATGACTAACCGACTTTAGACACCTAACTAACTAATGTTAAATAGACTAAACTACCCTTAATTTGTTACATATTAATTTACCCCTCTCACAACGTTTATATATTATGTTAACGGTAAGATATGCATGAGAATCTATGCAATAATTCATAGAAAATAAAAGATTTGTTATAAAATAATACAAGAACAAGAACAATATTGCAGAGAGAGTAGGGAGAGGAGTATTCTTATTGATACTTTTGGGATGATTTATAATGGGGTAAGACCCCTCTATTTATAGGAAGAGAAAAGACTTAGCCTCAAAGTAAAACTCTTCTATAAGATAGACATTCACTCTAATTAGAGTTCTATTCTTAACACTCCCCCTTGAATATCTACTCAATAAATAATGTGCCTCGTTAAAACCTTAACTGAAATAAAACCCAATGGGAAAAAATTTCTAGAAAAGGAAAAAGAGTACACATATTTACAAATGCGCCTATTGGTTGCCTCGTTAAAAACCTTGCAAGGAAAACCTAGTGGGACAAAACCTTGTAAGGGAAAAAGAGTGCAACGCGCATTAACTCCCCCTGAAGAGAGCATCAATTCACATCCTTGAGTCTTCGCATCCCAATCTTGTGCACTAGCTTCAAGAGATCGTTAGTAGAGATTTGATAAATAAATCATCCATATTAACTATAATGAATATTTGCACCTTGAAATCATAACTCGTGATAGATATATAATGTCTTCACAAATATCGTGGAATGGCTCTTCAATATTTCCATAGAGATATCCTCGCCATCACATTATCATAGTTATAGCAAGATATATTTGTGCATAAATTGCATTAAGGAAGTGGTACCTCAAGATCAAGAATTGTAGATTCTTCAAGAAACTTAAATCCTTCATGGGTTGTCATATAAGTTAAGTCATATAATAGACTTTAGATGCATATCAAGTTTTTCATGTCATGCTAAATAAATAAGATATCGAAAACTGATTACACATACCATTGACTTTATACTTTCAAGTATTCGAACTACATGTCCAAATTACATGTCTTTCATATGGAATCAATTCTACTTGAATTGTATCTCTTCCATTTGGCCAACATTTTTTGTTTGTATTCGACAAACATAAGATCCTCATCGATATTTAGCGCTATCATAGATGTCGTCGACGAACATTTTATATCGGTTCCAGTAAATTTTCATAAAGACATAACATGGAGATCTCTTCATTCATACATTCAGGTACCTAAATCTCTCATGAGATTTTATGAAGTGTTATGTCATGTGATCTTCTAGATCACTTGCCTCCTTATTATGATCACTTTGATCATTTGCTCATCTTCTTTATTAAGAAGTTCTTTTGAAACCGATTTGTCTATACGCTTTAAGCGTATCAAAGACTTTGTCCTTCTAGGACTTAATATGAGCATTTGCAGTGAGAATATAGTTACTTTCTTTGGGTCAGCAAATGCGTATGGCATGCTTTGCAATATGTTGCAATTGAATTATCCTTTTATGAACTTCAGGTTCATATTATGATATTCGAGGATCTATATATACAAATGATAATTCATCCCATGTAACCTTTTCTCAAGTGTTTATCATGTCTCCCCCTCATGTTAGGAAAACTAACTTGTTTCTTCAACTCTGGGAAATCATCTTTGTGCATTATCATGTTAATATACACAGCACATTAATAATAATAAGATGAAATTATATGGTTCCTGACCCTGAACCACTTGTGAGGGGAGAATATAATATACTCTCGTGTATAGCGTATATCAAATTGATATAGATAACTTTGTTCTCATAAGCAATAATTTAGCTATTAAATGGAGGCACTCAATAAATTATTTTGCTAAACCAACTATGATGTAAACCAACTTATTCAGATGAACTATCTTGAATAGAAAATCTGGAAATTATGCTCGAAATTAGATTACTGAGCAATTTACCTCGCAAGCACCGGCCAGGTTGCAGGTTAATAATAATCGCACATGTAACCATATCATAGATGCATCATATGTGGTATACATGGCAGGTGAATGAGCTCATATTTATCTTTGATATTTCCAGAATTTATGGGATTCAACCCCAACTTTAGTTGGTCAATTAATTAATGAGAACAAGTAATATAAGAGAATTCGTAAAGAACTTTCTAGTTCTTTAATATTCACCCATGTGAATTCTCTATTATTGATGCACATCATACTTAAATTGATATGGCTAACCCGAATGCCAATTGAATAAATTATCAATATTGGTAAGTTCATGTTTATACCATGACATGTGCAATTCTCAATAAACTCCAAGTTTATTATGATATGGATTTTATATCAATTAACATCCACTTTATTGTGGCATTCTTTTGTTTGTGTAGTATAAACTGGAGAATAAAGCGGGTAGCTTTTCATATACAGATTATCCCGCTACAAGTTGTAGTAATAGAAGATATCAATCTTTCCTTTATTTATTGTCTCAATATAATCAACTGCTTTCACATATACTTTGGAAACTGAATAAGTTTCTTTGAGACTTACTACAACACAATACCTTATTGGTAATCAATTGCGTTTCTCCAAAATAATATAATTGGCTCTTGCACAGAGTTCTCAATTAATTTGGTACTATCACATATTGCTATCACATTCTCTGCGGGGATATGTAATTTTGTTATCCTTTTCAAATCTGTAAATGCGTCTGGCATTTGATTTGCTATTCTTTGCAAATGGATAAGATTTTGCACCTATTTTTCACAAATAGAGGTATGTGGATCAAGATGAGATAATGATGCATTTTTCCACAAAATTTCCCGTTTGGTTTCACCAACTTCTCCCCCTAATTTTGGGAAAAGTGTTTCATTGAATCGACAGTCTGCAAATCGTGCAGTGAACAAATCCCCTGTCAATGTTTCGAGGTAGCGAATAATGGAGGGCGATTCAAACCCAACATATATTTTCCTAACCTTCTTTGCAGACCCATTTTGGTGCGATATGGCGGTGCTACAGGTACATATACTGCGCATCCAAAAATTCTTAAATGGGATATATTAGGTTCATGACACAAAACTAATTGCAACGGGGAATATTTGTGATAATTCGTCGGTTTGAGACGAACTAGCATTGCTGCATGCAAAATGGCGTGACCCCAAACCGAAGTGGGCAGCCTCGTTTTCATGAGTAAATGAGGTATTCAAGATTATTCTCATCTATTGTCTCAACATGATATCCATTTTGATTGATATCTTTAAAACTCAACAAGTTTTTCTTGGACTTGGAGGAGAACATTGCATTCTCTATGATAAATATTATTCCTTTAGGCAGAGTTATAGTTGCTCTTCCGGAGCCTTCAATCAATTTACTACTACCAGAAATTGTAGTAACATCTGCCTTACACATACTTAAATGAGAGAAATGTTTCTTCTCTTTGAATATCGTATGTCTGGTACATGAATCAATTAAACAAATATTTTTACAATTGGACGTTGATCCAAGTTTGCTTTGTGAGATATTGTAGAAACAGGCAAAGACACAAAGTAAGAGTAGATTTATCACAGAAACAGAACACAGTTAATTATTAAGCATTTGTGTCACAAACAGTAACATAATCATAATGATGTTTTGCAGGAGGAACAAAACATGAAACAACATGTACAAAGGAAATTTCAACACGAAAATAACACATAATTATTAGCAAAGACAAGTGTTATATGCGAATAGTACATCATGCAAGTTGATAAATAACACATTAAATGCTATAGTGCACTACGTGTATAAAGTAATGTTTGTTAATTTTATAATAATGTTTCAATTACATTCACACGTAAAATACAACAGCATCACACAATGACGCTAAATGATAAAGCATATTAATAAACATTAACGAAGCATTACGATAGCATATTTGTACAGGAGATCCATATAGTCATAATATAACATACATGACCAATTAATGAAAATAATAAAACAAGTACCAGACTGATATTAGAATACTATTATAAATGGATTTACATACGATTCCATCACCGATCAAGTGATCTATTTTCCCCTCAGGGTGCTCAAAGAAGTCTGCCACATCCAAGTGGGTGATGTCAAAGTTATTGTCAGAGAAAAAATTGGTTTCAGGGCCTTTACTCTTTAGAGATACTTGATAAAGCTCAACCAAATGTCTTGGTACACGGCAAATTTTCGCCCAGTGCCCTTTTCCACCACAACGATAACATATAGTTTATGAACTATTTGCTTTTGGATTCTCATCATATCATGCTTGTGGCAGAGTGACCAACTTTAAGTTGTCATATCTCTCCTTTAAGCCATTCCACAAGATAAGTGGATCTTTGACTGTGATATATTCAATTTTCAAACCTTCATCAAGGTGATGGCGCAAGAAAATCAAGGCCTTAGCACAGTCTTGGGTGGATGCATTATTTCTGTCTTTAATGGCGTCTCCAAGACCCATTGCATCCAAATGGATTTCAGCATCCAACACCCATGTCATGTAGTTCTTGCCCGAAATTTCAAGGGCAACAAACTTTCTTTTCATAATTGAGATATGGTATAAGTAAATAAGTTAATGACGTGTTGATTTTCATCATTTTTAACATGTGTGCAAAAGCGATGCATGATCGCATAAGAATATGTAAACAATATGTATACATTGATGAATGTAATATATAATGAATTAAAAAGTAAGCTGAGAGGTGATATCTAGACAATTTTGACGTTTTGGTAATGTAATGGCACCTTTTGTTTTGCACTAACTATGAGTCATGTTGGATATACATTATAATTTAGTATACATTAGTACTTTCTATAATGCATAATTATTGGAATAAGTGTTCCAGTGTATTTAGCATTTATACACTCAAATATGTACTGAGGACGTTAATAATTACATATGTGATAGTACATGAGTTAACAACCAAAATTTGTTGTACAACAGTTCACTCGTATGTATGTAGTTGATACAAGAAGTCGTACGAGCAGTAAAATACAATAACTAAACTTACAATATTGTTACAAGCAACGAATAATCAGAATATACGTGTAGTAATAATATCTACACATAATAATACTAAGTTGATCACATATAACAATCTAAATTTCGTTTGTGTAAATTAATTATTTAAGTTACAGTATAAGATTAAATGTTTGAGTATATAACAAATAGACAAAGTCTCTGACAATGTTATGTCAGACATAATTAAAACTAAATTAGGAAGAGAAAAAATACCTTAATTTTCTCAAGGAGATTCTTGAGATAATAGAGCTTCGTGCTGATAACGTGTTATAAAATAATACAAGAACAAGAACAATATTGCAGAGAGATTAGGGAGAGGAGTATTCTTATTGATACTTTTGGGATGATTTACAATGGGGTAAGACCCCTCTATTTATAGGAAGAGAAAAGACTTAGCCTCAAAGTAAAACTCTTCTATAAGATAGACATTCACTCTAATTAGAGTTCTATTCTTAACAAGATTAAAAATTTCACAAAACTTAAAAAGATGTATAATAAAATTAATTAGTTTCAATGAGTTATTTAACTTTCGCTAACTTTTTCTTTATACGCTCCACTATAAGAGGTGCAAACATTATGATCTAGACTCCAATTAAGAATAAGAATGTAAAAAAAATCCAAAAACGAGTCACAAGATTACGATTCTAGTCGTGAGCAAATCAATTACGGAATAGAAAAAATTCGATAATTTTTGACAATTAACAATAAATCGGAAAACAAGAAGGAAAAAAAATCTGAGCCAGCTTGGCCAAACGGTCACCACGACTTAACACCGACTCCTCCGCCCCGGACCACACCTTCCAAATTTACCGTTAAAACGAGAGGCCAATCTCTTAACTCCCCTCTTTTTCACAGTTGACACTCTTCTACAGGGACTTACACTTTTATCCCTCTCTCCCATTTCTCCTCTTTCCCATAAACCCTAGCTAGTTCTTCATTCAATCTATTGGGAAGAAAATATGCAAGCAACATCTGTTGTACTCAATACCAAGCCTGTCCTAGCTCCAATTCACGTATACAGCGACTCTAAATCGTCTTTGGTGGTAACATCTCAATCCAATTGGGTTCAGCGGAAGAGGAGTATTAAGTTGCGTTCTCATAGGCATTCTCGGAGTCGGGCTTATCTCATCCGCGATAAGGTATTGTTTTATTTATTTATTTGTGTTTTTATCAGTTGACTTTTGTTGCTTCAAGATTAAGAAAGTTTATATATATACTTCTTGGTAAGTGATGACTGGGGTTTTCTTTTTTCTTGTTTATTGTATATTTCAATTAGCAAAAGTAGTAAATAGCACTGGTTTCTCACATACTAGTCATCACTCTATGTGTTATCACTCTGTGTTTCTTGATTTTTTTGCCTCTGGATTGATTCTTATGCAGTGTTATCAACGGCGAAAAGCGCAAAAAAAGCTCTAAGGTCAGCTGAGGCTTTAAGTGCAAAGAGCAAATAAGCGTGGGCTCTAATAAAAAAAGGCGCAATTGGAGAAAAAGTAAAAATATATATTAGTAGTCCAATCTCCAAAACTAATAATTAAAAGCATGAATAATAAATATATGGACAAAGAAATTGGAAAAAAAATTACGAAAAAGTGAAATATCAATTGTTTTATGTCGCATTTTAAGGATTACACTCATTCGCAAGGAAAAGCATGCCTTAGAGCCTTGATGTGACACTAAAGCGCACACAAAGCGAGGCAAAGCGCTCAACATGTTTTGGGCCTCGATTCCGTGCTTTACGTGCACCTTTGACAACACTGTACTTATGCTAAGTCGATTGATATTTGATTAAAGGCTTGTTTGATTTATATTGTGAGTTTGACATTTCTGATTTTCATGTAAAGTGTACTGTATAGTGATCTCCAATTTTCCATGTTTTTGTGATATTTAACTTTCCAAATATGTGATTCCTGCTGGTTATATTGAATAGTGCGTCAATTTATAGTTGTCATAGAATAATTGTGATAATTAGTTCTTTAGTTGGCATAACAAGTTCAAACTATGCCCATGTCTCTTTTTATGATAGCTACTCTTTCCTATCTGAAAGAGAAGTTAGAAAACTGTAACATCTGAATATATATATATATATATATATATATATATATATATATATATATATATATATATATGCCTGGATTGTTCGCAAAGTGATGCTCGGAAACCGCGGTTTAAAAAAAAAATGCCTGGATGATCCCAACAGGTGGGGTCTGGGGAGATTAGTGTGTACTACTTATCCTTTATCTCTCCCTTCTTGTTTTCTCTTCTTTCTTCCTTCCTTCCTTGCTTTCCTCCTCTTATTCTTACCCTTCCTGAGGGTCTATTGGAAACAACCTCTCTACCTGCGTTAGGTAGGGGTAAGGTTTGCGTACAGACTACTCTCCCCAGACCCCACCTGTTGAGATCATACTGGGTTTGTTGTTGTTGTTGGATGTGGCTTTTGAAACCATTTTGGCTTCTAGACGGTCTTGCAGCTTTTGGTATACTTATTGGGTTGAGTGCTGCTCATCCATACAGACTGACTTAGTGAAAAATTCCTACAAGACATTGTTATTCGATATGTAACTTCTAAGTGAAAATGCAGATGATGATATGATACAACATTTTGGACATTGGTCTTTGTCAATTTTTTTCTTTTATTGCATCCTGTTTAATTTCCGTCTCTCTTTTTTTTTTTGGGGGGGGGGGGGGGGGGGGGGGGGTCCTTACTTCTTTATGGCAGTGACATTGTCTCTATTAATCTTGTATCAGCTCTGTTAATTTCATTTACTTAAGTTGCAGAGTGAGCAGGGAAGATGTCTTCATCAGAATGTGGAGCAATTACACAGAGCCAATATTTTAAACCGGAGGCAACCTGTTTCGTGCTTTCTCTATCCTCAAAGGAGACAAAGTGGTATCAATAAAGTGAAAAAAGGAGTATTTTTGGACAGGTCTACCTTCCAACTGTCAAAACAGCATCGTGGTGATTTCTCTGTAAGTTAACCTTCAGCAGTATTCATGGTGGCCTTTAAGTGGTGTAGTTTTGATTAGCTTTGTATCTTAAATTCAAATTGATCGATTATATTTGCCTAGTTTTGATTGGCCATAGAATATGTCATTTCTAGGTCAAAGAATTGCAGGTTCCACGGGCAACTGTTGGCCCAGATGAACCTCATGCAGCAAGTACAGCATGGCCAGATGGTATCTTAGAGAAACAAGAAGTTGATATGCTTGATCCTGAAGTAGAGAGACCACAGTTTGAACAGTTTTTGAGTTCTGAACTTCCGTGTCACCCGAAATTGTACAGAGGGCAGCTCAAAAATGGACTTCGCTACCTCATTCTACCAAATAAAGTTCCCCCAAATAGGTAGGTTCCTATTATTTTAAAAGATAGATATACTTTGATTATGAGAAACTTTGTGAGCGCTGGAACTTCTAATATTTGTTTTATTTCTTTTCCCCTTTATGTAGTAAGTAATTGTGATTGAGGTAAACCTTATCTTAAAATTTCCCTCATTGTAATACACAAAAAAGATTGATCACCTTTTTTTCTTTTCCAGGGTATGGTTAGTTCCTACGTCACTTTGATGGAATAAGTTAGCTTTCATCCTTTTGTTTTGTGTGTGGGGGTGGGCGGGTTGACCAGAGAATTGTTCAGGAGAAAAAGCTTATTTGCATTTATGTGTGTTGATTGACTTAGTCATATCTAGGCTCAAAGTAAGTGTTTCCTGTCATTTAATTTCCGTGAACAAACATTGTTTATGGATGTTACTTCTCTTTGAAATTGGGAAAAGCACTTTGTCAGTATACATTTTTCTTAACCTTTCATTTTTTGATAAATCAAGGTATTTTATTAACAGCACAACCAAGTTTGAATTGAAAACTAATTATGCAGTCTGGGTGGCTCATCCACCCTCATCTTTCAATCTATCCTGATTGTCTAATCACACCGCGGTTTCTTCTTTTTAATATATCCACTGATGATTTGAAACTGCTGCTGAAATGAAATACTGAGAGACAGGACATTCTTAGATCAAGACTGACTCAATAACGAATTGACCAAAACCAATTTAACCAAATTAAAATATTGTACAACCCTAGACAAGAAAGGATAGCTCAAGTGGAGAGCACCTTTACCTCAAATCTGAAGGTTGTAGGTTCAGTCACTAGAGGAGCAAATTATTATATATGAATATACTGTAAAAACCTAAACTGTCCTCTTTAAGGGAATTAATTTAATTGCTGACCTTTCACCTTTTTCTTTTAACACCTAAATTTGATTATTGTCATGCTATAAAAACAATCATGTGATTCCCGCAGTCTGTCCTTATCTGTTGCTTACTCTAGTCCATTTTAAGTATAGATTTGAAGCACACATGGAAGTTCATGTGGGATCAATTGATGAGGAAGATGATGAGCAAGGAATTGCTCACATGATTGAACATGTTGCTTTTCTTGGAAGTAAGAAGCGCGAGAAACTTTTGGGGACCGGGGCACGATCAAATGCTTACACAGATTTTCATCATACAGTGTTCCACATCCATTCACCCACTAGCACAAAGGTTTGTCAAGTTGTCATATCATGTTTTTGTGCCTTTGAAGTTGTGCTTGCTTATATCATGATCAAGTAAATGCTCTCATAAATACAATACTCACACCTATAATCAAATTTTCTTTCTTTTTAATGTTCAACTTCATCCTCTCTAAAGTTAAAAAGATCTCCCCGCCTCACCTCCCCCCTACAAAATGGAAAGCTTAAAAGAAAAAAAAATGAAGATAAAGAATAAAAGATATTAGTAGGAAATAAAGCAGTGGGAATAGAAAGAAATGGAATTTAAGAATGTTAATGCCTTCTTGTAATGAGGGATTAAATCAAATCCATATTGTAATATAACCAACTAGAGTGACCTGGTCAATGCTGCTTTCAGTAAACTTGCAAAGTGTATGGGGATTAACTTGTTCCATTTACAGCTTTTTCACCTCTAACAATTCACAGTGTGATCTCAATTACTGTCTTTGTTATTCACATATTATATTTGTTGCTTTAGTTAGTTTGCACCACATGAGTTTGATTGATCAAAATTTCTCTCTCCAGGGCTCAGAAGGCGATTGTCTTCCAGTGGTCCTAGATGCTCTGAATGAGGTATTACTAGTAATTATTTTTCATATGCTTCTTTGATTGCAGCAGTCTTCAGTTTCTCCTAGCTTCTTGTGTCTGTCAAACTGCCCGTATAATAAAATCACATCCCTCACGTGTGCTTCCTCTTTGAGTTTGCTTAATGAAAAAGCTTATGGCTGACTGTTCTAACCTTTTTTTAAACAATATAGATCGCTTTCCATCCCAAGTTTCTTGCTTCGCGAGTTGAGAAAGAAAGACGTGCAATACTGTCAGAGCTACAAATGATGAATACTATAGAATACCGTGTGGATTGCCAGGTAATTAGCAAGATGATCATAATCATCTTTTTGTTTGTTTGTATGTAGTTCATTAGTTTGAGCTTCTCATACTAATAAAAAACCTAATATCTTCCCATGCTTTGTTGATCTCAGTTGTTACAACACTTGCACTCCGAGAATAAGCTGAGCAAAAGATTCCCAATTGGGCTCGAAGAACAGATCAAGAAATGGGATGCTGATAAAATCAGAAAATTTCATGAACGTTGGTACTTTCCAGCAAATGCCACCTTATACATTGTGGGAGATATAGATAACATTTCACAGACCATTTACCATATTGAAGTATGTTCCTTAGCACAGGGAAATGTTTATAAGTGTCATTTAATGGAAATTTCCTGCAACTGTTAGTACTTACAAAGGAGTCTTGCTGCAGGATGTTTTTGGGAAAACCGAAATGGGTAATGAGCCTAATTCAGCACCTAGTCCGAGTGCCTTTGGTGCAATGGCTAGTTTTCTAGTTCCCAAGCTGACAGTTGGACTCTCAAGCAATTCCACGCATGATAGGTCATCTGCTTCCTTGGATCAGGCGAAAGCATTGAGAAAGGAGAGGCATGCAGTCCGGCCTCCTGTTCAGCACAATTGGTCTCTTCCTGGACACAACAACGATACTAAAACACCACAGATTTTTCAGCATGAATTACTACAGAATTTCTCAATGAATATGTTTTGCAAGGTACGACTGGACCCCTAATACTGCGCTGAACTCGTGGCACATAATTTCCCATTTGGATTTTGTCATTGTCATTGTTATATTCCTTTTCCTTATAGTTATTACTTACTAGAGGCTACAATATTTCTCCTGGAAACATTGATAGCTTGCTAACTGATCAGATTAGACAATGCCATATATTTAATGGTAAATGAAAGAAAGTTAAGTATGTCAAGCCGTGATTAGATAATTGTACACCTCAGGTAACATGGTAGCTAAGGAAGAAACACAGTCAAAAGTGCTATTTCCACTCTGTTGCTTTGAGATTTTAAATGTCAATTTGAAGGTTCTTGGTTCCCTTTTTCCAAGATTTCTTACATTCTTGTCCGTCTCTTTCTTTATGTTTTAGAAAAGATGGTGTATCTTAGTTACTTAAACATGTTAGCTAATTGAAGTCGAACAGCTTAGAGAATTTTTTGTTCTGTTATTTTCAGTATTCAACCTTAAAGGAAACCTTCTAGGTCAAGATGGAATATAGTTTTGCATTCAAATTTTTTTTGGGGTGTTCGGGAAGTTCTTTTATCCTTTATGGTGGTGTCTTTTCTAGAAGTTAGTTTATTCAGCAAATATAACGAACAATTGCTTTAGGAAACTCTGAGTGATTGTCTTATATGTGAAGATTATTGTTTCTTGTTTCCCTGGTGTAACTTCAACCTATAAAGCTCTGCAGGTGTTTTCTATTGTGATTTTTATGCAAACAATGTCCTGTCCTGTTTCTTTAAGTTTTTTTGGCCGGGGTGGGGTTGGGTTGGGGGTGGTGCCAGCTGCAGCAATAAGTTTCTTCAGACAGGAGGTTCTTTTTTTATTATAGAACTCTTTGGTTTCTGAGTTTGATTTTTGCTGCTATTTGTCTATAAGATCGTAGAATGTTACATTTTCGCCCTTAGGGGTGCATACACCAGCCATCCCAGTAATATCCGTTCTCCACATAGGAAGGATAAGATGTTGCTCTGATATGATTATGTGAAACTGATATGCTTCTATCCATCTCAACTTGGTTTTTATAAAATCATGCAATATGCATTTCATATTTTCATTTTTGGGTGGTGCTTGTGGTTTATATCATTCATCCTTCCGAGTTGTCAATATCTGAATTTCCTAAATGAATTCACTTCTAGTTCTGCGTTATCTGATTTGCTTTTCTCATTCTTTCCCTAGATTCCCGTGAACAAAGTGCGAACATATGGTGGTTTGAGGAATGTGCTAATGAAGAGGATATTTCTTTCTGCTTTACATTTCCGTATCAACACTCGGTATAAGGTGCATCTCTGTAACTTGGGTCTCCCTCTTTTTATCCTTTTCTCTTTTTCCTATTACAACTCCATTACATTCTACCGTATGCTTTTAGCACGCCTCAAATGTTTTATCAGCCTATATACTTGTTTTTATGGTTTAATCAGTCTGAAATGACGTAAAATTCAAGTACTTATCCAGAAAGGAAAAATAGTTAAGAAAAAGAGAAAGAATAGAGAATTCACCGCTTAATAAAAAAGAATTGCAATTTAAATATTCTTAATAATGTAATGTGCTGATATATAATCTGATTCTTTAAATTCTTCATCCTTTATTCAACATGGAATAAATAGTTTATTCATATGCATTTACTTTTGATGGGAAACAAGTGGGATCTACTTTTGCCTTTCACTTTCCTCATCTAGAAGTAGAAGATCCTAACACATTGAGCTGATGTTATGGAGCAGAATTGGTTGAAAACTGATTTTTAGAAGTTTTATTGTGCTGAATTAGCTAAGAGACTGGTGCTATGGTTTTTTAAAATGGGTTCACTACATGGAAAGAATGGTTGATTAAAGAGGAAGAAAGGAGACTGATAATGCAACAATTGCCTCATCCTTGGTTATGTACTTTCTCAAAGTTTGCCTATGGCCCATAGTCAAGCAGATTTATTTTTTGGTACAAGTTTTTATTTATTTTATTTATGCATACTTAAAAGATTTATTAAATTAAAGAGAAAAGAAGAGGTTTATATGGCTAAGGACAAATATGTCCTTAAAAAGAAACCTAAACAGCCAAATAGGAAAATTAACATATATTTTCCCGGTACTAGTTTACCTTTTTTGATTTTTGATTTCCTGAATGGTACTATTTTACTGAATAAAAGATATTTTTATTCCCGAGAAGATTGTATGTCCACTATACAAGAGTTTGGAATAACGCTTACAAGGAAGACTTTATACAAACTGATAGAACTGTGCTAGTTATTTTTTTTGTTTTTTTGGGAGGTGGGTTGGTATTCTGTTTTACAATGTAACATTTAAAATTGTGCTAGTTATTTTTTTTTTTTTTTGGGAGGTGGGTTGGTGTTCTGTTTTACAATGTAACATTTAAAATCAATTTCTGCAATTTTATTGCGTTTCTAATTTGAAGAACTTTTCAGAGTTCAAATCCTCCATTCACCTCAGTTGAACTGGACCATAGTGACTCTGGAAGGGAAGGGTGTACTGTGACCACTCTCACAGTGACTGCGGAACCTAAAAATTGGCAGAATGCAGTCAAAGTTGCTGTGCAGGAGGT
Organism: Nicotiana benthamiana; assembly: GCA_034376525.1. Taxonomy (NCBI): domain Eukaryota; kingdom Viridiplantae; phylum Streptophyta; class Magnoliopsida; order Solanales; family Solanaceae; genus Nicotiana; species Nicotiana benthamiana. Next base: position 140,181,775 of record CM067329.1, on the reverse strand, counting down.
TTGTTCTGCTATTTGCTTCAGTACAGCAGTTGCTTTTGCTTTTTCTCTTAATAACTTGTTTGTTATCCCGTTGTTGCCATTGTACCCTTCTTGATTATGATGTTGCTAGTGTTTGCTTTATCTTTCCTTTACAACCTCCCTTCTTGATTATGATGTTGCTAGTGTTTGCTTTATCTTTCCTTTACAACCTTTTCTGTGTGTTTTCTTCGCTAAGGGATCAAGATTCAAGGCTGCTCTTGCAATTCCTTGATGCCTCCTTTCTTTTCATTTATTCTGATGGGGAAATTCATTTTTCTTTATGCTGATAATATTCTGCTTTTCTCATCTTCTTGCCTATCGTTTTTCTTCACAATGCTGATGATGCTTTCCTATACGTGGCAAAGGTCCGAAGGCTGAAAGAATTCGGTGTCACAAAGGGTGAGTTAGCTCGTTATACGGATGCCTTGCTAAAAGATAGTGAACAGTTAGCTGCTATGATCGACAATGTTTCATCTGTGGATAATCTGGATTTTGTTATGGAGAGCGATGCACTTGGCCATACTGTTATGGATCAAAGACAAGGGCATGAAAGCTTGCTTGCTATTGCCGGAACCATCACTTTGGAGGAGGTAGTCTTTTGATTGGTGCTTCTATACTTGCATTAGAATTTATTTCGCCACGTTGTCCGTTTTAGATTATCTTGGAGATTCCATATAAATCCGAAGTGGTGCATTCGGTCACAGTTATTTGATTGGTACCATACATGATCTTCTCCTAATTGCTGATCAGGCCATGGTGCCAACCATATTTTTGACATGTCTTGAGTGTTCAAAGCTGTTTCTTCTTGGTGCTTGAAGTTCTTAACAATATTTTCTATTACCTAACTGCATTTCAGGTAAATGCCACTGGTGCTGAAGTTTTAGAATATATTTCTGATTTTGGAAAACCATCAGCACCCCTTCCTGCAGCAATTGTTGCATGTGTTCCGTCAAAGGTGCATGTTGACGGTGGAGGAGAAGCTGAATTCAGAATATCTCCAGAGGAGATTATAACTGCTATCATATCAGGTCTGAAAGAATCAATTGAGCCGGAGCCAGAGGTAGATTTTCTAAGTTCTCTTATCTTTTAACTGCTTTCAGTCGCTTATTTTGTTTATGGAGCAATGGGCTTTCTTAACTGATAGTTCAAGGCGCTAACTGCTGTAGTTTACTTCAATTGTATTCTCTTAACAAATTCTAAATAGTTGGAATTTTTGTTTTCTTTACATAAACTCTTTTCGATATGTAAAGGCAAGGTAAAGGCTTTTGTCGGCAACTCATGGATGACAAGTCACTATTTTTTCTTTGATGTTTTCAGCTTGAGGTGCCAACAGAGTTGATCACGTCAAAACAACTTGAAGAACTGAGGTTGAAGAGGTGCCCATCCTTTGTGCCGGTGGGGACAAATTCAGATGTCACTAAATCCTATGACAATGAAACTGGGATCGTCCAAAGACGTCTTTCAAATGGTATTCCTATAAATTATAAGGTGTGGACCTGTACCCTGTTCAAGTTATATTTGGACTCTACTGTTTGTCCTGTTGCTGTCTTCAATAGTCTGAAATTTTAACATTACCCAGTATTTAGGATTATTTTAGTTCCTGTGAATCGAGTTCATAAGCTAATATTTTAGGTGCACCCAAATAAATAGGAATTGATACAGTTGAGAAACATCTGAGATCTTGCAACCAGATGAAAACAAAAAAGAAATAGGAGAGGAGTTTCTGTTTCTTTGGTTTTCTTGCTGGCTAGTTGCTCTAGTTTTTGATTGTTCTGTTGTAATTTGGCAGATTACAAAAAATGAAGCCAATTGTGGGGTGATGAGACTTATCGTTGGAGGTGGACGGGCAGCAGAAAGTTCTCATGAAAAAGGATCCGTGATTGTAGGTGTTCGAACTCTGAGTGAAGGGGGCCGTGTTGGTAACTTTTCAAGGGAGCAGGTTAGGATCCATTATCCTTGATGAAATTGCACCCATCTTGTCTGCTCTTTTGAATAGCTTGAAAACAGCAGGTGTCTAATATGTCCTTTGTGTTCATCAAAGTTTGTAAAATGGAAAATGATCCTGCATCAGGATGATATTAGACCCGTTCCCTTTGTTCTGGCAAATTCTTGCTGGATCTTGTACCGTAGGTCTTAACTTTTTTTCTTATGGTACGTTGTGTCATTAGTCTTAGTTGTTCGCTTGCTCAACTAGTAACTTAAATTAGTTATATCCAATCTTAATCAAAGACCAAGAGTATACACAATTCTCCAACATGCCCTTGACAATTTGTGAACTAATTGGCTTATCATATTATGTTCTTTGGACTTGGTGTATAATTGAAGATAACTTATCCTATTCATTTGGTGTGTTTTCACTTTCTTTTCACCAACCGTCCTTTTTCTTAATGAAAAATTTTCCATGCTTTTATAGATTGTTTATTTTTGTACATATTTGTATCTGCATCGGGTCAGATTGGTTTGCTTGTTATTGCCCCTTCCCTTTATCCTTCCTGAGCTGAGGGTCTACCGGAAACAACCTCTGTACCTTCTTAAAGGCAGGGGTAAGGTCTGCGTACACTCTACCCTCCGCAAACCCCACTTGTGAGAGACTAAACTGGCTATGTTACTGTATTATATTTGTATCTGTAATCAAAGTATTATTTGCTGAATCTGCATAGACATTGTCTTGAATGATGTCTGTCAACTCTTTTGGTCTTTTATGGTGTGTCTCCAGGTAGAGCTTTTCTGTGTGAATCACCTGATAAATTGCTCACTGGAGTCAACGGAAGAATTTATCTGCATGGAGTTCCGCTTTACTTTACGAGACAATGCAATGCGTGGTGCTTTCCAGTTACTTCATATGGTGCTTGAGGTAATAGTAACAGAAACATGCTAAGTTATTCATACTTTCATTATTAGTATTTAATACAGTTTCTGCAGTTGTTCTCAATGTTGCATATCATCCCCCTATGTGTTCCCGAAAACAAAAGCGGTTCCTTTTGATACCTAGATGAAAAATGACAGGCCAATTTATGGTTCATGTGGGTTGCTGCCAAGGTTTTATTGCAATTATTGGGCTAGTCTTATGTACAGTTGAGAACACTAACTTGCTATTTTGCTGTTCAATAATTTTCTAACTCAAGTTAAATGTGGATGACACGCAGCATAGTGTTTGGCTGGATGATGCATTTGACCGAGCTAAACAGTTGTACATGTCATATTACCGATCTATTCCTAAGAGTTTAGAACGCTCAACTGCCCATAAGCTCATGCTAGCTATGCTAAATGGAGATGAGCGCTTTGTTGAGCCAACTCCACATTCATTGCAAACCTTAACTCTGGAAAGTGTAAGAGCAGCTGTAATGGATCAATTCGTCAGTGACAACATGGAGGTGAGCTTTTTCTTTACAAAAGAATGTTGATAAGCTTATTTGTCATTTTATTGTTTTGCTCATTTGAAATAGTACCTACATGTTTGATGATTTTGTTTCCTCTTCATTTGATTGTAATTATCCTTTGTTAGGTGAGTATCGTTGGAGACTTTTCGGAGGAAGATATTGAATCATGCATTCTTGACTATTTGGGAACTGTCAAACCAACAAAAGGTTTTGAGAAAGCACAGCAATACAGCCCAATCTTGTTTAGCACCTCTCCCTTCGGTTTGCAGCATCAGCAAGTAAGAAAAGATTTTTCTCTGGCATATGTTTCTTTTCTGCCTTTCTTTGGACGATCATTTTGGTCCTAGGTGGCTTCTTGTGATATATGTGGAATCCTACATTTTAAATCTCAATTCTATTTTGGACCCAAGATGTCTCATGCTTTTAGTTCCAGTTTGTTCCATCTTTTTTTCTTTTAAACTGAAATTCTTTGGTTATTACCAGGTATTTTTGAAGGATACAGATGAGAGAGCGTGTGCTTATATTGCCGGCCCTGCACCAAACCGCTGGGGATTTACTTCTGAGGGGAAAGATCTTTTTGAGTCTGTTGGCGATCTCTCTGTAAATGACCGTGAGTCTTTTTCACCATTGGTGCACAAGTGTCAAATTGTTAACTTATCACAAAAAATTCTGATGAAAAATTGTAAATGTAATCCCAAAGAGTCCCTACGGTTGCAAAAATATTTTGCTTTAATCTCGTTTGTATCATGTCTATGGTTGAAAAAAACGATGTTTCGTAAATTGATGGTTGAGCTGGACATTCTTACTGCATTTCTCTCTTCTGTGGATTCATAAGCATACTAGATTTCCTCAATTTCATTTTGTGTGCACGTCTCGTTTAAGCGCTTGCAATTTGTGAAAGAAATTAAAAAATGTTATCAAAGCATGATAAATGAACTCTGTGATCTTCACTATACTTTTCAAAGTATAAGTGCCTATGTTTCTATCAAAGCTTTGTGTCTCACAATTGTAGTAAGTTTGGAAGAAAAAGAATGAAGTTCAAGGTATTATTTGGGTAACAAATAAAATAGCTTGGTAAAAATTATTGTCTCCGACTCTATGGCAGTTGTGATTTCCTAGTTGCCATCCACTCTAAGTGCTTATTCATTCTGCTAATGTGCATGTCGTAACCATTTGTGGAACTGGGGTGTGACTGTCTTTCCTTGACTTATTTAGTTGCTTGACTTTTGGCTACTCGTCTTTTTATCCTTAAATGCCGTTCTTTGCCGAGGGTCTATCGGAAACATTCTCCCTGCCCTCCCAGGGTAGGGGTAAGGTTGCGTACATCCTACCCTCCCCAGATCCCACTTATGAAATTATACTTGGTGGTTGTTGTTGTTGCACTGCATCTGTTCAAAATCCGCTGTAGTATTGCTGTTGTTGCAAATCTTAGTCTACTAATGTGTCTTTATAGATACTAGTTAATGCATCGTACAACATCCATGATATACAAGTTTTTCCGTTGACGTAATTCGGACCTATGAGTTCTCATACATCAGTATTAATCTACAAAGGCTTCCTAGGAATGAAGAAGTTAATGGATAATGCTGCATCGAATGATATAAAATGTTAGCCATCAACATTGATGTGGACCAGTGAATTTCTTTCCAGATGAGTTGGAACAAAACTATGTGCCCCTACAAGGACGACTCCGTAATCATCCTCTGTTTTATGCCATTGCAATGGGTCTATTGGCTGAGATCATAAACTCCAGGTAGATTATTAAATAACTTTGTTTCCTTATTATAATTTTTGACAATGCTAATTCTTTTTCCTGCTCTTGATTTTGAGTTATATAAGAAGTCTTACAATCTCTCGGAATTCGTGTTAACCTAGTGAAGAACATAACACAGTAGAAGTAAAAGGTGTATATTGCGATGCCACCTAGTGGGGATTATGTGTTAGCCGTGTTGGTACACTTACATTGGGATTGGTGTTGGCTAGGAGTCTTTTAGTTTGTTTAAACATTTGTATGTCTTTGTAAGATTAGTGTGACCTAGTGAACTCCTTATTTATCTTAAGCAATAAATTTTTGAGTTTGAAAGTGAACGTGCCCAAATAGAACAGAATAGATATAGAGGATTCTTATAACTGACTAGTTGGGATTGAGGTATGATTATTATCATGTCCTGATGGTAAAATGTACTTTTAGTGCCACTATAAATGGTACCTAGCTTCAAATAAATAAAAAAAGGATATATTTAGATGACACAAAAAGTACCCGTTACATGTCACCCTCTGCTGCTTTTACATTTCTGGTTCAAGTATATTGAGGGTTGCTGTAACACACGATCTTAGTTGCAATGTTGTTTCTGTTGTGCTTATATTGACGCATAACACATTGATCTGTGCAGGCTTTTCACTACAGTTAGGGACTCTCTTGGACTGACATATGATGTTTCGTTTGAACTTAACCTCTTTGACCGCTTGAAGCTAGGGTGGTATGTCATCTCAGTGACTTCAACCCCTGGAAAGGTACAATCTTTTTCTGCTTGAGCTAGCAGATATAATAGTTCTGTTTTGTTTTCTCAGGACTGATCAATGTGCTTACAGGTGCACAAAGCTGTTGATGCTTGCAAGAATGTCCTAAGAGGTCTGCATAGCAACAGGATTGTACCGAGGGAGTTGGACCGGGTTAGTTTCTTTCCTCATGAATAGTTGTTAGCAAAAGATCATTTTGTTTCTTAAGAGGACCTATATTGTGGCTGTATGCATTCTTATTACAATTCTCTGTGATTGACTTGAGTCAGCCTCTCAGAAGCATTGATTGACGGTGAACTGGGGGGGGGGGGGGGTTGTGAATGGCTCTGCCACTACATGAGTCATTTCCCTAGGCTTTATTCCGGAATTTGAGATTCTGGTATGTGATTGACTAGTTAGTAAATTGATGTGAATTATTGTTTTTGAGTCTCATCTAATTTGTCTCTTTTCTTCCAGACTACATAAATGTAGATATTAGTTAGACATCATATTGTCCACACTAAAATTCATATGATTTACACAAAAAATCTTTTTTTGTACAGGCAAGACGAACATTGCTTATGAGACATGAAGCTGAAATTAAGTCAAATGCCTATTGGCTTGGACTGTTATCTCATTTACAAGCACCTTCTGTACCTAGGAAGGTATTGTTTTATTCTTGGTTTATTGTTCTCAATGTACTGTTTTATTCTTGGTTTATTGTTCTCAATGTACTGTTTTATCCATGCCCAAAGAGACATCACGTGGAAGCCCAAAGGTTTGCAGTTTTATTGTTTAGCTACTTCATTCTTTGATATTTAACTGCTTCTATCTTTTTTCTGTTTGGTATCAGGACATCTCTTGCATCAAAGATCTCACTTTGTTGTATGAAACTGCCACCATTGAAGACATATATGTTGCCTATGAGCAGTTGAAGATAGATGAAAACTCTTTGTACTCTTGCATTGGTGTTGCTGGGGCTCAGGCTGGAGAAGATGTTTCTGGTAAATATATGGATTTCTGAATGGGGTTTGAATTGCTTTAAGTGTCTTTCACTACTGCCCTCCTTTTGGCTGCCTTCGTTTATCTTGATCGTAGCATTTTCTTCACTTGGTCATTGCCTAATTTTTGTTTTTCTTCACTTGGTCCTAAAAGCTTTGTGGCCAATGAGTAATATTTGTTCCTGGTATTTATTTTATTTCCCCTCTGTAGAAAGTTTCTCAACTCATGGGTGGGTAATTATGTGTTCTGAGCAACTCTTGTCTTCTTGTTATCTATATTTTTCCATTGATAAATTGAACTGCGTGTGCAGCCTCATTAGAAGTGGAAGAAACAGATGAGGGCCTTCAAGGTGTTCTTCCAATGGGACGTGGGTCATCTACAGTGACGCGTCCAACTACATGATTCATTGATAAAAAATTCGTTGCTCAGATAAGGTACATCTCTTGACTGTTCCACCTCACTGAATATAGGCATTTCTATCATTCAATTTCTGGGACTTTTGTGAAAGCTAAGCCTATTTGTGAAGGTAAGCCTCTGAAAGGGAAGTAACGATCTGACACTATGTGATGAATAGTTGTTTAAAGAGTAGTAGAAAAAGGACTTAAAGATCCTCACCTTTAGAAAGAACGTGTTTCGGAATCATAGGCTTCAAGCTATTTATAGTTGTGGGATTCAGAATTTTGGATTTTTCACTTTTCTATTATATTGTCATCCGAAAGAAGGGTTTGAACTAGGGAAAAGGTGAGGATCTTTAAGTCCTTATTGTCTGTTCTAGGAAGGAAACAACATGAATCGGTTTGAGTTCCGCAAAATGCATTAGATGGTGGAGTACTAGTTTATGTCATTGTCCAGGGCTCTGGATGTATCTTCCCATTCACTGGTTTTTTAGCTTTATAGATTTGGCCCGTTAGTCATTTTACATTATCAAGTTAATATTAGTCCTGGCAATGGTTTAGAACTTCCATCTAAACCACAATTCGCTGCTTCTTGTAGGCGGTAGGTTATCATACATGTGTGAAAGGTTTACACGACAAGCTAGTGTATCTTACATGATTATTGACCTGTGGCTAAGAGGAGGTTTCATAAGATCTTTAAAGGTCTGAAACCTTCAGAAGTCGGGAAAAAATAAGCAACTGGAGCAAGCCTCTATGATGGCTTTGTGCAAACAACTACTTTCCTCGAGGCCAACGCAATAATTTGCAGAAGTGACACAGTTCTGCTCATCCATTGATCCTCTCGCAATGTATCGATGGGTTTAATATGATAGAAGTCCAAAAAGAATTTTTTTGTTACAACACGTGTTAATTAGCTGTTATATCACTCCCATCATTGCTGTATAGATTCTATAGTTGGGGATTTTCCTTTGTATTCGTTGATGAAAGGAAGTTGCAGATCACAGAGTTCATGTATTGTGTACATATAAGTGCAAATACTCTTGCATTCTTTTTTACATTTGTTGCAAAAATTTAGTTTCAGCTGCATACTATGATCAAACAATGTCTTATGGTTTAATTAATCAATAATCACTATGTGTAGGACACTTTTGATAATGTATCATATCAGCAATTCTTTCATTTGGCAATTCATTCCCAAAATAAATTCTATATGATGTCAAATCCTATGAGTATGGTTCTAAAACATGGGTCAAGTTGGGCGGGTTGGGTTATAACCCATTATTTAGTCCATTTTGACCCAGCACATCTTAGTCCAAGTATACTTTCCGCTGGGTTAGGCAATGACTCATTTATTGATCTAACTCATTTTGATCCGTCCAAATTCAGCCCCTAATTTGATTTATGCGTCTAGTCTAAGATAATTCTTTCAGTAAAGGGTCATATTACCAACAACGACAACAACAATTATTACCCAGTATAGTCCCACAAAGTGGGGTCTAGAGAGGGTAATATGTAGATGGGCCTTACCTTTACCCGAAAGGGCAGGGAGGCTGTTTCCAACCGACTCTCGGCTCAGTGAAGGAAAGGAACAACAAAAACAAAAACAACAACAAAAGAACATTAGTAGCTTCAGCAGAAATAGTGTAAATAATTATCTAAGCATAAGAACCATAAATAAAATAGCATGCAATAATATCAGACAGTAACTACCATAAATAACTATCATAAGGGAGATACAATCCAATACACAAATCATCTATGGATAGCCCTGCCAAAACTCACCCAACCCCGGGTGAGGAGTACGAAAAACTCTAGAGGTCCCTATCCTACAACCATGATACTAGACCTCCAGACTTTCCTATCAAGGGCCATGTCCTCAGACACCCGCATTCTAGTCATGTCATGCCTAATCATCTCTCCCCAATACCTCTTAGGCCTCCCTCTGCCTCGCCGTGCGCCGACCATTGCCAGCCGCTCACAACTCCTCACCGGGGCATCACGACTTCTCCTCCGTACATGCCCCAACCACCTCAGCGTCGCTTCTCGCATCTTCTCATCCACTAGGGCCACCCCCACCTTCTCTCGAATAACTTCATTCTTGGTCTTATCTAACTTGGTGAGCCCGCACATCCACCTGAGCATCCTCATCTCCGCAACCTTCATCCTCTGAACATGAGAGTTCTTCACTGGCCAGCACTCCGCCCCATACAACATAGCCGGTCTAACCACAGCTCTATAAAATTTTCCCTTGAGTTTCTGTGGAACTTTCTTATCACACAGGACTCCTGATGCAAGCCTCCACTTTGACCTCCCCGCTCTTATACGATGAGTGACGTCCCCATCAATCTCTTCGTCCCCCTGAATCATCGACCCAAGATATCTGACACTGTCCCTCTTGGCGATGACCTGAGATCCAATCATCACGTCCCTGCTTACTTCGCTCGGCTCGGCGCTAAACTTGCACTCCGGGTATTCTGCCTTAGATCTGCTTATTTTGAAACCCTTAGACTCAAGAGCCTGTCTCCATACCTCTAACCTCTCATTAACACTGACACTCGTCTCGTCTATCAAGACTATGTCATCAACAAATAGCATACACCAAGGCGTATTCCTTTGAATATGTCGTGTAAGAGCATCCATCACCAAGACAAAGATGGAGCCCCATAACCACTGGAAAATGGTCTGAGTCGCCACCCACCGTCCTAACCCTAGTCTTAGCTCCATCATACATGTCCTTAATAACTCTGATGTAGGCTTCTGGCACGCTCTTCGCCTCCAAGCACCTCCCTTGGGACCTTGTCATATGCCTTCTCCAAGTCGATAAACACCATGTGCAGGTCCTTCTTCTTATCCCTGAACTGCTCCTCCAGCCTCCTGACAAGGTGGATAGCTTCCGTAGTGGAGCGACCCGGCATGAAACCGAACTGGTTCACAGATATAGATGTCATCTCCCTCACCCTCGCCTCGATCACCCGCTCTCAGACCTTCATGGTATGACTTATTAATTTGATACCCCTATAGTTGTTGTAGCACTGGATGTCACATTTGTTCTTGTACAAGGGCACCACTGTACTCCACCTCCACTCCTCCGGCATCTTTTTGGTCCCGAAGATCGCATTGAACAACCTGGAGAGCCACTCCACTCCTGACATACCCATACATTTCCAAAACTCTACCGGGATCTCGTCAGGCCCGGTCGCTCGACCCCTACTCATCCTACGCAAAGCCCCCATAACCTCCTCCGCCCTAATGCGCCTGCAGTACCCAAGGTCTCTATGTTGCTCTGAATGCCCCAACTCCCCTAGCTCTATGTTTCGATCCCCCACATCATTAAGTAAGTCCCGAAAGTATGCCTGCCACCTCTGCTTGACTTGAGACTCCCCCATCAGAACTCTACCATCCTCGCCCTTGATGCACCTAACTTGGTTAAGATCACGCGCCTTCCTTTCCCTTTCTTTAGTACCGGAATAACTTCCTGTCCCCGCCTTTCTCCCCTATTTCCTCGTACATGCGACCAAAAGTCGCATTTTTGGCTTCCGTAACCGCCATCTTTGCTTCTTCCCTTGCCGCCTTGTAAATCTCCATGTTCGGTCTCCGTTCTTCCTCGCTTGTACTCCCTGCCATATTACCATTTATAAAAAATAAGCTGCCTGTTCAGTTTCTTAATAAATCTAATCCTACTATAAAAAATAAGCTACTTGTTCAATTTCTTAATAAATCTAATCCTACTGTTATACTTACTACAATTCCCCAACATGTCTCAACTTAAAAAAGACATGTGGCAGACTATAAACTTGGTACATTAGCTTAAACCAACTCTTGAAAAATTTGCAGCAGTTATGATTTCAAGATCATAAACCCCGCCGGAGTATTTTATTCTAGTTTCAGATTATATTTATTTTCAATGAAGTAATAATACTTGATGGATGAAAAAAGGGAAAATAAAAATAATTATAATGGGGCAGGAAATTATTAATTGTATGTATTTATTATGGCAATTTTACTTTTCCAAAAGCCATAACTGATAAACGCGTGAAAAAAAATACTTGAATTGATATGTGTAGGCATATAAATTTTATTGGAATTAAATTCTTAAGTAATTTGGGCTATATTTTAAATTCAAAATATATTAATCCAAATAAATTTTATTGGGCTAATATTATTGTTTAGCCTATTGTTTATGGGATCAAAGTTATCTACCAATTTTGTTTGCCAAAACAAAACGGAAACCACTGTACGTGATTTATTTAGCTCCTTTTTAAATAATTTATATCATTCATCGACAAAAAAGATTATTGACTTGCACATCCTTGACGGGATTCCTGCTATGCCCCTGATCGCAGTGTATGGCACATAGAATATGTGTATACCAAATTATGCATAAGCATACCGTGTCAGTTTTCCTTGATAAAAATCAATTCCGTCCTTTAGTTCTCGAATTTAAATCTACTTGATCCAGATTTGAAGTTATCTAAATTCTACACCATATCTATAATTTATGCCAATAAATTGGTTGGTTTAATAAGAGGAAACAATGAAGTAAAATTAAATTAAAATAATATTATTGTGACAAAAACTGATTGGTCCATGGTAATGTCACCTATAGTAATCTTTAATCACGGAAATTAGATGGAGTTTATTAATTTCTATACGTTATTATTGGGTATTTTTGGATATTTTTAGTTTCATTTATCAAAAAATTTTTTTACAGCAATTCATTATAATTGAAGGTCATTTTTCATATTTTCAAAATATAAGTAACCGGACAATTTATTTTGACAGCTGATTTGAGATTAAGGAAGTTAACTGTCACAATCAAAAGGTAGAGGGAGTATTATTTAACAAACATAAAAGGGGAGAAATTTAAAAATAGCCAAATTTACAACTGGTCGTTGAAAAATAGTCAAATTTCAAAAGTCAACGAAATTTAACCACTTTTTATGTAAAGATAAATCTGAACGAAAACACTGTTTAAAATCCGGAAAATATGCCCGCATATTATACGGGAGTTCCAGCATAAGTATGCTTGAACTCCCACATATTTTATGGGAGTTCCATCATTACGGGAGTTCCAACATAACTATGCTGGAACTCCCGTATAATATGCGGGAGTTCAAGTATAATTATGCTGGAATTCCTGCATAATATACGGGAGTTCCAGCAAGTATAAATGTCCAGTATAATATACTAGAGTTTGGAGCACTGATGTTCTAGTCTCCCGTATATTATACATGATTTAGCAAAGTAAATCAGTTCAGCATAATATGCTGAAGTCCGTGCACAAATGCACCAGAACTCCTGTATATTATACGAAATCAGTCTCTGTAGCAGCAAAATAGTGGCTATTTTTCATTGACTTGGTAAACGATGGCTATTTTTGATTGACCAGTATGAAAACTGGATATACCATGATATTTTGACACATAAAAGACATCTAATTTGGACTAAACATCATAATAAATTGATCAAAATACCTACCGACAAGGATAGTACACCTTCATGCATCCTTAACTAGAGGTCTACGGTTCGAGTCTCTGGGTATGGAGTCGCCTTTGTTAGAGAGCACTTTACCCTCCAATATAGGATTTTCCGGTGCGAATCCGGATTTAGTCGGGTCCCAATATAAATACCGAGTACCGGATGGAAACTGTATGGGTCAAAACTCGACTTCGTGTTAATTAATGGGATTGACGCATTTATTAAGGCCTATTTGTGATTAACAAACGGTATAGCCGTCTATTGGTAATGCTATCCGGCAACTATCCGATTCGACAACTAAGATTACGGCCTGGTCGTCCTTACGGGGGCGTCCTCTCAATATGGTCACAACCACTCAGCGCCAGCTGGCAGGTCTCACAACTATAAATACTAAGAGAAAGAACCCTAAAAAGGGGGTTGGCTGCTTCTTCTCTTTCTCCATACTTCTCTTTCAAGAAAAGAGAATACACATCATTGTAAGGCTCTGAACCTCTCCATGGAGAGGCAGGCCTACCAATATCATTAATAAAAGATCTCCATCCTCTTCCCCTTAATCATTAACTGTTGTATATCGCATTTTTATTGATTTGGCTTATTGATTTATTACGATTTGTTATGATTGTCCCTCTATCGATTTTAATTGATTTATGCTTATAAAGTGTGTGAGAACTTTGAGCTAAACAATTTGGCGCCGTTTGTGGGGATTTCATAGCAGAATCGCGTAGTTTATCCTTATGCCAAAAAAGGAAAGGAAGCAACCCAGCTCAAAAGAGACAAAGCAACATGTCTGATCGAAGGAAGTCAAAAGCCTCGGGATGAGCTTGCTTCCACATCCCCACATCTTCAAGCAAGGAGAAGAAGAAGCAGCCCAACCCTATGGGAAGCTGATCCCCCATCCCCATGGGAAAATGTACATAAGATACCTCACCCCCCATTCTCACACGGGATCCTGCCAAAAAGGAGGAAAACACAAAAGTAACTAGAGCCGAGATCTCTAACAGGGCGACCCGCGCGAGCTAGTAAAAAAAAACTACAAGCGCCAGTTAGGCAAGATCTGGAACCAGGAGCAAATCCCAACCCCCAACACGAAATGGGTTATGCGGGAAAACAAAAGGTTCAACTACGGTTGAACCGGGACTCAGGCTATGTGCCTTCGACTTCAAAAATTTCAAAGGCTCAACTACGGTTGAGCCGGGACTCAGGCTATGTGCCTTCGACTTCCAAAATTTCAAAGGCTCAACTACGGTTGAGCCGGGACTCAGGATATGCACCTTCAACTTCAAAAGTTTCAAAGGTTCAACTACGATTGAATCGGGACTCAGGCTATGCGCCTTCGACTTTAAAAATTATAAAGGTTCAACTACGGTTGATCCTGGACTCAGGCTATGCGCCTTCGACTTCAAAAATTATAAAGGTACAACTACGGTTGATCCGGGACTCAGGCTATGCGCCTTTGACTTCAAAAATTTCAATGGTTCAATTATGGTTGAATCCGGACTCAGGCTATGCACCTTTGACTTCAAAAATTACAAAGGTTCAACTACGGTTGATTCGACAATAAAAATTTCAAAGGTTCAACTACGGTTGAACCAAGACTCATGATATGCGCCTTCGACTTCAAAAATTATAAAGGTTCAACTACGGTTGAACCGGGACTGAGGCTATCGCCTTCAACTTCAAAAACTTCAAAGGTTCAATTACGGTTGAACCGGGACTTGGGCTATGCGCCTTCGACATCAAAAATTTCAAAGGTTCAACTACGATTGAACCGGGACTCAGGCTATGCGCCTTCGACTTCAAAAATTACAAAGGTTCGACTACGGTTGAACGACTCATTCTATGCGCCTTCGACTTCAAAAATTTAAAAGGTTCAACTAGGGTTGAACCGGGACTCAGGCTATGCACCTTTGACTTCACAAAAATTATAAAGGTTCAACTACGGTTGAACCGGAACTCAGGCTATGCGCCTTCGAATTCAAAAATTACAAAGGTTCAACTACGGTTGAACCGGGACTCATGCGCCTTCGACTTCGAAGATTCAACTACGGTTGAACCGGGACTCAGGCTATGCGCCTTCGACTTCAAAAATTACAAAGGTTCAACTACGATTGAACCGGGACTCAGGCTATGCACCTTCAACTTCAAATTTTTCAAAGGTTCGACTACGGTTGAACCGGGACTCAGGCTATGCGCTTTCGAGTTCAAAAATTACAAAGGTTCGACTACGATTGAACCGGGACTCAGGCTATGCGCCTTCAACTTCAAAAATTTCAAAGGTTCAACTACGATTGAATCGGGACTCAGGCTATATGCCTTCGACTTCAAAAATTACAAAGGTTCAACTACGGTTGAACCGGGACTCAGGCTATATGCCTTCGACTTCAAAGATTTCAAAGGTTCAACTTCGGTTGAATTGGGACTTAGGCTATGTGCCTTCGACTTCAAAAATTACAAAGGTTCAACTACAGTTGAGCCGGGACTCACGCTATGCTCCTTCTACTTTAAAAATTACAAAGGTTCAACTACGGTTAAACCGGGACTCAGGCTATGCGCCTTCGACTTTAAAAATTTCAAATGTTCAGCTACGGTTGAACCGGGACTCAGGCTATGCGCCTTCGACTTCAAAAATATTGAAGGTTCAACTATGGTTTAATCGGGACTCAGGCTATACGCCTTCGACTTTAAAAATTAGAAAGGTTCAACTACGGTTGAACCGGGACTCAGGCTATGCGCCTTCGACTTCAAAAATTACAAAGGTTCAACTACGGTTGAACCGGGACTCAAGGTATGCGCCTTCGACTTCAAAAATTACAAAGGTTCAATTACGGTTGAACCGGGACTCAGGATATGCGCCTTCGACTTAAAATTTTTCAAAGGTTCGACTACGATTGAACCGGGACTCAGGCTATATGCCATCGACTTCAAAAATTACAAAGGTTCAACTACGGTTGAACCGGGATTCAGGTTATACGCCTTCGACTTAAAAAATTTCAAAGGTTCAACTTCAGTTGAACCGGGACTCAGGCTATGCGCCCTCAACTTCAAAAATTACAAAGGTTCAACTACAGTTGAACCGTGACTCAAGCTATGCTCCTTCTACTTCAAATATTACAAAGGTTCAACTACGGTTAAACCGGGACTCAGGCTATGCGCCTTCGACTTTAAAAATTTCAGAGGTTCAACTACGGTTGAACGGGGACTCATGCTATGTGCTTTCGACTTCAAAAATTTCAAAGGTTCAACTACGGTTGAACCGGGACTCAGGCTAAACGCCTTCGACTTCAAAAATTTTGAAGGTTCAGCTACGGTTGAACCGGGACTCAGGCTATGCGCCTTCGACTTCAAAAATTACAAAGGTTCAACTACGGTTGAACCGGGACTGAGGCTATGCGCCTTCAACTTCAAAAATTACAAAGGTTCAACTACGGTTGAACCGGGACTCATCCTATGCGCCTTCGACTTCAAATATTTTGAAGGTTCAGCTACGGTTGAACCGGGACTGAGGCTATGCGCCTTCGACTTCTATGCGCCTTCGACTTCAAAAATTACAAAGGTTCGACTACGGTTGAACCAGGACTCAGGCTATGCGCCTTCGACTCCGAAAGTTACAATGGTTCAACTACGGTTGAACAACAGTACATGCTATGAACCCTCACCAAAAATTCAACTACGGGTGAACTAGGACTCCAGCTACACGTCTTCGACAGGAAAGTCACAAACGCAACCACGGACGAATTAATGCCAAGAACATACGTTCACACGACCATGATCGAAGCCACAATTAGGCGAGGTTAAACGCCCCTACCATTCATGTAAGTACGACTGACTCAAAGCTAAAATTTCGACACGTGTAGACTTCGGCCCAAGTCGAACTACAAGGCCGTGATTTTCATTACCACGGACAGTAGTTCGACTAAGCCCGAACTGGGACTAAGGGTATGTGCCGCCACTGCCCAAACACGGCTATAACCAACTCCTATCAAGCGGAGGAAGGTGACTACCAAAAGCGTCTATCTGCGGCCAAGGCCATCTACACCATTTGTCCCTTAAGACAAAGGATCGATTAAACAATGGTCGAAATCACCTAACTATTGGCATGCTCACTAGAGAAATTCTAAGGCAAGGTCATCTCAAACGAGCACAAAAAAGGAATGCACAAAATTGATATAAAACAAACAGAAAGGAAGAAAGTATATTTACACGGGGTTACCCCCAATTACACTGGCCCAAGGCCGACAAAGAAAAAAGGAAACAGCCGAACGGCAACAAAAACTAGAAGAGAAAAAGAGAATAAAAATTAAAGAGATATTACAAATCTTTTCATTTGTTCACTCGGCGCCCCCAACGCCCTCTTCAGCGTATTCAGCGCCCTCGGCACCATCATCACTCCCCGGTGTGGACATATCAAAGCCGCAGTCAAGGCGTGCTTCACGAGTCTTCTGGCATGCCTCTTCATAAGTAGCCTCAGGCACAATGCTGGCCTCCCACAGCCGACTGTACACGTCAAGCTGGGCCTCGACGTACGTCCAGAGCTCACGAGCAGGACCGAAAGAAGCAGCTTGATTCCTTAGCCGCTGGTTCTACACTTCCAGGGCCGCAATCTGGTCCGCTGCAGCACGGGCGTCCTGCTCACAAACAGCAATGCGCCCCTCCAACACTCTCTCTCGGAAAGTGGCAGTGGCCCTCTCCAGTCCGCATTCCCTTTCTTGGGCGCGGTTAGCCGCCTGCAGATTTTCGACCCTCTCCAGGGCATCCTTTGCTTGCTTCCTCAAAGCAACATTCTCCGTCTCTAGGGCGGACACCTGCCTAGTTGAAGCCTCAGCGGCCTCTGCTGCCACAACGCGGGTTTGGCGGTCCCTCTCAATGGCCGCCCTCCTTTCAGCGTTCATCTCCTCGTTTCTTTGACGGAGCTGCCCCTTAATAGTGTTTACCCTGTTAAGGGTTTGCTGCATGTGAAGCTCTCTTCTACCACCTCCCGGTTCCGCGGATCGTTCCTTAGGCTTTCACGCAGGTCACGACACTGGTTCCGGTAGCGACGATACTTCTTCAACAACCGCAAAAAGAACACTGAGCGGACGGTAGCCCGCCGAATACTCTCTACCTCCAATAAAAATGACTACAACAAACAAAGCAACAGTTAATAGAAGAAGACGTACTAAGGAAAGAAACAGATCACGGCATCAGACGTACCTTTATACTCAGAGTGGCCACCTCGCCCATCAACCCGACGTCTGAGATGCCCCTCAAGGACGCACTCTCCGCCTCCGAGCACAGAACCCCGAACAGCGTCACCAGATTCTCCTCCTCGTGCAACAGGTTCATGTCATTAGGGATCTCCAAATAACGGTAATCCCCATCGGCCTGCACCGCTGGGCGGGTATAACCCTCTTGAAACAAGAGGACGTCCTCAGGGTCCATGTCAGACTCCGAATCATCCCTCTCTCCTGAGGCGCCCCTTCCTTCCGCTGCCCTGGAAGTCGAGGCCTCTGCCGCCCGGGACGTTGAAGCGCCCCCATTCGATAAACTATCAGCGCTATATCCGCCGCCAAAACAGCTGCTGAGGAACTACCTTCCCTCTCAGCAGCAAGAACTGAAATTTGAATCGCCGAAGCGACTGTGTCACCTTTGCCTGAGCCAACCGGGGAAACCCCCATTGAGTGCTAGCCCTCCGGAGGAAGGTCCGCCGCGGTCCCCTTCCGATGGCGACGAATCCAAACTAATCACAACCGGAAGGACCGAGGTGAACTCCACCCTGCACCGAGCCAGCGGCCTCCCGTCTTCTTCTTCATCTCAATTCGATGGCAATTATGCCCTGGAACGCACAACCCCTGGGGATTCTTCAACTCGAGGTACGGTCCGTACCAGAGAGTGAGCCGCCGAAGATTCTACTGAGGCCGCCCTCGAAACTGGGCGAGGTGCCGGCATTGTAATCAAGCGGGTAGTCGCCCCCCACCTGCGAAAAGCAAGTTGAGGAGCCCTCCTGTGACGTGGTCATTCTAGCCAGCGAAGGAAGAAAGGTCAAGGAAAAGAGGACAAGAACTATGAAAGAAGAACAGTACGACAAGTCAGATTCTTACCAGCGGCCGGCCTACGGCCATGGATCTCCCAGAAAGACGCCCACGTGTGAATCCCCGCCGTAACAGGGAGCACTGCCTCAACCCACTCGCAGATGTTAGAAAACGGCGCCGTTGGCGCACCTCCCTCTACCGCACAAGAAGAAGATCAGTACGTACAAACATAAAGTAGGACATGTAACCAAAACAAATCAAGGCCGGCGTAAAAGAAACTTACGTGCATGGTTCCACTCCTCCGAGAAGTCAGTAGCACAAGCCACCAGGTGCTAAGTTCTTATGTAGAAAAAGTGCTCGTAAGGAAGGGTAGCGACATCATCATCAAGCTCCGCAGTTAAGCCGTTGACCTCACAAGGGACCAACCGAATCATGGTGCCACATACCCTCTTAGGGGCATAAAGAGTTAGCACGTGCCCAATAGTATTCTCTCTCCGTGCCAACTCCACATATTTGATCAACATCACCAATAACTTGTAGCAGGAAGGGACGAGCTGACCAGGGCACACCCTGTAGTAGGGGCAGAAGTCTACCACCAACATTGGGAGAGGATGTCTGAATCCTAGCTTGAAAGGGTAGGCGTAAAAGGCGCAATACCCTCGGCGGTCGATGTGTACCCTATCGCCGCTCCTAGCAAGGACATGTCGGCAAAGCGGGGAATATCACACTGGTACTTCAGCTGGGCGATGCCAACTTCCCTCATCAATGGAGCATCATCCACTTGATCCTCTCCCTCGGGGTCGGAGAAATCGGCTGCCGGACCGCCGGGCAGAGAAAGAATGTCAAGTCACCGACAGGGGCCGGTTAATATTCGTTGAATCGGTTGTCCTCACCACCGTAGATGAATCCTCAGTCACCGTGGAGGAAGGTTGGGGGAGGGATGTGGAGAGAGAAACATGGAAGGAATGGAAGATACATTAGAGTGATTTTAGGACACTAATTATTATCATTAACTCCCTTAAAATGTACATTATGAAATCTCCTATTTAAGGTGAATGTCTATAATTAGAGAGATTCTAGAGTTCTATTCTTGGTAGATAAATCATCCCCCTCCCTATAAATAAAGGGGTCTTCTACCATTGTAAACCACTCCTAACATTCTCTAAGTATCAATAAGAAGAACTCTCTCTACTCTTCTCTCTATTTGCTCATGTTCTTGAGTTATTGTTCTTGTCTTTCATATTATTTCATAACACGTTATCAGCACGAGTCTCTAACCAATTGAAATTTTCGATTGTCTTAACTTTTGTTTGTGTTGAGGTTTTGCTTCAAAGAAAGAAAAAAAAAAAGAGAGGAACGTAACGAAAAGAAGGAAGCAAAAAGGAGCGAAAAGAAAGGAACAGAAACAATTGTTCAAGTAAGAAAGAGGAGAGTCGGAGGTGTCGATCAAAAGAGAAAAGAAACGAAAAACAAAGAAAAAAAAAGGAAACAGAAACGGAAGAGAGAAAAGGAAGAAAACATTGAAAATATAATTGGTGTACCTTAAAGGTAAGTAATTTACTTTTCCCTTTCAAATTCTTTGAATTCTATAATTTGATTTTATATACAAACATAGACAACAAAGTTTAATTATAACTCTAATGGAGTTTGTAAGAAATTATAACCACATGAAGTGGTAAAATCTCTATGTCCTGCCATGATTAAATTCATGTATGATTGTGGGCAAAGAATTGAAAATCTGTCCCATTGAATTTGCTCCATTCTCTTTAGAGAATGTGGAAGCAGTATATGATAAGTCTGAAAGAAGACAAAATTATTACCATGAAGGTATCAATGAATGTGGACGTGGCAAAGAATTCCGCCCAATTGAATTTGCTCTATTCCCTTTAGAGAATGTGGTAGCAGTATGTGATAAGTCTGAAAGAAGACTAATTACCGTAAAGGTATCAATGGATGTGGACATGGCAATAGACGAAGTTATAATCGTCATTATCGTGGTAATGAGAACAATAAGGATTCTCAAAATAATCTTTCACTTTATGAAAGTAATATTTGACATGAGATTGTGTAAAGCACATGATTTTGATCCATTCCCTGAAGTGAATGTGATAATTGTAATAGAGCCCGTAAGTATGAACACGCTCTTGATGTAATTGTGTCATATGTCTGACAATATGAAAAGAAAGTTCGTTGCCCTCGAAATTTCGGGCAAGAACTATATGACATGGGTGTTGGATGCTGAAATCCACTTAGATGCTATGGGTCTTGGAGACGCCATTAAAGACAGAAATAATGCATCCACCCAAAACTATGCTAAGGCCTTGATTTTCTTGCGCCATCACCTTGATGAAGGTTTGAAACTATGCTAAGGCCTTGATTTTCTTGCGCCATCACCTTGATGAAGGTTTGAAGATTGAATATCTCACCGTCAAAGATCCACCTATCTTGTGGAATGGCTTAAAGAAGAGATATGACAACCTGAAGTTGGTCACTCTGCCACAAGCACGATACGATAAGAACCCAAAAGCAAATAGTTTATAAACTATATATTATCGTTGCGGTGAAAACGGGCACTGGTCAAAGGCTTGCCGTATACCATGACTTTTGGTTGACCTTTATCAAGCATCTCGAAAGAGTAAACGCCCTGAAACGAATTTTGTCTCTGACGACAACTTTGACATCACCCACTTGGATGTGGCAGACTTCTTTGAGCAACCCGAGGGGAAGATAGACCACCTAATCGGTGATGGATCCGTGATGAAAGAAGATGGAGCTATTTGATTTTATTCTACTTGTTTGTATTAGTGAATGAATAAACTAATAGCCATTAGTATTAGCTCGTATTAGTTAGTTCATGATATAATGTTAGTATTAGTTCTTTAGAATGTATCAATATGCTCAAATATCAATAATATTTTTACTTTCCAGTAGAGGTAATCGACTAACCTGAAAAATTAGTCGGTTATCTCATATTTCGCATAAAAACTGCAAAACAATCGATTGTCAATAATCAACAATCGATTGTCTTTAAAACAGTGTGATCTGGAATTTTACAAAAACAATCAACAATCGATTGTCTATGATTACAGTGTGATCTGGAATTTTACAAAAACAGTCAACAATCGATTGTCTATGATTAACAATCGATTGTCTTTAAAACAGTAATCTGGAATTTTTCAAAAATCATCCACAATCGATTGTCTATGCATAACAATCGATTGTCTTAAGACAGTGTGCTCTGGAATTTTTCAAAATAGCCAACAATCGATTGTCTATATTTAACAATCGATTGTCTTAAGACAGTGTGATCTGGTTTTTCAAAATAGCAAATAATCGATTGTGTGTGTTTAACAATCGATTGTTTGAAGAAAATGTATAAACTGAAATTTTCAAACTGCAAAGTAATTAATTATGGATAACATATCTGATTTCGTTAGTCAACTGTTAGCTGCAGATTTTGAAAATATTATGTGACACAAATGAATTGAACTTATTTATTCATATGTTCGTGTATTTCTTTTATATGTCAAACCATGGGAAGTAAATTGATTGAAGGCTCCGGAAGAGCAACTGTAACTCTGCCCAAAGGCATGACGTTTATCTTAGAGAATGCAATATTCTCCTCCAAGTTTAAGAAGAACTTGTTGAGTTTTAATGATATCAATCGCAATGTTCTCCTCCAAGTCTAAAAGGAACTTGTTGAGTTTTAAAGATATCATTCAAAATGGATATCATATTGAGACAATAGATGAGAATAATCTTGAATTCTTCATGAAAACGAGGCTGCCCATTTCGGTTTGGGTTCACGCCATTTTGCATGCAGCAATGCTAGCTCGTCGGCTGCCCACTTCGGTTTGGGGTCACGCCATTTTGCATACAGCAATGCTAGTTCGTCTCTGACTGATGAATTGACACAAATATTCCCCGTTGCAATTGGTTTTGGGTCATGGACCCAATATATCCCATTTAAGAATCTTTGGATGCGCAGTATATGTGCCTGTAGCACCGCCATCCCGCACCAAAATGGGTCTGCAAAGAAGGTTAGGAATATATGTTGAGGTTGAATCGCCCTCCATTATTCGCTACCTCGAAACATTGACAGGAGATTTGTTCACTGCACAATTTGCAGACTGTCAATTTGATGAGACACTTTTCCCAAATTTAGGGGGAGAAGTTGGTGAAACCAAACGGGAAATTTTGTGGAAAAATGCATCATTATCTCATCTTGATCCACATACCTCTATTTGTGAAAGAGGCACAAAAGATTATCCATTTGCAAAGAATAGCAAATCAAATGCCTGACGCATTTATAGATTTGAAAAGGATAACAAAATCACATATCCCCGAAGTGAATGTGACAACATCTTATTCACGAATACATATTCATTATTGGAAGAATATGAACATGAAATTGGTATTAAATATACCACACTCACCCCTAGAAGGAGGTTTGAGATGATATATGGCATGAATGATCGTTGGTCACGTACCTATTGTACGCCAAAGTATTTTGGAAATATGACTATTAAAGGACAACGATAATGCAAGAAACATATCTTGCATATAAGTTTGACATGACCATAATGGTATAACTTTCTCTTTAAGAAAGATATTCACCACATGGATGTTGATGAATCTGTGGTAGTACAAAATTAATTGAGAGCTCTAGAAGAGCCAATTATTACTATGTTGGAGAAACACAATTGAGTATTGTGCTGTAGTAAGTCTCAAAGAAACTTATTCAGTTTCCAAAGTACACGCGAAAGCGATTGATTATATTGAGACTATAAACAAAGGAAGGCTTTGATATCTCCTATTACTACAACTTGTAGCGGGGTAATTTGCATATGAAAAGCTACCCGTTTTGTTCTCCAGTTTGTACTACACAAACGAAAGAATGCCACAATAAAGTGGATATCTATTGGTATAAAACCCATGTCATAATAAACCTGAAGTTTATTGATAAGTGCACATGTCATGGTGTAAATTTGAAGTTTACCAATATTGATAATTTATTCAGTTGGCATTCGTGTTAGCCATCTCATTTTAAGTATGATGTGCAAATTCACATAGGTGAATATCAAAGAACTAGAAAGTTCTTTACGAATTCTCTTGTATCACTTGTTCTCATTAATGAACTGACCAACTAAAGAATTCGGGTTGATGCCCATAAATTCTGGAAATATCAAAGGTGAATATGGGCCCATTCACCTGCCATGTATACCACATATGATGCATCTATGAAATGGTTACATGCGCAATTGTTATTGACCCGCAGCCTGGCCGGTGCTTGCGAGGTAAATTGCTCAGTAATCTAACTTCGAGCATAATTTCCAGATTTTTTACTCAAGATAGTTCATCTTGATAAGTTAGTTTATATCAAAGTTGGTTTAGCAAGATAATTATTGAGTGCTTCCACTTAATAGCTAAACTGTTTCTTATGAGAACAAAGTTATATATCAGTTTGATATACGTTGTATACGAGAGTATATTATATTCTCCCCTCACAAGTGGTTCAGGGTCAGGAACCAAATAATTTCATCTTATTATTAATGTGCCGTGTATATTGACATGATAATGCACAAAGATGATTTCCCAAAGTTGAGGAAACAAGTTAGCTTTACTAACATGAGGGGGAGACATGATAAACACTTGAGAAAAGGTTACATGGGATGAATTATCATTTGTATATGTATATCCCCGAATATCATGATATGAACCTGAAGTTCATAAAAGGGATAATTCAATTGCAACATATTGCAAAGCATGCTATACGCATTTACTGACCCAAAGAAACTAACTAAATGAAAGAGATACAATTCAAGAAGAATTGATTCCATATGAAAGACATGTAGTTTTGAACCTATAGTTCAAATGCTTGAAAGTATAAAGTCAAAGGTATGTATAATCAGTTTTCAATATCCTATTTGTCTAGCATGACATGGAAAACTTGATATGCATCTAAAGTCTATTATATGGCTTATATGACTTAACTTGAAAGATTTAAGTTGCTTGAAGCATATGCAATTCTTGGTCCTGAAGTACCACATCCTTAGTACAATTTGTGTACATATGTATCTTGCTATAACTATAAGCATGATGGCATTGAGAATGCATCTATGGAGATATTGAAGAGTTATTCCACGACATTATATGAAGATGTTCATATCTATCAAGAATGATGATTTCAAGGTGCGGAATATTTATTCAAGTCAATATGGTTGATTTGTCAAACGTCTACCAAAGATCGTTTTGAAGATGATGCACAAGATTGAAATGCAAATGCTCAAGGATATAAATTGATGTACTTATTAGGGGGAGTTAATGCGCGTTGCACTCTTTTTCCCTTACAAGGTTTTGTCCCAAATGGGTTTTCCTTGCGAGGTTTTTAACGAGGCAACCAATAGGCACATATTCAAACATGTGTACTCTTTTTCCTTTCTTTAATTTTTCCCATTGGGTTTTGGTTTTAAGGTTTTAACGAGGCACATTGTTGAATAGACATTCAAGGGGGAGTGTTATGAAATCTCCTATTTAAGGTGAATGTCTATAATTAGAGAGATTCTAGAGTTCTATTCTTGGTAGATAAATTATCCCCCTCCCTATAAATAAAGGGGTCTTCTACCATTGTAAACCATTCCTAACATTCTCTAAGTATCAATAAGAAGAACTCTCTCTACTCTTCTCTCTATTTGCTCTTGTTCTTGAGTTATTGTTCTTGTCTTTCATATTATTTCATAACACATAAATAATAATTGGGTATATAAAATATAATTATAATAAAACTTAAGTATGGAGGGTAATATAGTTTCATAGTGTTTAGGAATGTAAAAATCTCCAATTTTTAACTCTCCGACATCGGGCTTAATTTTACCATATAAAAATAGGAGTACAATATTTGTTAAAAAGTTAAATTAATATTTACATTTTTAATTATTTCCTTGTGATCATTAAATGACAGAGACATAAATCCCCACCTCAAGTTTTCTCCATCATTTTATAGGGCATATTAGCGTATTAAAATGGACAAGTTAAGACGATCACACCTTTCTATTAAACTAATCGAAGCAGTCATTTCATTGAAATTGAAGTTTAACCAAAATGATATTACACCTGACCCCTTCCATATTACCGCAGGTGAAGAAAAAAGCTCACCTAACAGCCTATCGACACAACAATCATATCAAGAGAATATCAATAACTCTGGCTGTTTGTTACTACAACATTATCACCAGTTAGTTATTATTACCATCAATTATCAAGAGCTTCAAAGGAAACAACAACGAGAGAACAGCATGGCAAAATCAGCTGAAAGATTTGCCTTACTATACGTAGTTCCTAATGGCACATTAGGCCAACCAGAGCCTGTAACAAGTGCCCCTTGTGAACCATGCGGCCTATATTTTTGCCTTCCTTCTCTTCCTTCATTGAGGAAAAAAGAGGAAATTGACACCAAGGCTAAAGGAGTTGTGTTTTTAAAAAAAAAAAAAAAAAACAGCACTCTCTTTAGATATGAACAAATATTGTAAACAGGAGCTACTAAACATAAAAAAGATCAACTCCCGTCTGAGCAATTAAAAGAAAACATAGAAGAAATAATTGGACAGCAAAAGCATATGCATTTGCAGACGCTCAATCGTAAGCCTTCTCCCAATCATCCACTACATCTGCCATCTCGTCGACCCCCACATCTTGAGGTTTTGGGGGCAAAGCTGAACCACCCACTCCTGGCTCACTAACAGGTTCCTTGATTGTAATAGACGCCCTGGGCAAATTGGAAGTCATTTCAGGTTCTAAGACACTCCACCTATTAGAAGAGGCAGCAGTTGTTGCTTCATTTGTCCTCCAGGCAGAAGGGGCTGAATCAGTTGGATTCTTGGACCATTCTTCGGGATCCCATGGACTCTCCCTCAAACGAGGCTCCTGGACTACAGCTTTCTTCCATGGATTACCCTTAAGAGCTGCCGCTCCTCCCCCATCCTTGGCTGCTCCGGAGACTCCCCAAGCATTAGTAACGGATGTCACTGCTGATGCAGCACCACTCTGAGGAACTACAGCAGCACCACAATAAGCTGACCCCTGGTCTAGCCTCCTCATAGCTGTTGCTGCTCGAGCAGGATCACTAAACACAGCCAAGGCATTCTTGTCATTCAACCAGACAAGCTCGCATTCACCACCAAACCTGAGAACTAACGCACTAATGTCTGCATCTCTTGGCAAGTCAAACAAAGCCACAACAAGCCTCGGATCCATATCCACCAGAGAATCAAAAACAGCAGGCTGAGCAATGTTATTGACAGTACAACCTTTGGCACCAAGTATACGCGGTGGAGCTTTCGACTTGGGTGTAACATGCACAGTGATGAATCTCTTGGGTTCCCAACCAGCTGCATTCACTGAAAGCTTCCACCTTGCAGCTATCAGTCTAACTGCATCCCGCTTTTCCTTCAACATTGGGCAAAAAACATGAACTTTGAGCGCATTAACCCCGCCTCTGCTCCTGCCAAGGACCAAACATTTGCACCTTTCCTCTATGGAAAAAACCCACTTAGGGTCACGCCTAAGAAGATCCCCTAGCACTTCAGAGACAGCTGCATCACCAAAATGGAGGGCCTCCAAATTCGGAGGAGTTATACCAAAAGCATCAGATAGAACCTTTTTTTTCTCCATCTTTGCACATTCATCATCACAAGTAAGCTTCCTCTGACCAAGAGGAACCTTCTTCCCATTTATTTCAATAGGTTGAAGAGGTGAAGGTAACTTGTGAATTATAGAAGCTTCAAAAACAGAGTCAACGATCGGACCTCCAGCATCACAAGGAACATTTGCTGTGACCCGACCACAAGAACAAGTAATAGTAACAGGAAACTCACATCTCACATCAGGACATGGCGAAGAGGGGTGACAAAGAGCAGTACATGTGTGCCTGCAATCTCTTCTAGGAGCACCACATGTCTGCCCACAAGAGGCTCTGGAGCCGTTGATGGGGCCAGCAGAAAAATCACATGGTGAAGAATGACAAGTTCTAGCACATGCATGCAAGCCACACTGCCTGGTCTTCCCGCAAAGCTTGTTACATCTGATGTCTTTTGATCCACAAGGTATATTCCTCAAAATTACATGTCCGCCCACACATTCCTTTGCTACAGGAACAGCACATGGCAGACAGTCTCCAAAATGGCAGCTGTGAGTAGATGGATGACCACAAGGCTGAGGAACCGAGCATGGTAACTGACACGAAGGAGAAGGTGTTCCACAAGGTAGTGGAGGAGGGATTGACGTTCTCCCACAAGCACAAGTCAAATCGGTGAAAATTGTCTCAAGGCAGGGAGGGCAGTGACCACTGTGACAAAGTGACTCGCAAGAATGCTGCCCGCATCTAAGCTTCTTCTCACACGGCATTGAACAAAAATGAGGATTCCAACCACCTGTGACAGAATTTTTTGGATTAGAAAGAGGGCAACATCGCTCACTGCAACGGTGCCTTCCACAGTTCTTCTTTTGCCCGCAAGGTCTATCACAAGTGAACTTCTCATCTTCTGCCTGCGTTTTGTAACACTCCACTGTTCGAGAAGTTGACCCACAGCGGCATCTTTGAGTGACAGGAACAAGACATGGTGCACAGTCACCAGAATGACACACCGCTTGACAGCGATGTACCCTACACTTGAGGCTTTTACCACAGACCTTGGAACAGGTTGGAATTGGATCTAAACAACTGCGTCTTTCGTCTTCCAAACTGCTTTTACCGCAGCAGCATGTCTTGATCTTGCTTGGTAACAAGGCACAATCCCCACATGGCCCTGGATGGCAGAGCTCAAGACAGACGTGGTTTCCGCAGCTAAGCTTCCTTCCACAAGCTGAGCTGCATGAAAAGACGCCGTCCTCGATCTTGATATCTCCTTTCACACCCATGTCTCCACAAAGAAGAACCTCTGTTTTCTTCTTACAGAAGCAATAGGCATTCACAATAACTTGACAATGGCCACAAGGACCAACATGGCAAGTCTGTTCACACCAATGACGCCCACAGTCAAGAAGCTTACCACACTGCTGTCCGCAGGTAAGAACGGACTTGCAATCAGAGCACCGAGTGGTAATTACTTCCTTCCCGCACGGGCAGCTTCTAGCTGGAGCAAATGCCTTACAAGGTGGACAAGGACCAGGATGGCATTGTAGGACACAAACGTGAGGGCATAGATCCTCTTCACTCAGACCATGCCCTGGAAGCTCCTTCTCAAGTTTCTTGCCACAGGGCTCTCCACATGAATGTGGGGTCAAGTACAAATCTGAAGGAGGATCTGGCCTCTTCCCACAAAAGCAAATATATCGGATCTCCTTGGATGAAGTGAGCTGCACTGATTGACAGCCTGGACAGCGCCAATTAAATCCCTGATTCTTCTCCGCAGACGTGTCACCAGAAGTGGGAGCTCTGGCCCATTTTTTGATACAATTAAGATGGAAAATGGAGTAACAGCTAGAGCATGACCAAACAGGGGCAGACCTCCGCACCATATCATAGCAAATCATGCACTCAATGTTTCCCTTCAACAGCTTCTCCTGAATTTCTTGCACAAGTTGAGGCAAATTAGGGTCCTTCAACCGTGTGTGTTTGCGCTGATTAATCCTCCCATTGACCGCCCTCTCCACCCTGTTCTCCTGATAATTATGGTTCTCCCTGCCCCTTCCCCTCTCTCTCCTCGCATATGTCGGCCCCTTACTGAGATTGGGTCCCAGATATCTCTGATTTGGACGATTAACGGGTGCAACTGACACATCATCCTTTTCTCTTCCATTTCCAGCTGAGCTTGAACCATTAATATTGAACACAGGGCTCACAACAGTGGTAGTTACCGTGGTGGTGACAGGGGCAGCTGAAACAGTGGTGGTGGCCGTGGATCCCCGAGGTAACCACTCACGTCGAGCACTTTGAACAGGATTGTTACTAGGCCGATTACTGTTGTTATTCCGTCTATTGTTTTGTGCAGATGAAAAGCTCATATTCTGACTTAAAATTTGGAAATAACCAATATCCCTATCCAACGACAGATTGCTACGGCCCAAATCAAATCGATTCAACTGAAATATATAAAAAAGATAAACAAAATGAATACAACTCGTACTTTGAACAATTTCAATTCAGAAAACTAAAACAAATAAGGAACTTCTGAAAACTATAGAGGTACAATTTCAAGCCCTAATTTGTTTTTTTTTTCCAAGCCCTAAGTAATGAAGAAATCGTCAAATACCTGATTCAAGAAAACCGTATCAAAACACAGGTTTTGATATTCTTTAGATTTGTTCTGGTGATTCTCCGGACTCGGCTACTTCGGCTATGTATTGAGGATTTTCTCTCGAGGAGAGAGAGAGAGAGAGAGAGAAGGATGAGGGTAAGAGTGGAAAACTCAAGAAAAAGGTTTATATAAAGGGCTAATGCAGCTTAGACTTGGGGAACAAGCGATTAGACCTCTGACCATATGCCTGCCTGACATTATTTACTTGGACAGGATTCTTGAATTATTAGTAGGTCGGTTCTTCCCAACCCCAAATTATTTTCTTTTTATTTTATTTTTCTTTAGAATTCCAAAATATTTCCCAATTATTTGATCATAAATTTTTTATTGGTATCACATGAAGTGGACTGATAACCATAAAATCTTAAGTTTAAATTCCAATAGAAACAAGAACACTAAGTGATTTATTTTATTTATCTTTGTTTTGGTGGATAAAGGTTAAGTATATCATAATTGATAGCACCATGGGCTAGCCCATACATCCACTGCACAAGTGAAATACTACTTAGTCAAGTAGAAACACCAACTTGACTGTGATGCAAGCGGAATGATACATGTGATGATATAGCAGGTATCCCATAAAAATAGTGAAATTGTGTGCAATTTTTTTTAGGCTTAAAATTCGAACTTCGACAAAGTTTTATGGCCCAATTTTCTTTGAGAGCCCAATGATGTTCATGCCCATGCCCATCAAAACTTTCAAACTGGAACTTTTATCTGGACTCAAATTGGAAAAGTTCCCATCGGCCTGAGTTCATTTATAGGGACGTAATCAGCAGAATATGCCTAGGGCCGTCATCAAAATGTTTGCAGGTTTCCTTTCTGATTCATCTCTCTTCAAAAGGGTTATCTATTCAAATGAAGATATTTGTTGATGCTTGATTGCTAAACTTAGTCAAATATGATAATGCGTACGTAACTTATTTGTCTTGAGGCTAGGCCTAGGGGCAAGTGCACAAAAAATCATTCTTAGGGATTAATCATTATTTATTTTGTCCTGAAACTTTAAATTAAAAATCTTGACTGCATAATAATTGAGAATATTTTTATCCTGAAAAATTGAACTAAAAAGCTGCAATTCAAGATGCACGGGCTAATTCTAAGTCTCAATCCTTTAAAATGGCTACTTAGTGTCATTTCTGCTTGAGGGTACCGTTTTGTAATTGTCGGGGCACTAGTAACATATACATGATGGTAAAAAAAAGTCAGAAATAATAATAGGAAGAAATTGGCCTTCATAGTTATTTACAACGTTGAAATCAAAATAATGTCCTTTTTAGATCCCTCGTGTGTAAGAGATATTTTATCCGTAAAAGTAAATCTTCTATTTATTTATTTTTTTAAAAGATATAGAGTCATATAGATAAAACGAAAAAAGGTCAAAAATGCCGGCATAATTTTATTGGGCCAAGTGGCACCTCAGTTTGTATTGAGCAAACCCGTCCCAGATTTCGACTCGCCCCTTTTTTGGAATAGAAATATGATTTCTGCCAATATAATCTTTCCTAAGAGAACTAATGCACCAGATTCATCTAAATTACCACTAGTACTGCTCGAATCATCTTCCATTTTTTAGATTATTACTTTCTTCTTCACTAACACAAGAATCTGAAACTAGGACGGGTTAGGATTTTCTTGTTGAATTTGCAAATTCCGAAAGTTGTAGCAAAGCTAAGATTTTAATGTTGGGATCAACTTCCTTTGGCTTGTAGGCTGGGATAAGATGCAGTATTTATGAGTTGGGTGTAAAAAGTCTTGAATGGATGGCTAAGACGCCAGAGAAGAATTCAAAGAAATTAATCTCCCTAGCTTCCTCGCTTCTAAGAATAACAGTGAGTTAGTGTTCGTTTTTTGTAGGAATTAGTGATATTCGATTTGGAAAAGCAGTGGAAAGAAAGAAGAAGAGTGGGCAAAATTTTTATTAAAGGGACTTGTAGCTCGATTTGAAATCTCCATATGTGAATTTTGTTACTCCAACTTGAATGGTATGATTTGAATGCATTGAAATCAATTTTAAGGACCTAATTTGAAGTTTGTGAAGGTTAAAGATGATTTGGGGTAACCTTAATTCACATTTTGAATTGCAAAATTGCTGCAAAGCAAAGTACTGAAGGCTAAGTTCTGGTGTTGTTTGAGCTTGAATCATTGTGAGGAAAAAAAATGAATGGTACGTGGGTGTTACGTTTTATTAACTCTGGTTCAATTGGAGTTGTGGTGAGTCAAAATATGGGGCGGTTCTGTTCAATCCGGACTGAGGTGCCACGTAGCCCATTAAAATTATGCCAGCTCATTAAAAAAAGCCACACAATATTTAGTGTAATTTCAGACCTTAAGATAAATTTAGATATATTTTCAGACAAATAGGTAGATGGAGCTCGATAGTAAACCATTTAGAATACTATAGGAATATTTTTTATCCTTTTTCCGTAGATAAAAATAAGTTCCCAAAGATCTATAAAACCATTTGACCCAATAATAAAGAACAACATAGCATGCAAGAAAAACTTTTCCACTCAATGAATTTAGTTATATTTTCTTTTGATGTAAAGCATAAAATATCGAAAGTACTAACCAAACAAAATAATCAATTAAATCCCGAAATATAAGAATTTTGATAGTATTAAACATAATCTTTATCTGATTTTAAGCAAAATGTTGTACACAGTTAGGACGAGAATGAGTTCATTAAGCTGTTGCGAAAACAAAGGTTCAATCCCTAAGTATAAAATTACTTTTGTTAAGAAGCATTTTACTTTTCGTGTGAAATTTTCATATGCAAATTCGAATTCAGTTGAACCTTAATATAAATACCGGACATGCAGAGAAAGAAAAAGAGTATCGCACGTGGTCAACTTGACAAAGGGAGAATCGAAACAAAATATTAGCCAGCAAGCAGAATCCCAGCTATGTCACATAAGAATGGAACATATAATTTGGATAGGATTTGCAGGCTGCTCCGGTAAATATTCACCACTCGCCGGATCCTACCTCTTCTTCCCCTTTTCTCCACCACACAAATTAATAATGCAATGTCCGTTACTTTGTCAACTTCTACGTAATAAGTAGTACTATATAATACTACTAATATTACTGTCTTTTTCTTCTTTTCTGGATAACTAGTGTTCAAATTGTGAGTCATCTTTGAATCTTGAAACAAACTCATTATCTCCTCAGTACAACCCCTGCGTTTCTTCTGTTCTTAATTGTTCATAAAATGGCTAGTGTTTCAGCTACTTGTCTCAGATTTGGGTGTTCACTCAATCAGTCGTTCAAGACATCACAGGTTATTGCTAAAAACTTAAGAATAGTTGCCTTTAGTTGGCATTTTGACAAGAGGGGTTCCTCTAATGGTAAGCGACCCCCACTTCCAACCGAGAAGTTGTGAGTTCGAGTCTCCCCAAGAGCAAGGTGGGAAATTCTTGGAGGGAAGGATGCCGGGGGTCTATTTGGAAACAGTCTCTCCACCCAAGGGTAGGGGTAAGGTCTGCGTACACACTACCGTCCCCAGACCCCACTAAGTGGGATTATACTGGGTTGTTGTTGTTGTTAATGTAGCATATATATTGATTATGGGGGCAATTACATTTCTTGCAACAATGCAATTAGTTTTTCATGAACTACGTACTTCCTCTCCTAATTTGTTGTGCAAATATAAATAATTGATTGAGTCATTTTGCAGATAAGCGGAGGAAATACAGGTCTGAAGTTGGTTTCCGTAGGTTGGGCGAGGACTGCTGGTTTCCCTTCTCTCAGAACTTCCCGCTTCCGTGTTTCTTGTGTAAATCTTCTTTTTCATGCCCCTCCATTTAATCTTGTTTTTGCGCTATATAATGTAGCAGTTTTATTTTAAGAAAATTAAATGAGCTAAAACCAGTATTACATACTCCATCCTGTAAAAAATAAGTTATTTTTTTTAGTGGTTTTCACACATATTAAGAAATTTATCTTTTAACATTAATTAACAATGAAATTGATCATAGTAACATTTACTATCTCTTCACATAAACACTCCTAACATATACTCCAACATTAATTATTCCAAAGACAATATAGGAAAAAAATAATTAATTTATTCTTGAAATCTGAAAAAATCACTTATTTTGGACCATAAAAAAAAAGCAAAAAAATCACTTTTGGACATGAGGGAGTACCTGATTTATTGACCTTGGCAAAATCAACAGTTACTCTTTCACCTACTCAAGTTTAAACAGGTTGGGTTATAACATGTTTGTTGACTTGATTATTCAACCGGTTGAATTTGAAATGACTCATACATACCAAATCTAGTCTAATTTGAAAAAAGAAAAACTTAGGTTAATCATTTAGAGAAATGCATTAGTTTCTTTTTTCCTTCAAAAGACAAACCAAAAAATGGGAGGTTGGGCATGTTCAGCTGCTGAGCCACCTTATCCAAAAGGGTATCAACTGCCCCCGAAAATTATATTTATATTGTATAGTTCAGTAATTTTTATTTTATATGTATATATTACTTTTTATTGACCCTCTTATCTTTTTAGTATATTTAATTTTTTATTATCCTTTAATGAAAATTTTGCCTTCTCTATTAAGTATGTTAGACCATCTTGACTCAAACAAACTTTAGGCAAGTGGGGTCATGACACTTTGTTTTTCAATAGTTCGGGGAGAAAGAAAAAGGGATAATGAGAATCGAACACACATTTATTATAAAGAAGTTTTGACTGATACCATTAGAGTATAAGTTATGGTCAGAGTGGATCTACCATGTAAAACATAGTTCACGTGAATCCGTGATCCTTGGGTTAAAGTATGGATATGATATACATAATAGATATATACTTGATGGAACTCATGATCAAAAGAGACTAGGTGGTACATTGATTCTTGTTTCTTATTTCCAATAGTCTAAGGTCAGGGGATCCAAACCCATCATTCAATCCGCCTCTGGTTATGGTAATAGTTGGCCATAACATATTTATTGATTTGATCCATTTGAACCCACAGGCAAAGCCAGAGACGGTTGAAAAGGTAATAAGCATAGTGAGGAAGCAACTGGCTTTACCTGCAGACACTAAAGTTAATGCTGAATCTACGTTCAATACGGACCTCGGCGCTGACTCTCTTGACACTGTGAGTACTAATTTATATCTTGACTTACTGGTTTGCTTCTGCAGTTTATATAGAGAGAGAATGATCAAATGACTCTGTAAATGTTTGTGACGAGCAGGTGGAGATTGTGATGGCATTGGAAGAGGAATTTGGCATTGCAGTAGAAGAAGAGAATTCTGAGACTATTGTAACAGTTCAAGATGCTGCTGACTTGATTGAAAAACTTGTTGAAAAGAAAGCAGCTTAATTAGACAAAATAGGATGGAAATATTCGAGTCTTGAAAGTGAGTTTAGCTCAATTTTTATTGGACTGATTGTAATTGACAATATTCTTGGATTGCACACTTGCTAAGCATTCTTTTTCCAACATTTTATTTTTGGATATCTCAACATTTTTTTTTTATTATTATTTCAATATTACTATTTTTTTTTCTTCACTTTGATCTTGTTCATTTGGTGACCCGACCTACTTGGGTGCTGACAATTAGATTTACAATTGATTTTTTAGTTAAATTATGTTAGTTGTCTTATCCTTCCGATGATGCTTCTAAGAATAACCTCCAATAATCCCTTGCTACAGACAATGTTGATGACCTCTACTAAACTTGTCTAGTTGTATTGCCAACTGTGACAATAATGGAGATGAGTGTGCAGTCGTCATGATTAATTGTGTGAAAGTTTTGGTATATCATTTTTGTACGAGTGCCTTGTCACTTGTATGCATCTAATCTAATGCAAGCAGTGGCAGTGGCAAAGTTAGATATTTAATTGATCATCCTTTATTAAAAAATTATACTATTTATATAAGATACATATTATATTTTAAAAATATATAATTTATATTGAATATTCTTTGTCAAAAAAATTTCGACTTCTTTTAAATACGAACACCTTATTAAAAAATCGGAAAAGGATCATATATGTTCTTCTACTAGTCAAAATAAGCTACATTTGTCCTCTGTTATACTATTTGGCCATATATGTCCCTACCATTCACATCTCTGGTCATATACGTCCCTCTTACATTAATTTTTTTAAAAAAAATTTAAAAAAAAGCCATGTGTCAGAGTCCTATTGGTTAAACTAAACCCACTGCCTTTTTTCTTTATATTACAACGAAACTATTTGTAAAAAATATAAAAAACTTGTACAAAATGGGAAAAAATTTGTAAACACTGGAATATTTTTGTAAAAACTAAGAATTCTTTTTATTTTATGTTGAAAAATGAAAATATTACATTAAAAACAAAATATTATATTAAAAACAAAAAAAAATATTTAAAATGATTTTTTAATTAAAAGAAATAAAAATAGTTTAAACTAATTTTTTATTTTTTTAAAATATATTAAAAATATGAACAGAGCATCTAAATGAATCGGAATGATAAAGAATACATTCTTCTTCTTTTTTGTTAAACGAAACAATTTTGTTAAACAATTTTGTCAAAAATAAAAATATTTTGTTAAACAATTTTTATTTCTGTTTTTACAAAAAAAATCAATTTATTTTCAAAAATGGCATTTTTAAAAGAATTTTTGTTTTGTAAAAAGTGAAAACACAAATTTGTAAAAACAGAAAAAAAATTAATATAATATATTCGTTTTTAAAATTCTGAAATAAAAAAAATCCCAATTTTTACAAATTTTTCCCCCATTTTTTACAAGTTTTTATATTTTTTACAAATATTTTCGTTTTAATATAAAGAAAAAGGGGAGTGGGTTTAGTTTTACCAATAGGACTCTGACACGTGGCTTTTTAATTTTTTTTTAAAATTAATGTCAGAGGGATATATATGACCAGAGATGTAAACGGTAGGGATATATATGGCCAAATAGTATAACGGAGGACAGATGTAGCTTATTTTGACTAGTAGAGGGATATATATGACCCTTTTCCGTAAAAAAGTTCCTAACTCCGCGTCACTGAATGCAGAGGATAGTGTGTTTCACTACGGGGACACACCGCATAAGTTCTATCAAGTTTAAATTTCTAGCTTTTTCAAAAACTAACATTTGAAAGTATTTAAACGAAGAAAATGTAGTAAAATAGCATACATGCATAAGAAAAATGTATGAAACTTTTAAGCATCTAGTTACATACTAATATATACAACAACAAATTTAGTGTGATCTTATAAATAAAATCTGAGGAAACAATATGTATTAGATCTTATCCCTACATTCAAAAAAGCAGAAATATTATTTCCGGTAGAAAATCGACTTAGAAAAGATAAAGAGAAGGGCAATAACAAGCACACCAATCTGAAAATCGAAACGAAAATACAAAACATTAGCTACTGCAATCAGAAAATCGAAACGAAAGCAACAAGAAGTAATAACCTAAGTCAAAAAATATAATAATACACAAATGACACTAAGTCATGTACTAAAACTATTGTTACGAACAAGGACAATGCTTGATGGGTATATTTATTCATATATTTTTGTATGTTAAATATTAAAGATTTTAAATAAAACATGAATGAATATATCATGTTCTCCAATATTTTCTAACATACTTCACAGGAGAATAGCGTTGGGCGTGCGGACAAAGTTCTACATTGATAGCTGAAAAGATTGGGAGTCTACATATAAGGTATAGGGATCTCTTAAGGGTGTGAGGCCTTTTGGGGAAACCGTGCGGGCTTGGCCCAAAGCGGACAATATCACACCACGTTATGAGTGTATTTGGGCTAGTTTAGCCCAACAACTGGTATCAGAGCACAGGTTCAGCGGAACGAGTATACCTGTCTAAACGGGCCGGTTTGACCCGGGACCGGACTGGCCCGGTATAAAACGGGACCGGACCGGCCCGGTTCTTAAGGGGTGGGCTGGGCTGGGTTGGGGGGGGACGGGTTAGAACGGTTAGGATTTTAGAAGTAAGACCCGGGACCGAACCGGCCCGGTAAGCCAAACAGTGCTTGAACCGGTCGACACGGACCGGGACCGGACCGGTACAACGGTCAAAAAAAAATTTTAAAAAAAAAAATTTCTGCACATGTGGGCCCCACAGGACCGTTGGCAACGGTCTAGAACCGTTGGCCAACGGGAGTATTTTCAGAAATGGCCACTTTTTTGTTTTTTTTTTGTATTTATTAAATTACATTATTAACCCTTCTTAAAATCTATAAATACCCCCCCCCCCCCCCCCTCTTCTTCATTTCCTCAATCAAAATTGTCAATCTCTCTCTCAATTCTCAAATTATCAATCACTCTCTTCTCTTCAATTTTTAAGAATTCATATTCTAATTTTATAATGTTATTGTCTTTGTTTTCCCGAATTTAATTTTTCGTAATTTCTCATTCGAAAATCGGAATTCTAAGCTTGAAGTTCAAGTGTTCAACATTGAAATACTTGCTTGACGTTTGTTCGTGGTAACACCGGATTTGCGTAATCAAGTGCTCAATTTATTGTCGAATTCGGTGCACTCTTTCCAACTCTTTCTCTTATTTAATATTTTAATTGCATATTTAATTTAAGCTTATATTTTCATTTTTACAATATGTTTAATGATGCTAGTCATGTAGCTTTTGGTAGTAATAGTAATGACCCGACTTCTAATCGTAAAAGAAGAAGTCCGGTATGGAATTTTTTTGAAATAATAGAAGGTACTAATAGTGTTAAGTGCAAATTTTGTAACGAAACTTTTCAATATTTGACCGAAGGAAATTTAGGAGGGACTGGACCATTTGCAAGACATATGAGAGCTATCCATCCTATAGAATGGGTCAATAATGATGCTAATCCTGTAGCTTCTGGTAGTACTAGTAATAATGATGACCCGACTTCTAATCGTAAAAGAAGAAGTCGGGTATGGAAATTTTTTGAAATAATAGAAGGTACTAATAGTATTAAGTGCAAAATTTGTAACGAAACTTTTCAACATTTGACCGAAGGAAATTTACGAGGGACCGGACCATTTACAAGACATATGAGAGCTGTCCATCCTATAGAATGGGTCAATAATTATGGGAAGCAATGATTTGTAAGTTTTAGACTTTTAGTATGTTTGACTGTTTGTACTTTGTTTCAGATATTGGATTAGATAGATCGGAACGAAGAAATCAGGAAAGGAAGATGTTCACACTTCACAGTTCATACTTCATAGCCCAGAAGACGAAGAACTTTAACTTGGAGATATTGATTATGATGAAAATGAAGTGATGAACTGATGAAGTGATGCAAAACATTTGAAATTACTACTTCACTATAAAAAATGTAAACATTTCATTATCTACTTATTAATTTAAAATTGAGAAATAAAGTAGCACTTGCAATAAGTGCAATTTTTTCCCCATCTTTTTGTTGTGTTCATTCAATTATTACAAAGTATTAATATAACTTAATATTTATACATAATTCTAAAAAAAATACAAAATAACGAAACCCGGCCCAGCCCGGACCATTACAACACGTAACCCGTACGGTTCAATCTTAACCCCTAACAACCCAGCCCGGTTAAACCCGGCACTGTTTGGACCCGGCTCGGCCCGGATCGGTAACTGGACGGGTCGGAAAAAAATCAACCTGGACCGGACCCGTGGAACCGGTTGACACCTTTAGGAACGAGTATGGAGATGGCAAAATAATAGTGCAGGGCGGAGCACACACAAGAAGAAGCAAGTTGCGGGCTTCGGTTGCCATAATACTCTAACAATACGGGTGGCACGCAGTGAATCTCAAAAATTGACCCGTGAATCGTGGTATTGTTCCACGAGAAACTTAGTTCGAGAGGGAGATTGTTGGGTGTACAAGCAAAGTCCTACATTGGTAGCTGAAAAGATTGGGAGTCTACATATAAGGTGTAGGGATCTCTTAATGGTGTGAGGCCTTTTGAGGAAAATCATGCGTGCTTGATCCAAAGCAGACAATATCACACCATGTTAAGAGTGTATTTGGGTTAGTTTAGCCCAAAAAAGCGCATATGAAAATTGTAGAAAAGAAGAAAAATGTGGGAATTGGGTAGTCAACTGGGAATGAAGAAGCAAATATACTAAAGCACCATAGTTGCGACGATAGCAATTGGAAATCATGAAAGAAATCACATAGTTGCAACTAGAGAACTATAATTAAAACTATAGTCTTTATCTGTAAAGTGAAACCCAATTGATAAGGCCATAGTTGCATCTACAAATTTTATGGTTGCAACTATGGAGAACCTTAGGCAAAAAAACTCTATAAATAGAGAGTGAATTTTGAAAAGAAAACAGCGAGTCTTGGGAAGAGAATAACTATTCTTGGTCTCTATTTTATCTTTAATAAGACAAGAGGGGTTGCTCTGATGGTAAGCAACCCCCACTTCCAACCGAGAGGTTGTGAGTTCGAGTCTCCCAAAGAGCAAGGTGGGAAGTTTTTGGAGGGAAGGATGCTGGGGATCTATTTGGAAACATCCTCTCTACCCAAGGGTAGTAGTAAGGTCTGCGTACATACTACCCTCCCCGGACCCCAATAAGTGAGATTATACTGAGTTGTTGTTGTTGTTGTTATTTTGTCTTTAATATTCATAAGTCCTAGTAGTTACCTTTTGTGAAAAATAATATCTTTTTACCGATTCGTCGTATTTCTAAACTAGTTCGTTTTCTTTCTTCATAATGGAGTAATCCTTTTTTGTTGGGATAGTTAATGAATCTATATATATATATATATATATATATATATATATATATATATATATATATATATATATATATATATATATATATATATATATATATATATATATATATATATATATATATATATATATAATACTATATCAATTTTAATACATTCTTGGTAATTTTCTATTTATATTTTATATTATGCAACAATAATAGTTTTTAATATTTTCATTGTTATCACATATGAACCTTTCAGAATAGAAAGAGCCCGCTGTAACTTGGGTCTTGTTATATAGTAGAAAAATAGTTTCACTATCTTTAATTTATTCTCATATTAATTTTGTAATTCTCACCGAGCAAACTTATTATAGTAACTATTGAATAAAATAGTGAAATAAGAGTAATTATTAGTAAGCTATTATTAAAATCGGTAATCTTTCTTGCCTCAATATTAATTCTCACCGAGAGATCAAAGGATATAGCTTCGGTGAAGGTTCAGTGGAGAGGTCGACCCGTGGAGAACGCCACTTGGGAGACCGAGCAGGAGATGCGGAGGAGATACCCGCACCTATTTGAGACTTCAGGTATGTTTCTTGACCCGCTCGAGGACGAGCGTTTGTTTTAGTTGGGGAGGATGTGACGACCCGACCCGTCGTCTCATGTATTTCCGTCATGTTTTCCCCGTTTAATGTTTATACATGTTTTATTTTATGTGTTTGGTGAATTGGAAGTAATTCGGATATAGTTTGGCTGGAAATGAGACAATTAGTCTCTTTAAGGAAGAATTAGTTAGGAAAAGTCAAACGGATGTTGAGTTAGGGGCTCGGAATTGAATTCCGATGATTCGGTTAGTTTTTAGGACTACATTAGACTTAGGAGCGCAACCGGAATGAATTTTGGAGGTTCGGTGAAGAAACTAGCCTATTTTGGCAAAGTTAGTATTTTGGCGAATTCCAGTTGATTGGTGAAATTTGGATCCGGAAGTCGGATTAGAATTCTGAAAGTTCCAATAGCTTCGTTAGGAGATTTTGGACTTGTGTGTTAAATTTCAGTTGATTCGGAGGTGTTTTGGTTGGGTTGATGATCGAATGTGAATTTTGATAGTTTAGTTTAACTTAAGTCTTGATTTGATGAAAACATGGCAATTTTGATGTTAATGATAGTGTTTTTATGGCTCAAGCAAGTTTGAATGAGGTATTAGGACATGTTTGTGCTTTTGGTTGAGGTCCGGAGGGCCTCGGGATGGTTTCGGGTGGTTGAATAGAGAGTTCGGATATTGATTTTTGCTGCATAAATGCAGCAGCTGTTGCAGGCCATGTTTGGCCTTTGCGTTCGCAAGGGTGCCTCGCGTTCGCGTAGGCCTGGGGTCCAGTGGCCTTCGAGTTCGCATGTGCTGGACGCGTTCGCGTATGGGTCGTTTGGGAAGGGGCTGGCCTGGTCCTTCGCGATCGCGTGAAGGGGTTGTGTTCACGTATGAGAAGGAGCCCAGACCTTCGCGTGAAGGCAACGCGTTCGTGAAGGACAAAGTTGGCCAGTGAGAATTTTGTGCATCGCAAACACGAGGGGGTCTCGCGTTCGCATAGAAGGAAATAGCTAGGCAGAGAAGGCTTTTTAATAACATTTCATCCGCGAACCAGGTCTATTTTCCACCATTGTTGAGCAACCTTGGGAGCTTTTGACGAGAAATTTAGAGGGGTTTGACTGGGAATCGATTAGAGGTAAGTCCTATAGCCTAGAAATATCATCTAAT
Source organism: Nicotiana benthamiana (assembly GCA_034376525.1). Classification (NCBI taxonomy): domain Eukaryota; kingdom Viridiplantae; phylum Streptophyta; class Magnoliopsida; order Solanales; family Solanaceae; genus Nicotiana; species Nicotiana benthamiana. The sequence continues at coordinate 140,139,262 of CM067329.1, read as the reverse complement.
TGTGATTTCAACACCAAAATTCATGGAATTTAAGTTTAAAAAAAGGAAGAACTAGGGCTTGTGTTTTTTAATGAGAAATTGGATTTTGAGGGAATATTTGGACCCTGATTTTGATGAATTTTATATGTATAGACTCGTGTCGAGAGAAAATAATATTTTGGTTTAAAATTTGTTGACTTTTGAGAAGTGGGACCGAGGCTCGACTTTTGCAAATTTCGTGATTTTCGATATTTTTTGAGTCTTTTCGATTGGGTTATATTCTCTTAGCCTATTGTAATATATTCGTTGTGGTTTTGACCAGATTCGACGCGCGATGAGGTCGATTCGAGAGGCAAGGGTATTGCTAGCTTGTTTTCGGCCGGCTAGAAGTGAGTAATTGATGTAAGTGTTGCTCTAAGGGTTTAAAACCCCAGACTTTCACATCTAATGCTATACTAAGGTGTGACACGTATTCCACAATGAGTGCGGGGTAGTATACTATTGGGGATTGGGACTTAGTCCATCTCGAGTGTTAATTTCTACTATATTGGCGACTGAAACGCATACCTTGTTATTGTGAATTGGGTTTATTGTCGTGTTTGGGGCCTTGTGCCGACCTGTAGTATCCTGAGGGGACTTTTTATATGTTTTCTTCACTTGTGTGCATAACATAAATTCTCAGTCATGTTTTTAAATATTAGAAATAATGTAATAAATGTGTTTTATACATGAACCTTAAATGAAAAGGATATGATGGCCGAGATCCCTATAGTATGTCACGCCCGATTGGCCGTGGACTTGTTTGACTGAGATAGGTCGGGGACCCTGTAGTGAGGATGATTTCTTGATATGGATCGGGCTACATGCCGTAGCGATTATATATTGATATTGAGGCCGAGAGCCTATTTTATGTCAATACCTGGCTAATATTGCACTTGGGTTGTAGGAGCCCCTCCGGAGTCTGTACACACCCCCAGTGAGCGCCCTCGACGTTAAATAAGTGGAGCGGGCTGCACGCTGCAGCGGGTACTGGAGTGTACCGTTATATGTGTTGCATTCTGTCATGCATTATTTCTTAACTGTATTATTAGTTGTATATTATTTCCACTATTTTGGATATGAACTGCTAGATATAAAGTACTTTGTGCATTTTCTATATTTTTTTACCTTCAGACTTTAGTATGTGTATTACCACTGAGTTGGAAGTACTCACTTTACTCCCTATGCCTTGTGTGTAGATCCAAGGCAGTCTCAGGCTGAGTGATTCCAGCTGATCCAGAGTTCTTTCCGGGAGTATTTGAGGTAGCTGCAGGACGTTCGCAGCCGATGTTTCTCCCCTCTATATTTATCCTTTATTTCCGCATTATCAGTATTAGACAGACTTTGTAGTAGGATATTATTTTGTCATTAGAGGCACATGGTCGTGACACCGGGTCCTAGTTGGGCTGTTTCGGCATTTTGCCAGATTTTTCATATTTTTATCAGTATTTCAGACTTTGACTTAAATAAATTTATATTTACTTGTTTAAATGATTGGGGTAATTGTTCAAATGGTCGAGCTTGCCTAATAGTGTGCTGGGCGCCATCACGGCAGGGTTGGGGTCGTGACATTATTGCCTCTTTCCAATATTTAGCATCTGAAGAAGATATAACTTCAAAATAATTTGATGGTTCATTATCGACAAGAAAAGTTTGAAAATAATTTCCATAAGAAAAATATTCTTTCCTAGGCCTTTTACTCATTCTCACTTCCTCATTAGAGGTAATTTCATTATTTGTTTCCACGGATGTATGAGAAATTTTATCAGATAGTGTAAATATATTCAAAGAACGCATCATTGCTTGTCTCGATTATAGTATTGCAATCAAGCACATCACTTTTTAAAAGAAGAAATCTATGCAACACTATGTTCAGCATATCCAATTAGCATGCAATAAGCAGTTTTAGAACCTATTTTTAGGTTCAGGCAAAAGAACTTTAGCAAGGCACCCCACACTTTTAAATATTTCAAATTAGGTTTATAACCCTTCCACAATTCATAAGGAGTTTTGCGTGTTCTTCTATGTGGTATTCTATTTTGTAAGTGACATGCAGATAAAATAACTTAACCCCACAAATTATCAGGATCATTTGAACTAACTAACATAGAGTTCATCATCTATTTAATGTTCTATTTTTTCTTTCAGTTGCTCTATTTGACTCGGGTGAATAAGGCAGAGTTACTTCATGAATAATGCCGTTATTTTCACAAAATTTATTTAAAGATAAATAGTCTCTACCTCTATCTGGTCTAATTCTCTTGATTTTTCTACTAAGTTGATTTTCAACCTCAATTTTATAAGAAATAAAAGCATTAAAAGCATCATTTTTATTTCTAAGTAAATACGACTTAGTATATCTAGAATTATCATCAATAAAAGTCACATAATATCTTTTACCACCTTTAGTCATAGTCTGCTTCAAGTCGCCTAAATTAGTGTGAATTAAAGATAATAATTCAGTTTCTCTATTTACGAAAAAATAGGTCTTTCTAGTACTTTAGCTTCAGCACTTATTTTACAATTGTTAATATTTTTTGTGTCTAAATCAGATATTAATCCTAGCAACTGCATTTTCTTTATATACGCGACATTAACATGTCCTAGTCTAGCATGCCACGAAGAAATGACTCAGCTATATGAGCAGAAGAATATGCATTTTTATTGCTAATATCATGAATATTTAGCACAAATAAACCATGGTTACAATATTCATTGCCCACAAAAATATTATTTTTGGTCAATACGACCTCATTATTTTCAAATGAAACCTTGACTCCAACTTTTCCTAATAACCCCACAGAAACCAAATTGGTTTGGATATTAGGAATATGCAATAAATCACTCAATGCTAGAGTTTTTCCAGATGTGAGTTGGAGAAGAATTTTTCCTTCCCAAGAAAACACGTTGTTCTTGAGTCATCAAGATAAATAGTTTCTTCTCATTCCTCAACTTGGGTGTAAGACAAAAATTCATTTTTATTTGCACAAATGTGCCTAGTAGCACCTGAGTCTATTAGCCAATCTCTCACACTAGCAACATTATTTATTTGGGAAATGACCGCAGCAATTATATTATCTCCTTTAGTCAAATTTAATTTTGGCTTAGCGAGATTGTTATTTATCTCAACTCTACGATTGCATTGAGGTGCATTTTTCTTGAAGGTTTATTATTAGCATTGGATATGTAACCACGTCTATTCACATACCTGTATTTGTATATTAGGGTCTGCCAAAGTTATGGATGCAATAACGTATTTGCAACACCATGGATATCTGGCAAGACAACTTGAACAGTAGCAGTAGAGACAACACTAAAATTGATAGCACCATCAAAAGTTTCCGTAGTAGTATTATTTGCCATAGGGGTGTTCAAAACCGATCCGAAACCGAAAACCAAACCGAACCGAAGCTTAATGACTTAATGGTAACGGCTTAACGGCTTAACGGACGGGGAACGGATTAAAATTTTTTTATTAACGGCTTATCGGATTGGGGGCGGATTATTCAATTTTCTTAACGGGTAATCCGTTAACCCGTTAAGAATATATATATATATATATATATATATATAAGAATTTATTTTTATTTATATAATTATATATATTAGATATAAAAAACTAAAAACCAAATTACAAAAATAATTAAACAAATACCCCCACCCGTATGTGCTGTACAGTGTAGTGTGTGCTGTCTCCACCCCACCACAAAACTAATTATCTAATATTCTGTTATGCTAGGAATGTTTCTTCCCAGATCTACTTCCTATCCTAGGAATGTTTCTTCCCAGATCTACTTCCTATCCAACATAACTTGGAGAAGTTTGAATATACTAGTAAATATGTGTGTGGCAAATTGATTCTTGTAAGTGTCTGCTGATGTACTAAACTGGACAGTGAGGCGTGAGCTACTGAGCTTGCAGCCTTGCATTATAAATTGAATGCAGTGTACGGACAGAATACATTTGAGCCCTTAGGTATTAAACCGATCAACCGCCCAGTAACGGCCCGATAAGAGCTAACCCGATACCAATCCGCCCGATATCTTATCGGGTGGCTAACGGATGAATACATTTAAAAGCCGATAACCGTTAAGCCAAACCGTTAGAGTAAAAAGCCGTCCAATCCGCCCAATGAACACCCCTATTTGCCATAGTTTCTTAGGTTGTAGGGAGATGACACCGAAAAATAACGATAATAATACTGCAATAAAATTATATGTGAGCGGAAATATACAAATTGTCTTGAGTCATACTAGGCACCGTTCAAGAAACTATTTTAGCAATGTGAAACGTTTCTTCAGGATTAAACAAGCCTACATCTATTGGGGAGAATACATGAATCAGCAAAATTAAAAATTACAAACCCAACTATTTAAAAAAGGGAACAAAAGAAATTAGAGTACTAAACTTTGAGAAGGAAAAACAACAAAGGAAAACTTACGAAGATAAAAATTGGAAGAAAAGTAGTAGAAGGATTTCTTTTTCTTGCGAATGAAAGTTTTTTTGTTCAACTGAAAGCCTATTTATAGGTACATGTGCATGGATCCACTTGCTAAGAGTAAAGATCGTGGCAAATGCAATTACTACTTTTCAAATGTTTCTTACCATTTATCTCTTTCTTTCTAGATGACTTGCCGCATGGCTTTGTTTAATACACTTGTCAACAAAAAGCTTTAAAATATTGCCATAAATATTTGTTTTATGAGGTTTTAAGTATTAGTAGATCGTATTCACTTAATACCTTTTTAATTTGAAAATGTAACCTAGGGTATTTTTTTATGTTTTAACCCATGCTAATATTAGGGACTGGGCAAGCATCTCTCTCTATATTTTATTTATTATCATTACACAAATAACAAGTTTTGGAAATTCTAATGAACAAACTAAAAGCATATCAATTGTTTTTTTTACACGTTTATTTTTTGGGATAAATTTTAGAGATCTTCCTTCAAATTTTGCTTCATAAGATTAGCTGTCCATCTAGTTTTCAATATTATGCTTATCTCCTTTATAATTTTAAAATTTGTTTGAAGCGGTTCTTTGGGTTTATTTATCATTAAAATAAAAACTATAATTTGACTAATTTACCCTTACTATTATATTTTTTATTTAACTATATTTTCAAACATCTTTTATCAATATCTACGTTTAATCATTAGCATGTTTATAGAGACTATTTAATTAAATTACACCAATAAATTTAGGAAATAACTAACTTTAGTTAAAACTTTTTAGACAAAATAATTAGCCGTGTCTTTCGAATTCGTTAAAACTTGAATTATTTTGTCTAAAAAGTTTCCGGGGAGTGCAAGAGAAGAAAAAGCTTCTTAAAAGGGAGTCAATAGGAGCAATCAGAAGTTTGGGGCAACGGCGAGATGAAAATAAAAATGAAAATATAGACCAGTTGCCGGTAACTGAGGTCCGCTCTGAAATTAGAGCTAGATGTTTTAAACGGTCTTTTCTTCCGTTTTTATCTCTCCCGCGATACGCGTTTCGTTTTTTCTTTATTACTTCTAGTTCTTCCGACTGACGTATTGACGCCGTCAAATCTCTTTCTTCTCCCGATCATCTTTCTTTGTCCGGGAGAAAATCTAGGTCCCAACGATGTCATAAAAAATCTAGAAACTACTCAAAAAGTCATATACATCTATACTTGTACAATCACACACGCACAGAGAGTTGCAGAGTAGATGGATCGGCGGAGGACGGGAAGTCCGGTGTACGCTCGGCAGTGGAGTGGAGGGTCAAGCAGCACAGGTTCATCTTCGCCGGCGGGATCGCCCGCTCATCCACGTGCTCGGTTGCCTCCTACAGTTACCGGTATGTCTACAATAAAGAGGACTCAGAATGTCGCCGCCAAAGCTGCTGCTCAGCGTTTAGCACAAGTCATGGCTTCTTCTCAGCCGCCTCCTGACGACGACGAGGATGATGATGATCTAGGGTTTCGGCGTTCTACAGCTGCTTTATCCACTAACGACCGCAGGAGTAATAGCAACAACAGGAGCAGTGGTTTGTCAGCTATTTCATTAGCCAGGCCTAATAGATCTCCTTCCCCCGCGGTAATTTTGATTAACTCTTTTTTATTGAATTGTGTTTCCTATGCTAAATTTTCTGCATAGTTATTGACTATTGCATGATGTGATGTGAGGTTATGAATGATTCGTTGTTGTTGCGTAATTAAGTGGATTTGCTTGGATTGAATCAGTTGTTTAATCAGATTACTGATGGGGAAAAGTAAGAGAATTAGAGGGAACAAAAATATTTGCAGGTCAACCCTTTGCTTAGGCAATACACTTTCTGACTTGAAACATATGCAAACATTGCTTGACTATGAGGGAAAGTGCAGTCATGTGATTTTAATTTGACTTTTCTTCCGCTGGCTCGAGACTCAATGAAATAATTTTGGTCTAGATATATCATGTTTTAATGGCCTAAGGCTGTTCTTAGAAGTTTACTTCTCGTCTTGTGAACCAGCATTTATGGGGGGGGGGGGGGGGTTAAGAGAAGAAAAAGTCATGAAGCCACATGCTGGCTATTAAATATTGGTTTCTCTTGTCCAAAAGAAAAAATAAGAACGAAAAATGGCTTCTATCTACAGGAGATTTCACTGTTGCAAAAGGAAGTCTGTCTACTCTTGTGATCTGTTATGCACTTTCTGGAAGACATATCCACTTGTCACTTCTTGTTTTTGTAAAGGGCTAATGCTTTTTAACTAGTCATAGAAATGCTTTGCTTGAGGCTTCTTTTCTGATGATAATTAGATGCTACCATGTTTAGTTAGGTCGGAACTTTATGGATCACACTCCTTCTGTTCGTTCATCGTCAACTGGAAGAGCCTCGATGTCTGTTCGTACATCAGCAGCAACAACAACAACCGGAGCGATAGTGCCACCAAGTAGGTCATCGTTGAGAACTCCAGTTTCCGTACCGCCAATAGAACCTCCTAGCAGTCGCTTGAGAGAGAAAAGGTAACCATTGTTATTGTTTATAGTCTACTCATACATCTATTAATATCTTGATTTAATTCAATTTTCTAAATGCTGTACTCCTTGACTAGTATGATTAGCTTGAACTAGCAGCATTGTGTCTTATTCTCCGTGTAATTTGTTAAAATCCCTCTTGTGGTTGGCTAAACTAGTACACATTTAACTTCAAATTTCCAAGGCTTATTTAATACTTGCATTGAAGAGATGGATTACTGCTTCTGTGTTGTCCATTTTGAAACTCGAACTAGAAACATATTGCAGTTGGACTGAAACTGAAATTGTGAATTTGTCACCTGACGTTGAGTTTCTGTCTAGTTCTCATCTTGTCTAACTTTTGGCATTTTAAATCATCTTTTTATTGCTTATATTGTTTAATTTGTAAAAGACTGGAAGTAAACATAATTTATTTATTGAAATCATGTCACACTACATAGAATTAAGGACTACTCATGTGGTCATAGAATTAAGGAATATTCCTGTGATTATCAAGAGCAATCAATCAACTATCAGTGGACTGCGCCTCCATTCCATATGTTAGACTACATAAGAAAGCATTCTTCCTGTGACATACAGGCGCGACTGTGGCAAACAACCATATGACATATTTGAAAATTATACTATATTCGATGTCCCCTTAAACTGTGTAATATCTCGATGCAATGTGTATTCTTTTGTATCACGGCAAGCAACGATGATCTTTAACTGTATTAGAAATAATTTTAGGTTGACATCAGAGTTAGGACGCATTGATTTGAAGGGTTCAGGAAATGAGCACGAGGCTTCTGCGCTTCGTGATGAGGTATGTCATCTAAGTGAAGATGCTGTCTGGATGGCTTCTAAAATAGGCTAGACTTATCCATTCTGGAGCATGTCTTCATTATCTCTCGAGGCTCGCGTAATTTGGATGATTGGATAAATGACACTTTTGATAACATTCGAATGAGAATTTTGTAATTCCTTTGCAGCTTGATATGCTTCAAGAAGAAAACGATGTTATTTTAGATAAGGTTAGCTTTTTTACCTTTCTACATTTAGAGAATAGATGCAAAAATAGCTTGTGCGACTTTGTGTTTTTCTGGATCATAATGGCTGATGTAACTTACAGCTACGTCATACAGAAGAACAACGTGAAGAAGCTGAAGCTAGGGTTCGTTTGTTGGAGAAACAGGTAATTCACTAATAGTAACTGGTCTGTTCCCAGGGACACTTTAAATTTTAGGTTAATTAAGGGCTGAAGCTGATTACTGTGCGAAAGCGGTTTTCAGTCAACTAATGATAATTACTCTATCTGGTCATTACTCAGTGAGACATAGTTCCTTATGGCTTTAGAACAGGAGTCTAGTTATTGACGTCATGGTTTGTCTTCGTTTAAATTTCTGGATTTAACAGTTGTATGAAGCTATTGCAATTCCTTATTGACAGGTTGCTTCTCTTGGAGAAGGATTATCACTTGAAGCCAAATTATTAAGCAGGTATAATTTGTAGTGTTTTCTCCCCTTCCATATTTCTGCTTAATAAACATTGTCTGATGGTATGCATAATGACAACAGGAAGCAAGAAGCACTTCGCCAGAGAGAGGTAGCTTGCAGAACTGTGATTACAATTTACAAGTAGTGAAGTCATACATGGTTACTCATCTGTGTCACTGATTCGTCAAAGATTGTTGCTTGTCAAACCCTTTTAGTCTTTTAACTTCAGCTTACGTGTGTACCGTCTAGACAAGTCTAATGGAAATTATGATAATTATCATACTTGTTTACTTAATGTTTATGCTTCTATTGCTTCTGGTCTGATGATACTGTTCTTCTCCTGCAATGTTATTGCAGGCTGCTCTTAAAGCTGCACAGCAAACAAAGGATGGAAGAGATGAAGAAATTACTATACTTCGTACTGAAATTGAAGTTAGTTCATGCTACTCTTAGGACTTACAACCCCTCCACAAAAAAAAAAAAAAAAAAAAAAGAGAGAGAGAGAAGAAGTTTGTGCTACTCTCTGGGTGCTGTGTGCTTTTTATTGTCACTGATCTTTCTATTTACTTTTTCTGCAATTTTGTTTTATTCAGAACTTGAAGGACGACACTGCAAATGCAGTGGAACAACTTCAGGAAGCTGAATCTGAAGCAAAAGCTCTTCGAACAATGACACAGAGAATGATTTTGACCCATGAAGAGATGGTTGTTGTTTGAATTCTAATGAGATAACTTTTTTGCTTTAGCTTCAAATTTATGCTACTCACTACTCGGTCTTCCTCACTTTGATCTCTGTTGCCTTTTGACATTCTAGGAGGAGGTGGTTCTAAAGAGATGTTGGCTATCTCGATATTGGGGCCTAGCTGTACACTATGGTAATTTGCTTAATCAGCATTTCTTGTAGATTTAATCAGTGGTTGTAATATGTAGTGTACTGTTTTGAAGTTACAACCTTTAGCATCTTTTTATGAGAAAGAACAATCTTTTGCATCTTGGCTTAACAAGTAGAAAAATACCATGATTACTGGCAGTGTACAAAATGTAGCAAATTTGAATTTTGAGAAAGCTCTCCTAGTTCAGTTGGCTTAAGAGATTGATGAAGTTTTAGAGAAGGTTCAAGGTGAAGTTAGTTTGTCGTACATCGACCTCCAGATGCACTAGTCCTTAGGTGCGACTCCATTGTGATTGAGGTGTTAAAAGAGGGATCGAGTATACGTGAAATCACATGGAAGAAAGTTGTCTTGAATTACCTACAATCTCTTGGAATCCATTCAAATCTATAGAATAAAATGGCATAACAGAACAATATATATATATATATATATATATATATATATATATATATATATATATATATATATATATATATATATATATATATATATATATATATATATATATATATATATATATATATATATATATATAATATATAGGCAACACCAATTAGGTCGGATTTAGTTTTGTTATGTTAGTACGCTAACTTTAGGTCCAATGTGTATTAGGAATCTTTTCGTTTTGCCATAGATTAAGATGCCTTTAGGAAATGTAGAAAACTTCTACGTTTTTATAATATTGGATCGAAACGAGTTTAAATGGAGCGAGACGGACACTGGGGATTCATATGACTGACGGCAACTTGCTTGGGATTGAGGCGTAGTTGTTATCCGAAAAGGATAAGGTATAAAAATACCCCTATAGTATCCGATTTGTCTTAAGATACCCTCCATTACCCTATTGGATCATGACAGCTCTTACCGCATTTTTTCGGCCTAAATTTACCGCTGCCTCTGCCAGTATGCTTATTTGGCATGAGGGGTACGCTTAATTTAAAACATGGCGACCCATAAAGCTTCCAGTTCTAAACCTTTACTCAGATCATCCCATTCCCTTACCCCCGTTTATGTGTTGAGCTTGACTTAGATCTGTTGATGCCCTAATCATCATACAGGCCTAAGTCTTACTTTATTGTGGAAATCACATTTTAAATAAAGAGAAACTTAAATAGCTGCCCGCTCAAAAAGTTAGCCGACCAACTATTGTATAATATATGTATATTGGCTAGGGGCTGTAAATATTTTTGGCTTAGCGGCCAAATGTATTAGAAGCCCTTAAATAAATTCCCGACCCGCCTCAAAATTTCCAACCCGCATCATAATACACAAATCTGTCTTCTTTAATATTTACTTGCCTCTTTTGTGGGGGTGGGTTTTTTTTTTTTGGTGTGTGGGTGGGTGGGCTTTGTGGGGGGGGGGGGTGGTGCTAATTATGAAGTAGCGTGGCTAACTTTGTGCTTTCAGGTATCTGTGCAGATATAGCAGGGGTAAAGCATGAGCATTGGTCATCTTTTGCACCTCTTCCATTTGAAGTTGTGATTTCTGCTGGGCAGAAGGCCAGGGAGGAATCCTGGAGTGGTGCTTAGCTCTCCCCTTGCAATTTTCCGTCCTGCATTAACTCCAAAACATGCCTTTCATTCTGCTTCTTATGTTTCTCTTTGCATCTAAGTTGGATTTTAATATCTCTCGTATTGAGCAGGTGGCGATGATTCTGATAGGAGCAAACGTGTTCGCGACATTAGTGACTTATCTGGAGAGGGAAATATTGAGAGTATGCTGTCAGTTGAAATGGCTCTAAGAGAGTTAGCTTCCCTGAAGGTTTCTGTTTGTTTCTTTAATCATGGTTCCTGTTATATGTCGTAAAAGCTGTGTAGTATATTCTAGTAAACAATATTTTTTCTGCTTTAGGTTGAGGATGCTGTTATTCTTGCATTGGCACAGCCTCGGCGCTCAAATGTCGTCCGTCAATCCTCTGGTATGACATGATTTTGTGAATTTTTGTTCTGCTGGTTTCAATGAATGAAACTGATGTTGTCTAGTTTGTACTCCTCCCATCTCACGTTTATCTGCTGTATGCATTTACACGTCAAAGTTGACCATCTCCTAGGGTTCATGCACTTTTTCTCAACACCGTATCTGATGTTACGTAATTGCAGTAGGGCATTGTCATCAGTTTAGAGCAAATACCTGTTGTCTGTACCAAAGGGAGGCCGTCTTCTTCTGGCCATGTAGACCTGCATATTAGAAGTTGTGCATGAGAACTTCAATGATGGTTTACCTTCACCATTTTATTATCTCTGTGTTATTTGCCATCTTAAAGACTATTAATAACTTGACTGCCTGCTGAATATCCAGTGGCACATGTACTTTTCCTTAATGATTAATTTGATAGTCTTGCTGTTCCATCTGGTCCAGTATCCTATGTTCCAACCCCTAGTCCATCTTTCTTTGGTACTCTTTAGCTGTGTTTTGAGTTTGAAAATAGATTAACACTTGCTCTGTATTTTATGCTTTTGTTGCTTGGCAGATCCTAAATCATCTGCTGACCCCAAGTTGATGGATGCATATGGTAAGGAACATGCTTGATCCACTTGATACAAATTTGGACATGTTCGATTTGGAATACCTTGATCTGCTGGTTATTTTAATATTCTCCTTACTAGGATTGGTAGATCAGTTATCTACAGTTGTATTTTTAGAAATTGTTAAATGAAGTGCTTTCTATGTCATTCTCCCTTTTCTGAACTCAATTCACCCACCCCAAGGTTTTGAAGGAAACCTGCTTTTTATTTGAGAGCAGCTGGAAGAATCCCTTACTTGATCCTCTGTTCTGTACATATAGGCTTTCTTTGGGGCTGCTATGCAGATGTTAAAGATGCAACTCCTTTTATAAACCAGTTTTTTTTTTGTCTTGAAAAAAGTTCATTAACATAAATCAGTTAAATTTCCCATTCTGGACTTCAGTATTTGTTTTTTTCTAGGTTGTTTGGTATGTAGGTCATGCCGTCATGGTCTGTTAAAACTGGAGGTTGTTGACGTGTTGATTTGCTGTGGTATAAGAAATGCCTTCTTCAGGTTCTGATTAAGACTTGTGTGTTTTTGGTTACAGAGTTGAGCCAAGAGGAGTCAGAAGATGTTCTTTTCAAGGAGGTCTGTTGTCTTTTTTGTTGATTTAGTTATTTTGTTCTGAAGCCATTTCCTCTTCTGTTTGTTGTATTGGCCCTTTATATCAATTGGCTTGCTGAGCCTTTTCATTGTTTCCCTCATAGTATAATGAAGTTAAAATTTTAGTATGTTTTAATACATATCATACTCCTATACCTATCAAAAGAAGAAAACACTCCTGGTCAGACCAATTTTACTAGACAGAAAATTTGTTTAGATTTGTAAAGATCTGAATAAAGGCCATGGTTTAGTTGAATGTTGAAACTAGTACAAGTTACAAAGGCTTGAGGAGTATTTGGTTTTGCCACTTGACCAATGTCGCTGCATTAGTTCCACCACATGATGAGCCATTTGCTAAAACTGCAGGCTTGGCTTACATACTTCTGGAGGAGAGCAAAAGTGCATTGTGTAGAAGAAGATATTGCAGAAGAGAGGCTTCAGTTCTGGATTAGCCATAGTGGGCAAACACCAACCACTCATGATGCTGTTGATGGTAAGTCATTTTCCCTACTTTTTCTTGAATAAAGCAATACGATCCATACTACTAATAGAAGTTCAAATAAATAGTCTCAAGAAAATTTCAATAATGGTTTTTGGTCTTAGCTTTCACATTCCATCGTTGCAACTTAAACAGTTCCATTCGAGCCTTACATGGAAATTCTGATTGCAGAGAAGTTTCTTCCTAAACTGTCCTTGTACCTAGAATCCTATTATGTTTAATCAAGCGATAAGCATAAAAAAAATTGTTGGTTATTTTATACTACTAATGAAAGCCCAAACTCCTGCAAAAAATAGCCGAGTCTCATGTTCATGATATTAACTCTCAGGATACGCCATTTTATGATGCTAGCTTAAGTAGGATAGGGGTAAATTGGTCTTTCTACTGCACTCCACCTTTTAAATTTTAGGAAATTACTTCCTCTATCCCAATTAATGTGATGTGTTTGACTTGGTGCAGAGTTTTAGAAAGAAAGGAAGACCTTTAAAACTTTTGGTCTATAACAAGCCATAAATATATATTTTTTGATTATAAATCATCTCATTAATGGTAATATAGCCAGACCTCTCTACAATAACTATATTACAGTCATTCACAATAAAAGTCTATTTTTCCTTAGAACCGATTTTTTAAGCTATATTTTACCTCTCTATAATAACTTTTACCAATAGCAGCAACAACCATATTTATAGCAGAACGCTCTTTGTAAAATTACCCCTCTGTAATAGCCATATAGATTCTTTAAGATTACTAATAATAATTCTAACAATATGTACACAATTTTTTTCATTAAATAAAGTTTCTATCTTGCATAAGATAAAAGATTTGAAGATTTGCATTTTATATCTTTTTCATTGGTCAAATTCCAAAAAAAATTTAGATAGAAAATTTAACTGTTAAGCTCTTAGATTGTCTTCAAGGAAAAAATATTGGATACCTTTTTGCTAAAAATTTGGATACGAATTTTCGCTAATTCAAGCGTTATATCGCTAATAAGAGAATTTTACAATTACAAAGTTCTTCCTTCAATTTTGGAAAAAATTATTTTTTAGGTAGCATTAATGTCTGCCTTAGAGTTTAAATCTTGATATTTTTAGTTATGAATTTATTAATAATGTATTAACTTTCTTCAATATTTAACTAGTGAAATATGCATATTTTTGAGATTTCAAATTTGAATAATTTTTTTTATCTTTTATATTTATCATGAAAAAAGGAATAATTATTGATTTTGGATAATTTTTATCTATAACAGCCAAAAAATATTTGAACGTCAAATGATGTTATAGGTGTATAACAACCATTCACTATAAAAGCAAAAAAATCAGAACAAACGAGGTTGTTATAGAGAGGGTTGATTGTATGATTATTTTAAACTTAGATTTTAAATTGAGTATATAAATGTGCCATTCTTTTTGAGAATGACTAAAAAGGAAAATGTGTCACATAAATTGGGATAGAGAGGAATTATGTTTTACATGGAAACTGAAGTCTATTGAGATATATGCACACATGTAGTGTCTCACTATTTTTATTTTATTTTTTTGGATTGGTTATATGGATCTTTGGGGCGACATCGAGGGGGGGGGGGGTTATGACGGCGCGCATGGCGGCTTTGGCTTTGGAGTTAGAAATGGAGGAGGTACTTCGTTGTTGGATTGTGCTAAACCTTTGATTTGGTGATTGCCAACTCATGTTTTCCGAAAAGGGAGAAGCACTTGGTTACATTCCAGAGTTCGTTGGCCAAGACTCGAATTGATTATCTACTCCTACGGAAGTGCTATAGGAGTCTGTGTACGGATTGCAAGGTTATACCAAGCGAGAATCTCACGACTCAGCATATATTATTGGTGATGGACTTGGATACAACAACAACAACCCAGTATAAACCCACTTAGTGGGGTCTGGTGAGGGTAGTGTGTACGCAGACCTTACCCCTACCCTGGGGTAGAGAGACTGTTTCCAAATAGACCCCCGGCATCCTTCCCTCCAAGAACTTCCCACCTTGCTTTTGGGGAGACTCGAACTCACAACCTCTCAGTTGGAAGTGGGGGTTGTTTACCATCAGTGGTGATGGACTTGGATATCATGAGGAAAAGGAGGAAGAAGGCCGTGTATGGTCAATGCAGGATTAGGTGGAGTGCTTTGACTAGTAGCAGGAGTTAGGGGGGAAGTTGCCAGCTATAGGAGCCTGGAAGAGCAGTAGGGACGCGAGCTGTATGTGGGAAACTACTGGGTTTGTTGTTGTTGGTGTTGGTAATATGGAACTTTGAGAAGTTGCTGGGATCAATGCAATTGTGGCAGAATTGGAGAGAGGCTAAGGTGTTGCTTGTCAACCCCTTAGGACTCATAATTGAGTTGGCCTCGATGTGGGTGTCAAGTTTCAAAGGGTCCAGGTGGTTTGTTAGGGGTTCGACTCTTTGAACTTGACAAAGAGGTTGCTGGGAGAAGTTAAAACCAAATTGTGTCTCACAAGTTCTAGCAATTGTTTTTTTCAATTTAAACCGCTAAAGGAAAGTAAAAGAATGAATTCTGAACAATATTTGGCTATTTAAAGTTACAAAGGTAATAGGATTGAATTTGTTAAAAATAGTAGAAACTAATTTTGTTGGCTATAGGAGCCTGGAAGAGCAGTAGGGGCTCAAGCTGTATGTGGGAAACTACTGAGTTTGTTGTTGTTGATAATATGGAACTTTGAGAAGTTGCTGGGGTCAATGCAATTGTGGCAGAATTGGAGAGAGGCTAAGGCGTTGCTTGTCAACCCCTCAGGCCATCTCCAACAACACTCTATTTTTTGCACCAAATCTATATTTGGTGCAAAAAATAGAATAAAATGGCTCCAATGGTACTCCAATTGTTGCACTATTCATTACTCTATATTTGCTTTAATAATATTATATTCATTTGGTGTAAAGTAAATAGAAGGTAAGAGAGAGAAATAGAGTGGTTGGAGTAGAAGATAATAATATAATATAGAAGAGAGAAAATTTGGTGTAAAAAATAGTGTAATGGTTGGAGTAGATTTGGTGTTGCACCATTTTAGAGTAAAAAATGGTGCAAAAAATAGAGTCATTGTTGGAGATGCCCTTAGGACTCATAAATTGAGTTGGCCTCGATGTGGGTGTCGAGTTTCAAAAGGTGCAAGTGGTATGTTAGGGATCCGACTCTTTGAACTTGACAAAGAGGTTACTTGGAGAAGTTAAAACCAAATAGTGTCTCACAAGCTCTAGCAATGGATTTTTTCAATTTAAACCGTTAGAGGAAAGTAAAAGAGTGAATTCAGAACAATATTTGACTATTTAAAGTTACACAGGTAATAGGGTTGAATTTTTTAGAAATAGTAGAAACTAATTTTGCCCCCCCCCCCCCCCCCCCACCCCCACACACACTTTTAACGGAGTTACATGTTAAGAGCTTCCACTTGTCATGGTTGCGAAGTCCATACTTTGTAGGCCTTGGTGGAAAAGCTATGTTGTGTAAAACTATAATTGGCATTACTTTGTAGACCCTGGTGCAAAAGCTATATTCGTGCACAACTATAGCTGGCAATGTCAGACTGGACCCACAAAGCTAGTGTTACCTAGACTTCATGTTGTCAGTGGTGCCATAGAATATGCTCTGTTGGCCTCGGTGGAAGAACTTTATTTGGAAAGCTATAATTGCTAATCACAGGCATTGGTTAGCATTGGACCCGTAAAGCTAGGTTTACTAGACTTATGTTGTCAGTGGTGCCATAGAATATCATCTTCTATTACTGTGTCTTTCATCCAGGCGCTCTATCTCTTTGTTTCTTATTCTATTACATATTTCTGAAGGACAGCTGAAAGAATTGAAACTCTTCTCCCCTTCCCACAGATAGGGCTTGACATAATCTTGAGTTTATTGCTCACTGGAAGTTGTTACCAAAAAGATTTTACCTTGTGATATCGCCTTGCCACGTATTAGTAATTCCTTCCAGCTTTTTTTAAAAGTTTATCGATTATTGGCATGATGGTGGTGGTTTGAGGTAAACCATTATATGTGAAAGGATGATTAACCATTTTAAAGAAAGGCTGGTTAACCGCTTTGAGCCGGGGGTCGATTGGAAACAGCCTCTCTGCCCTTTCGGGTAGGGGTAAGGCTTGTCTACATATTACCCTCCCCAGACCCCACCTGGTGGGAGTATACTGGGTAGTTGTTGTTGTTGTTGCTGCTGGTTAACCGCTTTAAAAATTCCAGAAACTATTTACTGTCATCGTGTGCCCTTATATATACTTTTTTCCTTGTATTTAATCTAACTTAAGTAGAACAATTTTCAGCTAACTTTTGTCCTGTTTCTTTTTTCATTTTTAATTAAGAACGACTAGTTATTGAGCAACTAACTATACATTTTATAGGTTAGAATTATTTTGGATATGAAAGGGAACATTTTTGGGAGGGATTCAAGTGAGAAGAATGGGTGAAAAAAGAGACGAGGGATTCGGGTCAAAAAAGGACGCTGCCACAGGAAAGAATGATGTCTTGAGACATAACTTTGTGGACGACATTATTAGTCTGTTTATCTTTTTTAATCATTCATTATGCAATAAATGAAGTGGCGTCTGAGGACTTGAATGCTGAAAATCTGAGGTCTTAAGAAACAGAGGAGAGTGATGATTTTGGAAATTGTAAGAACTGGCTGGGTTCTAGATAAACGTGCAAGTAAATATGTACAGTGGAAACATTATTTGTTTCAATTATAACCAGTCTTTCGATTCTGTATGCAAGCGTTTTGAAATTTGTTGACCCGAATGGTAATCTTTTGCTCTTTTTCCCAGTGGAAAGAGGTTTAATAGAATTGAGGAAGCTGGGGATCGAACAGCAGCTGTGGGAGGCTTCTCGTAAAGAGATTGACCAACCTTCCGTTACTAATGGCAAAATGACTGCAGAGTCAGAGGCATCTCCATGATGGACAATTTAGTTGTTTGATATCTATTCTTTTAGAGATTATTGTACCTTTTTCTTCCCTTGTTATTTTTCTTTGTCAGTTTACAGTTCTGATAGATATTATTTCTTCCTCATCCTTGGATTTATTCTTTTGGCATGTTTTCCTGGAATTTTGAAATGGTAGAGCTTGAGGATGTGAGAGCAGATAAATTGTAATTAGTTGTTTGTATAATCAATTGAGTGATGCATAAGTGATATCGTCTGTATATTTGAGTTGTAATGTTAATGTTACTTTATTAAATCAAATAGTTTTACATAATAACACACAACGTCAAAAATACATCTGAAATTAGGTAAGAGATTTAACCATATACGTAGAACACTGTTCGTCACGACTTATGTCCTCATCGTTATCTGCCTGTCTTCAATAATATCCAACTGGACTATGCTTCATCCATATCACCAACGAAATGTTGGACAGAGAAAATGGATGCAATTCAATATAAAAAAACTAGTACAAATGAATTTATGCCATGTACCGTCTTATTCCTTTATTAGGAATTGTGTTTAAAAAGCTTTTATTTTATTTCCAGTTTTCCTGTGATTCGAAGTCGAAACAGGGAAGAATTGAATCGTTACACGCCATGATAAATTTTGGCAGAAGGAAGAATGCAAGCTAAAAGCAAGTGTAGGTGGGAAAATTCTCGAGTGACTCAAATACGTGGACTGGACAAAACTGTGAAACATTATTATTGATGGCATGAAATTCATAAAAAAGAGCATCATCTTTTCATCATTGAGCGTGCAAAGCATATAGGTATGTCTTTCTGGAAACTGCAATCTTACGTGTGTCTCTTCTTGCGTGGTTATAGGCGCTAAAAGGTGTTACTCATAATCTCTTACTAACATATTACTAATGTTCCAGGAAATACTTATAAGTACACATTATTGGGCAAATGCCAAATGGTCATATATATTGTTTTGCTCAAAGTTTTCATTTACTTTAAGCATAAAACAATTAAAATTAATGGAGGGCCAATCATAGCAGATTGTAATAAATTCAAAGACCGAAAGAATAAAATACAAAAGACAACAATAATAGATTAAAGGGAGGAGGACGAAGATCTTTTATTAATGATGTGAGTTTGGTCTGTCTCTCCATTGAGAGGTTCATAACCTTACAATGATGTCTCCTCTCTTCTTTTTGAAGGAGCTGTCAAGAAGAAAAAGCAACCCCTTTTTAGGGTTCTTTCTCATAGTATTTATAGCTAGGAGATCTGCCAGCTGGCGCCAAGGGGTTGGGACCACATGGAGGGGATTCCCTCGTGAGGACGGCCAGGCCGTGGTCTTAAATGTCAAATTGGATAACTACCCTATAATCTTGTGAATAAATGGCCATACCATTTATTACTCATCAATAGGCTTTAATAAATGCGTTGATCTCATTCATTATCATGAGGTCAAGTTTTGATCCATACAGATAGTCCCTCCGCTTATTGAGGTCGGGCTTAGGTCGAGCTCGATGAGCGGATTCCGCCAGTAACCGTAGCCGTTTATGTGTTGGGGATGATCGTAGTCCTTTATTCTTCGGAGACGGCCGTAGCCGTTTTTACTTTTGGAGATGGTCGTAGCCTTTTCAATCATTCGGAGAAGGCCGTAGCCATTGTTAATTTAGAGGTGGCCGTAGCCTTTTATCTTTTGGAGATGGCCGTGACTATTTTTACTTTGGAGATGGCCGTAGCCATTTTTACTTTAGAGATGGTCGTAGCCATTTTTAAGTTAGAGATGGCCGTAGCTATTTTTAATTTAGAGGTGGCCATAGCCATTTTTAATTTAGAGATGGCCATAGCCATTTTAACTTTGAAGATGGCCGTAGCCATTTTTACTTTTGGGATGGCCGTAGCCATTTTTACTTTAGAGATGGCCGTAGCCATTTTTACGCGTGCTTGGAGAGAGTACGATCACGCTTGCCGCGTATAAGGGGGACATCATGTGCATGGTAACGCATGGGACGTGCCCGTGGTGTCTTGAGGTTGTTATAACCGTTCCATGAGGGACGTGCCGATTGACGGTTGAATGACCGTTCAATGATATCTGTCATAATGGTGCCCGTTACTGTAGGTCTGAACCGTTTTGCGGTTGGTCAGGTAGTTAATGGTGACCTTTGGGATTCGTGAGGGTCATTCATGCTTTGCCTATAAATAAGGGGTTGTGTTGCTCAGTTCTCACTTTTACGATATCTGTCTAAGTGGAACTCTGAGAGAGACAACCTTTCTTGCTTTCAGATTGTCTGGTTTTTCATCCCTTGTTGACTCTTTCTCCGTCATTTTCGTCGGATCTTCGTATTCTCTTGTTTTTCCGTTGAATCTTACCATCTTCTTTTTGTTATACTGATAATGGCGAGCAGTTCCCGTTCCGATGTTTCTCCGATGGCGGTTGCGGCGGCAAAGGGTCCATCTACGGTGGTGGGAGCCACCGATTCATCGACTGTCGATCAGTTCCCGTCTGTGACCGACATTCTTTCCCTGCCCGGCGGTCCGACGACCGATTTCACCGACCCCGAGGGAGAAGATCAAGTGGATGAGGCTTCATTGATGGGGGAAGTTAGCATTGCTCAACTGAAGGAGCAATGTGAGATTCCTCGCTTTACCGACATCGTCCTGGCCAGGAGCGACGACAGGGTGTATGTCGACCACCGAGGTTACTGCATCTTCTACGCCTACCCTTTCAGGATGGGATTTAGGCTTCCTCTCCCCATATTGGTGGTGGACCTTTGCCTCTACTACATGGTGTGCCCTGGTCAGCTCGACCCCTCCTGCTACAAATTATTGGAGATGCTAATTAAATATGTAGAGTTGGAACGGAGGAAGTTACACTAGGGCACGTGTTGAATCTGTACGCTCCTTAGAGGGTACGTGGCACTATGATTCAGTTGGTCCCTCGTGGGACCGACGACTTGACTGCAGAGCTCGATGACGAGGTCGCTACCCGCCCTTTCGAGTATTTCTTCTACATCAGGACCGAGCACCTAGTGGCTTGCGCCACTGACTTCCTGGAGGAGTGGAACCAAGCACGTAAGTTTCTTTTACGCTGGCTTAGATTTCTTTTGAGTTAAATGTTCTGCTTTATGTTTATACGTAATGATCTTCTTTTTGTGCTGTAGCGGGAGGTGCGCCACCGGCGCCATTATCTGGCATCCGCGAGTGGGTTGAGGCTGTGCTCCCTGTTACAACGGGGATTCGCACGTGGGCGTCTTTCTGGGAGGTCCATGACCGTAGGCCGGCTGCTGGTTGCTTATCGTACTTTCTTCGTAGTCCTTAGTTTCTCTGGCCTAACCCTTCTTCTTTGGCTGGTCAGAATAACCACGGCACAGGAGGGCTCCTCAGCTTGCTTTTCGCAGGCCTGGGTGGGGGGACTGCCCGAATGATAACAATGCCGGAGCCTCGTTCGGTTCCGAGGGCGACTTCGGTGGAGTCTTCAGTTGCACACTCTCCGGTACGGCCCGTGCCCGAGTTGAGGAGTCTCCAGGGGTCGTGCGTTCTAGGGTGTAGATATCGCCGAATGGAGATGAAGAAGAAGACGTGAGGCCGCTGGCTCGGCGCAGGGTGGTGTTTACCCCGGCTCTCCAGGTGGTGATTAGTTTAGATTCTTCACCGTCGGATGAGGAGGGGGCGTAGCGGACCCTACCCCAGAGGGGCTCAGTGGGGGTTTCCCTTCTTGGCTTAGGCCAAGGTGACACAGTCGCTTCGGCGATTCAAGTTTCTCTTCCTGTTGCTGCGAGGGAAGGCAATTCCTCGGCAGCTGTTTTGGTGGAGATGGCAGGTGCAGACATTATGGCGAACCGGGTGCTTCGACGTTTCGAGTGGCGGAAGCCTCAACTTCTAGGGCGGCGGACGAAAGGGGGGTTTCAAGAGAGGGGGATGATTCAGAATCTGATATATATCCCGAGGACATCCATCTTGCTCAGGAGCGTTATACCCGCTCGGCCGTGCAGGCCGAGAGGGATTATCGTTTTTGGAGATTCCTAATTGCCTAAACCTACTGCTCGAGGAGGAGAACCTGGCAACGATGTTTGGGGTTCTTTGCTCGGAAGCGGAGAGCACGTCCGTAAGGGGTATTTCGGACATGGATTGATGGGCGAGGTGGCCGCCCAGAGTATAAAGGTACGTGCAAAACTTTGGTTTGTTTTTATTCTTAGCATGTATTCTCGTGTTGACTGTCACTCTGTTTGTTGTAGACATTTTTGTTGGAGGTGGAGAGCATTAGGCGGGCTAAAGTCCGTTCGGCAATTTTTGCGCGGCTGTTGGGGAAGTATCGCCGCTATCGTGATCGGTGCCGTCGCTTGCATGAGCGCATAAGGAATGACCCGTAGAACCGGGAGCTGGTAGAAGAGCTAGCACGGATGGAGCTTCATATGCAACAGACTCTCAGCAGGGTATCCACTCTTGAGGAGCAGCTCCGCCAGGCGAACGAAGGGGTGGATGTTGAGAGGACGGCAGCTGGTGAGAGGGAGCGCCAAAATCTGGCTGCAGCAGCGGAGGCCGCTGAGGCTTATACCAGGCAGGTGGCTGCCCTAGAGTCTGAGGCCGCCACTTCAAGGAGGTAGGAAGAGGATGCCCTGGTGAGGGTTGAAGCACTGCAGGCGACCAACCATGCTCAGGAAAGGGAGCGTGGATTAGAGAGGGTCGCCGCTGCCTTTCGAGAACAATCGTTAGAGGGGCGCATTGCCGTCTACGATCGAAATGCACGTGCTACGGCGGATCGGATTGCGGCCTTGGAGGCCAAGAACCAGCTCCTGAGGGATCAGGCCGTCGCTTTTGGTCCTGCTCGCAAGCTTTGGACGTATGCTGAGGCCCAGATCGATATGTACAGGCGGTTGTGGGAGGCTGGCGTCGTGTCTGAGGCCACTTATGAGGAGGCACGCCAAAAGGCCCATAAATCCCGCCTCGACTGTGGCTTTGAATCCGTCTACGCCCGGGGGAGATGATGGCGCCGAGGGTGCTGATAATGCTGAAGGGGCCGCTGGGGGCGCCGAGTGAAAAGAAAATTTGTAATCTTTGTTTAGTTCTTGTTTTCTTTTTCTCTTTTTTCTCTGCCAGCCTTGGGCGGATGTAATTGGGGGTAGCCCCGTGTAAATATTGTGAATATATTTGGTTTTCTTCTTTTCCGTTGGTTTTGCGTCGAACACAGTATATATATATATATATATATATATATATATATATATATATATATATATATATATATATATATATATATATATATATATATATATATATATATATATATATATATATATATATATATATATATATATATATATATATATTGTGCTTGTTTGCAAGGGTTTTGCGATTTTGCTTTAGAGTTTTTCTAATGGACATGCTAATAGTCTTGACTGGTTAAGTGATATTGACCATTGTCGAACTATTCCTTGCCTTAAGGAAAGTCGGTGTGGATGGCCTTGTCCATAGATAGACGCTTTTGGTCATCACTTTCCTCCACTTATTGGGAGTGGATTGTGACCGCATTTGGGCAGTGGCGGCACATGGACTTAGTCCCAGTTCGGGCTTAGTCGAACTACTGGTCGTGCTAATGAAAAGCACGGACTTGCTGTTCGGCTCAGGCCAAACTTTGTTTGGGTCAACACTTTAGTTTGAGTTAGTCGTGCTTACTTGAACGGCGGGGCTCTTGGACCAACCTGGGGTTCGTCCGTGGTTGGACATTTGGGGGTGCTTGTTCTCATCTGATTGCGGCCCGACTTATAGCCGTGGGGACGTGTGTCTTTGGCTTTGATTCGTCCGCGGTCGAGCTTGCGGCTTTTTCGACGGAGGCGTGTAGCCCGAGTTCTGGTTTGCCTCATAGTTGAATTCTTTTATGATTCATAATGGCAGAAGCACTTAGCCTGAATCCTAGTTTGGTTCGCAGTCGAACTTTTTGGTGAGGCACGTAGTTCGAGCTATCATTCGACCGTAGTTGAATCTTCATAGTTTTTGAAGGCGCGTAGCCTGAGTCCTAGTTCAACTGTGGTTGAACCTTTGTGTGAAGGCGTGTAGCCTGTATTGCGGTTCAACCATAGTTGAACTTTGTAGTATTTGAAGGCGCATAGCCTGTATTGCCGTTCAACCGTAATTGAACGTTTTGGTGAAGGCACGTAGCTTGAGCAGACGTTCAACCGTAGTTGAACTTTTATAATATTTAAAGGCGCGTAGCCTGAGTCGAAGGTCCATAGCCTGAGTCCCAGTTCAACCGTAGTTGAACTTTTGTGTGAGGGCGCGTAGCGTGAGCAGAAGTTCAACCGTAGTTAATGTTTTATAATATTTGAAGGCGCGTAGCCTGTATTGCTGTTCAACCGTAATTGAACTTTTTGGTGAAGGCGCGTAGCCTGAGCAGACGTTCAACCGTAGTTGAACTTTTATAATATTTGAAGGCGCGTAGCCTGAGTCGAAGGCGCATAGCCTGAGTTCCAGTTCAACCATAGCTGAACTTTTGTGTGAAGGTGCGTAGCCTGAGCAGACGTTCAACCGTAGTTGAACTTTTATAATATTTGAAGGCGCGTAGCCTGTATTGCCGTTCAACCGTAATTGAACTTTTTGGTGAAGTCACGTAGCCTGAGCAGACGTTCAACCGTAGTTGAACTTTTATAATATTTGAAGGCGCGTAGCCTGAGTCGAAGGCGCATAGCCTGAGTCGAAGGCGCATAGCTTGAGTCCCAGTTCAACCGTAATTGAACTTTTGTGTGAAGGCACGTAACCTGAGCAGACGTTCAACCGTAGTTGAACTTTTATAATATTTGAAGGCGCGTAGCCTGAGTCGAAGGCGCATAGCCTGAGTCCCAGTTCAACCGTAGTTGAACTTTTGTGTGAAGGCGCGTAGCCTGAGCAGACGTTCAACCGAAGTTGAACTTTTATAATATTTGAAGGCGCATAGCCTGTATTGCGGTTCAACTGTAATTGAACTTTTTGGTGAAGGCACGTAGCCTGAGCAGATGTTCAACCGTAGTTGAACTTTTATAATATTTGAAGGCGCGTAGCGTGAGTCGAAGGCGCAGAGCCTGAGTCCCAGTTCAACCGTAGTTGAACATTTGTGTGAAGGCGCGTAGCCTGTACTGCCGTTCAACCGTAGTTGAACTTTTGTAATATTTGAAGGCGCGAGCGTGTAATGCCGTTCAACCTTAATTGAACTTTTTGGTGAGTTTTTCTACATAACCCGCTTCATGCTGGGGACCGGGATTTGTTTTTGATTTCAGATCTCGCCTAACTTGCATTTGTGGTTTTTCTTGCCCGGCTCGCTCGGATTGCCGGAGTGATTGAGGTACGCTTTCATGTTGTCATCCCTTTCGGCAGGATCCCATGTGGAAAGAAAAGATGTGAGGTACCTTGAGCTTATTTCTCCCATAGAGAAGGGGGATCTGCATCTTCTTCTTCTTCTTCTTCTTCTTCTTCTTCCCTTCGCTCGAAGACGTGGGGGCGTGGAAGCAAGCTCTTCTTGAGGTATTTGACTTCCTATGACCTGATATGCCGCTTGAGCTCGTTTGAGCTGGGTTGTTCATTTTTCTTTTCCGGTCTAAGGATAGACTACGCAATTTTCCTATGAAGTCCACACAGACGGCGCCAAATTATTTTGCTCAAAGTTTTCATTTACTTTAGAAGCATAAAATAATCAAAATTAATGGAGGGCCAATTATAGCAGATCGTAATAAATTCAAAGACCGAAGTAATAAAATACAAAAGGCAACAATAATAGATTAAAGGGAGGAGGACGAAGATCTTCTATTAATGATGTGGGTTTGGTCTGCCGCTCCATGGAGAGGTTCAGAACCTTACAATGATGTCTCCTCTCTTCTTTTTGAAGGAGCTGTCATGAAGAAGAAGAAGAAGAAGCCCCCTTTTTAGGGTTCTTTCTCATAGATTTATAGCTAGGAGATCTGCGAGCTGGTGCCAAGGGGTTGGGACCACATGGAGGGGATGCCCTCGTAAGGACGGTCAGGCCGTGACCTTAAATGTCAAATTGGATAACCACCCGATAATCTTGTGAATAAATGGACATACCATTTATTAGTCATCAATATGCTTTAATAAATGCGTTCATCTCATTCATTATCATGAGGTCAAGTTTTGACCCATACATATATCATGTAAACGGAGTTTCTAAGCACACCAACTTTTATATGTTCGTCATTGGTATGCGTCGAGTTCAACTAATTCAGATTCACACGTCGAGTTCAACTAATTCAAATTCATACCGCATAATTAAGAATACTAACTTTTCCTTCACAAGGTAGGTTAATGAATGATATTTATATTATGTACGATGATATTGTAAAAACTTTGGCACTGCTATTTTAATTTAAACCGTTGTAGCAGATCATCTATTTTGTTTATAATATAGCTAATCTCACTTGTTATAGATTGTTAATTATAGTTATCTTTTAATTGATTTGATGGTATAAAAATTCTTTCATACAACCATCCAAAAAAGATGCATTGACTTTAAATAAGTCAACGAATTAGGTGCGTTAGTTAGAGAAGGTTAGGGTTTGAAAAATGCCAAAAGGTGTCTTTGACTTGTGTTGAAGTGTTGACACTTAATTTCCAAACGGGCACTAAAGTGATACATCAATTTATTGGAAGAAGAAATTGAGTATATCATAGCTGACCGCACCACGGGCTAGCCCATACACCCACTGTACCAGTGGAATACTACTTATTTTCTTTTTATTCTGAAGGGGTTGGGCAGATAGTTTTGATCTTAGCGATAGGCAAGGGTAGAGCTGCATAGTCTGAAGGTTCAATTGAATCTTTTTGTCGAAAAATTACATTGCATGTATTTTATGCCGAAAATTTTCAAAAAAAGCTTTAAATTTGCTTAAGCGCTCTACGAAATGATTCAAATTTGTCATTCGATAGTAATTGAGATCAAATCTACCTTTACTGTAACAAAAATAGGCTAGATTTTCCCTTATTGAATAAGTGACACTAATTTTTCAACATTTGAGCCTTTCTAACGAGGAAAAAGGTCCAAATTAATCCTTAAACTCCGTGAAATGGTTCAGATTAACTGAGACTGTTTGGCCATGAAAATAGTTTTTACTTTTTTTCGAAATTAGTATTTAGCCATAAAATTTTTAATTTACATTGATAAATTTTGGAATTTTTCGCAAATTTGAAAAATTCCAAAAAATTGTGTTTTAAAATTTTCATACAGATCACTCATAAAATTTTAAAAATAACCCAAAATTATATTTATATCCAAACACAACTCTAATTTTTAAATATAATTTTCACTTGAAAAAATATCAACTTTTTCAGAAGTTTTGCAGTTATTACGTCCAAACGCCCACTAAAACTTTGTAAAATTTCTTGCTTGTCGCTGAACAAAGGTTGAATCATATGATAAGGCTGTGATAGATAAAGGATAGAAGCTTAAACGTCTATCTGTCTGCTTTTGACAGTTATGTTGTAATACAAATGCAAGTGGGAAAAAAGGGATGATTTAAGTAAGGTTCAACTTTTGTAAAGGTTCCTTCTGCTTAGATAGAAGCTATAATGGGGTTCTTGTGAATGTGTGTGAAAAGTGAAATTGACAAATCATGATACTTCATTATTATAATACAGTGACATACCCTTTTTCTTGTGGTGTCCAAACACTAATACCTTCAACCTAATACCTACATAAAGGAAATGTTTTTACACTTGCTGCTGTATTTGATTTGAAATATATGCCATTATGTACTTTTAGTATTTATTATAAAGATTCTAATTGATCTTAGTGGACCACATCTCATTTTCCCATGTTTAATGTCTATGAGGTGCTGCATATTTGCTCTCATTAACAGTACCTTATCTACTAAAAGACAGTTCAGTCCAAGCTTTCGCTACGTGCCTGAGGAATGGCGAGATCATAAGGGTCTACTGTACTGAAGAAGCTAGAAAATTTTTAAGGATGTTTAAATTTGAAAGAAGTGAAACAAAATTTACGAAAAAGGTATTCAATGTGTTATATACCTCTAAACTTACTAGTTTACTTATGTACACAATGCAATTTTTCGATGAAGGATGGTCAATCCACGTGCTTCGCCACTAGTCTACTGTACGTAACTTTACCATGTATTTCTGCAAAAAGTTGTTTTTACGACTCAAACACGTAACATTTTGATCACATGACAATAACTTTATCAGTTACTTAAATAATTTAATTTCTAAGAAGAAAAGACTCTTAACAAAACTTTGATTCTGCCATGCTCTTTACTTGAAGATGAAGCTAAAAGGATTTTTTTTTCTTTGGTCATTTTCACACATTTAGTGAGACATGAAAGTATTCTTGTAAAGCCACTTTCAAGCTTCAAGAAAGAAACATGCCTTTCTTGTTTTAGCTACCTGCCCAAAAATGTGACATAGCATGTGCTGGTTTTTCACTTTGTACTCATGATCTTGGTAAACTAAAACTCATATTATAGGAGTGTACAACTTGTGATCTTATTATTATGATTGCAAGAATTTATCATTAAATTAAAAAATCTAAAAAATAAACTAAAAATATTATGTTTCTTTTAATTTCTCATTCAATATTCGATATTTATATTTCGGACATGATTAATTCATTTGTGCCACATAAAACTCATTAAAATAAAAATAAATGAGAGGAAGTAATCAAAACAAGAATTACATCAGAATTTTGGGTGTTCAAAAAACTAAACCATCATTGATGAGTACTGACACAAAGCACATATATTGAAGTGGGGACCAGTTAAGAATTTCCTCTCTGGTCATTTTGGTCTCTAATACATGTCTCTGTTTAATCAATATTTCCATACCAACAGTCTATAGACAAGAAATGATATAAGAATTTTATTATGATATTGACATGTTAGAGTAAGCATGCTATTTTTTTCACCCCCCCAACCCCCCCCCCCCCCCCCCCCCAATTTTATTCATTTCACGACTCTATGCTCTCCACTATGCTACATTATATATCTCATCTCTTAACTACTTTCACTCTCATATTATCAAGAATGAATTTGCAGACTTCAAAAACAATGGCTATGGCTATTATTCTCTTTCTTTTTTGTATTTCTTTAGGAATTGTGTCTACATTGGCTCATACAGACAAGATCATACAATTGCCAGGCCAACCTAAAGTGGGGTTTCAACAATTTTCAGGATATGTTACTGTTGACGATAAGAAACAAAAATCTCTCTTTTACTACTTTGTTGAAGCAGAAACAAATCCAGCTTCAAAGCCTCTAGTTTTGTGGTTAAATGGAGGTACACAAATTTGTAAACAAATATGTTTTATTTCAAAGCATTCTTGATACTAGTAAAGTTGCCTCCATATATGACGAGGAGGTCACATGTTCGAGCCGCGGAAACAGGCTCTAGTAGAAATGCAATCTAACACTGCAAACAATAATTTCTTGTGGTTCGACCCTTTTTCGGACCCCTGCACACTGCGGAGTTTTAGTGTACCGGGCTGCCCCTTTATTTTAAAGCATTCTTGGTAAAATTTCAAACTTTTTGAGTATTTGCATTTTGTTTTGTGTAGGACCTGGATGTTCTTCAGTGGGGATTGGGGCATTTTCTGAAAATGGACCATTTAGACCAAGGGGACAAGTTCTTATTTGGAATGAATACAGCTGGAACAAAGGTGGAATCACATTTTATTCAAGAAAATTTTCCATTTATTTCTTATGGAATTGCATAGTTCTTGAAAAGTAGAAAATGATTGTTTTCTTCTTGAAATATATTGCAGAGGCAAACATGTTATATTTGGAGAGTCCAATTGGAGTTGGCTTCTCTTATTCAAATGATACTTCTTCCTATGAGACAGTAAATGATGAAGTAACAGGTATTTTATTTGTGTTATTATTAACATGCATTTCAGGTTGAGACTTTGTAATTCCAACTTTTGGTTCATTCCAAAAGCTTGTTTCTTTTTATCTTCTCTTTCTGTCTTTTATGATGAGCATGATTGCTGATCTTTTTGCTTTAACGTTAATAAGAATTCTGGAATTTTTATGATACTTTTATGACTTAATTGAGCTTTGCCTTTCTAAATTTTAAATTACTTGCTTTATATCTCTTTGCATTCTAAAGTCATTTTCTTTTTGTATTCTTATAGCCAGGGACAATCTTGTATTCTTGCTACGTTGGTTCCAAAAATTTCCACAGTATAGAAAAAGCAATTTGTTTTTAACTGGTGAAAGTTATGCAGGTAAGTTTATTCCTTAAGTGCAATAGCTGGGAATTTATTTATTATTTTATTTCTTTTATTCTTGGTTAATCACATTTTTGGCTTGTTTGGTTACAGGACATTATGTACCTCAGCTTGCAAAGCTCATGATGGCATTTAACAAGAAGCAGCAGATTTTCAATCTAAAAGGAGTTGCAGTAAGTTTACCTAATGAATTCACTTTTACAATCCAAAAATTTTATAAAAAGTTGCAGATCCTAAGTTGTTTATCTTTGATAATAAGCATTGTGTTTGTATTACATGTCATTCAGACTTTAACATTTCATTGTCGAATCATATACAAAGGCGGATCTTGGATTTAAACTCTATGGTTTTTTTAGCATTGAACTTATGGTATTTTTAAGGTTATGTATTCATATCTACTAATTTTGCAATTTTAATGAATGTTACCTATAAATGTTTACTCCGCGTCACACTCATCAGCTCCTGATAATGTATATGCATGTGCATGTATGTATGTATTTCAAAAAACGAGTAAAATATACATTTTAGAACACGCTCTCTCAACTTAGAATCCGCGATGTCTAAATTTTGGATCAGCCACTTAAAGGAAAAGTTCTTCGTTTTACTCACTTGTTTTTCCTGTTTCATTGCAGCTAGGTAATCCGGTTCTGGAATTCGCTACTGATTTTAATTCGAGGGCAGAGTACTTCTGGTCTCATGGTCTAATATCAGATCCAACATACAGAATGTTTAGTTTTGCTTGCAATTATTCGCGATATGTCGGCGAGTACTATAGGGGCTCTGTATCGCCAATCTGTTCGAGAGTCATGAGCCTAGTAAGTAGGGAAACAAGTGAGTTCGTGGACAAGTACGGTGTTACTCTTGATGTTTGTATTTCGTCGGTGCTCTCCCAATCCAAGATTATAAGTCCTCAAGTAAGTTAACCCCTTCATTTGATAGCTTTCTCTTATGTTCTTATCACACTATATTGGCTATCTAAACTAATACAACTACTATTTAGCAGGAAAATGTCGAGAAGTTGGATGTATGCGTGGAAGATGAAATTATCAATTACTTGAACCGGAAAGATGTGAGAAGGGCCCTTCATGCTGAGCTTGTCGGAGTACGTAGATGGGTTGTTTGCAGCAAGTAAGCTTTCTTTCCTTGCTAAAAGGACCAATAGCGGATTGAATTTAACTTCAGTAAGTAGAAATTATTTACACTATAAGCGTATTTTAACCTGTTGTAGCCATTAACCTACCTTATTTTCCAGGTTACTATCTGTACACGTTAAACTCATAGCTGAATAGTACAATATGTCGTGTATCATTCCATAGACTTCAACTTATCAGAAACATTAATAAGCACCATGGGCTAGTCTCTTGAGTTTCATCATTACAACAACAACCCAGTATAATCCCACATAGTGGGATCTGGGGAGGGTTGTATGTACGCAGACCTTACCTCTACCCTGGGGTAGAGAGGCTGTTTCCAAATAGACCCCCAAATTGAGTTTCATCAGTAATATTTAGTTATTTACAAACCCTTCGCCACCAGAAAATTACACTGTGTAGCTATGTGAAAAATCTATTTTCATGTATGCATATCATATGTTAAATCCCCTTAGTTTTTTCGTGTTTACTTCTTTATAGTTTGACGCCCCTCAATCAAATTCCCGACTCCGCCACTTGCCTCTTGTACAATAATATGCATGTTTGCGACTCTCCCTAAAGAACATACGCTTCTCAGTGCACCTACAAAAACCAGACAAATGAAAATGTTTCTTTACACAGCGCGCTAATGCCAGTAGAATCAATACATTTCATTCAAAAAATATATACTTTGTTAGGAAGTTTATGTCAAAGCTTTATATTTCTGTATTGCTTCTTTGAGGGGGCAACCTCTTATATGATGATGAATCAATACGATACCTTTTACCGATGCCACAGTATTCTGGACTATCAACTGCTTGACATAGAGATACCAACCATCTCCATTATAGGAATGCTTGTCAAAGAAAGAATTCCAGTATTAATATACAGGTATACATGCAGCCACATTCAATTTTTCTTCATACACTTGTATGAGCTCGGCAATTTTGTTAGACATCTAACACCAATGCTTAAAAATCTTTAACAGTGGGGATCAAGATTCTGTCATTCCACTAATTGGAAGTCGCGCAACTATTCATCAACTAGCAAGGCGAATGCGGCTGAACACAACTGTCCCCTATAGAGTTTGGTTTGCAGGGCAGCAGGTAGTAATATTTTTCCTTATGTCCCTTCTGTGAAAAAAAGCCAACTATATTATTTTAAGACAACTTTTCCAGCAAAAGATCATTTTCTTTTTCCTTTTTCTGCCGTGTTATTAGGTTGGTGGATGGACGCATGTATATGATAATATCCTCTCCTTTGCTACTATTAGAGGTGCTTCTCATGAAGCTCCATTTTCACAACCTGAGAGATCACTTGTGCTGTTCAAGTCATTTCTTGAAGGTAGACCACTCCCTGAAGTTTTCTAATCAGACCCCAAATTGGTGACAAACATCTAGAGTAAATAGGTGCATCTTGTAAAGGATCTTTTTTTTTGTTGTTGCTCCAAAGATGAAAAAGAAAGAAGTGGACACAAAAAATTTGTGTTCTAGACAGATGAGTACAAGTGTAGAGTGTGTGAAATTTTTATTGGAAGTAAAATATTCCAAGTCAAAACATTTTATCTTTTGTGAGTAGTTTATATTTGATGTGTAGAGCCTAGGCATCTCACGGGATGAGTATTTTGCGCAGCTAACCTGTGTGCCACTTAGACAACTTTGCCAAAGGTTGCTAAGTAAGCCTAGAGCTTCTCGAACTAGAGAAGAAAGCAATGGAGCCAAATGAGAAACTTGTATTGCACTTAAAATAGAGTTACAATGCTTGAGTTGCTTGTTGTAGTATTTGCTTCTTGCTGTCAAATGCCAAATGCCAACCCATATTTATAGGGGAGGCTTGCCAAGCTCTAGAGAGTCTAGAGAGTTCTATCACTTTCTAGCTATGTACATGTGCTGGAATTCTATGGAGAATTCTAGAGAGTCTAGAGAGTTCTATTACTTTCTAACTATGTACATGTGCTGGAATTCTATGGAGAATTCTAGAGTATTTACAAGCTCAAATGGGCTAGAGACTTCTAGAACTTTTCGGAATTGGGCCAAGCTAGGACTCTTGGCCTTGTGTTGGCTCACTAGCCCAAGATTGTGGGCGATTGGGCTATCAAATTGGGCGGTCCGCAACATCCTCCCCCACCTAAGCTCGCGGCGTCCTCATCGCGCTCTTGTGCTTGAAATTCTGGATGTGCTCAGCGAATTGCCACAGATCTTCTTCTCGTTCCCGTGTGGATTCGCTCTCGGGAAGGTCTTTCCACTTTACCAAGTACTCGTTATGTGCTGGCACGCCCCTTCTCGAAACCACGCGATCCGCAATGATGTAGTCCACATCTTTGTCGAATGCGGTGACAACGACGGTTGGTGCACGCCTCGATTTTTCGCGACTTGGGTCTCCCATGTCTTCGTGATATGGTTTGAGAAGACTCGCATGGAAGATCGGATGGATCTTGAGTCTTGGAGGAATCTGGAGTTGATACGAGACGTTGCCCACACGTAGAACAACTTGGAAGGGTCCCTCGTAGCGTCTCACTAGCCCCTTGTGGACTTTCCGTAATGTCTTGAATTGTTGGGGTAGGAGCTTGATCATGACTTGATCACCTTTCTTGTACTCAACATGCCGTCTCCTTGTATCCGCCCATTTCTTCATTTTTCTTGCGGCTTTGTCGAGGTAGGCTCGCGTGATGTCCGCTTAATCATGCCATTCGCGGGTGAGCTTATGTGTCGCGGGGCTTTTTCCTTCATAAGTTGAGGCTATGGCATTGGGGGTCATGGGCTGGAATCCCATGATGATCTCGAATGGACTCTTGCTCATAGCCTCACTTCGCTGCAAATTATAAGAAAATTGGGCGATGTCGAGTAACTTCACCCAATCCCGCTGATGAGCGCTCACATAATGCCTCAAATACATCTCTAGGAGGCCATTAATGCGCTCGGTCTGCCCATCCGTTTGCGGGTGGAAGCTTGTCGAGAATTTGAGATCGGTCCCCAACATCTTGAAGAATTCTGTCCAAAAGCGTCCAGTGAACCGAGGATCTCGGTCGCTCACAATGCTCCTTGGAATTCCCCAAAGCTTTACAATGTGTTTGACGAATAGGCGGGCTGCCTCATCCGCTTTGCAATCGGCGGGTGCAGCGATAAATGTGGCATACTTGCTGTATCGGTCGACAACGACCATGATGCTTCCACAACCTTCAGACTTGGGCAGTGATGTGATGAAGTCCATGGAGATACTCTCCCATGGTCTTGTTGCTAGTGGTAGCGGCTCCAATAGTCCCGCTGGAAGTTGATGATCTACCTTGTCTTGTTGGCACACAAGACAAGTTCGCACATATGCCTCGATGTCGTCCTTCATGTGCGGCCAAAAATACGAGGCTTGAACTAGTGCGATGGTGCGCTCAATTCCTGGGTGACCAGCCCACTTGGAGTCGTGGCACTCCTTGATAACTTCTCTTCGTAAATTTCCCCACCTAGGCACAAACAGCCGATCTCCCTTGGTGAAGAGGATTCCTTCCTCTTGCCAAAAGCGCCTTGTCTTTCCCTCGAGCACCTGCTCCAGCAGATTCTTTGCTAGAGGATCCTGTCGGAGGCCTTCCTTGATGCGTGAGACAAGGTCGGACTTTGGTTGGCTCATGCTAAGTGTTGCCAATTCCGCCTTGCGGCTTAGAGCGTTCGCGACGACGTTGGCTTTCCCCGGCTTGTACTCGAGCCGATAATCGAGTTCTGCAAGGAAATCTTGCCACTGTGCTTGCTTCGGACTCAACTTCTTTTGTGTTTGAAAATAGCTTGTCGCTACATTATCCGTCATGATCGTGAAGTGTGAGCCAAGCAAGTAATGTCGCCACACTCTTAGGCAATGGATGATGGTTGTCATCTCCTTTTCTTGCACTGTGTAGCGGCGTTCCGTATCGTTTAGCTTTCGACTCTCGAATGCTATAGGGTGGCTGTCTTGCATGAGGACTCCTCCTATGGAGAAATCCGAGGCATCTGTTTGGACTTCGAAGGGCTTCGTGTGGTCCGGAAGTGCAAGGACGGGTTCCTCCGAAATTGCCTTCTTTAGTTCTTCAAATGTGCATCGGCACTTTCCGGACCAATGCCACGCTCTATTTTTCTTAAGCATATCTGTCAAGGGTGTTGCCTTAGCCGAATAGCCCTTGATGAAGCGGCGGTAGTAATTCACCATCCCAAGGAATGAGCGAAGCTCGGGCACCTTCGAGGGAGGTTCCCATTCAAGGATGGCCTTTACTTTCGTGTTCTCCATCATAATCTTCCCACTCGCAATCTTGTGACCAAGGAACTCCACTTCCTGTTGGGCAAACGAGCATTTCTCTAGCTTGAGGAAGAGCTCGTTGTCTCGGAGTACTTGGAGGACATGTTGCAAAAGTTGAGCATGATCCTCGAGTGTGGTGCTATACACCACTATGTCGTCCAAGTACACGACTACGAAGCGGTCGAGAAATGGTTGGAGTACCTTGTTCATAAGCGTGAAAAATGTGGCGGGTGCATTAGTGAGTCCAAAAGGCATCACAAGGAAATCGAAAGACCCATATCTTGTAGTGCACTCCGTCTTCGGTTCATCTCCCTCGGCGATGCGCACTTGGTAGTACCCGGAGCGTAAGTCGAGTTTGGTGAAGTACCGCACTTTGCCAAGCTGATCGAACAAGTCCGCAATCAATGGAATCAGATACTTGTTCTTGATGGTGATCTTGTTGAGCGCTCTATAGTTGATGCACGTCCGCAATGATCCATCCTTTTTCTTTTGAAAGAGGACTGGTGCACCGAATGGGGCCTTTGAGGGACGGATGTATACCGCATCCAGCAAATCTTTGAGTTGTCTCCGCAACTCTTCAAGTTCGGGTGGCGCCATGCGGTAGGGCGCCCAGGCTGGTGGTTTCGCGCCTTGCTCCAGCTCGATCGCATGATCTACCTCTAGCCGAGGTGGGAGCTTCTTCGGAAGTTCTGGCGGCATCACATCCTTGTACTCATTAAGGATGGCTTGAATTTGTGGAGGGACTTGGCTTGGCGACATTCCGCTATTTCCTTCCTCGTTTAGTTCCCGAATGGAGACCAAGAAGCTTGGGTCCTTCTTGAAAGCCTTCTTGAATTGCATGGCGGAGAGTGTCTTCTCCTCAGACTTGCCTCTCTCCACGGGTACCATGCATGCCTTGCTCCCGTCAAGTATGCTTAGGGAGTTTGTAGCGGGCAGCGGGAAGGCATGGGCTTGGTCGAAGAATTCCATACCAAGGACCATCTTAAAGTCATCCATGGGCACAACAGAGAAATCGAGCTTTCCCCTCCATGTTCCGAGTGTTAAGTGCACGCCTTGTGCAGTTCCCGCAATTGGCTTGGCGGGTGAGTTTACCGCCTTCATAGTGCCTCCTTCCTTGGTGTCCTTGAGGCCTAAGCGCTTGGCCTCGTCTATGGTCACGAAGTTGTCTGTCGCTCCCGTGTCTACCAACGCGCGAACGGACTGGCCATTTATCTTTGCGCTTACATACATGAGCCCTTTCTTGACGGGTGTGGGTTGTTGGCGATTAAGTGCGCCGAGGCGTTGGAGAGAACTCATGCAGAGTTGGGGTTCCTCCGGGGACATTGTGGGGTTGCTCTTTAGTTAGCAGCAAGAGCGTTGAGCGACTTCTTTTCCGGACAGTCGCGCACCCAATGAGGGCCATTGCATATAAAGCATGGGCTTCGCGGTTTCGGTGCCTCCTTATTGCCCTCCGATTTACCTTGCCCACTCCTGTTGCTAGGCGGATTTTTCTGCCCCCAATCTCTGCGGCTGTTGCCCTTGTCCTTGCGACTCTCTCCCCCGCCTTTGCCTTGGTTGGCCTTTTTGTCTTTAGATTGGGTAGAGTATTCGGTGAGCTATTCCGCAACGGCGATGGTGTCGTCGAGCTTTTGAACGCCACGCCTATCAAGCTCGGTCTTGGCCCAATCCTTGAGGCCATCTTGGAAGTAAAAGAGCGAATCCTTGTCGGACATGTTGCTTATCTCCAACATGAGGGTAGTAAACTCATTGATGTAGTCCCGCATACTACCCGATTGTTTGAGGCGACGTAAGCACGCTTGCGCTTCCTTTTCCGCATTGTTTGGGGCGAATTGCTTTCGGAGTTCTTTCTTGAATTCGGCCCAAGTGTCGATGGTGCAGATTCCCTTGCCCATCTCGCCATGCTTACGATGCCACCATAGTTGTGCAGCGCCTAAGATAAGTAGGTGCAGTGCCCACTTTCGATGCCTCATCTCGTACACCAACGGCATCGAAGTATTGATCAAGTCCAAATAGGAATTTTTCCACGATGGTTGCATTTCGTGTGCCATCATAGGTATCGGGCTTTGGCACGTCAATGCGGCGCGCATCACTCGAGTTGGCGGAAGATGGACTTGGGTAGAGTGTGCGCTTGTGCCATGCCCAATCCGAGCGGACTTCATCCACTTCCGCACGAACAACACGTAGTTCGTCCTGGACAAAACTACGAATTTTTAGCAACTCGTCATGAAATGCACGAAACTCCCCTCGGAGAACTATCATTCTATGCGGATGACTTGACACCGATGGCACACCAATGAAAGAACTATCAATAATATTCAACACTGTTTATCTACTTTTTGTTTTCTATCTGAGCAGAAGGTTAATTTTACCAAATCAAAAAATCCTTGTCTCAAACAATTGCCCACTTGCGAGAATACGCAACTACATTACTCAACATTAACCTGACCCCACACTTTGGGAAGTACTTGGGATTCCCTATCCTTAACAACAAATTATAACCGTGTGACTTTCAGTTTGTTATTGATAACATGCGTTATAAGCTATCAAAGTGGAAATCAAACTTCATATGTCTTGCGGGGCCTACAATTCTAGCAAAATATGACCTTAACGCTATATCAAATGACATTATTTAATACATATCCCTCCGTAAGAAAACACAACAACAAATTGACAAAATCAAATGTGACTTCATTTGGGGTACTACTTCTCATAAAAAAGAATTCATTAAGTTGCATAGGATATTGTAACACACCCCAAAACTTGGGGGGTAGGAGAATTCGTAAATCAAACTACTAAAATAAAGCCACATTAGCAGAATTAGCCTGGAGACTATTTACCAAACCATCTACAATGCGTGCTAAAACTCTAATCAACAATATAGTGGGCAGGTAAATGCCAAGTCCAACTCATTCATTTGGAAAAATGTGTTGAAAGAACGGGAGACCATCACAAAATAAATAGCTTGGGCTATTGGCAATGGCAAGTCCTTCCACTTTTACTACGCAAATTGGATTCCTAACACCCTTAGTATTCGTTCAATGATGTTACACCCCGTAATTTCATGTTAGAATTCATCTTAAGTAAATCAATATGAGCCGGAGAGTTTAAGGGCCTTTACAAAGATAATAATGGGTTAAAACAAGTTTTAAGGAAGGATTGTGAGGGTTGGAAGGTTAAGAAGCTAATCGAATCGAAGAAAATAAGTTTCGTCAAAAGTCGACAAGTTGGAAATGTTATAATATGTACTTTGGGACAAGAATAAGGTGATTACCATTATAAAAAGCTTATACTATAATTTATTTTAGTCGTATCATAGTCGTGTGTTATATTTTGAAGTCAAGCGAGTTGTGGAAAAAAAGTTTGCAAAGCTCATCACAAGTTACAGTCATAAATATGATGAAAATTAGGTCAAATATAGCTGAGCTTTTCTCCAATGTACATGGAATTAAGGGATGATCTACCTACCAAATTGAATATCTATGAGTCTAGTTTTCTATAAATTAAACCGCTCATCGATACGACATCGAAATAGAGATATGTTTACGTTTCTGCGAGACTACACAAGCAGCTTCCTATAGGACCCACTTAGGCAGTTGAGATATCTTGATATATATGATGACTACAGTCCATTTTCACTCATTAATTTTCATTCTATTCGGACCTTAGACACCTAAAAACCTTCTCCCAAAGTTTCCTCATTACCCAAGACTCAAACAAAGGACAAACAACATAAATCAAGTGTCAGAAATCCCATGGCACTAATGAGTTTTTGTTCTTCTTGTGATTGCTGATTTTGATGTAGTTCCAGCTCGTGTGGGGGATTGTCTTATGTGGTTTATATTTTTTAAAGTAATATCCCAAGGTTTTCATATCAACCCTAGGGTATTTTAAGTCATCCAAATGGATTACACTATATTTCAACATAAAAAGTTAGCTCTAGTGAAGAACAATATCTCTTTGAGGTTGTGTTGTTATTAAGGATTATTGTGAGCAATGTTGGATGATTTTTCAAGTGGTTGTTGTTGTTTTAGATGTTTATAATACTCTAATACATGTGCTTGAAGTTGTTTGTATGTTAGTTGTATTATTTGATCAAGATAGTAGAAGTGGAGAGTGGAAATAGTTTGAGATATTATTGTTCTTAATGGATTGTTTTTGAAAGGTTGTTTCCATGAACTTTAAATGGTTAGAAACCTTGGAAAAATGACTTGTTTATGATATTGTCTTTATGAATATATTTTCTATATGTCAAACTTGTTGTTGGTATTGTGAATAAGAAGATAAAGGATAACAATTGTACTTCTTGTTGTTGTTGGGATGTTTGAGTGTGAATTAGGTGATCAATTGGAAGCTGGAAGTCCTTCGATTGTGCTTGGTATCATACTGGACATGTTGTTAATTTAACTAATGTATTATAATGGGGTTGAAGGGTGTTAAAGGGATTCAATAGGAGTTTTCCGCTCGTCGTGATATTTCGATGACTTGTTAATGAAATATTTGGTACGCTGAGGTTGTTCTTATTATATTGCTGGTTGTTGTTATTTTATATGGTACAGGAGGAGTCCCTTGTAACAGGGGAGTTGCTGCCCGATTTTTCGTAAGCTATACGACTACCCTAATACGATTGTATGACATTATATGTTAACAATAACATCATTTCACTTGATGTAGATGCATGAAGTGGTGTTGAACTTGGTGGAGGAATAAGGAAGATATCATACATGTATGTTAAGGAACTTCTTTCTTTCTTTTGGCATGACCAAAAGTGAAATGAACGTAAACGATATACTATTTCATAACAGATCTACTCCTAGCAACTAAGGTTGTACATATTGTTCTTCCTTATAAAGTTATTCTAAAGAGGTATGTATGATCCTTGAATCATATTGAGGTTCATATTAATAGGGTGAATGTCCATAATTTTTATCGAATGTGTGACGACCTTATGTCACTCCGGAAGGTTTAGAACGTAATTTCATGAGTCTGGCATGCATCATATATATGTATTTATTTTACTCTATTGATACGCACTATAGTCGGCATGGTACGGTATCTATTGTGAAACTACTGATAAGTTGGGTATTTCCGAGCTCCACGTAGCTAGGTACGATTCTACCGAGCCTTATGATAGCCAAGTACATTTTTACCGAGTCCTCTTCGATGCCAAGTATGATATGATGATGATGATGCCATAAAGGCGTATGTTTTAAAAGCGCACACACACACACACACACACACACACACACACACACACACACACACATATATATATATATATATATATATATATATATATATATATATATATATATATATATATATATATATATACACCCATGCATCATTCCGTACTTTATTCGTACTGGCGTCTCCTTTGCATGGGGATATTGCCTTTCATGCTTGCGGGTCCCGATAGACAGGTTAATAGTCCTCCTAATAGGCTATCAGCTCAATGGAAGGTGTTGATTTGTAAGCTTTGGAATGCAATATACATTTACTTTAAAAAAAAATGTTACTTCCTCCAATTCAAAAAAAAAGGTGTTAACGCACTCCACTTGCTCCGGAGTTGCCTATTTAATCAGTTTGCTTTGGACATGTATTAATTGATATGGCGGGGCCTTGTCCCGACTTTTATGATATTTATGTACTCTTAGAGGCTTGTAGACAAATGCCATATATATATATATATATGAATACTTGTATGACCTTGTCAGCCTATGTTTTGAGTGTACAAATGATCATGTCGTCCTTATGGGCCCGCATGTCACATATATAAGTCTTTATATCATGTTGGGTCATCCCATGTCGAGTATTCTCTTATGTTT
Organism: Nicotiana benthamiana; assembly: GCA_034376525.1. NCBI lineage: Eukaryota > Viridiplantae > Streptophyta > Magnoliopsida > Solanales > Solanaceae > Nicotiana > Nicotiana benthamiana. The sequence continues at coordinate 140,097,960 of CM067329.1, read as the reverse complement.
TATTCTAGTTATCTCATGAAAGCCCTTCTGGCCCATTTATCCATAATGGTATAATAAGAAAGATGTGTTACCTTGGTACTCGATTGAGTAAGACATGGGTATCCATCGCGGTCCTCTGATTTGGGTCATGACAAATGATTCAACGGCCATATTGTATTAATGATGCAAACTTGACAATCTCCCAGTTGTGGTCCTACGACTAGTTGAACGGGTCACATCTCTCCATGGAGCTCCATGAAGACATTGAAGAAAAAATTTCGTCCATCTCCCTTTCAAATAATTAAATGGCCATGGATGCTTATGGTAAAATCTCCATATACTCACCGGCCACAACTCTTTAACTTGAGAAGATGTATTTCATTTTGCATTTTGGCACCTTTGATTAAATAGAAATAACAACTATTTTTACAACCTTTCTAAAACTAAACTACAAAATGATCAACATACGTACAATTGAATGTAAGTTACTAGTAGAGAAATGCAAGCCCCGCGCACATGAAAGCCATTCACATCAGGTGGAAACTACCACTACCACAGATGTACAAGTTAAATACAGATGTAACATTTATAGACAGAAATCATGCAGGAGGCACTGGTGAAATTATTAAAAATACACAAAGTAACTAGGTAGTGGGCTTCACCAAAGTAGTCCAAGCCTACACCCCTACACATGCATAACTATTGGCACTCAAGGCAGGGTTACAACTCGCACAAGATAAAAGATTATTCCCCTGGAAATAGAAACTGACTCTACGGAGATCATCCAGCTACTTGAGCGTAATGGCTGTCCATCATATACTAATATTATTTTTGAATGCAGGTGCTTGTTGCTGAGATTGGGGAATCAAATAGCCAGATATTCGTGAAGGCAATAGTGTGACACATGTTTTGAGTAAAATAGGCTCCAAACAACCAACTCTTTCCAGCGCAACTATTTTGCTAACTCCCACAGATCCTGTCAAGACAATGCACTACTAAAAAATATAATTTTAGTGACGGACAAATTCTGTAGCTAAACAGTATAATCCGTCGCTAATCACATTTAGCGATACATTAGCGACGAATTATTAAGAAATTCTGCTAGTTACAAGCAATTTAGCGACAGATTAGTAACGATATTCATAATTAAATTTAATTTTTTTCTTGTAGTGATGGTCCAAGACGACAAAGATGGAATAGCTACTACTATACTTGTATCTAACTCCATATGTATCAAGCTTGCCATGTTTGAAAACTTAAGTGTAGTCCCTAATAATGGTACAAGTGATGTAATGCCACTTAACTAGTTTTATTACTATTACTAATAATATAAATAACTGTTTCTCAAAAAAAAAAGTTAAAATTTAAAATTGGAGGGAGAAAAACGAAGAAACACGTGGCTGCACCTTACAAATAAGTATAGTAGAACATGAACTGCACTAAAAACTCGCATTAACATAAAGCAGGGGATGAGAGTGTGTCATCATCACTGTCGACCCAAAAAAAAACAGAACCGACCCACCTGAGTCTAAAAGTCTCAACGACCCAGAAAAAGCGGCAAAATCTAATTTGATTTTTGTAAGAAAAGAAAAGGCAATGACCAATGACAATGAGTATCAACAACAAGACATGTACTCCCTTCAGGCACGCTCTCTTTCTTTCCTTCAAACTATTACTGGAGACTACCTTTTTCTATTCAAATGAACACACCAATCTCCTTTCTTCCTTTTTTTTATACAAAAAATAACACATATACGCATCGCACATTAATCATTATGAGCTTTTAGTGTGTGTGTGTGTCGTACTATATAGATCTGAGTTATCGATTTATATTGCTTATTTTAACGATCTTATAAGTGTGAAGAAATTTACGTATTATGCAGAAAGAAGATGAGAAAGACTCCTTCGAGCTGGGATCTGAGGAACCTGAGGCCCCGTTACCCCTCACTGTCACTTCTCGGGTCTGGTTTTTTGTATTTTTAATTATAATTATTATTATTGCTGTTTTGGGTATAGGAAAATTGAAGGGTGGAGCATTGTGTTGCAATTTGCAGGTGCTGTATATGTTGGGGGATATAACGGGGGGACCGGCGTATCGGTTTGCCCAATGGCTGGAGCTGGTCCGTAAGCGCAGCAGCAATTATCGCTCTTCTGGATTCCCCCATCGGATCCCCAGAGCCCATAGCATGCTATTAAGCTTAAGGTTCATACATCTTTAACACAATGACTTATATTCATTATAATATGATCTTATAGTAAAGAAAACTGACATTAATGCTTAATCATGCTATTAACCCAAAAATTTGTGTATTGGGCAGCACAACTTTGAGAGTTGGATTTAGACTGTGTAACAGTCTTCTTCAAATTTGAGATTAGTGAGTAGTGACTGTGGTTTTCTTTAACCTGATGTGAGTTGTCTTTCTTGAAATTTTTTGTTATGCTGCGCTTGAGTTTATTGCCAAGAGCTATAACTAATTATGGACCAGGTTGCAAGTTGTGCTTTTAGATTTTTATCTTCAGTCAATAGTTGCATGGTGACAGTTATTATTACATTTATTTCATTTTATAGAGTGGTGTTTGGCTATTGATGACGTTTTAAGAAAAAAAGGAAGATTTTTTATACTAACCCAAATCAATGTACCCATAGTATCTTCTTGTCTATTGCTGCGACTTCAATTTTCGAAGAGCATGTCGTTAAAACCAGAATGTTAAAAGGAAAGAGTTCCGAGACACAAAAATGTGTTTATCTTTGTGGAATTGGCCAAAAGGGAAAGAGTACCATGTAAAATGAAATGTAGGAGTTGTAAGGCTTGTTGTGTTTCTATATATTGTTCTCGGAGAAAAAGAACATCTTCTTCACAAGGAACAACAACAACAACAACAACAACAACTACCCAGTATATTCCCACCAGGTGGGGTCTGGGGAGGGTAATATGTAGACGAGCCTTACCCCTACCCGAAAGGGCAGAGAGGCTGTTTCCAATCGACCCTCGGCGCATAGGCTAAAATGAAAAGCTGCATCAAAACAAAGACAAAATTAGAAACATTTCTTCACAAGGAAATCAAGTGAAAAAAAGTACCTAAGTTTGGCAAAGCTCTTTCCTCAAATGGTAGCTACTAAGCTGCTTAGAGTTGAGGGATGAAGTTTCTTTTGAGTTCGAGTCTACAGCCATGTTGGTATTTCCTAAAAGAAGGGAAGAATGGGAACTGTGTTTTCCCTTTAAATATTGAGATTAAATAAGTGACACCATCTCTTTCAAAGTACTTGTTCTAACACATTTTTCTTTCAAGAAAACTTTCAAACTTTCAGATGAGAGCAAAAGTATTAGGTGCTGTTGGGCCCATATCCTTAAACGATAGGAATTTAGTTCTATGTCTATTGTGCAAATAAATGCATGGACTCATTGAGCTCTATAAATGTACAGACTGCAATTATAATGTAGCTCTAGTATAATTCTCGTTCAGTGCAGAAGAGTCAAGTCTTGATCAGGTTGATCCTCTACCATCTGTGCAAACGCCAGAAGTAAATTTATGGGAGAGACTTGGCCAAGCTGCGGTTTTGGACATTGAATCAAGCACCTTTTCATGGAACATGCTGTCTTGTCTTCACCACACGGAACACAGTAGTAGTACCGAACAGTCCGAGGATGAAACCAATAAAGCATTAGAGGTATTTCAGTTTTGATATTTTGTTTGCTCAGTACTTGATTGTCTGAATAAGAGGTAGAATTGACTGAAACAAGTATAGCGTGGTCCTTACTTATCCAAAAGAAAAAATTAGTAGCATTTCCCTTAGTTATCTAACAACTCTTTTTTCTTGCCAAGTTCAACAACAACAACAACAACTACACAGTAAAATCCCACCATATGGGGTCTGGGGACGATAATGTGTACGCAAACCTTACCCCTATTCCGATAGGGCAGAGAGGCCGTTTCCGATAGATCCTCGGCTCAGAAAGACGGAAATAAAAAACAAGAAAAGATATTTCATTAGTAACTCCAGTAGAAACTGTAATAGTAACAGAAGCATAACAACCAAAAGATGAATGACATGCAATTTCTTGCCAAGTTCTTTAAAACTTTTGTTTTTCCCCTTACTGAGGAGCTTTACCAATGCTATTTTATAGTCTTATGTGTCATTTTCAACTGAGCATACTTTCTGGTATGCGAGATTAATGAACCTATTGTATAAAATTAGCTTATATATCTATTAGAAGTAACAAATGAGTGGCAAAGGGAAGGTCAACTACGCATGTCACTTTAAGCATTTTACAATTATTGCTGTGTTCTTAATAATTATTTGCTCATGCAACTGAACGCAGGTGACTGTAAATTCTGGGGGTGTTGTATTCTTTGCGCTATTTAACGAACCTGAAAATGATGATGCTTCTCCAAAAGAAGCTGCGGCTGTTATAAAGATATCATCTTCGAGGATGGCTACACAATCAGAACGTCTGGGTTATGAATTTGCAAAGTGGCTAGGTGTCCAAACTCCACAAGTTGTTCCTCCTCATTTCATTATAATTGTTTATATGTTTTATTAGGGAGATTTTGTATGTCATATCTTTAACTATGTTCCGAAAATTTTGCAGTCTAGGGTTATTCATAATTGTAGCCCAGAGTGGCTACAGATCAAGGAAGCTGCAGAAAAAGCAAAAGATGCAGCGATTTTGGAAGGTGATGGGATTGTGGAAATGACGTGTTCAGAACTTCTGGAAGCTCTTGAGCTAAGCCGGTGCCTTATGTTAATGAAGTGCGTATATGTTTTTATGGGGCGTTAGAGCACATGTGCATTAATTTCTCTATTTCTTGATATCTCTTTGCTGGTGAATTGGTGCATGAGACGGATGGTAATTTAGATAAATGCAATTTGAAAATTATGAGAATGTAGTCAAGAGGCTGTTTCTCACGGTAAGCAAATTTATTTGATAGGTACTTTTGCTCTCTTTAGGTTGTAAAACTTATCAAATTAGGCCTCTCTTAGAAAGCATAAGCCAAAAGCCGATGAGCTGTTATTGGATCAGGGAATCTTTTCTACTAGCTGCTGCCTACTTGTGGACGGACTAGCAACTCTTTGCTTCATTCTTGTGTTAATATGTGTGGAAAGAGTAAGATACTTGAATATTTCTTTCATATCTTTCAATGTCATATACATGGCTTTATATACCAAAGAGGTTGAGAAGCAGAATCACTTAAATCCCATAAAATCTGGGATTATACAAAATCATATAAAATACAAAAAGAATCAGAAATCTGATATTCTAGATTGCAACAATTATCCCTAAAATCTTAGAGGATCAGTCTTGATATGAAGAATATCTTCCTGGAAATTCTCTATCATTCAATAGTATGTATGGTTTACCAATGTATGCGGACACATAAATCATTTTGCAGTTGATGCATACACATTTATTTTTTACTTTTGCTTGAATATAATCATATGTTGTTCCTTTACTTCACTGAGCCGAGGGTCGATTGGAAACAGCCTCTCTGCCCTTTCGGGTAGGGGTAAGGCTCGTCTACATATTACCCTCCCCAGATCCCACTTTGTGGGACTATACTGGGTAGTTGTTGTTGTTGTTGTTGTTGCTTGAATATAATCATATATTACTAAAAAATGTAGAATATTTTATTTTATGATTATGAAAAAATTTATATAAAGGAAATAGTTAAAGATGATGGAGCCGAAAGTAGGAAATGGAGTGAAAAACAAAGTTAGGTAACTCTACTTTGTTGAGGCTTTGCTAGTACTGCAGATTATATGTCTAGTTTTTGGTGCACTAGGACAGCTACCACTTTGGCTTCCTTGTGTACATTTCTCCTTTTACTATCCCAAAAGAAATAGGTAGCTTTGGTCTAAGAAAATGTTATAAGTCACTAGAATTGTATTTTGATACTTCCGTTGGCCTTATGACTTGCTATTTCAGTTACATACATGGGTCCCCTCTGTTGGAGAGCTCAAATGCATTTGATTCAAGAGAAGCAGGAGAAAGGACTGCGGCAGCACTAGGTAGGGTTTTGATGTTAGATCTTGTCATCAGAAATGAAGATCGGCTTCCATGTCGCCATCTCAGATGGCGCGGTAACCCTGCAAATTTATTGTTAGCTGATAAAGTGAATGCTGCAAACTTGGACGCACTAGCAGCAGCCTTCGATTCTGCAATTGATAGATATAGGCCGAGAGTGATTCGGGCGCTTCAGAAAGAAAGAAGAGCTAATTCTGTAGATAGCAGAATAAGCACTCCTAACCCAGGATTAATATCACAGAGTTCCGACCTTTCAGACATCACAGAATCTCCAAAATCCAGCAATATGAGTGTAAGTCAAACTTCAGATGAGTCATGTCCAGATTTTCACGTTGTAGCAATAGACTCTGGGGTTCCTCGAAGACCACCTGCAGGAAAGCGTGCAAGTGATCAAGAAAATTATCCTAAGCTGGTTGAGCTCCTAATTAACAGTTCCGAGTATGCTTCAAAAATATTATATGAGATTACGGGAGGAAAATTAGGATCTCCACCAGAGGACTCTGATACTATGAATAACTATCAGGCAGCTGATGCAGCTTCAATTGTGCATGAGTTTCGGAGTGGATTTCGTGCAGCTCTACGTGACTTGCAGGGATTTCATATATTCATTGTCACACTTCATCAGAAACTGGATAGCCTCTTTAGAGTATTTCTTAATATTTTCAACAGAGCTTCTGCTGGCGATCTTGAGAAAGAAGACTTGGTAATTCCTGAGTCACCTTCACAATCTGCTGGCATTGTGGGGCATTGCCCATCAACACCAAGTAAAGAACGCACACCAAATGATAATTATTTGAATTCAAATGAATCAGAGTGTCAGAGAACAGCTACTAGACCATCATCTTCAGGATGCAGAGACAGCTTGGATTCTACCGTTTCTCCAAGTTCACGTGATAGCTGGCAAGGAAAGCTTTGTAAGGGCAGTGGTGAGCCACTTCGTAGTCTCCGTTTGACTTCAAAACTCCGTGACTTTCACAAGTTTGCTAAGGTTTGTGATGTGCGTTGGAAATTTACTCCAACAAGAAAGTGTTTATTTGTTTGCAAAAATATCTACTTTATTTACTGGGTATCATTAAAAGTATTTCAGTAATGTTTTAAGAATTTTATTTGTCTCTTTGCACAAAATTCTTCCATATCCTGGAGACTTTTTTCTATGAAAACGAAGATTCTAAGTCTTGAGCAAGTTCCTTCTCTCAATTTAAGGCATTTGCTTCTCCTTATCAGGTAGATGCAGAACTAAATAAAGAGTTGGAGCAATGGAATGAGATGCTTAAAAGTGATGCAGTTAAACTATGCCAGGAAAACAATTTTAATTCAGGTTTCTTTGAAGGAAGTGATAGTAATTATGTGGTTGATGCTTACGAGCTGAAGGTACTAATGTCCTACTCAGCTTGTCCCTTGAGACACTATGGTAATTTGTCGTTGTTGTAATCCTTTTCATGTTCAATTTTGCAACTTATAGATCAGGCTTGAGCACATTCTGGAGAGGATATCATTAATATCTGATGCTGCAAATACAGAAAAACCATCTGCAATCTCAGCCAGCTTGTTTATTGGTGGCGCACTTGCTGCTAGATCTGTGTACACACTGCAACATTTAGGGATCACACATATCTTATGTCTCTGTGCAAATGAAACTGGGCAATCAGACTCCCAGTTTCCTGATTTATTTGAATATAAGAACTTTTCCGTGAGTCCTCAAAACCTTCTTGCTATTGTTTGATATACATTTTTCATGCTGGCTAAAATCTGGCATTTAATTTATGATAGGGCCCTTCTGTTTGATGCATCTCTTACTACTTCTATCTTGAAGCCTTCTAAAGCAATAGAAGTGCTAGAATTCTACTATTTTTGAGTCTTCATCATGTGGCTACTGAGATGACACCTGTTTCCCATCTTCCATTGTGTATAACTTCTTTTGGTTGAGTATCCTAAAAATTAAGTTAGGTGATCTGTATAGTCTTTGCATACTGTGAGAAAGCACGGGAGAAAAATATATATCTTGATATTAAACATAATACAATGAGCCCTATATATAATACACATAACCTAACCTACTCCTAATACACTTTAGATTAGAGTTCTACTATAATTAGAGTTCTGCTATATTTACATATCTAACACTCCCCCTCAAGCTGGTGCATATAAATCATATGTACCGAGCTTGTTACATCTGTAGTTAATACGAGGACCAGTGAGGGACTTGGTGAAAATGTCTGCAAGCTGATCATTTGACTTTACAAACTTTGTAGCAATATCTCCCGAGAGTATCTTTTCTCTGATAAAGTGACAGTCAATCTCAATGTGCTTAGTTCTCTCATAGAACACTGGATTTGACGCAATATGAAGAGCAGCTTGATTATCACACACAAGTCCCATCTGACTAACATCACCAAATTTCAGCTCTTTGAGCAACTGTTTGACCCAAACTAGCTCACATGTCTCCATAGCCATTGCTCGATATTCTGCTTCTGCACTAGACCGAGCAACCACATTCTGTTTCTTGCTTTTCCAAGATACCAAATTTCCTCCTACTAAGACACAATATCCAGAAGTAGAACGTCTGTCAGAAGGCGATCCTGCCCAATCAGCATCAGAGTATCCAACAATCTGCTCATGGCCTCGATCCTCAAACAACAAACCTTTACCTGGAGTTGATTTTATATACCGAAGAATGCGAACAACTGCATCCCAATGACTATCACATGGCGAACCCATAAACTGGCTCACAACACTCACAGGAAAGGAAATGTCAGGTCTTGTCACTGTAAGATAATTTAGTTTACCAACTAACCGCCTATATCTTGCAGGATCGTTAAGAGGCTCCCCCTGTCCTGGAAGAAGTTTAGAATTCGGATCCATTGGAGTGTCAACAGGTTTACAACCTGTCATTCATGTCTCCTCAAGAATATCTAAGGCATACTTCCGTTGTAAGATCACAATAGACTGTGCGACCTCAATACCCAGAAAATACTTTAGTGTGCCCATATCCTTAGTCTGAAAGTGTTGAAAGAGATGTCGCTTCAATTTAGTAATACCATCCTGGTCATTGCCAGTAATAACAATGTCGTCAACATAGACTACTAGATAAATACAGAGACGTGAATCAGAATGCCGATAGAATACAGAGTGATCAGCTTCACTCCGAGTCATGCCAAAGTCCTGGATAACAATGCTAAACTTAACAAACCAGGCTCGAGGAGACTGCTTTAGACCATAAAGTGACCGGCGCAAGCGACATACAAGGCCACGAGACTCCCCCTGAGCAACAAATCCAGGTGGTTGCTCCATATAAACTTCATCGTCAAGGTCACCGTGTAAAAATGCATTTTTAATGTCCAGCTGATACAGGGGCCAATGGCGAACAGCAGCCATAGAGAGAAAAAGGCGGACTGATGCTATCTTAGCCACGGGAGAGAAGGTATCACAGTAATCAAGCCCAAATATTTGAGTATATCCCTTGGCCACAAGATGAGACTTAAGACGATCAACCTTACCATCTGGACCAACCTTGACTGCATACACCCAACGACAACCAACAGTAGATTTACCTGAAGGAAGAGGGACGAGCTCCAAGTACCACTCGTATGTAAAGCAGACATCTCGTCAGTCATAGCCTGTCGCCACCCTGGATGAGACAATGCTTCACCTGTAGACTTAGGGATGGAAACAGAGGACAAAGAAGATAGAAAAGAAAAGCATAATAGGGTGATGACAAACGATGATAACTTAAACCGATATAATGGGGATTAGGATTAAGGGTGTTCCGTATACCTTTCCGAAGTGCAATGGGAAGAGACAAGTCCGCAGTAGGAGCAGGGTCAGGTGCAGGAAGTGAATAAGCCGGGCCAGATGCTGGGCGAGGACGACGATGATATGTCAAGAGTGGAGTGTCTTGTGCAGGGAGTCCAGGAGGAGCCACAGTAGATGGTCCAACGTTTGGAATGGGTAAGACTTCTGTAGCGGAAGTTGAAGGAGGAGATATAGTAGACTCCCTAAAGGCCGGTATAGGTAAACCTCAGATATATCAAGATGGTCAGAAGAGGTAAAGAAAGGTTTAGACTCAAAAAATGTGACATCGGCTGACATAAGATACCTACGAAGATCAGGTGAATAACAACGATAGCCCTTCTGAGCACGAGATTAACCAAGGAAGACACACTTGAGAGCACGAGGAGCTAACTTATCTTTCCCAGGAGCTAAGTTATGAACGAAACAAGTGCTCCCAAAAACACGAGAGGGGAATAGGGTATAAGGGTGACTGGGGAAACAATACCTCATGCGGAATCTGATTTTGGATGGGTGATGAAGGCATCCGATTAACCAAATAACAAGATGTGAGAACTGCATCGCCCCAAAAACGCAGCGGAACATGAGATTCGATGAGAAGTGTGCGAGCAGTCTCAATAATGTGCCTATTCTTTCTCTCTGCAACCCCATTTTGCTGAGGGGTATAAGGACAAGAGGTCTGATGAATAATTCCATAAGAAGACATAAACTGCTGAAATTGAGAGGATACATTATTACTGCGAAGAGTGCGAATAGAAACACCAAATTGATTTTTAATTTCAGCACAAAAATTTCGGAATATAGAAAACAACTCAGAACGATCTTTCATTAAGAAAATCCAAGTACATCTTGAATGATCATCAATGAAGCTAACAAAATAACGAAATCCCAAGGTTGAACATACTCTACTAGGACCCCATATATCTGAATGAACTAAAGAAAAAACAGACTCTGCACGACTCTCAATACTACGAGGAAAGGAGGCACGGGTATGTTTCCCGAGCTGACATGACTCACACTCTAATGTGGATAAACTGGACAAACGAGGCACCATTTTCTGAAGCTTGGACAAGCTAGGATGTCCTAAACGACTGTGAAGTAGGTCTGGAGGACCTGCAACTAGACAGGCCTTAGAGGATGTAAGTGAGTTAAGGTAGTAGAGTCTGTCTGATTCAAGTCCTGTTCCAATCGTCTGTCCCGTACTGCGGTCCTGCATAATAAAAGAGTCATCAATAAAATATATTCCGCAATGGAGGGCACGAGTCAAACGACTCACAGATGCAAGATTAAAAGGACAGCCAGGGACATAAAGAACGGAATCTAGAGTGACAGAGGGTAGACGATTTGCTTGTCCAGCTCCTTTTGCTTTAGTTTGAGACCCATTAGCTAAAGTAACGTTGGGAAGAAACTGTGAATACGCAATATTTGACAAAAGGGATTTATTACCAGAGATATGATCAGAAGCAGCTAAGTCCACAACCCATTGTTCAAGAGGACTAGACTGGGAAACTCAAGCAAAAGAATTACCAGCAACAGAAGTATCAGGCGGAGCAACAGTGGCTACTTGTGGAGACGTCTGCTTACTTGCTCGATATTTAAGGAACTCATTATACTCCCTTTCAGATACAGAAAATCCCTGGTTACTTGTAGGCTCGGTCTGAGCAACATGAGCATTTTTTGTTGGTCGACCATGTAAAGAATGGCACATGTCACGAGTGTGACCAAGTTTATAACAATAAGAACACTTGGGTCTCGATCTTCCAAAACGACCTCCTCCTCGTCTATACTCCATACTATGAGAAGCCCGATTGTCCACGGATTGGGAGACGAGGATAGATGAATCAAGTGTCTGTGATGAGCTCACTGGGTGACTTGGTGCTGCAGCAAGGCGAAGTAAGCGAGAGAATAATTCATCAACTGTGGGGACAGTCGGACTAGCCAAAATCTGATCGCGTACTGAGTCAAGATCATGAGGAAGCCCAGCAAGAGTAAGAACTAGAAACAGCTTTTGTCGTTGCTCTTGCTGCTTTGCAACGCTAGCAGAAACTGGCATCAACGTCTCAAATTCCTCCATAACTGCCTGCACTTGACCCAAGTAAGTAGACATATCTAATTCCTGTTTCTTTAAATTTGTCATCCGCGATATCACATCATAGAAACGAGATATGTCATTAGTGTATAAAGTACGAGCCTTTTCCCAAACCAAATAATATGTTTGGACTGGAGGAAACAAGGGCATCAACTTGGAATCAATAGATCGCCACAAAATACTGCATAATTGGGCATCAATCTTCTCCCAATGTGCTTTGGCTTTTTCATCTCCGTCACTAGACTCCTTGGTTAGATGATCCTGAACACCTTGGCCTTTACACCACAACTCGACAGACGAAGCCTAAGCTAGGTAGTTTGAACCTCCGATTAAAGGTTCTGAGATAATCATAATACCGGAACTGCCAGAACCCTGGTTTCTAGACCCGAAAGCATCTAGTCCCAAAGACATCTTTGGATTATCAACTGAAAACTCGCTAAAACTGAAACAGAGAACTGAAAACTGGCGCTGCCGGAAAACTGGAACACTGTAGCTGCTGGAAAATGGACATGACCCTTGATAGGGGAGTCTAGAGGTCTAGAATCAGGGTTGCAGGCTAGGGGCTCTTAGATCCCTTCGTTCGCCTCACCCGGGGTTGGGTGTGGGATAGTAGGGTTACCCATAGATGACTAGTGTTTTAGCTTAGGTCCCCTTTTGGTTGTTAGTATGGTAGTTACTGCTTGTTATTATTGCATGCGACTGTATTTATGTTTCTTATGTTTGCATAATTATTTACGTTATTTCTGCGGGATTACTTATGCTTTATTATTGTGTTTTGTCTTGCTTTGGTTCCTAATTTTGTCTTTGTTCCAATGCAGCTTTCCATTTTATCCTATGCGCCGAGGGTCGTTTGGAAACAGCCTCTCTGCCCTTTCGGGTAGGGGTAAGGCTCGTCTACATAATACCCTCCCCAGACCCCACCTGGCGGGAGTATACTGGGTAGTTGTTGTTGTTGTTGTTGTTGTAGCTGCTGGAAAAGTACTGTAGCTGCCGGAAAAATTCAAAGTTGTCGGAATTGAAAATTAAAAATATGGATAGGCTCGGAATTGAGAGCCGACCAAACTGTCCTGAAGAAACAAACTGAAAAAATGGCCGGAACTGCTGTCACGCGCCGGCACGTGGACTCACGCGCCGAGGGTCTTGCCAGTGCGTGGGGACGCGTGACTGGTGCTTTTCCGGTGATTTTTCTGGGGTTGGTCGGAATTCACTTCCGAACCTCGTGGTGGTCTCGGATTTTGCACAAAACCAATAAAAAAGGTAGTTTAGTTACGGACAGCCTCTTAAGTCGCCGGAAAATTGCACGGCGACGAGGTCTTTCTTCCTCTCGGACTAGTACAGGTCCAAACCAAAGCCAAAGCCTCTGGATTTGAAATCACTGCTTATATACCCGGTAGCTAGAATGACGCACAACTATAATATTCTCACCAAAGCTCTGATACCATATGAGAAAGCACGGGAGAAAAATATATATCTTGATATTAAACATAATACAATGAGCCCTATATATAATACACATAACCTAACCTACTCCTAATACACTTTGGATTAGAGTTCTACTATAATTAGAGTTCTACTATATTTACATATCTAACATATACTATGAAATAATTATCCTAAAACCTTTGATCTTTGACTCAGGAGGAAGTAGTTTTCAAACCTGTTAAGAGTGTAGAAGCTACAAATTTGAAGAAGTTTCTTACTGATGTTTCCATGTTAGTAACTAAGTAATCTGTTGTTTGTGGCATTTATTTTATTTTTTTAAAATATCTACTCGACTTGCTTGGGATTGAGGAGAAGTTGTAGTAATAGTTATTGTAAACAACTCTTAAACACACTTAGAAGCTCTTCAACTCTTATATTTGTTGTATAGTAACAGAGGTTGCCTGTGTAGTGATACTTTTCTTGTATGGGCAGATATGTGATGAAGAAGATTCTAATATCAGCGAACTCTTTAACGAAGCTCATGATTTTATCGATCTTGTTGAAGAAAACGGCAGGAAGGTTCTGGTTCATTGCTTTGAAGGGAGAAGCAGGAGTGCTACAGTAGTTCTTGCTTATTTAATGCTCAGGAAGTAAGTGCATAAGATTTAATGAATGGTTTATGCATTAACTTACGTTTTGTGGACTGGTGTGAAGCTGAATGTCAAATGAATGGACATTAGCTGACTTGCTAATTCTTTAGAAGATTGGCTGTTATCATTTTTGAAGCAATTAGAATAGTTGTTTTTTTGTTGTTAAAACTTGGCCTGTAGACTAGTGATGCAGTTTGTTTTCCAGAAGTCATGCAAGAAACTTCATAATGGAAAGTTTTTTATGGTGCAGGAAGTTTACTTTGTTGAAGGCATGGAATACACTGAGACGAGTTCATCGTCGAGCCCAACCTAACGATGGTTTTGCAAGGATTCTTTTGGACCTAGACCGCAAGTTGCATGGTAAGGTTTCTATGGAATGGCAACAGCGGAAGCCAAGCATGAAGGTTTGCCCCATCTGTGGAAAGAACGCTGGCTTGAGCAGCAGTTCGCTGAAGCTGCATTTGCAGAAAGCACACAAGAAACTATCATCTGGGAGTGTGGACAGTGCTATGAACATGGAAATACAGAAGGCCTTAGATGCACTCAAAATAAGTTGAGGTGGAAGTGTCAGCCCTACGCAAAGACAATCTTCCATGATTGAAGATTTGGAATCATGAGGTTAATAGTGTGCTACTGGCCTAACCTACCTGACGGGTATTGGTCATTGCAGACGGGAATCATGAAGCTTAAAGTCATCCTCATGATTATGTAGTTTCAATATCAATCAAAAGGGTAAAACGTGTAGTTAAGTACACAAGCTTAACCTATAAACATGCTCAAGTTCAGGTGTAAGTTTTAAGAATTGATGCTCTGTACTGTATCCTAGCAGTAAATTTAGGAAGTTAGATACCTGACGTGTTCCTGGCATGGAAAAATGTAAAATAATGTTTATTAGTCAGCCCTGATCGATATTGTCTGCTTTGGATCTAGACTCGTACGGCTATCTTTTTCGTGTTTTGTCGATGTGGAATTTGCCTAGGATGTCACATATACCTCTCCTTAGGGACTCAGCGAGACGCTGAGGTTTGCTAATTTGCCTCGCCACCATTCAAGGTTACACATGGAGTGACTTTGATACCATATGTAACAGCTTAGTCCATCAGTGATACTGTCTGCTTTGAATTTAGGCTCACACGGCTTTAAAATGCACCATTAGGGTCTAAGGCTTATTTAATTATATACCCAACATCTCTCCCGTATTTTGTCGACATTGGATTTGCTTAGGGTATCACATTTAGCGTGCATAAGTTTTGACGGCCAGAGTTGCGGTGGAATTGTGAGGAAGAGTCTTATGTTTGATGCATGTACTTGTTATGATTCGTGGACTATTGTTATCGTGGATGTTACTCTATCATATTGCAGTTGCAAAATCTTGCATTAGACTTTTTGTTGGCTTCCCGTTACGTAAAGCAAATGAGGATCTTGTAATCTTTTTGACTTTCCCCCCGTGTTTCCAACTATGTACAAACTTTGATTTGTAATTTGTAACTTCTAAGCAACTGCTTCATTTTTGTCTGACCATTAAACTGTAAATCATCCAATCCATTGCGTTTTCCACATTGGCTTTTATTCTTCTTTTCTGGACAAAAAGAAAAGGAAAAGAATGTGGGTGACGTGAACATCAAGGGGTTGAATCATAAACAAAAAAACAAAACAGATGTTAATGTCAGTCCAAATATAAGCACGATTTTTTTGCAGATTGCTTAAAATGAGAGGACCTACTTATTCCAAGTTTCCCTATCTAAGCCCCGTTTCCAATTAATCAGGAAAATTGCCCCCAAAAAGAAGAAAAAATCTTGAAAAAATATCCAGTATAGTGGAGTTAAAGATGGACCTGAGAACGGTAAGCCAATTACGAATCACAATTCACAACAATCATGGAAATATAGTGGGAATATGGGATGTATGAGAAATATATGATAAAGAAGCATTTTTACTTAAATGAATCTGGAATGTAAATTTGGAAGAAATTACAGCCAATGTTAAAGAGGGATTAATATTGGGGTTGAGATTAGGTTTATTTAAAATCGAATCGTAACCGTTAATCGAATCGCGAAATTGTCTTATTGTTATCGGGTTGTTGGGGTAATAGTTGATGAATAGATTGAAAATTTATAATTAAGGACTTAACGATTTGGGAGCGAATTACTCAATTTTTGTATCGGATAAACCGTTGAGAATTTTTATATTTACACTTCTCCCTCCTCTTCAATAACAAATCTTCATTTTCTTCTTGCTTTTGTCTACCACTCTTGATCTACAAGGAGGCGAGACGAGAAGTTAAGATGGCAGTCACGGAAGCTAAAGACGCGGCGTTCGGTCGCATGTATGAGGAACTAGGGGAGAGAGGTGGGGAGAAGAAGTTATTCCGGTTGGCTAAAGCAAGGGAAAGGAAGGCACGTGATCTAGACCAAGTCAGGTGTATCAAGGACGAGGATGGTAGAGTTCTGATGGGGGAATCTCAAATCAAACAGAGGTGGCAGGCGTACTTTCGAGACCTTCTTAACGAGGAGGGGGATCGGAGCATAGATCTAGGAGAGTTGGGGCATTCAGAGCAGCATAGAGACCTTGGGTACTGCAGGCGCATTAGGGTGGAGGAGGTCTTAGGGGCGTTGCGTAGGATGAGTAGGGGTCGAGCGACCGGGACTGACGAGATCCCGGTGGAGTTCTGCAAGTGCATGGGTAAGCCTGGAGGGGAGTAGCTCTCTAGGCTGTTCAATGCGATCTTCAAGACCAAAAGGATGCCGGATGAGTGGAGGTGGAGTACAGTGGTGCCCTTGTACAAGAACAAAGGGGACATCCAGTGCTGCAACAATTATAGGGGTATCAAATTAATAAGCCACACGATGAAGGTATGGGAGAGGGTGATTGAGGCGCGGGTGAGGGAGGCGACAACTAGATCTGGGAACCAGTTCGGTTTCATGCCGGGCCGCTCCACCACAGAGGCTATTCACCTAGTCAGGCGATTGGCGGAACAATTCAGGGATAAGAAGAAGGACCTTCACATGGTGCTTATCGACTTGGAGAAGGCGTATGACAAGGTCCCGAGGGAGGTGCTATGGAGGTGCTTGGAGGCGAAGAGTGTGCCGGAAGCCTATATCAGAGTAATCAAGGACATGTATAATGGAGTTAAGACTAGGGTTAGGACGGTGGGTGGCGAATCAGACCATTTTCCTGAGGTAATGGGGCTCCATCAAGGATCGGCGCTGAGCCCCCTGTTGTTTGCCTTAGTGATAGATGCTCTAACCCGACATATCCAAGGGGAGGTGCCTTGGTGTATGCTTTTTGCTGATGATATAGTATTGATAGACAAGACGAGGGTCGGTATTAGTGAAAGGTTAGAGGGTGGAGACAGACCCTCGAGTCTAAAGGTTTCAAAATAAGCAGATCAAAGACAGAATACCTGGATTGCAAGTTTGGCGACGAGCCGAGTGGGGTAGGCAGGGACGTGATGCTTGGTTCTCAGGCCATCGCCAAGAGGGATAGTGTCCGTTATCTTGGGTCTGTGATTCAGGGGGACGAAGAGATTGACGGGGACGTCACCCATCGAATAGGAGCGGGGTGGTCAAAGTGGAGGCTTGCTTCAGGGGTCCTGTGTGACAAGAAAATTCCACACAAACTCAAGGGGAAATTCTACAGAGCCGTGGTTAGACCTGCGATGTTGTATGGGACGGAGTGCTGGCCCGTGAAGAACTCCCATGTTCAGAGAATGAAGGTTGCGGAGATGAGGATGCTTAGGTGGATGTGTGGGCACACCATGCTAGATAAGATTAAGAATGAAGTTATTCGACAGAAAGTAGGGGTGGCCCCGGTGGATGAGAAGATGCGGGAAGCGAGGCTGAGGTGGTTCGGGCATGTACGGAGGAGGGGTCCCGATGCCCCAGTGAGGAGCTGCGAGCGGCTGGAGATTGTTGGCGGTCGGCGAGGAAAAGGGAGGCTTAAGAAGCATTGGGGAGAGGTGATTAGGCAGGACATGACTAGAATGCAGGTTTCCGAGGACATGACCCTTGATAGGGGAGTCTGGAGGTCTAGAATCAGGGTTGTAGGCTAGGGGCTCATAGAGTTCTTCGTACGCCTCACCCGGGGTTGGGTGTGGGATAGCAGGGTCACCCATAGATGATTAGTGTTTTAGCTTATGTCCCCTTATGGTTGTTAGTATGGTAGTTACGGTTTGTTATTATTGCATGCAACTGTATTTATGTTTCTTATGTTTACATAATTATTTACGTTATTTCTGCGGGATTTACTAATGCTCTATTGTTTTGTTTTGTCTTGTTTTTGTTTCTAATTTTGTCTTTGTTTTTGTTTTTGTTTTAATGCAGCTTTTCATTTTATCCTATGCGCCGAGGGTCGAATGGAAACAGCCTCTCTACCCTTTCGGGTTGGGGTAAGGCTCGTCTACATATTACCTTCCCCAGACCCCACCTGGTGGGAATATACTGGGTAGTTGTTGTTGTTGTTGTTGTTGTTGTTTCTTCATTCTTTTCATTTTTAAGTTAACAAATAATAAATATTTTACTATTGCTTCTTTTTATATATTATATAAATAAATTTGAACTTAAATTTTACCTATCTTTAGTTCTTATTTGTTTTATAATCTATTTAATTTAGCCGATAAACTGTCTGATAATTGTCCGATAATTATTAATTTGATACCAATTCCCGTGACATCTTATTAGTTGGCTAGCTTAGGATTTGGTTCAGGTTTAGCTTCTACAGTCAAAATAAAATACCAGGCCGAGCAGATTTTCACATTTACAAACGGATAACCTATAGCCGATAATCGATAACTAATAAATCGAACCAATTAGCCTAAATATCCACACAATAAACACCCTAATTGAGATGGTCCTTTCTTTTCCGCCTTCTCCTCCGTCAACGTAATTAAAAAAAATAAAAAATAACATAATATTGAGATCAGCCAGCAGACACGTCAACAATGTGGGGCCACGTATCCTTTTTCTTTGATGGTGAATGGACCAGTAAGATAAACGTATTCAAATCAAACGGTAGTTAGTGATTTGCTTAGGCGAATTTCCCCAAGGAGAAAGGTGAGAAGAGAGATTTCTTTTGGGTGTATCACGGTGCACGAGTGGTCAATGGAGTGGCAAATATAAACACGAAAGCCAAAACACAAGCCTAGAGAGAGAGAGGGAAAAAAAAACAAGCCTAGAGAGAGAGTAGAGAGAGAGCTCTTTTATAATTACCTCCACAATCCTATATCTATCTTTATAGCAATTCACGGCCGACCTTTTTCAAGGTCTCTATTTCTTTTCCCTTTCTTCTCTCTATCTCGTTTCAGTTTTGAAGAATCTTTTGGGTCTTTAGTATTATTGAGGTGAGCATCTCTTAACCTAATGAATTGAATAATCTCTCAATATATATCTAATATACGTATTCATTTGTTAAATAAGAGATTGGTATTAGGGTTCTTATTCAAGATTTGTTTTTTAGGTGGGTGTTGAATGCTTTAATTAGGGCGTTATATCCGTTTAGCACCTCGAACCCTTTATTTCTTGTGGCTCAATTCAAGCATACTTGCTCGATAGAGCGGTAAAAATTGCAACTTTGGAGCTGATTTTGTTAATTAGAGTTGTTTTTGAGCTGTTTCTTCTTTTCACCTTTTGCTTCTACTTGTTTGTAGTAATTTTTGAGCTCGTCTTTGTCGAGTTGCTTCTTTGAATAGGTTTATGAGGTAGCTCACCCTTTTGTGATTTTAATTAAGCATTTATATTGGTTGGATTAAGTTAGCTACTGTAACTAGTTCTGCTCATCTTTTGGACTTTGTTAGCTCCCTTGTCTTAGATTGACGTACTGTAAAGGGGCTAATTTTTTTTTTCTTCATTTCTGCACCTCAACTTTTGTAACTATGCATCTTCTAGATGCTTTTGCTTATATAACATCTTACTTCATCAAAAAAAATTAAGCATTTATATTGGTTCTGGTTGACTTGTTGTGTTGTTGAAATTCGGGCCTCACTGCTTCACTAAATTACTCTTTTCAGTGTTTGAAACTAGTTGGAACTTGGAATACTGGATAGAACTGGCTTGTCTTAAGGGCATGAGTTTTAGTAGTGTCTAGATTAGACCCTTATCCACCTTATCCATTTTATTTCCTATGTCCGATTCCCTGTATCGCCATTTCGTTTTAGCTTTTGGATTGTTAGTTAATCAGATTCGTAAAAGAACTATTGTATTATATCCAATTTGTTTATATAATGTGATTGAAACCAAGTAACATATATGAGAATGAGTAATAAAATCAACAATCAACTTACCGCTTTTGATGTCCCACGATTCTGCTAGTTTAGAAACTAAGGTCCTTGCAGCTTAGCTGCTTCATCCTGGAGAAAACAGTTGACACCATTTGATGGCTGCATAGTTTTCCAGCTCTTCTAATTTAGAGGCTTTATTATTTGGTTACTTAGTAATTTTTATGGTGACATTTGTATCTAGACTTGAGTAGTAACTTTTATGCTGACATTTGTATCTAGCTTTAAAGAGTTATTTTTATGTGACATCTGTATCTAGCTTTAAGCAAATGATTCAGCTATGTATTGCTCAAATATTCTGTGAATATAGGGAAAGGGTATTTGCATAGTTTTTGAAGTTCAGAATTCCCAGAAAAGATCTTGTTTCTCTATATTATGTCACCCAAAAAAGTTGAACCTTCAATTGTTATCAATAATTTTGTTTATGTTTACTAATTGGGAATTCCAATTGATCATATCCTTATTCTGTTATGTAATATGAACCTTGATATTTTACCAAATGTCACAAGTGAGTTTTTATGACATGCTATCATATCAATTGCAGGTCCAATATGGCTCGAGCTTTAGTTCAGTCAACCAACATCCCATCTTCAGTTGCCGGTGAAATGACTAGGCAATTTAGTGGATCTGGGAAAAACAAAAAAACTGTTAAAATGCTATGTAATGTACAATCACCCTCCATAAGGTTGACCAATTTTACAGGACTGCGAGGGTGCAATGCAATAGATACACTTGTAAAATCTGGACAAACTCTCCATTCAAAAGTGGCAGCTGCAACTTCTGTCAGGCGGCCAAAAGGTTGCCGGTTTGTCCCAAAAGCAATGTTTGAGCGCTTCACTGAGAAAGCAATAAAAGTCATTATGCTTGCACAAGAAGAGGCCAGACGACTAGGTCATAACTTCGTTGGCACAGAGCAGATTTTGTTGGGTCTTATTGGTGAGGGAACTGGTATTGCAGCTAAAGTTCTTAAATCCATGGGAATCAATTTAAAAGATGCTCGTGTGGAGGTGGAGAAGATAATTGGAAGGGGTAGTGGGTTTGTTGCTGTTGAGATTCCATTTACTCCTCGTGCAAAGCGTGTTCTTGAACTCTCTCTGGAGGAAGCCCGCCAACTAGGTACCTTATCTAATCATTTCAGTCTTTTCTTGGGTTGTCTTTCAGATTAAAATAGATTCCATTTAGTTGTTGCTGTTAATTTATTTTCTCATTTTCCTCTCTTGTCCTTCCGTGCATGAGCTTCATCGAATTCTGGAAGTCATTTGGTTATTGTCTGTGCTAATTGTTTTTTCATACAGGGCATAACTACATTGGCTCGGAACACTTGCTACTTGGATTGCTGCGTGAAGGTGAAGGTGTGGCTGCCCGTGTTCTTGAGAACTTGGGTGCTGACCCCAGTAACATTCGCACTCAGGCAAGTAGTTTGTGCTTCCTTTGAGTACCTTCATTATTTTTTTTCTTTCTTTTTTGGTACTTTGGTGGGGCCAGGGGTATCTAAATCACTTGAATTCATTGTAATAACTTCCTTTTGTTTTATTTTATAAAATAGGTCATTCGAATGGTTGGCGAGAGTAATGAGGCTGTTGGGGCTAGTGTTGGTGGTGGAACTTCTGGACAAAAGATGCCTACATTGGAGGAGTACGGCACCAATTTGACAAAGTTAGCTGAAGAGGTACTTAGAAAGTTATATTTGTCATGCAATGGTGACTATACTTAATTTTATTTGTCTTTTTTCTGTGCAAAATACGGAGTGATATTTGTCATATTGTGGTGATTGCCTCTCTTCATTTATCTGATCCGGCTATATTGTGTTTTCAGGGGAAACTGGATCCCGTTGTTGGAAGACAGCCGCAAATTGAGCGCGTTACTCAAATCTTGGGTCGGCGTACAAAAAACAATCCTTGCCTTATTGGAGAACCAGGTGTTGGCAAAACTGCTATTGCTGAAGGTTTAGCTCAAAGAATTGCTAATGGCGATGTCCCTGAAACAATAGAGGGAAAGAAGGTAAAGACGTGTATGATAAATATGCCGAACATGATGTATGCTTGTGCGTTATTTTCTATTTTTTCAATGTTATGTTAACTGTATAGCAGATCCAGTCTTTGGTGAGAAGACTTAAAAATTCATATTTATAGTGTCTTAGAATTTGCAGGGCTATCCATAGATGATTTGTGTTTTGGCTTGTGTCTCCCTTATGGTAGTTATTTATGGTAGTTACTGTATTATATTATTGCATGCTATTTTATTTATGTTTCTTATGTTTAGATAATTATTTACACTATTTCTGCTGGAATTACTAATGCTCTCTTGTTCTTGTTTTTGTCTTTCCTTTCCTTCACTGAGCCGGGGGTTGATTGGAAACAGCCTCTCTGCCCTTTTGGGTAGGGGTAAGGCTCTTCTACATATTACCCTCCCCAGACCCCACTTTGTGGGGCCATACTGGGTAGTTGTTGTTGTTGTTATAGTGTCTTAGAATTTGTTTTTATTGAGTAATTAATTTTATCAAATTAGAAGTCAAAATTCCAAAGACCAGATATATACAAGGAGTATGAAGAGTAGAAAGTGCCATACTGTTATGCCAATCCCCATTCACAACTCAATCCCCCCCCCCCCCCCCCAAAAAAAAAAACCTCCCAAACCAAAGAAAAAAAAGAAACGTGATTCTCCACAAACTATCAACCATCTTTGCTCATTAATATTTTTTATGGGCGCTCCAAACATTTACAAAAAGCCACGAATGATAAAAAAAAAAAAAAAAACTTGTACGAGCTTGTTTTCAGTTCCAACCTCCTTAAGCGTCCTCTACATATTTCCTTCAGTGATTGTTTTATGGACTCAGCTATGAAGTATTGGAGGAAAACAGGTTGTAGTTACCCTCTTACTTTAATTCTATTCTAACAAGGTACAGGGGAGCCTTTTTTTTTTTTTTTGAAATGTAACTGATTTCGATGTCATATGTGGTATTATTTTTCTTTTAATTTGTAAATCCCTTTTCTTATGTGACTTGCTATTTGTGATGATTAGGTCATAACACTAGATATGGGTTTGCTTGTTGCTGGGACAAAATACCGTGGAGAGTTTGAGGAAAGACTGAAGAAACTAATGGAAGAAATTAAACAAAGTGATGAAATAATACTCTTTATTGATGAAGTGCACACATTGATTGGAGCTGGAGCTGCAGAGGGGGCAATTGATGCTGCAAATATCTTGAAACCTGCCCTAGCTAGAGGGGAACTACAGGTTAGTTATCCTCCTAGACCTAGTATGTTCCTTGTAAATTTAAACAAGAACTAGAAATACACTTTTTAATTTGATGATTAATCATTATCTTGATCCTGAGTTAATCCTGGTAGAACTGCAAAACAATGTCGAAAGGTAAATCTGTTAACATGACAAAATATTTACTGCTGGTGTAACTGAGAAGTAGTTTATTTGGTTTCATTTGTCAGTGTATTGGAGCCACAACCCTGGATGAGTACAGAAAGCACATTGAGAAAGATCCTGCGTTGGAGAGGAGGTTCCAGCCAGTTAAAGTCCCTGAACCTACTGTGGATGAAACCATACAAATCTTGAAAGGGCTTCGGGAGAGATATGAGATTCATCACAAGCTCCGTTACACCGATGAGGCATTAGAAGCTGCTGCCCAGCTTTCTTATCAGTACATCAGGTATTTAGTCGTGTTTTCATTTTCCAAATTTCCCTTAGTCTCTCCTCGCTTTGAGTTGTTGGTACTTTTTGACATTGGGATTTCATAACCAACTGATTTTTACGCATATAGTAAGATATATCCTTCCCAAAATGGTATTATGTTCTTTATATAGTGTCTTAGAAGTTGGTTTCTTTTGTATCGACATCTGAATAAGCTTATGCATATTTTTATCTACTACTGAAAATTGGCACATTTATCTCCACCAAAATATTTTTCCTTGATTCCATGATAACTCATTTATGGTTGAGCACGCTTTTAACTTGAACCTTTGCTTGTTCCAGTGACCGTTTTCTGCCTGATAAAGCAATTGATTTGATTGATGAAGCTGGTTCTCGTGTTAGACTTCGCCATGCACAGGTATAAAGTACTCTCTTAATCTACCTTTCCCTGTCCTCTTTTCCTAATGGAGCATGACCCGTTTTCTTGGTACGATCTAGCTCCCTGAGGAAGCAAGAGAGCTCGAGAAAGAACTTCGTCAGATTACAAAGGAGAAAAATGAAGCTGTGCGCGGTCAAGATTTTGAAAAGGTGATTGGTTTTCTCTGATTCTGTGCATAAAATTCCTGTGAACTGCTTTCTTCCTTAGTAAAAGCATTGAACTGCTTTTCATGCTAAATAGTGTAATTGCAGAGTTTGCATTACATAATCTCGTATCTCTCAATGCATTTGACAGGCTGGGGAACTGCGTGATAGAGAAATGGATCTTAAGGCACAGATCTCAGCCCTGATAGACAAAAACAAAGAGATGAGTAAGGCTGAATCCGAGGCTGGAGATACAGGTCCACTCGTTACAGAGGCAGATATTCAGCACATTGTGTCTTCATGGACTGGCATCCCTGTTGAGAAGGTTTCTACAGATGAGTCTGATCGCCTCTTGAAAATGGAAGAAACACTTCACACCAGAATCATTGGCCAGGATGAAGCTGTTAAAGCCATTAGTCGTGCTATCCGACGTGCTCGTGTTGGGCTCAAGAATCCCAACCGACCTATTGCCAGTTTCATCTTTTCTGGTCCAACTGGTGTTGGGAAATCAGAACTGGCTAAGGCTTTAGCAGCATACTACTTTGGTTCTGAAGAAGCAATGATCCGGCTTGATATGAGTGAGTTTATGGAGAGACACACCGTCTCTAAACTCATTGGTTCACCCCCTGGTTATGTTGGTTACACTGAAGGTGGTCAACTGACTGAAGCTGTGAGGCGTCGACCTTACACTGTTGTGCTCTTTGATGAGATTGAGAAGGCTCATCCTGATGTCTTCAACATGATGCTTCAAATTCTTGAAGATGGAAGATTGACAGACAGCAAGGGCAGAACTGTGGACTTCAAGAATACACTTCTCATCATGACATCGAATGTCGGAAGCAGTGTGATAGAGAAAGGAGGCCGTCGTATAGGTTTTGATCTAGATTATGACGAGAAGGATAGCAGTTACAACCGTATCAAAAGCTTGGTGACTGAGGAGTTGAAACAGTACTTCAGGCCAGAGTTCTTGAACAGATTGGATGAGATGATTGTATTCCGTCAGCTAACTAAGTTAGAGGTGAAGGAGATAGCTGATATCATGCTTAAGGAGGTCTTTGAGAGGTTGAAAAATAAGGAGATAGAACTTCAAGTGACAGAGAGGTTTAGAGACAGGGTGGTTGATGAAGGGTACAACCCAAGCTACGGAGCAAGACCGTTGAGGAGAGCTATTATGAGACTGCTGGAAGACAGCATGGCTGAGAAGATGCTTGCCGGTGAGATCAAAGAAGGTGATTCAGTAATTGTGGACGTGGACTCTGATGGCAATGTGACCGTCCTCAATGGCACTAGCAGAACTCCCTCAGATCCAGCTCCCGAGCCTATCCCTGTGTAGATCCGCTTCTTGCTTTAGCTCTGCAAATTTGTTGTTTGTAATGTTGCTTTCATTTGTCGTGGCCACTAAGCCCTCCTGGGGTTATGAAGCAACTTGTGAGTAATTTATGGGGTTATCCGGTGATGAAATCTGCCAAGTTGAGAAGGGTAGCATCTCCATTATATGCAGAGCTTTCAGGATTACACGCTACATACTGGATTTCGTTAAGATTCTAGTGATCTCGCAAGATAGTGTAAAATTGCGACGAAGACTATGTAGAACCATATCTTCTAATTTATGGTAGGTGATAGTCGAATTTGTCATTGTTTTCAGCACCTTTTTCCTGCTGTCTGGCTCAAATCACAATCTTTATAGAATGCATATAAGGAAATAGGTTATTTACATATATTTCTCTAATGCTACGTTTCATTAACTTTCCATTAAGTGGCTGAAGTATTTGTGCATCGCACACAGCACAATCCTATTATTTTTCTCTATCACTTCATAGGCCTTATATTCAAGTAACAGTCAGGATTTATTTTTATCTTTTTTTATTCCTTTTCTTTTTGATGTAAAGGATTTAATAAACCCACCTCATTGACCTGAGCATGTTTTGGTTCTGAAGTAATCGTGAAAAAAAAGTGTAAACAAGAGTGCCTACTTAAAAGTTGAACAGGACTTTTTTGAGCTTGAACAAATTGATTTTTGTTGGATACTGCTCGATTTGGTTTAAATTGAAATTTGGCACAACACTAAAATGCACAAAAATATCGTCACATCCCAAGAAAGATCCTATTCCTAGCCTCTCTATGGTCATTTAGATGCAAACAACTACAATAAAATCCAGTGTAATCCCATAAGTGGGGTCAGAGGAATGTAGAGTGTACGCAGACCTTACCCCTACCTTAAGAAGGTAGAGAGGTTGTTTCCAGTAGCCTAGGAAAGATAGAGAGAAAAACATCTGTTATCTTAATGTAGATGATAACAGCTTAATGTATTTTTAGCTCTGTCAAGTCTTGAATGCAGTAAAAAAGTACGACCCAGTACAATACCACTCAGTGGTGTCTGGGGAGGGTAGTGTGTACGCAGCCTTACCCCTACCCTGGGGTAGAGAGGCTGTTTCCAAATAGACCCCCGGCATAAATCCCCAGAATTTGCTCCTGGGGAGACTCGAACTCACAACCTCTCGGTTGTAAGTGAGGGTTGGTTACCATCAGACCAAGCCCCTCTTGTCACTTGAATGCAGTAACATATAGTATTATTTTTTTGCTGACTTTGACCATATATTTTTTCCCCTCGAAATGTTTTCATATGATCTACTAGACAACAGGAGGTCTGTATAATTATGGAATCCTATCGCTGGAGATTTTTACTGGGAAACGGCCCACAGACAAACTATTTGATGGACAATGTGACTCTCCACCTTTTCGTCAAACTGGGCATTACCAGATCAAGTAATGGATATTGTTGATGGATCCTCTCGTTGTGGAGAAATGACACAAGGGGATGCAAATAAGAATATAAGTAGGGAATAGATGGGGTGTTTGGTTTCTATCTTCCAACTTGGGTTAGTATGTTCAGCAGAAACACCACAAGAGAGAATCAACATCGAACAGGTTTACAGGGAACTGATAATAGTCAGAGACAGGTTTCCAAACTAATGGGAATCCACTGCTAAACAGTCCCTAAAAGACAGCTCAAAGAAAAGCCTGATTAAGTTGGTAATTGTCAATTGAGTTATGTATGGTCAAAGTTAGATATCAACTTCACATATACTTTTAAGACATAGGATAGTTAATATCTTTTTTATCCCGGATGACAGAATATATCAGAATGTCCTAAGTTCATCTCAATTTACAATGTCTTCAGTCAGCAACCGCCATTTCAAATAAAGTGCTCAGGAAGACATGACATTAACCCATATAAATTGAGTGGTTAACAACTTAGAATAGCAGTTCAGAAAGATACACGGTACCAACTACCTACTAATCAGTTTTCCAAAACGTCCAAATTCAGATGACACCGAAAAAAGGAGCTCTGAATTTTGGGCATCACTATGATTCATTCGATTAGTGAGGCACCAAAGCTCGACCACTGGAGTCTGGACATATAGATAAGAAATTATTCATCTCCATTTAGGCCAAAATTCAAATCAAATTTTTGAGATACCAAGTGAACAATCCTTTGTAAATATAGAGATAGCTGCAAAAGTAAACCTCCCATGTCCTCACAAGATCTCATCAAGTAAATATGTATTTTATCCAGATGTCGCCCGAAAACAAAAACAATCAAGAAAGGGAGGGAATGCATAGATTCTGACAACAGTATAACCAAATGGAATCATTTCAATCCCTCAAAACCAGTAAGTTTCTTTTCTCCTCCACTAACAACAAAATCAGAAAGTTCCCAAAAAATAACTAGAGTGGAAGGATTTCTCTGATAACGAACAACTCCCAAAACCAGAGAATTCAAAGAAAGGCAGGAAGAAACTAACCTGCAAAAGCAGCTATTGCCAGAAAAATCCATAAATTGACAGGCAATCCTCATGGTCAATCAGCTTCTGCATCATTTGGCCAATCGAGAAACTTATAACCCTGAAGAGAAGGTGGCAAATAAGTCTGTGATGATGAGTCTGGATTGTCAGGAGGATAAATATAGTCCTTTCCATAACCAAGATCCTTCATTAGCTTAGTTGGTGCATTCCTAAGATGAATGGGTACCCCTTCATTTTGTCCAACTGATTCCTTTACCACTTTTTGAGCTGCCCCTATTGCTCTATAGACGGCAATAGACTTAGGAGCCAAGGCCAGATAAGCAACACAGTGAGCAAGGATAACATTGCACTCAGGCATGCCAATAAAATGACAAGCTTGGTAGCAAGCGACAGCCTGACAAAGAGCCGATGGATCAGCTAACCCCACATCTTCACTAGCAAACCTGACAAGCCTACGCGCTATGTAAAGAGGCTCTTCACCCCCTTCCAACATTCTCGCCAGCCAATAAATGGAAGCGTCAGAATCACTTCCTCTCATAGATTTGTGAAGTGCGCTGACAAGATTATAGTGTTCATCCCCTGCTTTGTCATAAGCCAAATGCTTGCATTGCAATGCTTCTTTCACATCATCCAGAGTTATAACTGCAGACAAACAAGACAAATCAGCATTTCCTGTGTTTTCCTCTAATTCCTTGTTTGATCCTCTCGCCATTAGTGTCCGTGCAGCAGTAGTGGTAGCAGAAATTTCCAAGGCATTCAATGCTACCCTAGCATCACCATCACAATTTGCTGAAAGAAACTCTATACACTCATCATTTACATCAATTCTCATCATTTCTCCCATAGAAAAGCACACCCCTTTGTCAGAATCAGCCACGGCCCGCCTAAGGAGGGCAGCGATGTCGTGGGGTTTTAAGGGATTGAGAGTCAAGACTCTGCACCTGGACAATAAAGGTGTAATCAAATGAAACGATGGATTCTCTGTAGTTGCTCCCATGAAAATGACACTGCCATCTTCAATAACCGGCAAAAAGGAATCTTGTTGGGCTTTATTGAACCTATGAACCTCATCAATAAACAAAATGGTCCTCTTGTTGCTTTTCTTTTTCAGTCTTCTAGCTTCATCAACTGCATCTCTAACATCCTTAACACCCGAAGTAACAGCCGATAATGAAACAAAACGATAGGTATTACTGTTATTATTATTAGTACCACCAGCAGCTTGAGAAGCAGAGCAAGTGTTAACTATGGCTCTAGCAATGGAGGTTTTGCCAGTACCTGGTGGACCCCACAGAAGTATTGATGGAAGACGACCGCAGTCAATGGCTGATCGAAGAAGGGATTTTGGCGCCAAAATGTGGTCTTGCCCAACAACGTCGTCTAGGGTACGAGGTCGCATTCGTTCGGCCAATGGTTCATGAGGCGGTGGAGCTGGTTTCTGTTTTTTACCCTGCTCATTTTCTACTAATTTAGGACGCTTTGTTAAACGGAGTAATTGAGGTTCGTTATCTTCTTCTTCAGGGGTCACCACTTCCTTAGGGTTTAAGACTTTAAGTGTTGAGACGGGGGTAGGTGTTAGGGGTTTAGAGGGAAATTGAAAGAATTGATCGATTTTGGGCTGGAAAGGATGATGATCGTGGGCGGCGTTAGTAGTAGTAGTGGGGGAATCAGAGGATGGAGAAATTGGGGGGTTGAAATTGGGAGAATCTTCGCCGGAATCCTTGTGGTGGTTGTTGCGGTGGCTGAGAATCCACTCGGTGGCTTTAACGACATCGCCGCCGGTAATGGTTAGTGCTTGAGCGACTAAGTCTCCTGGAAAACCCATCCCTAGAAGCTGCTGCTCCGCCATGGTCTTCTTTTTCCCGCTTTCTAAGCTCCGCTTTGGTGCGGTTTTATTGATGAAAAGTCGTACTCCCTCCTTCAAAGTGGGCACAGAGAGTTTAAGGATAGAGAAATTTTTAAATTTGCGCTGTAAAAATAAGGTATATATATTTTTTGTGCCTATAAATCATTGCATAAAGGTAAATTATTTTAAAATAAGGAAAATCGTTATTTTATTTTGCATGGACCAAAAAAAAAATAGATTCTCCTAAATTAAAACAAATGAAATATTAAGGATTTCAATCGTCATTATAGAAAATGAGGAGTACTATTTTCAAAAATGCTTAATGTAAAATTTAATAAATAAATAAATAGGTACTTTCCCGTCTCAAATTATATATCGTACTTTATTTTAAATTATTTATTATTTTAGAATTTTAAAACTAAATTAATTATTTTTTACTTTTATCCTTAATATTAATTGTTGATGAAGATTACAATACTTCAATTATGAATAAATTAAATGAAGAAATATTATATTTTGAAATATAAATAACAGTAAAACAGTCAAAAATACTCTTATTTAATTTTTTTTTTTTAAGAAACATGTAAAAAAGAAATATAACAGGTTATTTGAGACGGGAAGTAAAAGAAAAGAGGTGGGAAGAGGATACTATTATCACTAATTTTAAAGAAGCTATATTCTAAACAAGGGTGTAGAGTGTGAGAGTGCTTGAAAATATGTAGTTTGTTTCGGTTGGTGCGCAAACATAGAGCATGTTTGAATTGGCTTAAAAGCTGATCTATTTTAGATAGTGGAAATGTTTGGCAAAATATAAAATAGCTTTAAAAAGGTTTAAATTGGCTTTAAGAAAAACAAGACTCACAAGTTGGCAAATCCTAACAATTTTTTTTTTAGCTTAAAAGCCAAATATCTTTGATCAAGTATTTTACCCTCTTATCTTTAATAATATTTATTATTCAAAAAATGTCATTCACACCAAAATCCTAATTTAACTGTAATTCTTTCCGGTTATTTATTTATGCGACTTCCTACCTTATTTCTTCATCTTGTTACCATAAATGTTTGCACAAAGTCACGGCTAGTTCTCTTCTTCCCTTATAGTATTTCAATCAACAAGAGTACATGTACAATAGTCTTGGCCAATTTCGAGAAAAACAAAAGTTATGACGGTCAGAAAAAAATCAATTAATCTCCATGATATTGTTCATATCATTTTTTGCAGATTTCAATAATTTATTGAGTAAAAAAATCTACATTGTCGAAAGAAGTGAAAAATAAGAGTTCAACAATTATATTTATAAAA
The DNA here is from genome assembly GCA_034376525.1 of Nicotiana benthamiana. Lineage (NCBI taxonomy): Eukaryota > Viridiplantae > Streptophyta > Magnoliopsida > Solanales > Solanaceae > Nicotiana > Nicotiana benthamiana. The sequence continues at coordinate 140,066,552 of CM067329.1, read as the reverse complement.
ATTATCTTAGGTGATCAGTTTAAATACTAATTATTTTGTATTTATATTAATAAGTTTAAAATTAATTATTATAGTTATAAGCTTCTTTATAGTATTAACATTTTTAAGGATATTTCAGTAATTTTACTAGAAAAAGCACTTACCAGCACTTGTTTACCTAACATTTCAATAGCTTTTTTTCCAGCTCCAGCACTTTTATCCAAACACATAACTGCTTATTTATAAAACCAGATCCAGCACTTAAAATGTACTTTTACGCACTTGTACTTTAAAAGTTACCTTTTTAAAGTCAATCCAAACAGGCTTATAGTCCCACGTCGACTGCTGAAAAAGTTGAGAGCATAGAGGCCTTTTAGGAGTATGGTTTCCAAAGTTATAAAGATAATAGTCTCTCATATTGGCTAATTCTTAAATAAAAGTTCTTTAAAGTGGCTATTTGGTATTATTTCTACGAGAAAAAAGACGGGAGAAATTTAAAAATAGCCAAATTTACAAGTGGTCATTTAAAAATAACCACAATTTCAAAGGTAATCGAAATTTAGCCACTTTTCATGTAAAGATAAATTTGAATGAAAACATCGTTTAAAATCCAAAAAAGTACTCCAGCATAATATACTAAAGTTCCAGTATAATATATCGGTCGTGCATAATATACTGAAGCCAGCAAAATATACCGGTCCAGCATAATATGTTGGAAGTTCATACACATGTGCACTGAATTACAGTATATTATGCTGAACCGATTTATATTTCAGTAAAATAGTAGCTATTTTTTATTAACACGATAAACACTGACTATTTTGAATGACCAATCCGAAAACTGACTAGACCATACTATTTTAACGAAAAAGATCGGTTGGGCTTCTGCTCATGTCGTTCTGTTTGAAAGGGCCAGAGCCAATAAACCCGCTTTTTGGACCGGCCCAAGTTTGGCACATAATCGGGCTGGGCTTTTTCCCATAGTTAAACATGGGAAGAGAGAGTTGGATTCGAAATTACAAAATTGTTGTTTGAATGATAGTCTCGTCAGTCTGTTTCGAAAATTGGAAAATTGAGGATAATAAAGCAGTAATATCTCAATTCACGAGGAAAATGAAGAAATTGTAAAAGCTGCTGCTGCTCTCTCTTCAAATATAGACAACGTTAGTCTCTGAATTGTAGCTCTTATTAATTGTCAATGTCCCCGAATATGTAAAATTTTACTTTGTTTCTCATATAATTGATATTAGTTATATGAGATAACTTTTTTATTTTATAATTTTGTAAACCCTGAAATATAAGATTGAGGTCCATAAATTTGTAAGTTAAAAAGGAGTCTTATACAGCTAATATCAGTTGTGCGAGATACAAAAAAAAAGTTCTCCCCCAACACACAACCCCACACCATTTTAAGTTTTTTAAACTTGTTACTATCATTATTTATTTCCACAGTTGCCACTAATGTTCCAGAAATGTTTCCAACATCTTTAATATGGCCACACTTCTGCTACTGGTTACGTTAGCTAGTTTCCCCAACTTTCTCGTAAAAACTTTTTATTTTATTTCGAAAGTAACTGCTTCAACTTAAACCACTTAAATTTCGATATTTCTTTTTACTTCTCGTCAAATATGATCTAGCCTGGCTCATTCCTCAAAAGAAATTTAAAGAATCCCTACAGGGGCGACTCCAACTCATATGGGGCCTAAGGCCAAAATTTAATATGGGCCTAAAGTTAAAATTTGTATTTTCGTCAGATTTCTCATAGACCACTTTTTCAATTTGGATTTTATTATCATTTGACTCAAAGTTAATGACTTGTTCATCTTCAGAATATTCTCCTACATTTTGCGATTCAGTTTTTTCATTATTTGTCAAAAGATTCCTAAGAGCTCCTTAATGATATTTTATTAAATTTTTAACTTTTCTTTTTTTTGGTAATTAAGAATTTTATTAATCACCAAAGATGTTGCAATACATTATCATAGTCCAGCTTATACGCAGCTGACTATCTCATCTAATCTGTATCACCATGACTAACTCTATAATTAACCTTAACTATGTTTACAAGAGAAATTGCTTCATCTGCTGTCTAACTTTAGGAGTTCCTCTAACATTACAAATATAGGTTAGTTCCCTGACTAAAGCATCACTGCTACGGAAGGTATTTTCAAATATCCTCGAGTTTCTCTCCAGCCACAAAGTATAACATAGTTCTGCAATCACCATTTTGAATATGTTAGCTCTACAAGACTTTCCTTTAGCTTTGCTAACTATCCACTGGAGGTACTGGTCCCAGTTCTGCATTATGGGATGGTCTTCTCTAATCCAGGTCAGTGTTTGCTCCCTTAAATCTGTTGAATATGGACATGTAAGGAAAAGATGATCTCTAGATTCTGCAAGACTATGGCACAGCACACCTTTCCGGTTCACATTTATTCCCCAATATGATAGCCTATCCTTAGTTGGAAGTTTGTTATGGAGTACTAACCATAAGTTGAAAACAGCTTTGGGTCTGGCATAGTTTTGAACAGTTAGATTCTTCCAAGGGACTCTCGGGAGTTGACCTATCTGTCGTAGATAAATTTGTCTAATGGAGCATACTTGCATATTAAGGCCTTCGTGTTGTTGCAGCATATCTCTTGCTGTAATGATCTTTCTAACCATCCAACTAGCTTGTCTGGAAATAGGAATGTTCTCCAATTGGTGCAACTTCATATAGACAACATGAATCTATTTTACCCAGAACTTGTCTTTCTTGTGGGCCAGATCCCAGCAGAATTTAGCAATTGCAGCCTTGTTCCACAGAGATAGGTTAATGAGATTTAATCCACCATCTGATTTAGGAATACACATTTTGTCCCAGGATATATAAGCTTTTTTAGTGATGATATTTTATCCAGACCAGATGAAGCTTCTAAGGATTGCTTCAATTAGCTTCAGTATTTTAGTTGGGATGCTGAAGAGTTGAGCCCAGTATGCATGTATTCCAAATACCACTGATTGAACCAGTTGCATCCTACCAGCATATGACAGTTTCTTGGCAGTCCATGATGTGATCCTAGCAGTGATCTTTTCCACTAATGGTTGCCACTAAATCAATGACATCTTCTTGGTAGATAGAGGAATGCCTAGGTATTTGAAAGGTAGCTCTCCATGAACATAGCCAAGATGCCCAGTAATCTGCTGTTGTACTTCATGCTTAACCCCTCCAAAGTATACTGAGCTTTTGCCCAGATTAGCTTTCAGTCCTGAGGCTTCAGTGAATTGGGAAAAGTACTGGAACATGGTAATGACAGCCTTGATTTCTCCTTTAGCAAATAAGAGTAGATCGTCAGCAAAGCATATGTGAGTAATGCCCAGTTTTTTACATCCCGGATGGTATAGAAAAGTTTGATCTTTCCTTAATTCAGCCAGTGACCTGCTAAGATACTCCATGGCTAATGCAAATAAGAATGGGGATACTGGATCTCCTTGTTTGAGGCCTTTAGAAGCTTTGAATGGTTCAGTTGTTTCCCCATTAGTCATCACTGTATAGCTTACTGTTTGGACACACTCCATGATCCAGTTGGTGAACCTGGTTGGAAATCCCAATCCCTCCAATACTTGTTGCAAGAAGATCCATTCAACAGAATCATAAGCCTTCTGAAGGTCAATTTTTATCATGCATCTGGGAGTCACATGGGCTCCGGTATAGTTTTTGATCAACTCATGAGCCAGGATGACATTATCTGCAATCTTCCTGCCTGGGATGAAACCTGCTTAGCCTCACAAATGATACTAGGCACGATCTTCTGCAGTCTGTTGGCTAGGATTTTGGAAATCATTTTATATAGGACTGTGCAGCATGCAATTGGTCTATTCTCTTTTACTGTTGATGGGTTGGGGACTTTGGGGATTAAAGTAATAGTGGCACAATTTATTGGCTTATACATCTTGGTTGTTTGGAATAACTCCTTGATTGCACTAATGATCTACTTGCCAATGATGTTCCAGGTTTTTTTGAAGAATACTGCATTATATCCATCAATTCTTGGAGCTTTGTCATCCCCAATTTCTTTTAAGCTCTCAGCAATTTCAAGCTCAGTTATATCAGCACTTAGCTCTTTTCTCTGTTGCTGTGTTAGGATAGGGCCATTAGCCATATATATTCTGTTTATGGCTGGAAGAGAAGTAGCTGATGAGCCCATTAATAACTTATAGAAGTCAGTGATCTCTTTTCTAATGTCTGCTGGTGTAGTAACTTTGAGACCCCTTGCTGTAGTAAGTTCTGTGATCTGCTTATATTGTTTTCTTTCTTTCAGGACAGCAGAAAAATACTTGTTGTTAGAATCTCCAAGTTGAATCCATTTTGCTCTAGCCTTCTGTTGTAGGATACTTTCTTCAATCAAGGACCATATTTCCAGCTTCAAAACTATTTCTTTCTCTTTAAGCTGCAACTCATCATTGTATGCCGTTGCCATTTGATTCTGTATGTCTTTCAATTCTTGTCTGCTATGGTCAATCCTCTGAGCAATGTTCCTCTTTAATATTTAAAGACTTTAGGGGGCCTTTCAATGATTTGAGCTTGACCATACTGATTTCATAGAAAACGAATTGCTACAGTGCCAGTTATCTTTCACCAAATGCTGAAAGTCTTCATGATCAGCCCATGCATTGAAAATTTTGAAAGGTATCTTACCTTTCCTAGTAGCTTCTGCCAATGTTATTATCATAGGATTATGATCAGAGATTAGGGGATGATCATATAAAGTTTCCACATGGCTCCACCTGATCATCCATTATAGTTACCAAATATTCTATCCAGTCTACTGCATACTTTATCATTGCATGTCTGCCTGTTTGTCCAGGTGAAATAATCACCTTTCCAAGGTAGCTCTGAAACCCCAGCCTGTTGTATGCATTGAGTAAACTTTTGAGTCTCTGAATACTTAACAAGATTACTTGACTGTCTATCACTGGCATATAACGCAGCATTGAAATCTCCAGCAACTAACCATGCTTCATTAATAAAAATTGAGTAATCCTGCAGATTTCTCCATAGAGATCTTCTCTGGTCCACCCCATTATGTCTATATACCACAGTTAGATAGCAAGTGACATCCCCAATATTGCTGCTGACTTTACAGTGTATCAATTTAGCCTCCTCCTGGATACAAGTGGCTGTGAGAAACTTTGTGTCCCATAAAATCCATACTCTACCATTTATAGAACCATTATAATTTGCTAGGAAACCCCAATTAGGAACCAACAGCTTAGCAATTCTACCTGCATTTTTTTTTCTTTAACCTTAGTTTCTACCAAACCAACAAGGTTAATATTATTTCTTCCTATATACTCCATATACTCCCTAACTTCTTTTTATTTGTACCTTTTATTTACACATCTAATATTCCAGACTAACCACTTCATTGGCAATTGCTTGGTCCTCCTCTATCTCCTGGTGGGATCTTAACTCTACTATTGGATACTGCTTCAAAACGATTGCTAACAACAATAGGGGATAAAGGTGGAAAGTTGATGAGGTTGAATTCAGGGCTTTGAACTTGCTTCCCTTTCTCTTCTTGTTTAGTCTTTCCTGTCACCAATGTAGGAGAATCATTAGAGTCTTTATGGATCTCATTGCTTGTCTCATGTTGATCCTTCTGTTGAGATGGTACCTCATTCTGGTTAGTATCGGTGTGCACTAGAGCCTTGGTTCTCCATACCTGAGTCGTTTTAGTCTTCTTCTCTTGAGTAGGCTGGTGTGTTTTTTTGCTTCAGCAAGCAGTTATGCCCAACCATTAGACATTTTTCACAGTAAGAAGGTTTCCAGTCATAAACAACTTCTTGTAAAAATTTCCTCCCATTAGCATCCATTAACCATATTTCTCTCGGTAGCTCTTTAGTAACATTCATCTTTATAAGCATTCGAGCATATGAGACTCTAGATTGTTTGGTTGTACATTCATCCGCAAAGATAGGTTTCCCTAACACATTGGCAATTCTGCTTAGCGATATCATTCCCCAACAAGACATGGGAAGTTTAGGGAACTTGACACATATAAGGATATCAACAGGGAATTCCTTTTTGAAGTCAAAGTCTGGCGTCCATTACTTAAGAATCATGCGTCTGTTTGCTATAGAATAAGGTCCAGCACAGAGAATTTCTTTAGCATCATCAATTGTTCTGAACTTGACAATGTAGTATCCTTCCTCATGATAAAACAAGTCTGTGCCCAAAGGAGATTAATGAATCTCTTCATCGCATTGAACCCAGGACCATCCCCTAAGATATACACAATTATGGCACATTTCCACTTATTCTCTTCCTCATCCACCTCTGATTTGTTCAGTTGCCTTATTGGTTGACCTTCGATCATTATCGGATGTATGTATTCTAGAGCCATACCATTAGATGCAAATCTATTTTTCTGAAAAAGATTTGCCCAGTTCTATTTTGGTACCTCTGTTTTGTTTGAGATTTCATCTGATTTCTCCGTCACTTCCTTCGCTGGCTGGGTTTGGGCCTCCATAGGCTTCTGCATGTGTACACTTTCACTGGTTTTCTTCTTCATCGGAGCTAAAGCTGCTTCAATCGAAGTTGGGTAGATTCGATCCGTCTCCTTTAACACATTAGGTTGCTTCAAATTCATATCGGTTGCCTCATTCTCACCTTCATCTGAAGGATCGACAGCTTGCTCAGATGTTGCCATGGTAGTTGATTTCCCCATAGCTGACTGGTTTATGGTTATTATCACTCTCTCAATTGTTGTAATCGGAATCTTCCGGGGTCGTCCTCTACCTCGACGCCTCCCTCTCGCCATTGATACGAGTTCGGCGTACGTTGACTAACGTGCGCCAAGAGAAAGCGAAGAAGAAGGTTTTAAATATTCGGATGCATATTTTCTTGTAGACATGTTTATATTCTAAAAAAAATTAAACAATATATACATAGTAAAATTAATAAAATAATAAATAACAAATAAAAATAATACTAAAAAGTTAGAATAATATTACTGATTCAAAAAGTTTGAAGACTTTGATTCCTAAATATCTAGTTGTTGGCTTGTTAGAGTCTAGGAGAAAAAAGAAATCTAGTAGAACAAAGATGAGCACGAATAAAAAGGAATGAAGAAGGTATGTCAGTGTATCTCATTCTCGTATATGGAATATGAAGAATGAAATGAAATTGAAATGTTGGATTGGGTCTTGGAATTATTTGGGTAGACGAGCAAAAAGTAGAGTTGTTAAATTTAATCCAAGTGACAGCTATTCTTTTAGTACTATTTTAAGCTTTATTTTTTAATATATTAAAATTTTTTCCTTTTTTTATATGAAAAGTTAAAAAGTACTATAGATAATATTTATTTATTTTTTAAAAAAATCTATATACCTATAAAATACATAGTATTCCTAAAAAGTGGGGGCCTCCCAAAATTGGGGGCCTAAGGCACTTGCCTTACCCCCATACACTATAGAGCCGGCACTAAATCCCTATCTACCAGAGTTTTATATTCTGGTTTTGGTAAAAGAATAATCATCGAGTCCTCCTCTTTTCGGACAACAAAAAAAAAAAGACTTTCGTCATCCGTCAAATAATTAGTGAATCTTGACCATGGTATTTGCGCTAACTTACATTAATTTACTAGTATAATTTAAGAGTTAATGGTATACGTAATATGTAATATTTGTTACAAAACTTAGCTCAAAGTAATAAACAAAAAGATAGACTACAAAGTAGAGAGAAATAGAGAAGAGAATATATTTCTTCTATGTATCCAAGTGTATTACAAAATAATTTTTCATCCTCTATTTATAGTACTACATAGAGGTATACTAAAAGAATTTCATAAATATGTCATTAAGTTTTTGAGATCATGGAGGAAGATCATGAGGGAGATCATGGAGATGTGGGAGTCACAACCATAAGTATTGGAGTAGTGGGAGTTATGGAGATAATGGATAAAAGTGGGTGTTATAGGAGTTATGGACATCCACCATAATCTAATATTTCATAACACTCCCCCTTGGATGTCCAAAGATAATGTGCCTCGTTAAAACCTTAACTAAAATAAAACCCAATGGGAAAAAAATTCTAGAAAAGGAAAAAGAGTACACATATCTAACAAAATGCATTTTTGTTGCCTCGTTAAAAACCTTGCAAGGAAAACCGAGTGGGACAAAACCTTGTAAGGGAAAAAGAGTGCAACGCGCATTAACTCCCCCTGAAAAGAGCATCAATTCACATCCTTGAGCCTTCGCATTCCAATCTTGTGTACCAGCTTCTTGAAGGTTGACGTTGGTAGAGATTTTGTAAACAAATCATCCATATTATCACTTGAACGAATCTGTCGCACATTGATATCACCATTCTTTTGAAGATCATGTGTGAAAAATAACTTTGGTGAAATATGCTTTGTTCTATCTCCTTTTATGAATCCTCCCTTCAATTGGGCTATGCATGCTGCATTGTCTTCATACAAAATCGTGGGTAGTTTGTCACATTTCAAACCACATTTGTCTCGAATATGATGTATTATAGACCTCAACCACACACACTCTCGACTTGCTTTATGAATAGTGATTATCTCAGCATGATTAGATGAAGTAGCCACAATTGATTGCTTAGTCGATCGCCAAGATATGGCAGTGCCTCCACAGATAAACACATAACCTATTTGAGATCGAGCCTTGTGTGGGTCAGATAAATATCCAGCATCAGCATAACCAACAAGATCAGGACTGCAATTATTGTTATAAAATAAGCCCATATCGATAGTCCCTTTTAGATACCGCAATATATGTTTGATTCCATTCCAATGTCTCCTTGTGGGAGCAGAGCTATATCTTGCTAAGACATTAACTGAAAAAGTTATGTCAGGCCTTGTAGTATTTGCAAGATACATTAGTGTGCCAATTGCACTAAGATATGGTACTTCAGGACCAAGTAGCTCTTCATTCTTTTCTTGCGGTCGGAATGGATCCTTATTCACATCAAGTGATCGAACAACCATCGGAGTAATTAAAGGATATGCTTTATCCATGTAAAACCGTTTCAATACCTTTTCTATATAGGCAGATTGATGAACAAAAATTCTGTTTGCCAAATATTCAATTTGCAAACCAAGACATAATTTTGTCTTTCCGAGATCTTTCATCTCGAATTCCTTCTTTAAATAATCAATTGCTTTTGGAGTTCTATGGGAGTTCCAATAAGGTTTATGTCATCGATATATACGGCAAGTACAATAAATTCCGATGTTGTTTTCTTTATAAAAACACATGGGCAAATGACATCATTTATATAGCCTTCCTTTAATAAATACTCACTAAGACGATTATACCACATTCGTCTTGATTGCTTTAGACCATACAAAGGTCTTTGCAATTTGATTGAAAACATTTCCCGGGACTTTGAATTATGTGTGTTTGGCATTTTGAATCCATCGGGAATTTTCATGTATATCTCATTATCAATTGAGCCATAAAGATAGGTAGTAACCACATCCATTAAATGCATGTCAAGCTTTTCAAGGACAGCAAAACTAATGAGATAACGGAAAGTTATAGCATCCATTACGGGTGAATATGTCTCTTCATAATCGACACCAGGCCTTTGAGAAAATCCTTGTGCTACAAGGCGTGCCTTATATCTTTGTACCTTGTTTTTCTCATTTCTCTTGCGTACAAAGACCCATCTATAGCCAACAGGCTTAACACCATTAGGTGTTTCAACTATAGGCCCAAAAAACTTCACGTTCTGCAAGTGAATTCAATTCTGATTGGATTGCTTCTTGCCATTTTGGCCAATCAAGTCTTTGTCGACATTCTCCAACATATTGAGGTTCAAGATCCTCACTTTCTTGCATAATGCTAGATGCAACATTATATGCAAAGACATAATCCACCACTATATCCACTCGATTAAAATTTGTCTTAATATCGATTGGATTTATTGATAGTTCCTTATTTTCCTGAGTCTCGGGCTCAATGGATTCTTCATGAATCTCAGAATTTATTAAATCGTGAATTTCCTCATGAGATTCTTTCGTAGTGTCATTTTGATCATTTGCTTTCCTTTTTCTAGGATTTCGATCTTTGGAACCTAATGGCCTGCCACGTTTTAGGTGTGCTTTCGACTCATTAGATATGACACTAGAAGATTGTCCAATAGGGAAATCAATACGGATTGGAACATTCTCTGCGAGGATGTGAGATTTTGTTATCCTTTTCAAGTCCGTGAATGCGTCAGGTATTTGATTTGCTATTCTTTGCAAATGGATAATATTTTGCACATCTTTTTCACAAATAGAGGTATGTGGATCAAGATGAGATAATGGTGGATTTTTTCACAAAATTTCTCGTTTGGTTTCACCAACTTCTCCCCCTAATTTTGGGAAAAGTGTCTCATCGAATCGACAGTCTGCAAATCGTGCAGTGAACAAATCCCCTGTCAATGTTTCGAGGTAGCGAATAATGGAGGGCGATTCAAACCCAACATATAATCCTAACCTTCTTTGCGGACCCATTTTGGTGCGGTATGGCAGTGCTACAGGCACATATACTGCGCATCCAAAAATTCTTAAATGGGATATATTAGGTTCATGACCAAAAACTAATTGCAACGCGGAATATTTGTGATAATTCGTCGGTCTGAGACGAACTAGCATTGCTGCATGCAAAATGGTGTGACCCCAAACCGAAGTGGGCAGCCTCGTTTTCATGAGTAATGGTCTTGCAATCAACTGCAGACGTTTAATTAAAGATTCTGCAAGACCATTTTGAGTGTGAACATGAGCTACAAGATGTTCCACTTTTATCCCAATTGATAAGCAATAATCATTAAATGCTTGGGATGAAAACTCAGCAGCATTATCTAGTTTAATAGACTTAATTGGATTATCAGGAAATTGTGCTCGTAATCGAATTATTTGTGCCATTAATTTTGCAAACGCAAGGTTACGTGATGACTTTAGGCACACATGAGACCATCTAGAGGATGCGTCTATTAAGACCATAAAATATCTAAAGCACCCACTAGGTGGGTGAATAGGTCCAAAAATATCCCCTTGTATACGTTCCAAAAACGTAGGTGACTCAGTTCCAACCTTTGTTGGTGATGGTCTAATAATTAACTTGCCTTGATAACAAGAAGTGCAAGAAAATTCATTATTTAAAAGAATCTTTAAATTCTTTAATGGATGCCCATATGAGTTTTCTATAATCCGTCTCATCATAATTGATCCACGATGTCCCAATCGATCATGCCAAAGTACAAAAGTATTGGAATCAGTAACCTTTTGGTTTACTGTGGAATGTGCCTCAATTGCACTAATTTTTGTCCAATACAGGCCACAAGATAAAGATGGGAACTTCTCAATAACCCTCTTTTGGCCAGAGACATTCTTTGTAATGATGAGGTATTCAAGATTATTCTCATCTATTGTCTCAATATGATATCCATTTTGACGGATATCTTTAAAACTCAACAAGTTCCTCTTGTACTTGGAAGAGAACATTGCATACTCTATGATAAATATTGTTCCTTTAGGCAGAGTTATAGTTGCTCTTCCGGAGCCTTCAATCAATTTACTACTACCAGAAATTGTAGTAACATCTACCTTACACATACTTAAATGAGAGAAATATTTCTTCTCTTTGAATATCGTGTGTGTGGTACATGAATCAGTTAAACAAATATTTTTACAATTGGACGTTGATCCAAGTTTGCTTTGTGAGATATCCATATTTGCTTCCCATGGTTTGACATACAAAAGAAATATACAAAAAATATCATTTATCATAGTTATTCTCCTTTTAATACTCTTGTATCCGTTGCTTAACAATATTTTCAAAATCTGCTGAGGTTAGTCGATTAACTAAATCGATAATCGATAACCTGTTTCAACGTTTTAAAAACTAGTCGATGAACATGCAACAGGCATAAGGTTAATCGATTAACTAAAGTGATAATCGATTAACTTAGGCAACGGTCATTAGGTTAGTCGATTAACTAAATCGGATAGTCGACTAATATGCCTTGCGGAAAAGGTCCAGTTTAATAGAATATATTGGTTAATCGATTATCTGTTATGTTAATCGATTAACTTACTGAAAAATCATTACAAATAAAGCATAAGATGAATGTGTAATCTAAAGTTATATAAAATTTGAACCATATCACAATAATAGATAACTTATGTAAACTATGATAATTATTTATTCATTAACTACTACGAATAAGTAAAAATAAAAATATCAAACTGCTCAATCTTCTTTAACCATGGATCCATCACCGATCAAGTGATCTATTTTCCCCTCGGGGTGCTCAAAGAAGTCTTCCACATCCAAGTGGGTGATGTCAAAATTATTGTCAGAGACAAAATTGGTTTCAGGGCCTTTACTCTTTAGAGATACTTGATAAAGTTCAACCAAATGTCTTGGTACACGGCAAATTTTTGCCCAGTGCCCTTTTCCACCGCAATGATAACATATAGTTTCTGAACTATTTGCTTTTTGATTCTCATAATTCCATTTCCGCTTTTGGTGGTTATATATCTTTGGGGGGTGACTAACACCAGGAAAATTTCTTCCTTTAAGCTATTCCACAAGATAAGTGGATCTTTGACTGTGAGATATTCAATTTTTAAACCTTCATCAAGGTGATGGCGCAAGAAAATCAAGGCCTTAGCACAGTCTTGGGTGGATGCATTATTTCTGACTTTAATGGCGTCTCCAAGACCCATTGCATCTAAATGGATTTCAGCATCCAACACCCATGTCATGTAGTTCTTGCCCGAAATTTCAAGGGCAACAAACTTTCTTTTCATAATGTCAGACATAGTTAAAACAAAATTAGGAGGAGAAAAAATACCTTAATTTTCTCAAAGAGATTCTTGAGATAGTAGAGCTTCGTGCTGATAACGTGTTACAAAACTTAGCTCAAAGTAATAAACAAAAAAATAGACAACAAAGTTGAGAGAAATAGAAAAGAAAATATATTTCTTCTATGTATCCAAGTTTATTACAAAATGATTTTTCATCCTCTATTTATAGTACTACATAGAGGTATACTAAAAGAATTCCATAAATATGTCATTAAGCTTTTGAGATCATGGAGGAAGATCATGGGGGAGATCATGGAGGTGTGGGAGTTACAACCATAAGTATTGGAGTAGTAGAAGTTATGGAGATAATGGATAAAAATAATGGATGTTATAGGAGTTATGGACATTCACCATAATCTAATATTTCATAACAATATTCTTATTGAGTTAGTATAATAACTGAATATTACTAATATTGCGCTCTTTTGATAGGACCCAATAAGGAACTGTCAATGATTATGCTTTCAAGAAAAAACAAAATAAGTAGATTTATAAATTGTCTTTTTAAGGAGTAAGAATCTCTAATAACTTAAATATTATTATTTAATTAACTTCTTGAACATTTGAACTGAAGAACACCGAGAGATTATTATAAGAGTTTTTTTTTTTACACAAATTTCAATTTAATTGGGTCTCAATTTGAATATAGAATAATACCAAGCGAGAAATAATAAACATAAAACAAAAATATGGAGGTGAGAATGGACAAGTGGACAGTAGGGTTGAGCAACAAAATCCTGACAATTGAAAGGGATGAGGATTGAGGAGTTAGTATTTGCTGGAATTTCCATAAAAAAATAAAAAATAAAAAAATAAAAAAATAAAAAAGCATTTGGTGGATTAAAATGGAGCCATCAGGATTTAAAGTCTATAATTGGGAATTGGGTGCGGTAAAATTTAAGGCCTCACGGGACTCTTGGCTCTCCTTCCCTTTATAATTTTCCTAGCGCCTCCTCAATTTTGACTAACTTGTTCCTTCTTCTTCCCCCTCTTTTTCCACAAAAATTATTTTGGTGTCCTATACTTAGTGATGACAAAATGGTCGAAATGAAACATTTATTCATCCATATCATCCGTTATACAAAATAGGTTAGATAATAAATTTTTTAAAAGTGAGTTCAATATGGATAAAAATCATATTATCCATTTAATTAATAAATAACTAATTGATTTAACTTTTATATTTGTAAAGTCTTAAATCGGGGTTCTTCAAGTTTAGGAGACTAAAATTTCTCCAAAAAGTGATCATATTTAAGAAGTCATGAATAATATGAATATTCATATATGTCGGTTAACCCATTTTTTTATTCATATTAAACATGGTTGGATCGGATAATTTATTCGTTTTGCATTGCCTATTTTTGACACGTCCATATCTGACCCGACCCGACCCCGTCTGTTTGCCACCCTATCTATGATAAAGTAAATACTGGCAGTGCAATGCATTAAGCTTTTGTTATGCGCGAGATTCCATAAAAGGCGACCATGTTGGGTTATATGCACGCAACCTTACCTTGCATTTCTGCAATAAATTATTTTTACGGTTCGAACACGTGACTTCGTAATCATACGACGCGACTTTTATTATTACCCCATCATTTTTATGGAATTAGTTAAGTAAACATCTACAACAACAACAACAATAATATATCTAGTAAAATTCACTAGTAAAGTCTGGGGAGGGTAGGATATACGCAGACTTTATCCCTATTCCGAAAGGAAAGAGAAACTGTTTCCGGAAGACCCCGGCTCAGTTAAGTAAACATCTAGCTTCACCAAATGTATAGTAGTAATTAGACCATTACTTTAAAATATGTGACTATTCAAACTAAAAATCAAAATGATAACTAGAAAACTCAAGTAGACTAAAAGGGATTCAAAGTGCAATGAAGGTGGGCTTGCATGTCTGAGAGGCAATTTGTATAGTCAAAAAAGGTATATTGGGCTGTTAAGATAGCGAAAAGTTGATGTTCCCATAAAACTTCAAATTGAGGGACCAAAGTCACACCATATTTCAATGTCAAGTCAAGCTTCTTTTGTTCTTATTTGGAGCAAATATCTTTGAAATCCTATACATAGCCACTCTATTTAAGTTATATATATAATTGTATAAATATAGTTCGCATTATATGCATAGAACTAATACTCATATATAGGAATTTGTATTATCAATAGTATTAATAATTCGCAAGATATGCAATACAATTTTCAGAATTGAGGTGCTAAAAATTTGAATTTAAATGTTAAAAGATGAAAACTGTTATAAAATATTCTATTTAAGGTGAATGTCCATATTTAGAGAGATCCTAGGGTTTACTACTTGGTGGCTAAGTCACCACCTCCCTATAAAGGGGTTCTCTCCCATTGTAAATCATCCCAAAGTATCAATAAGAATACTCCTCTCTCTACTTTTCTCTCTATTGTTCTTGTTCTTGTATTATTGTTCTTGTTCTTATATTATTTCATAACACGTTATCAGCACGAGTCTCTAATCAATTGAATTTGATTTCTTCCTTCTTCCAGAATTTCTATACGGAAAAATAGAAGAGATGGTATCATCATAAAGTAATGCAACGGGATGGAAACTCAAGAGGTATATTTGATATCACAACATTTATTGGTATACCTTAAAGGTAAGTAATTTACTTTTCCCTTTCAAATTCTTGAAATTTTACGATTTGATTTCATATACAAACATAGACAACAAAGTTTGATTATAACTCTAATGGAGTTTGTAAGGAATTATAACCACGTGAAGTGGTAAAAGTTCTATGTCTTGCAATGATTAAATTCATGTATCATTGTGGGCAAAGAATTGAAAATCCGTCCCATTGAATTTGCTTCATTCTCATTCCCTTTAGAGAATGTGATAGCAGTATGTGATAAGTCTGAAAGAAGACAAAATTATTACCGTGAAGGTATCAATAGATGTGGACGTGGCAATAGACGGAATTATAATCGTCATCATTGTGATAATGAGAATAATAAAGATTCTCAAAATAATCTTTCACTTTATGAAAGTAATATTTGACATGAGATTGTATATAGCACATACAGATGATTATGATATGTATATAGCATATACAGATGATTATGATCCATTCCCTGAAGTGAATGTGATAATTGTAATAAAGCCCGTAAGTATGGACACGCTCTTGATGTAATTTTGTTTTATGTCTGACATTATGAAAAGAAAGTTCGTTGCCCTTGAAATTTCGGGCAAGAACTATATGACATGGGTGTTGGATGCTGAAATCCATTTGGATGCAATGGGTCTTGGAGACGCCATTAAAGACAGAAATAATGCATCCACCCAAGACTATGCTAAGGCCTTGATTTTCTTGCGCCATCACCTTGATGAAGGTTTGAAACTGTGCTAAGGCCTTGATTTTCTTACGCCATCACCTTGATAAAGGTTTGAAACTGTGCTAAGGCCTTGATTTTCTTGCGCCATCACCTTGATGAAGGTTTGAAAATTGAATATATCACAGTCAAAGATCCACCTATCTTGTGGAATGGCTTAAAGGAGAGATATGACAACCTGAAGTTGGTTACTCTGCCACAAGCACGATGCGATGAGAATCCAAAAGCAAATAGTTCATAAACTATATATTATCGTTGCGGTGGAAAAGGGCACTGGGCGAAAATTTATCGTGTACCAAGACATTTGGTTGAGCTTTATCAAGCATCTCTAAAAGGTAAATGCCCTGAAACCAATTCTGTCTCTGATGATAATTTTGACATCGCCCACTTGGATGTGGCAGACTTCTTTGAGCACCCTGAGGGGAAAATAGACCACTTAATTGGTGATGGATCTGTGATGAAGGAAGATGGAATTGTTTGATTTTATTTTACTTATTTGTATTAGTTAGTGAATAAACTAATAGTCATTAGTATCAGCTCGTATTAGTTAGCTTATGATATAATGTTAGTATTAGTTCTTTAGAATGTTTCAATATGCTTAAATTTCAAAGATATTTTTATTTTCCAGTAGAGTTAATCGACTAACCTAACAGTTAGTCGATTATCTAATATTTCGCATTAAAACTGGATTTTTCCGCAAGCTAAGTTAGTCGACTATCTGATTTAGATAGTCGACTAACCTGATGACTGTTTACTAAGTTAGTCGACTATCAACTTAGTTAGTCGACTAACTAATATTTCGCATTAAAACTGGACTTTTCCGCAAGGCAAGATAGTCGACTATCTGATTTAGTTAGTCGACTAACCTAATGACTGCTTCCCAAGTTAGTCGACTATTAACTAAGTTAATCGACTAACCTCAGCATATTTTGAAAATATTGTTTAATTATGAAGCAACGGATTAAATTTGTTTATTCTCATGTTCGTATATCTCTTTTGATTAATTGATTCATGTACCACACATACGATATTCAAAGAGAAGAAATATTACTCTCATTTAAGTATGTGTAAGGCAGATGTTACTACAATTTCTGGTAGTAGTAAATTGATTAAAGGCTCCGGAAGAGCAGCTATAACTCTGCCTAAAGGAACAACATTTTAGAGAATGCAATGTTCTCCTCCAAGTCTAAAAGGAACTTGTTGAGTTTTAAAGATATCATTCAAAATGGATATCATATTGAGACAATAGATGAGAATAATCTTGAATTCCTCATTTACTCATGAAAACGAGGCTGCCCACTTCGGTTTGGGGTCACGCCATTTTGCATGCAGCAATGCTAGTTCGTCTCAGAACGACGAATTATCACAAATATTCCCCGTTGCAATGAGTTTTGGGTCATGAACCTAATGTATCCCACTTAAGAATTTTCGGATGTGCAGTATATGTGCCTGTAGCACCGCCATATTGCACCAAAATGGGTCTGCAAAGAAGGTTAGGAATATATGTTGAGTTTGAATCGCCCTCCATTATTCGCTACCTCGAAACATTGACAGGGGATTTGTTCACTGCACGATTTGCAGACTGTCAATTCGATGAGACACTTTTCCCAAAATTAGAGGGAGAAGTTGGCAAAACCAAACGGGAAATTTTGTGGAAAAATGCATCATTATCTCATCTTGATCCACATACCTCTATTTGTGAAAAAGAGGTGCAAAATATTATCCATTTGCAAAGAATAGCAAAATCGAATGCCAGACGCATTTACATATTTGAAAAGGATAACAAAATCACATATCCCAGCAGTGAACGTGACAACATCTGATTCACGAATACATATTCATTATTGGAAGAATATGAACATGAAATTGGTATTGAATATACCACACTCACCCCTAAAAGGAGGTTTGAGATGATATATGAAAATAATGTCATTGTTATGGCATGAATAGTCATTGGTCACGTACCTATTGTACGCCAAAATAATTTGTCGATGTGATTATCAAAGGACAATAATAATGCGAGAAACATATCTTGCATATAATTTTGACATGACCACAATGGTATAACTTTCTCTTTAAAAGAGATATTCACCACATGGATGTTGATGAATTTGTGGTAGTACAAAATTAATTAAGAGCTCTAGAAGAGCCAATTATTACTATGTTGGAGAAACACAATTGATTACCAATAAGGTATTGTGTTGTAGTAAGTCTCAGTAAGTCTCAAAGAAACTTATTCAGTTTCCAAAGTATATGCGAAAGCGATTGGTTATATTGAGACTATAAATGAAGGAAAGATTTGATATCTTCTATTACTACAGCTTGTAGCGGGATAATCTGTATGTGAAAAACTACCCGCTTTATTCTCCAGTTTGTACTACACAAGAATACCACAATAAAGTGGACGTTTATTGATATAAAAACCCATATCATAATAAACTTGAAGTTTATTGATAATTGCACATGTCATGGTGTAAATTTGAAGTTTATCAATATTGATAATTTATTCAGTTGGCATTCGGGTTAGCCATATCATTTTAAGAATGATGTGCAGTAATAGAGAATTCACATGGGTAAATATTAAAGAACTAGAAAGTTCTTTACGAATTCTCTTGTATTACTTGTTCTCACTAATTAATTGACCAACTAAAGAGTTCGGGTTGAATCCCATAAATTCTGGAAATATCAAAGGTGAATATGGGCCCATTCACCTGCCATGTATACCACATATGATGCATCTATGATATGGTTACATGTGCGATTGTTATTAACCCGCAGCCTGGCCGGTGCTTGCGAGGTAAATTGCTCAGTAATATAACTTCGAGCATAATTTCCAGATTTTCTATTCAAGATAGTTCATCTTGATAAGTTGGTTTATATCATAGTTGGTTTAGCAAGATAATTATTGAGTGCCTCCACTTAATAGCTAAACTGTTTCTTATGAGAACAAAGTTATATATATATATATCAGTTTGATATACGTTGTATACGAGAGTATATTATACTCTCCCCTCACAAGTGGTTCAGGGTCAGGAACCAAATAATTTCATCTTATTATTAATGTGCGGTGTATATTTTCATTAACACCATAATGCACAAAGATGGACTCTCAAAGTTGAGGAAACAAGTTAGCTTTTCTAACATGAGGGGGAGACATGATAAACACTTGAGAAAAGGTTACATGAGATGAATTATCATTTGTATATATAGATCCTCGAATATCATAATATGAACCTGAAGTTCATAAAAGGATAATTCAATTGCAACATATTGCAAAGCATGCTATACGCATTTGCTGACCCAAAGAAAGTAACTATATTCCCACTGCAAATGCTCATATTAAGTCCTAGAAGGACAAAGTCTTTGATACGCTTAAAGCGTATAGACAAATCGGTTTCAAAATAACTTCTTAATAAAGAAGATTAGCAAATGATCAAAGTGATCATAATGGGGAGGCAAGTGATCTAGAAGATCACATGACATAACACTTCATAAAATCTCATGAGAGATTCAGGTACCTGAATATATGATTAAAGAGATCTCCATGTTATGTCTTTATGAAAATTTACTGAAACCGATATAAAATGTTCGTCGACGACATCTATGATAGCGCTAAATATCGATGAGGATCTTATGTTTGCCGAATACAACAAAAAATATTGGCTAAATGGAAGAGATACAATTCAAGCAGAATTGATTCATATAAAAGACATGTAGTTTTGGACATGTAGTTCAAATACTTGAAAGTATAAAGTCAATGGTATGTGTAATCCGTTTTCGATATCTTATTTGTTTAGCATGACATGAAAACTTGATATGCATCTAAAGTCTATTATATGGCTTATATGACTTAACTTATATGTCAATCCATGAAAGATTGAAGTTGCTTGAAGCATATACAATTCTTGGTCCTGAAGTACCACATCCTAAGTGCAACTTGTGTACATATGTATCTTGCTATAACTATAAGCATGATGGCATCGAGAATACCTCTATGGAGATATTGAAGAGTCATTCCACAACATTATATGAAGATGTTCATATCTATCAAGAATGATAATTTCAAGGTGCGGAATATTTATTCAAATCAATATGGCTGATTTATTTATTAAATCTCTAAAAAAGATCGTTTTGAAGATGGTGCACAAGATTGGAATGCAAATGCTCAAGGATGTGAATTGATGCTCTTTTCAGGGGGAGTTAATGTGCGTTGCACTCTTTTTCCCTTACAAGGTTTTGTCCCACTGGGTTTTCCTTGCAAGGTTTTTAACGAGGCAACCAATAGGCGCATATTCAAATATGTGTACTCTTTTTCCTTTTCTATAATTTTTTTCCATTGGGTTTTGTTTTAGTTAAGGTTTTAACGAGGCACATTATTGAATAGACATTCAAGGGGGAGTGTTATAAAATATTTTATTTAAGGTGAATGTCCATATTTAGAGAGATCCTAGGGTTTACTACTTGGTGGCTAAGTCACCACCTCCCTATAAATAAAGGGGTTCTCTCCCATTGTAAATCATCCCAAAGTATCAATAAGAATACTCCTCTCTCTACTTTTCTCTCTATTGTTCTTGTTCTTGTATTATTGTTCTTGTTTTTATATTATTTCATAAAAAAAAAACGTAAGATATCCCGGACAGGATATATAGTGAAATTATTATAATTGTGCATACATATGATAAATGCTCTTAAAAAACAAGTATTCTACTTAGGAAACTATGTTCCCAAGGTTTTATATTTGGTGTTGTCTCTAAGTTGAGTATTCAAACCACTAATTAAATTAGGATTTCCCACCATCTAATATCAATAAATACTCGGTTCGGCCTATAATAAGTAATTTTTAGTTGTTTTCACACATATTAAAAAGTTCACCTTTTAACATTAATTAACAATAAAATTATTTTTTCTATCTCTTCACATAAATATTCCAAACATACACTTCAATATTATTTACTCCAACGGTAATATAGGAAAAAAATAATTAATTCATTTCTAAAATCTGAAAAATCAGACATTTTGAACCACAAATTTTTTTTAAAAGAAATTACTTATTGTGAACCGGAGAATATATCATACTAACAGCTAGATTAGACTTGTATCTTGACTTATCCATGAAATAAATAAGAATAAATTATATTACCTCATAGATTAGGCACTTGTTATAATCAATGGGCTATTATATGTCTGAAAGAAATGCATGGAGCAGAAAATGAGTGTATGAAAATTCTCAAGGTTTCATTGCATTTAATAGAATTCTTTAAAATAATATATTTGGAATTCTCAAAACATGAAACCATAATATAAAAAGCTTGCTTTAATGATTCATCACAGTGTTATTATGGCATTTGATGAGATCGGCTATACTCCATTAATTTGGTATCCATAACTAGAGTAGTTAATGTGCTATTATTTGTCAAAAACAAGTTCAAAGATTTGAATTTTTTACGCCATCAAGAATGTGGTGCAGTGGATGAGACTGTTCTTCTCTTAACTAGATGTCTCGAGTTCGAACCTTGGGTATGGAAAAATCCTTGGTAGAGAGTGCATCCCATCGAATATGGCCCTACGCGGCGCGAATCCGTATATAGTCGGGCTCCAATGCGGGTACCGAACATCGAGTGAGAAACCAAAAATAAAAAAAAAGGAATTTTTACACCCTATAGAAAACCTAAGTACCTTATTTATTTATAATAAATAATATTTTAAATTATTACATCATATAAATACCTTTTATCCTTTATAGTACAACAACAACAACCCAGTATAATCCCACTTAGTGGGGTCTGAGGAGGGTAGTGTGTACGCATACCTTACCCCTACCCTGGGGTAGAGAGGCTGTTTCCAAATAGACCCCCGGCATCCTTCCCTCCAAGAACTTCCCACCTTGCTCTTGGGGAGACTCGAACTCACAACCTCTCGGTTGGAAGTGGGGGTTGCTTATCCTTTATAGTAAAAAATCTAAATATAGTTACATCCTACAATTAAGGTACAATATATTGTAAATATTATTTTTCTCTCTCCCTTTTTGTATTTTCTCTCACATAATTATCGTGTATCTGCAAACTCCAATACAATCTCTTTCTTTTTTGTATACAACCAGACTCTCTTTACCCACAAACCCTCGTTTCTTATCTCTTCTCCCACCCAAATTCTCAATTTATCTGCCATTATCAATCCCACATTCAAACTCTTCACGGAAATTCACGGCGTGCATTGTTAGTGAAGAAACCCTAACTAACAAGTTGTTGAAAAATCTGAGCATTCAATGATCTTTATAATATACTGTAGTGTCATTCAAGATTCCAAGTTTGAAGAATCTTGGCCTTTGTCGTTGTAACAAGTCGTTGAAGAATCTGAGCATTCAACACAAGAAACTCGAGTTATTAGAGATTCATGATATTCAACAGTAGTTAGTTATATTCAAGTATTTTATACAACTGTATTCAGTTGTAGTTAGTTATATTCAACTATTTCATTCAGTAAAAGTCAGTTGTATTTTGTTGCATTCAAGAGTTTATTCAGTTGTATTTTTGTTGTATTCAAGTGTTTTTATTCAGATAAATTAAGTTATATTTTGTTGCATTCAACTGTATACATTTCTACTCAACTGTATTATTATGTATTTCTCTTTATTCAGCTATAATCTTTATTATGTAACTTTCAAACACAGATTAGTGAGATATCATTTTTGGTTCGTTGAATTAAATTAGAAGAATATGATGTGATTTGATTTTCTTTCGTTTTTAGCGCAGATACATTACTGTGTTTAATGTTAATGTCGCTTGACTTACACAAGTAGTCCTTTTCTCTCTCCTAGCATAGACTGACCTTCCTTTCTCCATACCAAGCGTCCCGTTTTTAGCGCAGATACATTACTGTATTTAATGTTAATGTCGCTTGACTTACACAAGTAGACCTTTTCTCTCTCCTAGCATAGACTGACCTTCCTTTCTCCATACCAGGCACCTACCAAACTCAAAATCATTTGTTGGCAAACACATATCAATACCTTCGTTCTTTTCCATATTCTTACCTCAACATTGCAAGCCGAGGACAGCTCGTCAAGATTAATAGGGAACTATTCTATTTTGTTCTCCTACACTTCAAGAAAGTATTTTTCATCCGAAATTGACGCTATTTGTTGTTGCTATACTGCTTGAACCTGCAGATTTTTTGCTTCTTTTAGCACAAGTCTGTCCGATTTAGCCTTTATTTGGCTATCTGAAGCTTGTTTCGTTTCGAGTTTTCTAGGTTTTCTGAATTCTTGCTTTTCGTCGGTGATTTTTCCGGCGACCCCTACTCTTTTCTTCCTATTCTCTCTTCTGCATTTTGTGGGTGTGTGTGGTTGTGTTCTGTTTCTTGGACATGTGCCTTATTTTTCCGGCGAGCATTTCCGGCAAGCTACAGTACTTCCGGCGAACACACGTTCAGACTTTCGGCAGGACGCAACAGAACTACACGTTCCGATAAGCTTTAGGAAAACTTGCACTAGGTACTAGTCACGGCGACGAGGCCAGTTCGCGGCGTTTGGGAGTGAAGAGCTAAACAACATCGGCTGGGACGTGCAAGAGTCGGTAGCAGTTGACCTTGGGCGCATCAAAGTCTACTTTCAGGTTTTTCCTCGGGGAGTTGGTACCTCCCGCTCTCTTGTTTACTTTGTACACCTTTTTACGTATTTTAGCTAGCATTCCGTGTGAGGTTTAATCTGTTGCTATATAGTTTACATCTTTTTGCATAGTTCGTGTGTGCGTCACTATTCTCCATAATCGGTTGGAGGGATAGTGGTCGCGGCGGGGGATAATAGTGTAAGGTCATATCCTCGGGGGGTGGGGGTGGTGGCGGGGGGTGAGTAGGGGGCAGGCAGTGGTCCTGCGGGTAAGGCGGGAGGTAAGGGTGGGAAGAGGGTAGCGTACGCGCATAAATTAAGGATTGGGTCGTGGAACATAGGCACTCTAACGTGTAAGTCCATTGAGTTGGCGAAGGTTCTTTATATGAGGAGGGCTAACATAGCATGTGTCTAGGAGACTAGGTGGGAGTCGAAGGCGAGGAAGGTAGACGGGTTTAAGCTGTGGTATTCTGGGGTCGTGAGAGGTAAGAATGGAGTGGGCATCTCGGTGGATAAGGATCTAAGGGAGTCCATGGTCGAGGTTAGGCGAGTGAAGATAGGTTAATGTCTATTAAGTTGGTTATTGGGGGTTGCTTCCTCGACGTCATCAGCGCTTATGCGCCGCAAGAGGGCTTAGACGAGGAGGCTAAGAGGCGCTTTTTGGAGGGCTTGGATGATCTGGTGAGTAGTATTCCCCAATCTGAGAAGCTAGTTATTGGAGGAGACTTTAATGGTAATATTGGGGCTGATGTTGGTGGTTATGGTGAGGTGCACGGTGGCTTCAGCTTTGGGGTTCGGAACGGAGAAGGCACGTCACTGCTTGATCTTGCCAGGGCTTCCGAGCTTCTGATTGCGAACTCGACATTTCAGAAGAGGGAGGAGTATTTGGTCACCTTCAAGAGTTTGGCGGCGAGGACTCAGATTGATTACCTCCTCCTCGTAAGGAGCGATAAGGGTATGTGCAAGGACTGCAAAGTTATTTCGGGAGAGTCCCTTTCGACTCTTCATAGACTCCTAGTGATAGATGTCGGTCTCTGGGTGAAGAGGAGGAGGAGGGGTGCTCCGGGACAATCGCGGATTAGATGGGGTATTTTGACTAAGGAGAAAGCACAGGAGTTGGAGAGGAGGTTAGCAAAGGGCGGAGCTTGGAGAAGTTATGGGGAAGCGGATGCTATGTGGCCAGAGACGGCAAACTTGGTTAGGGAGGTAGCATGGGACGTGCTCGGGATAGCCAAGGGCTATTCAGGCAGACTTCAGGGTGACTGGTGGTGGAACGATGTAGTCGAAGGAAAAGTGGAGGTGAAGAAGGCGGTGTTTGCTAAGTTGGCAGGGAGCACAAGCGAGGAAGAACGGAGAGCGAACAGGGAGATCTACAAGGTGGCAAGGAAAGAAGCAAAGCTGGCAGTTACGAAAGCTAAAAAGGCGGCGTATGGTCGCATGTACGAGGAACTAGGGGAGAGAGGCAGGGACAGGAAGTTATTCCGGTTAACTAAAGCAAGGGAAAGGAAGGCACGTGATCTTGACCAAGTTAGGTGCATCAAGGGCGAGGATGGTAGAGTTCTGATGGGGGAGTCTCAAGTCAAGCAGAGGTGGCATGCGTACTTTCGAGACTTACTTAACGAGGAGGGGGATCGTAACATAGAGCTAGGGGAGTTGGGGCATTCATAGGAACATAGAGACATTGGGTACTGCAGGCGCATTAGGGCGGAGGAGGTCATGGGGGCTTTACGTATAATGAGTAGGGGTCGAGCGACCGGGCCTGACGAGATCCCGGTGGAGTTCTGGAAGTGCATGGGTAGGTCAGGAGTGGAGTGGCTCTCCAGGTTGTTCAATGCGATCTTCAGGACCAAAAGGATGCCGGATGAGTAAACGTGGAGTACAGTAGTGCCCTTGTACAAGAACAAAGGGGACATCCACTGCTGCAACAACTATAGGGGTATCAAATTAATAAGTCACACCATGAAGGTCTGGGAGCGGGTGATCGAGGCGAGGGTGAGGGATATGACATCTTTATGTGTGAACCAGTTCGGTTTCATGCCGGGTTGCTCCACTACAGAAGCTATCCACCTTGTCAGGTGGCTGGTGGAGCAGTTCAGGGATAAGAAAAAGGACCTGCATATGGTGCTTATCGACTTGGAGAAGGCGTATGACAAAGTCCAAAGGGAGGTGCTATGGAGGTGCTTGGAGGCGAAGAGCGTGCCGGAAGCCTACATCAGAGCAATTAAGGACATGTACGATGGAGCTAAGACTAGGGTTAGGACGGTGGGTGGAGACTCAGACCATTTTCCAGTGGATATGGGGCTCCATCAAGGATCGGCGCTTAGCCCTCTCTTGTTTTCCTTGGTGATGGATGCTCTAACCCGACATCAAGGGAATGTGCTTGGTGTATGCTATTTGCTGATGACATATTCTTGATAGATGAGATGAGGGTCGGTGTTATTAAGAGGTTAGAGGTATGGAGACAGACTCTCGAGTCTAAGGTTTCAAAATAAGCAGATCTAAGACAGAATACCTGGAGTGCAAGATTAGCGCCGAGCCGAGCGAAGTACGCAGGGACGTGATGATTGGATCTCAGGTCATCGCCAAGAGGGACAGTGCCAGATATCTTGGGTCGGTGATTCAGGGAGATGGAGAGATTGATGGGGACGTCACTCATCGTATAGGAGCGAGGTGGTCAAAGTGGAGGCTTGCATCAGGAGTCCTGTGTGACAAGAAAGTTCCACAGAAACTCAAGGGGAAATTTTATAGAGCAATGGTTAGACCTGCAATGTTGTATGGGGCGGAGTGCTGGCCAGTAAAGAACTCTCATGTTCAGAGAATGAAGGTTGCGTAGATGAGGATGCTCAGGTGGATGTGCAGTCTCACCAGGTTAGATAAGATTAAGAATGAAGTTATTCGAGAGAAGGTGGGGGTGGCCCCGGTGGATGAGAAGATGCGAGAAGTGAGGCTAAAGGGGTTCGGGCATGTGCGGAGGAGAAGTCCTGATGCCCCGGTGAGGAATTGTGAGCGGCTGGCGATTGTCGGCATTCGGCGAGGTAGAGGGAGGCCTAAGAGGTATTGGGGAGAGGTGATTAGGCATGACATGGCTAGAATGCGGGTTTCCGAGGACATGACCCTTTATAAGAAAGTCTGGAGGTCTAGTATCAGGGTTGTAGGATGGGGGCTCCTAGAGTTTTTCGTACTCCTTACCCGGGGTTGGGTGAGGCTTGGCAGGGATATCCATAGATGATTTGTGTTTTGGATTGTGTCTCCCTTATGGTAGTTATTGTATGATATTTTGCATGCTATTTTATTTATGATTTTTATGTTTAGATAATTATTTACGCTATTTCTACTGGAGTTACTAATGCTCTTTTGTTTTTGTTTTTGTTTTTCCTTTCCTTCACTGAGCCGTGGGTCGATTGGAAACAGCCTCTCTGCCCTTTCGGGTAGGGGTAAGGCTCGTCTACATGTTACCCTCTCCAGGCCCCACTTTGTGGGACTATACTGGGTAGTTGTTGTTGTTGTTGTAATGTTAATGTCGCTTGAATACAGCTAAATACATGTCAAACTTAGCTCGAATTCCAGTTTTTACGCCTATATTTTTTGTTGTATTAATGAATACAACAACTTAAATACATGAAATACACTGTATAAAAATATAAAAGGTATCTATAATATGTAATATGGCAAAAGGAATCTATCAATGGCTAATTAGACAAAAAAGATTGTGCTTTATAAAAAATTCTCCAAAAAAACATTAACAGAAAACAAGACCGGATAAGAAAATGAACCCAATTTATAACAGAAATTCAACAATATAGTCAAAATACACGCCTGCAACACATAAATCATCCTTCATATATTTTATATTATATTACCTTATAGATTAGGTCACTTTGATAACTAATGAGCTTGTTTATATATGAAAGTAATGCATAAATCATCCTTCATATATTTAAAAAAAATGCAAATAACAATTAATTCAAATACACAAGAACTGAAAATGGGTGTGTGAAAACTCTCAAGGTGCCATTACATTTACCATAATTCTTTAAGAATGATACATGGAAATATCAAAACATGAAACTATAATACTCAAAATAGCAAAAGCTTTCTTTAATGATTCTTCCAAAATGCTAAAGATATAGTAATAAAGTATTTGATGAGATCAACTATGCTCAATTAATTTGTATCCATAATTTCTCATTAAGGTAGTTAATGCATGCAATTGCAATTTGTCAAAGAGTTCAAATATTTGAATTTAACATTAACACGAAACAAGCCAAAGAAATGAATCCATTAATATGATCTACAAGATAAAATCCCATCTAATTTCTTTTTATTTATCTAAATTTTAGTAGATAGAGATTCGACACATATGCTAGTAGGATGTAACAGAAATTCAACAAAATAGTCAAAATACGCCTAAGCTGACTCATATATCAATCTTAATTAAAAAAAGTTATTATACTAAAAAGAATATTTCACTAAAATAGAAGAAAGAAAAAAACAAAGAAAAGAAGAAGAAAAAAAGAAACATAACAAGGCATTCAAAATGGAAGAGGTTTTGGTAGATAGAGATTCGATACTTATGGCAATAGGATGAAAAAGAAATTAAATAAAATAAAATAGTCCAAATGCGCATAAGCTGATTTATATATCTATCTTAATAAAAAAAGAAGTTAGTATACAAGAAAAGATATTTCATCAAAAACAGAAGAGAAAAACAACAAGAAAAAAAAGAGCAGAAAAAACCATTCAAAATGGAAGAGGTTTTGGTGGGTAAGAAGTATTATTTCCTTCGTTTCAATTTAAATGGGCTAGTTTGATTCGACACGAAATTTAAAAAAGAAATATTTAATATTTTTTAATCTTAATAGCTTAAAGGGTAAAATTTTTATGGGGTCATGACATTTGTATGGTTATAAAATTTTTTTATTAAAGATAAAATATATAAAATATAAAATATAAAATTAAATTATTTTCAATCATAAAAATATATTGTTATTTTTCGAATAAACTAATAAGAAAAATATATCATCTAAATTAAAACAGACCATTAGAAGTAGACTGGAAGAAGACAAATTGCTGTTGTCATTAATGTAGATTTGGCAGTTTGTTCATGATTAGTTTTGTTTCACTAATTACATAATAAAGCCTAGATTTTTGGCCAACTTTATCCCTCTCTCATAACAAACAGATTAAAAAAAACAGTAAGTCCAAAACTCAAAACAGTTGGCAAATTATCATAATAAAACAAGCTTAATGTAAACAGTAGTAATATCGTGGGATTTTTCAGAACAGAAAAAAAGTGTAGTAATAATAATAGTGATACTAGTGTAACGTTTTTAGTTCTCCGATATATAAAGATATCTCTGAAAAAGCCATTTGCCTTTCTTCTCTGCTTCTTCTGCTGCCTTTTGCTTACGTCTTTCCTTACTTTCTGCTACCCTTTAACGCTCTCTAAAATACAGTCTTCTCTTCTTTTACCTTAGACCCCTTTTGATTATTCTTTCTGTAGATTTCCTTGTTTTTTTTTTCTTTTTATAGAACCCAATATTTTCTTGAAAAACCAAAAAAAAAATGTTGTCTCATAGTATGGGTTGGATGGATGGTAAAGAAGATGAAGAAACTGGTACATGGGTTCATCAAAATAACAATGAAAATAATCATAACAACAGAGATGAAATGGAGATGGGTGCACTTTCTACATTCAAATCTATGCTTGATGCTGAAGATGTAGACTGGTACAACATGGCTACTAACAACAATAATCACAACAACAACAACAACAGTGTTGGTGCCATGCAATTTGGTTCTAATTTTACTGAAGCTGAAAACAATTTGCTTTTACAGCCAGTTGATTCATCTTCTTCTTGTTCACCATCTTCTGCTTTTAACAATCTTGACCCTACTCAGGTTCACTTTTTCTTGGCCCAAAAATCCACTATTCCACCTTTGCTTACTGCTTTAAACAACCCATTGGAAAATGGTTTTGATTTAGGTTGTGGTGAAAAGGGGTTTCTTGAAACTCATCAAAATTTGAGTGGTTTGAATAAAACTGGGATGTTTACTAGTGGGTTTCAAGATTTGAGCTCTCAAAACCAAATGGGGCATAATAATTTGAGTTCTTTTACTCAATTCCCTTGTACCAATTTGCTACAAATGCCTCAAACTAGTTCTGGTTTTGGTCCATTGGTTGGGTTTGGGGACAATTCTGCTCCTGACAACTCTTTGTTTTTGAATAGGTCTAAGTTATTAAAACCTCTTGATAATTTTGCTTCAATTGGAGCACAACCTACACTTTTTCAAAAGAGGGCTGCACTTAGGAAAAACTTGGCTAATAATAGTAGTGGAAATTTGGGGATTTTGGGGAATGAAATTGGCCAGACTTCAAGCAATAAAGAAGTGAATGAAATGAATGGAAGGAAGAGGAAATGTAGTAGTAATTTGGATGAACTTGAAGATTTGAGTCTAGATGGATCTACATTGAATTATGATTCTGATGACATTATTGAAAAGGTAGAGGATAGTGTTAAAAATGGTGGAAATAGCTCAAATGCAACTAGTACTGTTACTGGTGTGGATCAGAAAGGGAAAAAGAAAGGACTTCCGGCTAAGAATCTGATGGCTGAACGCCGCCGTAGGAAGAAACTCAATGATAGGCTTTACATGCTGAGATCTGTTGTTCCAAAGATTAGTAAGGTATGGAATTCTCTTTACAGAAAATTCTCGTGAATTTTTATTATCATTTTAACATGTTTTTAGCCAATCCACAATCATCAGCATTTAGCTTCCACCGCCAAAAAGAAGTGTTGTTTTGGGGGGGGGGGGGGGAGGGCATTGGTATTGTCACTTCGTCCGTCCATATTTAGTTGTTCATGATTAACTAGGCATTCGCTTAAGCTAGACAGATGCAGAGTTTTGATCTTATGAGTTCTTGATTTTAGAAAGACTTCAATGACTTGAGTTCTAAATTAATATTTGTACATATTGAATGAACTTCATAACATAAATATATTGTTTAAACAAAAGTTATTAGGTTCAACCGAATCCGCTACCAGTGCCGGCTCAAGGCCAAAGCTAGTGAAGCAATGGCTTTAGCCCCCACATTTTTGAGTCCCAGTTTTTTTAGTTAGTAGTATTAGGTTAATTTTATGGTAGTCTTCTTTTAAGAAAATACAGTAATTTTGATTAAAAAATGTATAAGAGCTTTATAAAAAAAGAGAAAAAGATTATTTAGCCGATGTGATTGATGGTGACTGAGGGTAAATTTACATTCTAATAAAAATATTTTCTTTTCTTTTCGTTCTTATAACAAAACTGATATAAATTTATATTCTGTTTTCTTTCTCTTGCTAAGTGTCTATTCTCTTTAAAAAATGTATTATTTAAATTCTTTTTGATGTTCTCAAGTATTGCAGTAAACAAATTAAAATAATATAATTTTGCTTTGATATCAAGTTATTAATTTCTAAAATCATGTTCTATTGTTCTAAAATTCTGCTATCTTTTTCTTTAAATTTGAAAATTTTAAATATATTTTTACCTTAGAGTAGTATATTAGTTTTTGTATTATTTATTAAAATTTTAAATATGTCATATAAATCATGGATCATATTATACAATATGATATTATTTTTTCTAATTTTAAAACCTCTTAACATTTCAAAACTGGACAAGTACAAGTGAACATCTTCTAAAATTATAGTGGACAAATAAAAATGGATGTAGAAGGTATTTTTTATTTGTCTACTTTTGTCTTTTGTATTCTTAAGGTTAGCTTGTTTTCTTATGGTTACCATGTTTGAGTTGTGTATAGTTCAAAAAGGTTTGTGAATTTAAGTATAATTGATAGTAGCATTAAATTCATTCACATGGAGTCTATGAGCTGATTTTTAAAAGCATTGCTATTCATGAAAGGTACCTTTCCTACAGTAACTCAATAAGAGTGATATATAGTTCACTGACTTATTGTAACATGAAATTTATTTAATTAGAGTATGTTTCTTTGCCAACACCCTCCCCACCTGCCCCAACCGGGGGGGGGGGGGAACCTATTTTGAATTTCCACATATTCGTTCCGTTACTCAATTATTCTAGATATTAATATTGTTTGATCAGCTGTTGTTAATGCCAAAATTTTTGGCTGATTTACTAGTAATAACAAGATAGTTGTAGAGCTCCAAAAATCAACCTGTATATAGGAACTTATTAAAACACCTCGAAGGCTCATACAAATCTACCGAGGAAAATTTGTTTAAAAGAAACTTGTGGTGATCAATCCTTTCGTCCCAATTTATATGGAACTCTTTCCTTTTTAGTCAGTCCCAAAATGAATGTCACATTTTCTTATAAAAATAATTTATTTTTAAAATTTCTACTTTACCTTTAATGAATTGATTTACAGTCACATAAATATCTATTGTTTATTTTAGACCATTCAAAGGACTTTATTTCTTTCTTAGACTATGTGCTGAGTCGAACACTGCCACATAAATTGGGATGGAGGGAGTCGTTAGCTCCTGCTGGTTAGTCGTCCGGATTTTATGAGACATCTTTTGCAACTTGAATCTGATTCAAGTCCTAAAGAACCCGTGCACTTGTTTTTAAGCTTGCTGAATGAAACAAGATATTCTACCTTCTTGGCTGCTTGATACTGGAAAGTTTTTCTTCACTATAACTTGGAAATGGTGCGAACACCTTATATGCTGTTACTCGGCCGGGTGAATTATCATGAATCAGATTGTGATTTTGTTTGCATGTTGGCAGATGGACAGGGCTTCAATCTTAGGAGATGCTATTGAGTACTTAAAGGAGCTTCTACAGAAAATCAATGACCTGCATAACGAACTCGAGTCAACACCACCTGGCTCTTCATTGACTCCGGGAACAAGCTTCTACCCTTTAACGCCAACTGCAACAGCTCTACCTGGCCGAATCAAGGAAGAACTTTGTCCAAGTTCATTTGCAAGCCCACTGTCTAGCCCTACTGGTCAACCTCCAAGGGTAAAATGTCCTTCCTTTTAACCAGAAGAAAATTAATGCTGGAATTTTTTACTCAGTAGATGTGCTTAAATGTTGAAATGTATTGATAGTGGAAACCTTTTACTCCTTTTCCTTTTCAATTTGACATGGAAATATGTTAATATCTTTTGTGTAGTAGCATTTCCTGTCTAAGTTCATTAGACTTTTAGCATCTGTTATGTCATCGGGTTGAGATGATGCATGCAAATCTTTTTGTACTTGTAGGTTGAAGTAAGGGCAAGAGAAGGAAGAGCGGTGAATATCCATATGTTTTGCAGCCGCAGACCAGGCCTTTTACTCTCAACAATGAGGGCTCTGGACAATCTTGGGCTGGACATTCAACAGGCTGTTATCAGCTGCTTCAATGGGTTTGCCTTGGATATCTTCCGAGCTGAGGTACCTTCTTTCTGTGAACTTACTACATCTCGGACACTAGGATTAGAGAAAGCTTCATTTGCGCAATAAGGTTTGTTGATGGAGAATTGAAGTCCCATCAGCTTTGTAGGACCACAACATCCTTCTAGAGTGACAACCCTATTTCCATAACAAGCCGTCAAAAACTTATTTGAATGTCAAATCAATAAATCAATGTGAATGCCAGCGAAAAGTAGTCATAATAACATGAATCATCCTCTAAAAAACGAATTGTTTGAATGTCAATCACGAAAATATTATAGCATGTAATGACTGTACAAATTCAAAATACAACAAAAATGTTCAACTGCGAATGGGAATAAGAATTGCACAGAAACATACATGTCAAAAAAGCTGTGCGGCAACGCTAGAATTGCCAAAGTTTTCTTATTTAGTTATAGAATGGGAATGCTGCACAATAAGTGGTAGATAACACTTTAATGAGTACATATTGATGATATATGCCATGAGTTGCGAACTCTGCTCTTTCCCTCCTTAATTTACTGTACCTCTGCTATTTCCGTTATCTGAAAAGCAAGGAAAAGATGTTTCAAGTATTGAACCCTTCCCCATATCTTCAATTGTAGGTTTCTTATCCTTGACCAAAATATAGAGTCGTTGATACAATTCTTTGACTTGTAATATTAATTTTGGATCATATTTAATCGCAGCAATCCAAAGAAGGTCAAGACATCCATCCAGAACAAATTAAGGCAGTGTTGCTAGACTCTGCTGGCTTCCATGGGATGATATAAGCTCTTGAGGTTTTCAACGAGAGGTTCTATCCAAGATTTTGGACCTCATGCTCCAGCTTTTAAAACTCAAACTTCCTATGTTCCTTTTGCAGTTTACAGATATTTTCATCTATTAGCTATTATATTGCGTCTTCTCTAGGAAAAACATCTATGCTTAGAAAACTGAATGCTATGAAATTTTTCAGTGACAAGTTCCTTATTCTGGATGATCCTCTTTATTTAGTCATTTTTTACATACCAGGCAATCCATTAATAGTATTGAACGCAGCTGCCTTTTGTCTAAGCTGAGAAGTCTCTGATATGAATGAATAACCCCTCGATTGAGTTCAACTTTGCACCATTAACTGTATTTACTTGCTGTAGTTGGCCCCTCTTAGTTCCTACCATGAAAATTTTGCTGGAAGATATACTTTTTCTACAATGGTTATGCAAGGGCCTCTTTAAAGGAGGTTCATAATGGTCTTAAGCCGCCACACAGGTTATTAGGTTGAATTATCATATTCCTTCACATGGTATCACAACTGTATTTTGCTGAAGCTTGTTATTTAAGTCTTCCAACAAACACCTATAACCTAACAGACATGTCTAAACCTTAAATCCTATGACGAAGAAAAAGTAAAGAACTAGGATCACAAAAATGAATAGCAGATCAAAACCAGAACCTGTGGGAGTCCGTTACTTTATTGTTTACGGGGAAAAATTACAGCAAACATCTATGTATCGTATCAATGTCAGGATCTTCCAAAAATCTGGCGACTCCCAATGGGATTGGGTAAAGTCGAAACTAACAACAGAATTGCAGCTGCCCATTGATCCCGATATGAGTGTTTGAAAGAGCAACAAATCTTGGGCCGCCAACCTCCAAAAGGAGACTGCAATTTGGTTGTGTCAACAAAGGGTAAAGAATCTGACCAATAAAAATGGCTAGGTCAATTACAAAAATTTATGTCCTGTAGTCAAAATCTTATGACCAAATTGTAGAACTGAAAACAGATGTTCACCCAGCAAAAAACTTCTTTTCTAACGCATTACCCTAATTGCTGATACAAAATATGTAGTCTGCTGAAGCAGTTGGTTGGATACCAGTTCCACGTAAATCAACAGTAAAAGAGAAAGGTTCATGGTGTATCAACATCTTACTTACATCTAGAGCTAGAGAAATTGGTAAACGGGGTATGTACAGAATGGATTGACAATAGCAAGGTTAATGACCACGCTGATAATTTACATATACTATGTATAGATAGACACGAAGCCGGAAATTGGCTCCAAAAAGGGGTCCAAAACTGCAAATATTGAAGCTGGCATATATACATGGAGAGACCATCACACCCAGAAGTCAAAGGGACTTGAAATTGTATGTTACCATCTTCAAAAATCCCCAAAAAAGGAACACCAAGGCGGATACAAGCCATCTCCTCTGCAATCTTATAAACCTGACAAATAACCAGCAACAGTAGTTAAGCAACTAGAAAGAGCAGATGGAGTAACCTCCATCCCTAATTTTCAGGAAAATTAAAGAAGAAATGAGCAGAAAGTAAGAAATCGATTGCTTGCTCTTCCATTTGATTTCTTTCGATTACCTCGATTGAGGAAAATCTACGATTCCTCTTGACCAGATTCAGAAGGATGTTGCAGACTCTTCACTTCTTTGGCTTCTGAGCCCTCTGCAACAGAGGAAGTGTCTTCACCTTTTGAATTAAGAGTTCCGGGATTCATCCGCTGCACCTCCTCTTTTGTATAGATAAAAATCTTGCGAACCATACCACAAAATTCCCTGTTCCCCAACCAGTGTTAGGCACAGCATAGATAACGTAACAAACACCAAAAACACACAGGAGTGATCCCTGAGACACTGCTACAAAAGGAAGCAGCTTCAGGAGGAAAGAAAATCACCTCTGACGTATAAAAGCAAAGATGGGTAGTACTTACTGCCATGGATCATCTCCAACAAGCATCATGTCACCCTCGTCATCAGTGTACACAACCAGCCAACTCTTACTCCGAGCCTTGAGTGCACCATTAAAATCAAAAATCTGATCCAGTTCAGCAATTAATTCATCATAATTGTTGAATTTTGCAAGATCCACGGATCTTCCGAGTGCTGTACCCTGTTTGTGAACCTGTATGCAAAACGAATTGTTAGAAATTTCATTAAAGCAAACAGCCAAAGTTATGAGAAAGGAGCAGATTTAAACCTTGGTGCAGCTCCTTGTTGAACTACTATGACCTTTGGCATCCCTATCTCTAGCAGTAAGATGAGAGGTATGAAATTGTTTGTCCTGATCACTAGCTGTAATCCCATCATCTAGCACCTTTGATCCCTTTGATTGCTCAGACCTTTGATCAGAATCAGTAGCAGGGGATTGATGAGAATTTATACCAATATTCATGTTACTTGCTGAGTCCATCAATGAACTTTTCCGTGTCATTACAGGATCTGTGCAAACATTACTTGCAAGGGGAATGCCAAAGAGTTTGCAGTTTCCCTCTTTTGGTTTCACAGCCTCGGGTTTCTGTACTACAGTGGGTTTATGCATCAAATCTCTTGAATGAGAGGAGAGCTGAAAGTAAGGCGACACTGATTGAGGCATAAGCCAGCTTCCCTGCTGATTGTCAACCCTATGACCAGGAAGGACTGAAAACTCGCCAAAACCACTATACCTAGCATCTCCCTGCATTTGATAGGGAGTATCAGCACCTTGACCAGGAGCTTTTGATCCTGAATCCATCAGATCAAGAGAGAGACTGGAAGACAACAGAGACCATGGCTTTCCCAGTAAGCTGAAATCCTTTTCCTGGTCTTGTGCTTGTCGCTTCACCAAGCTAGCCCCAAATGCTGTTTGGTCCACAGAAGGTAAACAGAACCCATGGGAGGAGTTATTTTGCACTCCAAAACCTGATAATAGATCTGTGAGAGATGACTCGAGCCTCCCTAAAGGTAACCATTTGTCTGACAGATATCTTTTTGACACAGAATGAACATCTATCTTCTCATCATCCACTGATGGTGGCCATAACATTGGTTTCTCAGGTACGTCTGAGTCATTACTTTCTGCAAAACCACCTCTCAAGGTCGATAACTCTTGACCTTGCAAGACCCTCGAAAACCCACTGGCTTGTGAAGGGTCTGCAGTTATTCTGGATGAACCTTAAAAAAACCGAAAATTCAAGACAATTACTTAGCTTGAGTTTGATACTTAAAAGCAGTGCAAGATACAGAATAAAAAATATCAGATGAGATATCCACCTTCCCTAGTGAGGACAGATGAATCAGGAGACGAGGGCAAAATGCTGGATCTAGGCCTTTTTGGCCTCGCAATTGGAGGTGCATTAAGTGCAGGAGGGCTAAGAGCTGGCTCTATTTTCCAGGGTGAAACTCGATCTGGCCTGAGAGTGGTAGAATTTTCATCCCACCGAACCTTTAAAAACCATTAATGAATGATTTTTAGTGCGATATGAGATTATGAGGTAAAAGAAACAATCAAACCACGAAAATAAAATGAATACTACCTTCAGACATCTCCACTTGGACTCGGGCCACCTTTTGGGATCAGAATCTTCCGTGCCAACTATAGTTCCAGTAAACCTATTACATTGTAAGTTAACTAAATCAGAGAAGTGAAGAGAAAATACCCTGTAACAGAAAATTGAATCAAACATTCTAATAATTTAACCGTAACACAGAGTCCAAGATTAGAACCAGTAAGTCAGATATTTAAATAGTAAAACGATCTCTATTGATGGTAAACTAAACTGCAGCATACCTCTGCTCTGGAGCTTCTTCACCTTCAAATCTCATCTTAAACCTCATTCCAATGGAGTAATTGTTTTTCATGGACTCCATGTACTGGTCATATGGAACTATAAACTCAGCGGGGCTTGTCCTGTAAGATACAAACTAAGTTGGTAAGGACAGCTAATCCTTTTGTCAGTGTTACACCAACAATAATTCAACAACCTACTTATCATCCTGCTATCCCCCATGAATGAACTTTAAATAACTGCAATTCATCTCATTGTTAGGCGCCATCAAAGATATGAAGCATCCAGTTATTTTAGATGGCAACCAATTTAGATAAAATGCATTACCAAATGCACAGATGACAAGCAGTGAAACAACAAGACTAAATGTATCATTTAACTCTACAACTTATAATCAAAGATCTCTAGTTATGGCCTTCAAAGTCTTTGCTTGATCGTTACAGACCAGGTACCTTGGTTTGTAATACACGGTGAACATTGTTTTTGTTTGAATAGCATGCCAAGCTGTTGCAAGTACACCGAGATGCATGCTATGACTTGATATCACCGATGATGGAGCAATTCCCTGCTGCCTCATGGCCCGTCTAACTCCAACACGAAGCTCCCCATTCTCACCTCTAAAGTAGCACAATGCAACAGATCAGACTCTACTTAATGGAACAAATAAATTCAGAGGGTTCTGCCAGACGAACCTAAGAAATATGAATGCATCCCCAGCAACAAGCCTTTTTGAACTAACGAAGACACTCCAACCACTCTGAAGAAGATGCCTCCTTGGTTGGCCTGGAGTTCAAATGCTAGGGTGAGAAACAAAGCAGAGGTTATATAGCAGGATAAACAAGCCCACCCTACCAACAAAGGCATTTCAGTGCTCCAAAAATAAAGCAAAATGCTACCATACTTCCAAAGACAAATCTATACACGAAGAAAAGGGAAAGAGAAAGTTTACAACCTCGGCCTATTTTACAGAAGCAGAAATTTGTTAACCAACTTCTCCACTCCCCCTTCACACTCCCTATCAAGTCATCTGCTTAACATTTTTAAAAGTGCCACACAGACTTACAACAATTTTCATTAGGACGTGTGATTACAAGAATGCAACTGACATGTTATACCATCAATAGGACTTGATAGGTAGAATGCGCGATGTGAAAGTGCATCTTACCGCGGAATATATGCCTGAAGCGCCACTCATTCCCATGTAAATCCTTGGCTACCAACTCCTGTGTTGGAGGCTGTCGAGACATATCCTGTTACAGATGCAAATTAAAAACAGTAAGCCACTCCATTTCCCCAAAAAATGGACAATGAGCCCATAATAACTGAATGCTTCTAACCAGTGGGGGAAGGCATTCATCAGCATGCCGTCTCAAGACGGAAAATCCACCATGAGTGCTTGTATCGGATGCTGTTAGTGTCTTACAAAAAGAGTGTACATGAAATCGTGGTGTAGGAGGGCGCATAGATTCCTTCTTCACAGTATTCTCATCTTGCTACAACAGTCATTTCAGAACAGTAGATAAAATTTTAACTGGAACTTCAAAATTCAAGATTCAAACAGGTGTACATACTTTATTCAACATAATATCAGAAAAGTAAAAATTGAAAAATAAAAGAAAAAAGTTAATTACTGTAAACATAATGGTAAACCTACATTTGGCTCCGGCATCAAAGTCACTTGTGCAAACACTTCATCAGTATCTGGTTCAGCCTGAAACGCACTCAAAAGTCAATACATAAACACCAACAAAGTACAATCCTGCATAGATAAGATAAGAAGCCCATAAAGGGGGGAAAGTATGGATTGCTAAAGTACCCACACACTAACGCAACAGCATGAAGGAAATCATTACCTTCAACAGGACGTTAACCACGCGGCATAGGATCTTAGAAGGAAGATTATACAAAGGCATCTGCTGATCAGCCACTTGATTAGTTGATGCTTCAACCTATCATACAAGGATCGTGATGGAAATTAAGGTATCAAGCTACATAAAAATTACGGAAAAAACAGAGTATTTCGGAAATGTCTGTTCAGCAGTGCAGTTGAAAGTGAAATTGCAAACGGGATTTCCATAAACCTGAGGTCGAAAACCGATTAAAAGAATTTTGAGAAACAAACCTGCTCGATATGACCTTGAGGGAAGTAGTACACCAGCTCACCCTCACGAGGAACTGTCACGAGTGGACCGGCACACGCGCGCCAAAGCTCCGTGTACAACGCTGTCTCAGCATCAACTTTGTACACAAAAACAAACACAAATTAGCGAACTCACTGGAAAACTACGACTTACGGAACAAATCACTCAAATTGCCAGCAAAAAATCCGGTCTAGTACCTTTCCCGACAACGGGAGCACTCCGAACAGTCTCTGAGACCGGTCTTGAGCCATCAATTGGCTCGTTGTAACCTTTAATCGACACCTCTGAAGTAGCCATTTTCCGTACAATAATTCTCAACACAGATCTCTCATCTAAAAGCACAAATTAATTCTCAACAAAAGCAAACTTACTTCTAAAAATTAACAACAAAATTCACCACACAAAATCACTGAACTGTACCAAATCAACACGGGTAACCAAATCAGACCAAAAATAGCAATCAAAACACTAGGTACAAGTTCAACAAATTTGTCATTCTAATTTCTCTCTCTATATCAGCAAACTATCTTTGAGGATAGGGGAGCTCCTTCATGTAGTGATGAGAGAGAGAGAGAGAGAAAGAGAAAAGCATTGAGGGGAAGAGCGAGAGCCTTTCGATAACCAAAGGGGTCAAAACGGGTGCAACAATCATTTCAACCGCGGTCCAAATTCTAACCCGAGTTAGGAAACTTCCTATAGCCCGTTGATTTCTGTCTTTTCAACCGGGTATAGCCGGTAGTCAAGACACTGTCTGGGGGGGACAAATCATAAAGGGATATTAACGGCGTGTACGGTTAGACGTTAGGCGCTGTCGTATTCTCATTGGCTTGGAAGCTGACGACGTCTGCCTTTTGCCGTTAATAGAATATTATTACTCCTATTCTGTTATTATGGGGAAGCGGCCCTGTCGAGCTATTAACGGGCAACGTAAGATGGGATAGGGGAAGGGTTAAGTACGCACCAGCCATTCCAAGAAGTGGCGCACGTTAACCGTGGTTACTTTTTAATTAGGTGTACTCTCTCTTTTTCACTATTTTGTGGGCTTTTTAATATGATTAAAAGACTTCTCTCTGCGTATTACTCGTGCCTCCAAGATACCTGCAAAACACCATGCCAGCAAGGAAAGCATGGGTTCCCTCCTTGTTTAAACTGCATATAAATATGTTTTGCCTTTTCAATTTTCATCAAATCAATACACTCATAAATCGTTAGTGAATCGGTTTGTTCAATAACAATTATAATGCGTAAGTTTGTAAAGCGATCAATATAAGGGGTCGTTTGGTAGAGCGTACAAGAATAATGTTGAATATGATGTATTAGTAATGTTGGTATTAGTAATGTTGGTATTAGTAATGCTGGCATTAGTCATGTTGAGATATTTTTTATTCATTGTTTGATTTGATGTATTAAAGCATTACACAATTTCTAAAAGAATTATTTTTTTTACAAAAACACCCTCATAACTAGTCAATTACTTTATCTTTTTTAAAAAAACATATTGAGGAATGTTTTTATATAAACAAGGTTTTTAAAAATTATTTAATTTGTATATATTGTAGTGTAGACCTTAATATTTATTTATAAGAAAATATACAATAAGTATTCATTTATTTAGTAGGTATATTATTTTATTTATCACTTTTTTGGATTATTTCAACTTTGTATTAATATTTTAATCAAGTATAAATTTTGAAGGATAATTTTGTCTTTAACTAAGTTAATGCGTGCATTAAAATCCATTGCAATGTTAATGTCATGGTTTCTTATGCATTAGTTATGCATAGGATAATACCAAATATGGTGTATAACTAATACTTGCATAACTAATGCATAGGTTCAAAAAGTATACCAAACAAAGTGTTACTAAAACACATGGCTAATGCATGCATATTTATCTAATGCATCCTATCAAACGACCCCTACGTTTTTAGCTCAAAGTTCTCACACGCTTAAATATATAAAGTTTTATTTGTGATCTTAGTTGGGTATGCCTCTCCATAGAGAGGATCAGAGCCTTACAGTGGTGTTCTTTATGCCCATCGTAAGGGTACTATTGTGTGTTCCCCTTTTTTTGGGAGTGGTGGTGAAGAAGAAGAAGAAGAAGCCCCCTTTTAGGGTTCTTTCTCTGAAAATTTATAGCTGTGAATTGGATGAGCTGGCGATAAGTAGCCGTGACCACACCTATGTATGGCTCGTGCGATGATAGACAGATCGTAGTCTCCCTGATAACGTCCTATACCCACGAATTATTAATATTACTAGTGGTCACACCACTTGTAATTTTCATTTTAGCTTTTGAAATAGTTAATATCGTCAATTATTGGTGGGTCAGATTTTGACCTATACAGTTAATCCCTCCGCTTATTGAGGTTGTGCCCTGGCCGAGCTTGATGAGCGGACACTGTCGCCTGCTACCTTGGTCGAGACCGAAGGTTGCCATGGCCGTTTATACATCGAAAGTTATACCGTTAAAATCGATAGCCTTAGACATTTTGCATTAACGACCTTAGCCGCAATGGAATCAAGTTGGTGACCTTAGTTGTATTTCGTTGAAGGTTTTAACCGTTCATTTATGGGAGAGGGTTGTAGCCGTGTAAGTGTTAAGAATGGTCGTAGCCGTTTGTATATGGGGAATGGCCGTAATTGTTTTCAACTGAGGCCATATCTTCATTTAGACGGCCTTCGGCCATGTAAGGTGTTAACCTTATTTTTGGCAGTCAAGTTGTATGTCGTGCGGCCGACGGGAATTGCGGCACGTGCTGACTCTCTACACGCCTCGGAGGGTCCGTGGAACTATGATTCAGGCGGTTCCTCGTAGGGCGAGGGGCTTGACTGCGGAGTTAGATGATGCAGTCGACTCTCATACATATGAGAATTTCTTCTACATCAGGACTAAACATGTGGTGGCGTGTGCAACTGAGTTCCCGGAGACTTGGCACCATGCACGTAAGTCCTTTATTCATCAAATTCTACTTTCTGTCTTTTCTCATGCCTTGTTCTGATAAGTGTTAACTTTGCCTCATGTTTGTAGCTGAACGGCCGCTGCTAGCTCCACTACCCGCATATGCAAATGGGCCGAGGCCGTGTTCCCTCAAACAGGGGGGATTCGTACGTGGACGTATTTCTAGGAGGGGCATGGTCGAAAACCTGCTTCTGATGAGAGTTTTAGCTTCCTTTTATCCCGTTTTTATTTTATTCCATTTGGCCTCTTCTCAACTTTGTTCTTTCTTTGATCGGGGAAGGCATGCCACGTGAGGGCCCCTCAGCTAGCTTTTTGCAAGCCGGGCGTGACTATACAACTCGTGACACAGTTTTGAGGGAGATTTCGGTTGAATCTTCGACGGCTCATTCCCCAACACGGTCTGCACCTCGGGCCAAGGATTTTCGGGGATCGTACTCCCTAGGGCAGAGTCGCCTTTGAGCTTGGATGAGGAAGAAGGGGAGAGGCCGATTGGTCAGGCGTAAGGTTGCATTTATGCCGGCTCTGGTGGTGGTAAACTTGGATTTCCCGCCATTGGACGCTTAGGGGAATGTGGAGGCGCCAGCCCTTGAGGGCGGGCACACAGTGGGGGTTGCCCCGGTTGGCTCATGCCAAGGTGATACTATTGTTCGGCGATTCAATTAACAGTTCCAGTTGCTGAAAGGGGAGGTAGTTCCTCAGCAACTGTTTTGGTTGGAGAAACAAGTGATAGTGTGTTGGCAGGGGCGGGAGCCTCAACATCTTGGTCGGCAGAAGGAGCGAGGGTAGTCGTAGGCGAAGAGTCTAACTATGAGTCCGACCTGGACTCTGACGATGTCCGTATGCTTCAAAATGGCCTCACGCGCACAATGGTGCATATGGAAGGGCGGTTCCGTTATGTTGAGATTCCTACGGAGCAGAACTTGCTGCTTCAAGAGGAGAGCTTGGTGTCAATGTTCGAGGTTCTATGCTCGAAGGCGGAAAACACGTCGCTAAGA
This sequence comes from Nicotiana benthamiana, assembly GCA_034376525.1. Taxonomy (NCBI): domain Eukaryota; kingdom Viridiplantae; phylum Streptophyta; class Magnoliopsida; order Solanales; family Solanaceae; genus Nicotiana; species Nicotiana benthamiana. The sequence goes on along the minus strand of CM067329.1, from coordinate 140,022,696 downwards.
GGAATAACAGACGTCCGGCTGATGGGTGAAGTGGTTGCGCATGTCTTGAAGGTACGTGTAGTGATCTTAGTTCTTTTTAACTTAGTCTATTTTTCTGTTATGATTATCGCTTTGTTCTTGTAGTTATTTTTGTTGGAGGCGGAGAGCATCTGCGAGCTAACGTCCACTTAGGGATTTGTTTGCGGGCGTTGGAGAAGTAGTACATATCTACACCATATATTGTATGGGTCAAAATCTTGCGGAGAAAGTTGGGCGTGGAAAGAACGTAAAGTGAAAGACTGTCCCAAGTTGGCCAGATGAGACGATGTCGACCAATGACTAATAACGAGCAGTCGCAGAGCGAGTCGTAGAGGTCAAGGTCGAAAGTGAAAGATAAGAATAATGGCTAGTGTAGCCGTGGGAGTAGTGACATGAATATTCTCCTGAATATTTTTTTTATTGTACGTTTTAGGATTTCGAGACAATATCATATATACGAATAGAATGGGAGAGATAAGAAAAGTTACACGTGAGATTGAGTTTGAGAACGCTACTCTAAGAAGTTGACCATTGATAGAATATACAAAGTTTACCTTTCCATAGTGATTGATTTCATCGATTATTCTTCCTTTTTCCTCACATCATCCAAGAAACGATTACTTATATTCTTGTTCACCACCATCTCTCGTTGTCATAAGGAAGTATCCTCCACATCCATTGATATTTCGGTGAAGTGTTCTTCCTATTTACAATTATTGTCATTTATCATATTTATCCATATCATCTACATCATTCACTCTTCATTTACTCCCTAAATGTGTGCATTTAGTGAATGAATATATGGGCATAACCATTTGATAAATAGCCTCATTCAAATTCTAATCTCGGATCTAGAACTTATTATATTTTGTTAGCATTTATCCATCATCATTCACTTAATTAGTTTAACAAAAAGGTTTAAAACCTTTTGGTCAAATAATTTGGCGCTGTATGTGGGGATTTTCTAGTTAAAAGTTTTAGTTTTTTCTAGATCTGAAAAAACACAAAAAATGTTGCACATTCATGTTTCTCTTGTTTGCACATATCTGACATGACAGGCAACGGGGAAGAAAATAGAAGGGCGATAGCGATCTCACCGCTAATCTCCTAAACACTATGGACGAATCTTATGGAAAGGACGAGAAGAACGTGACACCAAGTACCTTACCCATGTGAAGTGATTCACTTTTATGGAAGAGTTACCGCTTCTCATGGAAAATGAGCCTCTATGTCCACTGTGGAAGAAGCACCGTCAAAGGTAAAAAAGCTACTAGAAGCATGCTAATGAATACACTAAATAATATGTTAGATAAACCCGCTCAGAGGGCGAGCAGAGGGAATGTGCGAGGCATTGCCACAACAACCAATGAGTAGTACACCCAACCTCCCACTTTGGGTATTATTCACCATGTTATGATACAATTAACGATGCCCTCACTGCTATTTTTAGAAAAATTTAAAAGATGGAGTACGAGAATAAGGCATTCCACGACCGAATGAGAGAGCATCAAGAAAGGGTAGATAAGATATCGGGCGTCCTAAAACTCTTACCAAAATGGGATACCAGTCGGTTCGTGGAACAACCATAAAACAACGAGGTCGCGCCATGTGCTATACCAAAAACTTTCAATATGCTGCCATATTTGAAAATATATGACGGCAAGACGGATCTAGAAGATCATGTGACCCACTATGTCACTGCAGTGAAAGGCAACGACCTTGCAAAAGAACAAGTATCATCCATATTGCTGACGAAGTTATGAGAGACCCTAACCGGTGGGGCCCTAACTTGGTACGTGCATTTACCTACGCACTTCATAGAAATGTTCGTAGAAATGGCTGACAAGTTCGTCACAGCCCAAAAGCGGAGGTAAGGGTGAACAACATATTTTCCAACAAGCAATCTCTTGGCGAGGAACTTAGGGACTTCCTCGCCAGATTCAATCATGTAAGAATGACCCTTTCGAATGTATCCGAATGGATGGCGGTGGTCACTTTTCAGAATGGGCTGAGCAGAAGTGGGTCCAGGGTAACCAAAAAATTACTCAATCGACTCATGAAATACCATCCAACTACTTGAGATAAGATACACAATGCCTAATGTGCCAAGGTTTGAGCCAATGAGGATGATATAAACAGGAATATTCAATGCCTAAGCTCGGTTCAAATGGAATCTAGGAAAGACCGAAGCAACAACAACACAAGAGATCTAGCAGGGTCACGACTCAATCGAGAAAGACATTAGCCTTACGTCGGAGGCACCCTCATGCCAACTCCATATCAAGATGAAGGCCCATCGAGACCGCGAACATGAATCTACCGAAACGAAAGAGGTATGCCCCATTTGTTATTAGGTCATAATTTTGTGTTTCCCTCTCAGAAATAGTCTACGCATTGGAGAACCTCGGCCCAAAGGTGAAATAGCCGCATAAAATAAAGTATGACCCAAGCACAAGAAAGTCAAACGCCCTATGCGAATTCTACCAGGAAAGAGGTCATAAGACTGAGAACTGCATCGCCCTCAGACAAGAGGTCGTGAACATGCTTCACCAAGGGCACATGAAAGAGTTTATGAGCGATCGAGGAAGGGCCAACTTCACGTGAGAGCGGGAACAACAATAGGGTCCTCCCAAACCACATTCCTTAGTTCGAACCATTCAAATGATCATCGGGGGAGGTGACGATGCATCTATCAACAACGTGAAGTTCACCACCACTCACAAGCTCAAATGGTCAATCACCCATGAGTGGTATGACGAACTCGTAGAAAGTATCATCTTTGATAAGTCGGATACCCACGCTTTGGTCTTTTCTCACTATGATGTACTTGTTATTACATTACGTGTTTCTGATACTGATATAAGAGGTACTATGGTCGATAATGGAAGCGGCATGTGCATCATTTATCCTCGAGTTCTCACTAAAATGAAGCTCGAGGATAGAATAGTGCCACGTTGCATCACGGTAACAGGTTTTAACAATGCAATTAAGCGGACATCTACAGAAATCAGGTTGCTCGTCTTGGTCACTTTGGGAACAGCGTTCCACATCATGGACCATAATACGACGTACAACGCCATCATAGGCCGACTATGGATACACGACATGAAAGTCGTCCCCTCTAGTTTTTACCAAGTCATTAATTTTCCCACCCCTAGAAGTATTCGTCATCCAGGAAGAGCAGCACACGAACAAAGAATGCTTCTGCATCGCCAAAGAACGCACATACACCCAACAATTGAAAGAAAAAATCGATGAAGCATAGTAATTAACAAAGATGAGGTCGGATGCCGAGGAAATGAAAGACGTCATCCGCGACCATAGAAGCCACAGGATCAACAATAGAGGACCTCGAACCCGTTCAACTAGACAATGACAACCCCGAGCAAGAAAACGTTCACCAGCCATAAACTCCCGGATCCATGTAAATTTCATCAATTTTTAAAAAATAAAGTGGACTTGTTCACTTTTTCCCATGCAGATATGTAGGAATCCCAAAGGAAATAGCAACTCACAAGTTGAATGTCGACCCATTTTATCCCCAATAAGACAAATCAGAAGAAAGCTCAACCCGGGTTAAATTACGCAGTTTGTGAAGAAGTCGAGAAATTACTAGTGAATAGTTCTATTAGAGAATTGAAGTACCCTATGTGGTTCGCCAACGCAGTCATGGTGAAAAAAATAACGGTAGGTGCAAAATTTGAGTGGAGTACTTTACCAGCCTGAACAAAGCCTGTCCAGAAGACTCATTCCCGTCATTTTACGTCGACCAACTCATCGATGCTACAGTCGGGCATGAATTGTTGAGTTTCTTGGATGCCTACTCGGGATAAAACCAAATCATCATGGAGAAGGAGGACCAGGAAAAACCACTGTCATCACCTCACTAGGGACGTACTGCTACAAAGTGATGCAGTTTTAGATAAAAAATGCAGGGGCAACGTACCAGAGGCTAGTGACCAAAATATTGAAATAAAAACCCGACAAAATTACGGAAATGTATATTGACGACATGCTGGTCAAGTAAAAAATAAAGGAAGACCATATCGACCACTTGGGGGAGGTCTTCGACATACTCAAAAAGTACGGCATGAAATTAAACCCCGAGAAATGTGGGTTCAACGTGACGTTTGGAAAGCTCCTCGGCTTCTTAGCATCACAACGAGGCATTGAGGTCAATCCTAACCATATCAAGGCCATAGAAAGAATATCAGAAAATCTACCTGGCAAAAAACAAGTACAAAAACTGATCTGCGAATATCCGCCTTGTCAAGATTCATCTCCCGGTCCTCCGATAGGTGCCACAAATTTTTTGGAATACTCAAAAAAGGCAATGTACTATCGAATGATCAATGCCTTGAAAGAACAAAAGGCCTACCTGTCTTCGCCACCTGGAGAACGTCTTCATGTCTACTTGGTCATGTTTGATGTCGCAGTAAGTGCTGTCCTGATACGAGAAAATAAAGGTACTTAATCTCCGATCTATCTCATTAGCAAAACTTTGGTCGGCGTTGAAACGAGGTTACCCCACCTTGAGAAGTTAGCTTTGGCCTTGATTGTAGCTTCGCGGAAGCTTAGACCTTATTCCCAATGCCACTCCTTCTCGGTGATCATGACTTTTCATTTAAGGAGTATCTTACACAAACCGACTTGTCGGGTAGATTAGCCAAGTAGGCCATAGAGCTAAGTGAGAAAGATATAACATATCAATCGCGAACATCGATAAAGTCTCAAGTTCTTGACGACTTCATCTCTAACTTCAGTGCGAAGATATTAGTGGAAGTCAAGAAGGAAACTACCATTACTCTTGCCGAAGTATGCAACCAATGGGTCCTTTACACTAATGGAGCTTATAACGCATCTGGATCTAGACTGGGACTCGTTCTCGAGGTCCCAACAGGCGAAGTAGTTTTCCAAACCAAAACGATGCCCTGATATGAGTAACAACGAGAGCGAGTATGATGTTGTTATTGTAGGATTGAGATTAGCACTAAAATACGAAGTACGATGAGTCATCCTTCGATGCGACCCGCATCTCGTCGACAATTAGTCACGTGGAATTTCTAAATTAAGGAGCAAAGGTTATAGAAAAATCATACCAAGTTTTGTAAACTGCTACCTGAGTTCAACGAATGCCAGCTCGATCAAATACCTAGAGCATAGAACATCGAAGAGATGGCCTCACCAAATTGGTAGTGGTCACCAAAAGCATAACCGAGAGGGGAGGATGGTCATTCTCCTCTATTTATCGCTATACCAAATCGAGGTAAGTTCTATTAACATGTCTTGGGACTGGCGCAATCGTTTTATCTCGTACTTGCTGGACGGAGTGCTCCAACCCGATTAAAAATCCAAAAAACATCGAATGCTGGCGGCTAGGTATAGCGTCGTCGATACCGACTTGTACAAAAGAACATTTGGAATACCCTAAGAAAAATGCTTAGGGCCAAATCAAACACAACGCTTCCTCAAAGAAGTACACGACAACCACTATGGAGATGATACCGGTAACCGAGCTCTCGTCAGATGCCTCATACGATCAGGCTATTATTGGCCCACAATGAAGAAGGAATTTTGTCAAAAGGTGCGAGAAATGCCAAAGATCTGCCCCCATGATTCACCAAGCGGGCGAACACCTTCATTCAGTCACTTCTCCATGGCCTTTCATCAAGGGGGAAATGTACATCGTCAGACCCCTACCCGGGGGACAAGGTAATGTACGATTCGTTTTAGTTTTAACTAACTATTCTTCAGATGGGTAAAAGAAGGTACATTCATCCAGATACGCAAACAAGAAGTAATCATGTTCATATGGAGGAACATTATATGACGTTTTGGCATCCCCAAAGAAATCAGCTGTAACAATGATCTCCAGTTTACTGGAAAAAAGAGCGGCAAGTTCTTCAAAAAATGCCACATCAAGAGAATCCTCTTCATGCCATGTTACCCTGAAGGCAACGGTCAGGCACAACCCTCCAACAAAACAATATTGAATATCATGAAAAAGAAACTCGAAAACGCCAAGGCACTATGGCCGGGTAAATGACATATTCACTAGTATATGGAGCTGATGCAATGATACGAGTCGAGGTCGGGGAGCCTAGCTTGTGATACTCAAATGAAAGGCGGCAAAGCAACAACGAGAACAGAAGGCATGACCTCGATGAAGCTGAAGAGCAAAGACACATGGACTACATAAGAATGATAGTTCAAAAACAAAAGGCAGAGCGGTACTACTACAAAAAAGCTAAAATCAGACCACTCAAATCGGGGATTACGTACTCAAAGCCAAAACACAAGCAAGAAAAGATCTACGAGAAGATAAACTGAGAATCAATTAGGGTGGCCATAAAAAATTCTGGCCTCAGTAAGCAAATGGACGTTCCTGCTGGAAACGTGGAAGGAAAACTACTACCAAACAATTAGAACGTCGCCCACCTCAAATACTTCAATTTCTAAGGATAGATGTGTCCCGAGTCATACTCTTTTTCCCCCTACTCAAGTTTTGCCCCAATTGGGTTTTCTCGTGCAAGTGCCTTAGCATTATCTTTTAACTCCACCTCATAGGCTTTCAAGGTTGCCCTCAAACCTTTGAATATGTCGAGATGAGCCTCATTATCGATCCACTTCTCATACAAGTTTTGGGACATTGAGGTAAGTGGAAGCACGAGAGGTAGACGGGATGGGCATGCTGATGTGCTTTCCTGGCCTTAAGGATAGTCAACTGTTGTTCAAGTCATAAACATCTCCTTCTAGCTTGCCAATTCATTTTCGAGTCTCGCCTCTTTAAGGGCAAAGGTCTCTTCCTCAGTAGCACGCTCTTACCTGCAGACGCGAAGGGTGCCTGCCAACACCGGCCCTCTGCCATAGAAGTCGATCTGACTCTCTCAACTCCCTCCAATTCAATTGCTTTGGTAGCCAGCTCGTTGATCGGAGCAACCCAACCTTACACAATGGTCGGAAGAGTGGGTGCTAAAAATTTTGCCCGAATAGTGGTATCAAGGTCGATTTTCCACATGGAGCTTGGAATGGAGTTGCGTATTTGTTTAGACTAGGAATGCGTTTGTGCTCCTACTTGCACTCCTAATATTTTTGGTTTTTTGATTATTAACTACTACTATCAATTACAAATTAAGACTAATTTATTCTAAATGGATATTTTCTAAGTTGTGATTAATATAGAGAAATGCACTAGGGTCGTGGCATCACCTATGTGGTTAACTAACAGGTAGAAGCTATTAGTACTAGATTGACATAGTTGGGATCAATGTTTTAACGGTTGCACAATTATACCCACTCTCACACTTCTCGGTAGAGAGAGGGATTATTCCCAATTGACTCTCTCGAGACCAAGCAACTAGGGCTCAAGCAGGGTGATTACTCTCTCGAGGTTTAACCCGTTAATTGGGACTATCATTTCTCATGGGTCCATCCCAATTCCTTGTTGGGTCAATTTTGAGGTCATAGACTCTCTTTCTCAAGAAGAGTGAAGATCCACTAAGTTGGAATCAATATTTGCAACCACCAATCCTTAATTAAAGTGTAACATTAACCCAAATAACAAACACCCGATGTGAATCTATCATTCGGAAGCAACACCCACCAATTACCCACGCTAGGATTGAGCCACTAGCTAATGGGTGTATCTAGGCATAATTAAAGAAGAAACTGAAAAAATAGATGAAGAAACAACCATATTAATTAATTGCTAATGTTAAACTACAATAATCTATGATGAAGCAAAGTTCAAAAATGCCCAAAATAGGACAAAACATATGTCTCACGAGTGCAACAGCTATCGGATATTCAAAACTTAACCTAAAAATGGAAAAATATTCTATTTATAATGGGCAGGAAAAACTAGATAAGAATGCCCCTGCAGGGTCGGTGCGGGCCGCACAAACATGACCGCGACTGCACCGGCTAATTTGACGCCCAAGTCTATCTCTCTGAAGTTGATGGTGCGGACCACGTGGTTATGTGGCGTGGTCTCATGAAGTTCTGGCGCAGACGTATGGCTGGCCTTGTCTGAAAATATACCTTCTCTGAACTCTTGTGGTGCGGGCCGCGTAACGAGATGGTGCGGCTGCGTGAGCTGGACGCCGGCCGCGTAATGTCAACCGCGGCCGCGTGGAATTTATCTCAAATATTTCCCTCTCTGAACTCTGTGGTGCGGCCGCATGAAAAGTTGTGCGGTCCGCATCAGGCTTGATTTTCACCACTTCATTTGTCTTTTGACACTTGATCAGCTTTCACTCCGTTTTGAGCCAATCTTTGACATTCCGGCACTTTGTCGCTCAAACCTGCAATCAAGCACAACCTGTAAGTATTTTGGGACTATTTTTTAGCAAATTATACTCGAATCTAGACAACTATGAGCATAAAACATGTTAAGATCTTAGTTATCACTCGCCCCTTAAGTTGATAACTACAGTTGCACCCTGCTCAAGCTCGGCCCGTAAAGACGTCACCTGATCTTAGAGATCGATACACTCGGCAATGACCCCCTTTAAATTTACATAATAGTCTACGTAGATTGTGCCCTTAAAAAAAGAGAATCGGCAATTCAGGAATTCAAAAATAAGAAAAATCAGTTATAGTGTGATATTAAGAGTTAAATTGCTATTCATTTAACTAAATCAGTATTCTTCAATTTCCTAACACTTTTTTTCTTTCCCTTTTTTCTTAAACTCAAATATAAATTCTTAAGAAAATATCTATGATTTGAAAAAAGTTTATACTCATTGAATTAGGTACACGTGCAACGCGCATAGCCTAATATTAATACAAATACTAACTGGTAATGCAGGATTCCATACTTAGTTCCAAATATCGTATAAAAATATTGCTAATTATTATATTACGTATATTTGTAATCTAACGTCCCAATAAGTACTGAAATATATTTTGTATTATCAATGTAACAATACTGGTTAAAGCAGATTACTTGCCATTTATTCTAGGTTATCAATTAATGTTAGTATATAATTAGAATTGCCCGTAATTTTTTTAATAGAATTGTGTAAATAATTTTTACAATGTGAGTATCTAAAACTTAAACCTTTAGGGGCCACGAGATATGTAACCTCACACGATGCAGGGACTTCATATTCTAATTCCAGTAACCAAACCACCCTTCAAAAATAGTTTGACAAAATAACATTGTAAATGGATGATTCATAATCACAAGTGTATGGGATCAAATTCGTCCCTCGATGTCTCTGCGTTAGTTGGTACGATCAATGAATGTACGCCGAGTTAGGCGTGAGGATAGAAATGACGTCGTTTAAATTAGCGTCCCCACTAAGGAAATATTATCTACTTTTGTACTATTTTTATTATTTCAAGGAGGGTCTCCTACTATATAAAGGAGGCCCTAATGCTGTAATGAGGGGGTCAATTATTCTTGGATAATACAACTCTCTCTATTTTTCTCTCTATCTCTAAAAATATATTCTCCCAATATCATCAGATCTACTTGAACAATATTATTTTCATCTCTAGGTCTTATTATATTTGATTAGGATTTACCCTAATTTATTTTGATTGTTTTATGCTTGCAAAGTATATTGATGACTTTTGAGCCAAATAATTTGGCGTCGTCTGTGGGGATTTCGAGAATCAAAATTGTAGTTTTGCACCTATAGAACAACCAACCACCATCTCGTACACCACACATAAGCAAAATATGGAAGAAAATAACGCAAGAATGAAAGCAATAGCAGGCATTACAACTAACCTCATGGGCTCTCTCAACGAGACCGATGAAGAGGGTATTCTGAACACAACCCCTAGCATTACATCGGGTGGAGAGATCTCACCCTCTCTATCTGAGGACCTGACAATCTTGCACGAAAAAGGGGTATCAACCTCTGCGGTCAAAGAAACGCCACCCCCAGTGGTCAGGAGGCTATTAGAGGAGTGGTTGATGAACACCCTAGGTAGCTTAACCGAAAAGCCACCCCAAAGTAACATGAGAAAATCATCGGCAATGGATATCGCCACAACAAATGAACATGTTGTTGCACGAACAAACAACACCCATACCGAAGCCACCACTAGCGTAATTACACTTGCAGTCGTTCTCAAGAAGATGGAAGAAATGGAGAATGAGAACAGGGCACTTCATGACCAAATAAAGGAATATCAGGCAAGAGTGGGCAAAATCCCCGGTTCTCCCAAGTTGCTGCCAAAGCGCGATGTGGGAAGGTTCGTTGAACAACCATACACCAAAAAAGCAGCCCCTCACCCCATCCCGAAAAGCTTCAAGATGCCGCCTTACTTAATGATATATGATGGGACCACATATCCCGAGGATCATTCGATTCATTATGTAATTGCTGTGAAAGGAAACGATTTATCGAAAGAATAAGTGTCGTCCTTGTTGATGAAGAAGTTTGGCTAGACGTTGACATGAGGGTCTCAAACATGGTACTCTCAGCTACCAGCTAGAACTATATCATCATTCGAGGAAATGACGGATAAGTTCGTCACCACCCATGTAGGAGCAATGAAAGCAGAAGCCAGAGTTAACGATATTTTCGCCATCAGGCAAGCCACATGGAGAAGGACTCAGGGACTTCCTAGCAAGGTTCAGCAGAGTAAGGACGAGCCTACTGAATGTATCGAAAGGTATGGTGGTCACAACTTTCCAAAATTGGTTGGACAGAGATGGTTCAAGAGTGACCAAAAAAGTGCTAATCCGCCTCATAAAATATCCCCCTACAGCAAGGGAGGAGATCTACAACGCCTACTGCGCTGTGGTGCGAGCGGACGAGGACGACCTTAACGGGACTACCTAACAACTAACAATGATACACTCAGAAGCAAGGAGGGATCGACGCAACGAGGGGTGGTGGGAGAAACTCCCACGTTTCAACAAAGAAAGGCACCAACCCTACGTTAGATCTTCCCATCCGCCACCTCCAAGACACACGGATGCACTGCAACGACATGTCGCTCCACTCCGGAACGAAATAGGTATGCCCTATTTTATTATCTTCCCATTACGTTTGTGTGTCTCCTACAGAAATAGTGTACGCACTGGAGAAGCTGCGCAACAAGGTGTTGTGGCCGCAGAAGATGAAATCAGACCCCACCACAAGGAGGTCAAACGTTCTGTGTGAATTCTATCAGGAACGAGGACATAAAAACCGAGGACTGCATAGGCCTATTTCAAGAGGTGGTCAGGATGCTGAATCAAGGACACCTGAGGGAGCTACTCAGTGACAAAGGGAAAGCCTACTTCGCACGCAGGCAGGAACAACCCCATGGTCTGCCGAAGCCACCTTCCCCAATTTGCCCTATTAACATGATCATCAGTGGCTGTGATGACTCAGCAATCAATCACGTCAAGTTCACCAAAATGCATAAACAGAAGCGGATAATCGCCCATGAATGGTATAACGACCTAGAAGATAGTATCACCTTCGATAGGTCTAATGCCGACAATTTGTCTTTTCCTCATTATGACGCTCTTGTTATAACATTATGTATTGATGATACCGATGTTAAAGGATCATGGTCGACGACGGAAGAGATGCGTGTATTATCAATCCAAGGGACCTCGTGCAAAGAGACTCAAAGATAAGATAATGCAGCGTTGCATAACACTGACGGGTTTTAATAATACAGTGGAACGAACCTCTGGAGAAATAATGTTGCTGATTTTGGTGGGAAGAGTCACGTTAGAGAGCACCTTTCATGTGATGAACCAAGAAACAACTTACAACGCCATCATAGGACGCCCGTGGATACATGCCATGCGAGCAGTCCCCTCGAGCTTTTACCAAGTGATCAAATTCCCCACCCCCTGTGGAGTATTTAGCATTCGAGGCGAGCCTCAAAGCGCAGTAGAATGCTATCGAATAGCTCAAGATTGCGCCCACACCAGACAGCTGAAGGGAGCGAGTACCGAGGCATAACAATCAGCCGTGTCGGGGACTAAGGTCAACCCGACGATGGAAATCTTCAAAGATCCTGATGCCGTAGAAGCCTATAAAGTGACAGTCGAGGATCTTGACCCAGTCTAATTGGACGTCACTGACTTTGAAAAAAAAGGCCTATATTGGGCGCGGCCTCGATGATCCAAGTAAATACCATGAATTCTTAACTAACCATGCGGATTTGTTTGCTTTCTCCCATTCAGTTAAACGTCGACCCTTTACACCTGCCAATGCGACAACTTAGGAGAAAATTCAACATCGCAATCAATGAGGCAGTCGGTGAAGAAGTGGACAAGTCATTGGCTAACGGCTCCATCAAAGAGCCAAAGTACCCCCAGTGGGTTGCCAATGTCGTCATGGTTGAAAAAAAAAATGGAAAATGGAGAATGTGCGTAGATTTCACCGACCTAAATAGGGCGTGCACGAAAGATTCATTCCCACTACCCCATATCGACCAACTAATTGATGCCACCGCAGGACATTAACTACTGAGCTTCTTGGATGCCTACTCTGGTTACAATAAAATCATGATGGTCGAGGAGGACCAGGAAAATACAACTTTCATCACCAACCAAGGGACGTATTGCTACTAGGTGATGCCTTCGGACTTAAAAATGCAGGGGCAACGTATCAAAGACTGGTTACCAAAATGTTCAAGGAACAACTCGGTAAGACCATGTATGTGTATGTCGATGATATGTTGGTTAAGTCGGCAAAGAAAGAAGACCATATCGATCATCTGAAGGAAGCCTTCGAAATACTGAGACGGTAGGGGATGAAGCTGAACCCGAAAAAATGTGCCTTCGGTGTGACCTCGGGGAAGTTCTTGGGTTTTCTCGTATCACAACGAGGCAATGAGCTTAACCCGGACCAGATCAAAGTGATAGATGCAATACCTAAGATTTTGTACAGCAAAAAAGAAGTGCAAAAGCTAATTGGGAAAATACCCGCCTTATCCAGGTTCATCTCGCGGTCTTCCAGCAGGTGCCACAAGTTTTTCAACTTGTTGCGGAAAGATAATGGGTTACAGTGGAACGAGGCATCCATCGAAGCCTTAAGATAATTGAAAACATATCTATCTTCGCCACCACTTCTGGTAATAGCGAACCCAGGCGAGCCCCTACTGGTATATTTGGCGATATCCGAAGTCGTTGTAAACGCGGCCTTGGTCCGCAAAAATGAAGGTACGTAATCCCCCATTTATTACATCAGCAAAACCCTAGTGGACAGCGAAACACGGTAACCACACCTTGAGAAATTGGTTATGGCATTGGTCATAGCTTCACAGAAGCTCAGACCCTATTTTCAGTGCCACCCCCTAAAAGTAGTGACGACCTCCCCCCCTAAGGAGCGTCCTACATAAGCCTGAACTGTCAGAAAGGCTCACCAGATGGGCCATAGAGCTTAGCAAGCATGACATCTCATACCATCCAAGAACCGCCATCAAGTCGCAGGTACTTGCCGTCTTCATCGCTGACTTTAGCGCTGAGATACGGCCGGAGGCGAAACTGGAAGCCAGTCGCGTCTGCTCCAACGTCGACCTGTGAACTCTCTACACTAACGGTGCAGCTAATGCCTCGGGATCAGGACTGGGACTTATTCTTGAAATCCCCACGGGTGAAACAATTCGCCAATCCATATGATGCCCCGAGATGACTAACAATAAGGCCAAATACGAAGCTGTGATTGCACGTATGAAATTAGCCGTCAAGTACGAAGCTCGGCAGCTCATTCTCCATTGTGACTCCCAACTCGTAGTGAACCAGGTCACTGGGACTTACCAAATCAAGGAGTAGAGGCTACAAAAGTACAAATCAAAAATCCACATATTAATGACTGATTTCGACGAGTGCAGCTTTGAGAAAATTCCAAGGGAACGTTACATCGAAGTAGACAACTTAGCAAAACTTGTCGCGGCCACTAAAAATATCAAAAGAGAAATTATGGTCACCCTCTCCATTCAGCCATCTATCATACTAATGTACTATCTTTAAGACTGATTTGGGACTGGCGCAACCAGTTTGTTTCCTATATGCAGGACGAGACACTCCCACTTGATAAAAAAGAAGCAGAGAAGCTCCACGTACAAGCTGTCTGATACTGCCTAATAAATCAGGATCTCTACAAGAGGACGTTTGGCAGATCCCTAGCCAAGTACCTAGGGCCGTACCAAACGAGGTAAGTGCTCGAAGAGGTACACGACGGTTACTGTGGCGCCCACACAGGTAATCGCGCTCTTGTCAGCTACATCATCTGAGCCAGCTATTATTGGCCCATTATGAAAAAGGAGGCAGTCAAATACGTTCTCCGGTGCGAACAATGCAAAAAATATGCCCCCATGATACACCAACCGGGAGAACCTCTACACTCAGTCACCTCACCATGGTCCTTCATCAAACGGGGGATGGACATAGTCGGCCTCCTACCAGCGGGACGAGGAAAGGTACGATTTTTGTTAGTTTTAACTGACTATTTTTCCAAGGGGGTAGAAGCAGGTGCGTACCTACAGATACACGAACAGGAAGTCATCGCCTTCATATGGAAAAACATCATATGCCGTTTTGGCATCCCCAAAGAAATCAGTTGCGACAACGGTACATAGTTCATTGGCAAAAGGATGATAGAGTTCCTCGAGAAATGGCACATTAAGCGAATACTCTCCACACCATATCACCCCTCCGCCTACGGCCAAGCAGAATCTTCCAACAAACCAATACTAAACATACTGAAAAAGAAACTCGAAGAAACCAAAGGGCTATTGCCCGAGCTACTACGCAAGTGCTGTGGAAACAATGACCACGCCCAAATCCAGCAATGGAGAAACACCGTATTCGCTGGTTTGCGAAATCGACTCGTTCATACTTGTCGAAGTCGAAGAACCAAGCCTGAGGTATTCACACACCAGAGGGGCAGAGAACGACACGAATTGACTTCAAGACCTCGACGAGGCCGAGAAAAGAAAGGATATGGCCAACATAAGGATGGTGGCCCAAAAATAACAGGTAGAAAGGTACTACAACAAGAAATTCAAAATAAGGCCGCTCAAAGTGGGAGACTACGTCTTCAAGGCCAAACCGTTAGCATCAAAGAATCCAAGCGAAGGAAAACTGGGCACCAATTGGGACGAACCAAACAAAATCACAGTGGCAACAAGTAAATGAGCGTTCTAGTTGGAAACAGTTGAAGGAAAAACACTCCAAAACAACTGAAATATTACCCAGCTCAAGTACTTCATTTTCTATATGGCGTCTCCCGAGTCGTAGTCTTTTTTCGTTACCCGAGTTTTGTCCCAATTGGGTTTTCTCAGGAAGGTTTTTAACGAGGCGGCGGAGGGAACACCTGGAAGTATCTGTGGCCATGTTTATCATATCACCCGCTCGACGTGCTCCCTAGGCCGATATGATAAAGGGGCTGGACTAGCATGATCTCCATTGTATAAACGGCTAAGGCCATCATCTCCATTGTGGCTAAGGCCATGATCTCTATTGTATAAACGGCTAAGGCCATGATCTCCATTGTATAAACGTCCATGGCCATGATCTCCATTGTATAAATGGCCAAGGCCATGATATCCATTGTATAAATGGCCAGGGCCGTGATCTCCATTGAATAAATGACTAAGGCCATGATCTCATGACTCCATTGTATAAACGGCTAAGGCCATGATCTTCATTGTATAAACGGATAAGTCCATGATCTCTATTGTATAAATGTCCAAGGCCATGATCTCCATTGTACAAATGGCTAAGGACATTATCTCCATTATATAAACGGCTAAGGCTATGATCTCCTTAGGTAAATGGCTAAGGCCTTCGCTGTAAAGCGTCGACAAAGCTCGACCACGACCAATAAACAATTCGACGCCAGTCGTACATTATTACATGCTAAGGGGTTTTCCGTAAAGCGTCGACAAAGATCGACCACGACCAGCAAATAATTCGCTGCTAGCCGAACATTATTACAATCTAATGCCTTCACCATAAAGCATCGATAAAGCTCGATCACGGCCAATAAATAACTCGACGCCGTTGAAATAACATTATTGCAAGATAAAACCTTCGCCATAAAGCATCGACAAAGATCGATCACGGCCAATAAACGCCGGTCGAAATAACATTATTGCAGGCTAAAGCCTTCGCCATAAAGCGTCGAGAAAGCTCGATCACAACCAGTAAATAATTCGATGCCAGTCAAACATTATTACAAGCTAAGGCCTTCGCTATAAAGCATCGACAAAGCTCGATCACGCCCAATAAATAACTCGACGCCAGTTGAAATAAAATTATTACAGTCTAAGGCCTTCGCCATAAAGAATTGACAAAGCTCGACCACGACCTGTAAATAATTCGACGCCAGTCGAACATTATTACAGGCTAAGGCCTTCACCATAAAGCATCAACCTAACTTGACTACGACAAACAAATAACTCAACGACGATCAAAGTTACATTAAGCGTCGACTTATCTCGACTACAACGAATGACACTTTGATAATAGTTGAAATAATGTCATTATAGGCTAAGGCCATCACCGTTAGAACGTCGACCTAGCTCGACTACGACAAACAAACAACTCGACCACGACCGAAGTTACATTAAGCGTCGACTTATCTTGACTACGACGAATGACACTTCAACGACAGTCGAAATAATATCATTATCGGCCAAGGCCACCACCGCTTAGTATCGACCTAGTTCAATCACATTAGATAAGTGCTCTGACGAAAGTCGAAGCCGCACCCTATCAGTGGATAACTCTTAGACAACGCTCAGAAACACAACAAAATTTCTATAAGTAAACGATTACTCGCTCGACGGAAACAAAGTGCCAAAAAAAACAAAGAAATAAAAAGAGAGGAATAGCAGAAAAAGCATGATTTTCACTTTCATCAAAAAATATATTTACATTCGACCTTGTAAAGGGTTCCTATTTACATTCCACAAATAATCAAAGTATATACAAGTTATAACGAGCTTCGCCATCTTGGCCGTCGCCTCCTGTTTGTTCGCCATCCTGGCGGTCGCCCCTTGTTTGTCTGCCATTTTATCCGTCGTCACCCACGAGGCAATAAGCTATGGTATACCTAGAGTCAGACTCAAGCCGGTTGACGTCCGCGGAGGTATAGCCCTCCTGATCATGGGAGTCGGAACTGTACCTACAGGTAGTGCGGGTGGCACGAGCCACGTGTTGCTGCTTTTGAACCTCCACCTCAGTAGCGCAACCCGCATCAAGATATTCCTTAAGCACATCCAGTCGGGCCTCCACAGACACCCACATCTCGTGAGCATCCCGGCATGCGTCCCAGGCCTCGATGAGGCAGTCAGCTTAAGAACTTCAACTTTTGCCACTTTGGCCTAAAGTTCAACAGTCAAATCCGCAACCCTACGGTGCAGGTCAGCGACCTTCACCACTACCCCACAGATAAGCTCCACTTCTTCTTCCCTCGACTTGAGGCACGACTCAAGCTCACTATTCCGAGTCACCGCTGCCATCAACTCCTCGTCACTCGTCTCCAGTTCGGTCGCTCTGCACTTCAACTGCTTCTATGACTACTCAAGACCCTTACGAAACACCCAAAATTTTGGGTCCTACTTGAGAAAATCCACCACCGTCTGATGCTTGACGTGGCACTTCTTGTATTTCTTCGCCATTTTGTTAAAAATGGTCGTTTTCCATTGTGTATGTCGCCTCAGCTCTACCTCCAAGATACGAGTCGAAAATATCAAAGAGAAAAGAAAGAGGCGAGCCAGTACACATCAAAACTAGACTCACGACACGTATGGAATACAGAAAGTTACCTGCAAAGCTGCGCCGGCTACCCTTCGAGATAGCTCCCCATTGACACCTCTCAACACATTGAGCTCGGGGGCCGCACACAACGGGGTCATGTCTGTTGCTGCATGCTCACTGTGTTGTAATAAATTGTAGCCCCCCGGGATCATAATTTGGCGATTGTGTCTACTGCCGTCATATCCATACGGGTTGGACCCCTCGCTACCCTATCCACATATTCATGGGCGGTCTCTGGGGCCGCTCATTCGACATCATTGCCCACATTGCCAACATCGATTTTTGAACCACCCTCCGTGATGCGAAGTGGGCTGGCCTTGGCGGCTGCACTCACTTGAGGGGACGACCTCCCCGAGCGAATATCATCGGACATAAAAACAGGCCTATATGCTAGGGGGGCATGCTAACCCTCTCATCTTCAGTCGCCACCGACTTGCCTGTTATTAGTCTCCGCCATTTTTTCTCTGGTGGCTCCTCGCCTTCAGAAGCTTCATCCACGGGTTGCTGAGACGGTACTGGGGCTCATTTCGCTTGCAGCCGCCGCTGCAGACACAACCTCATGCGAAGAGTCTACGGAAACACCTTCGCGAATTGAATCGAAAACAAGGTCTTCACTGCCAGAATCTGTATCCAACCTAGTCGAGGCCAAAACAACCACTCTCTTGCTGGGAGCGCTTCGACCTATCAACACAAATAGGTCAATCGTTAAGTCAGTCGTTAAAGCCTAAAATTTCAAACCAAAGCCAACGAATTACCTGACAGTCCAGTAGGGCTGTAATATTGAAGAAGTGCGGACCAGGTACGACACTCCTCCGCATAAGGCAGCAACCTAGCCACCCATTCTCTAATAGTGTTGATAAATCGGGGCGGAAAGGCCCTCGCTACAAAAAGAAATCACAGCGACTAAATGGTCAGGGCCGTCAAGGCCACAAACAAAGAAGAAATTCGACAAACAGAGGTACTTACGTTCTGAATTCCATTTCTATGGGAATTCGTTAGGGTGGGATACCAGATGTTTCGTTCTGATGAAAAAATACATACGCTAGAAGTCACGACTGGATTTGTCGTCGATCTTGACTACAAACCCTTTCGAGCCACGGTTCTCCAAGTGTACCATAGTACCCCTAAGGTAACCAGCATTAAACAAGTGCAAAAGATGATGAACAGTGACTTCGCACCCGGCCCGCTTCGCGTACGTAGTCAGAATTCTGCACACCTTCAAGGTATATGGGTGATCTGGGTTAGGCACACATTGTAAAATTGGCAAAACTCCTCCACCAAAGGATAAACAGGAAGACGGTAACTGATCAAGAAGGGGTACTCATAAAACGTGCAGTATCCTGGTCTGTGAACATTTGCGTAATTCGTCCCTGCCGAAACCATTTCCACATGAGCCAGAATGTTGTGTGTTGCACGAAGGTCGTTTAAATGACTCTGCACCAGTTCACTGTGTTCCCAGGGAAGAGCGGGGCAGGTCTTTTTGAAGTTCTTTCAGTAGCACATTATCTACAGTAAGAAGAACGAGAACCTTTTCCACTTCCTCCTCTTCGTGACCGGAGGAAGGCGGTACCCTAGATGGGGCAGTGTCTTTAGCCTTTTTGTTATCTTGATGATGCTTTATTATGGTTTCCGTTCACGAAATAAAGTATGAACAGCGGGAAAAGTGACTTCTAAGAAACAAAGGAACCTCAAATGAAATAGCGGTTATGTGGGAAGGAAAACAAAGAAAGATGCCAGAAATTGTTTGCAAATGGATCGAAAGATAGAGCAAGTTGAACCATTCCCCTATTTATAGGGTTGAGTGGCGCAAAAATCGAAGAGGCATAATTCGAAACAGGTACTGAAAATCGAACGTCACATCACCCTCTGAACCGTCTCGGGAACAGGTGTAATAATGACGCCTATCGGCAATGACATCATTCTGAAGAGGAAGTCATGCATCAGCATCCCAACAATCTCATATTTTTTATCTCATTCACGTTACCACCGTCGAGTAAGGTCAAAATTCTCACAAAACGAGGTTCGCAGTTTCGTTCCTTGGGGACGCTTCCCAATGCGTCCCCCAATGGACAGAGGGACTATCTGTATGGGTCGAATTCGACCCTCGATGTCTCTGCGTTAGTAGGTACGACCAGTGGATGTACGCCGAGTTAGGCGTGAGGATATGAACGATGCCATTTAAATTTGGCGTCCCCACTAAGGGGATGTTACCTACTTTTGTACTATTTTTATTATTTAAATGAGGGTCTCTTACTATATAAAGGAGATCCTAATGTTGTAATGAGGGGATCAATTATTATTGGATAATACAACTCTCTCTCTCTTTCTCTCTCTATCTCTAAAAACATAATCTCCCAATATCATCAGATCTACTTGAACAATATTATTTTCATCTCTAGGTCTTATTATATTTAATTAAAATTTACCCTCATTTATTTTGATTGTTTTATGCTTGCAAAATATATTGATGACTTTTGAGCCAATCAACAAGATGTCTATCAGAAAATGCACTATTAGTCTAGAAAATAAAGTGACCAACATGGTCTATCCAATTAAATTATACTAATACTGCAAAAAGTTTTAGTAAGTTACATTATTTAATTAATTTTCTAGTTCTTTTTGTGATCCAAATATTTAACTTTTTCAGATACTAAGAAAAAGTTAACTTTATTTTTTTCCCAAAGTTGCCATTGCTGTAAAGAACCTATGAGTATTTTTTATATATTTAATAAATAAATTAAGGTTAATATAGTTAATTTTATTGGCAATTAATATTAAAAGATGAATTATATATGAAAACAATAAAAAAAATCAATTAAAGTGGACTAAAAAAAGTAATAAATTCCTTTTTTTCTTTCGTCTCTTTTACTCTTTATGGGAGAAGCAAAAAAAAAGCATGTACTATAAGGATAATGTCCTTATTTTCCGCAATTTAAAATTCTTTTTATGGTTTTCTTTAAACACGTAATATAAACTAACTCCTTCTAGCAACATTAAGATGCAATAAAACTGTTAAACCGGCGTTATTCAATGCTAAAAACGATTATGATCCTCAAAATTATTTTAATACATCTTTGTAACGAATTGCTTGTTCATTTAACTTTGTTTTTATTATACGTAATAATAACGGATACGCAGTATGAGAAATTGAAAACGGAGGCATTGCATTATTACGTTGTGCAATAGCTCAATAGTGAGTTTCTCTGTGCTAGTCAACGGAGAGGTAACTGAACCCTTTGCTGCTGCTAGGGGGCTGAGGCAAGGGGACCCCATTTCCCTCTTCCTATTTTCTCTGGTCGTGGAGTACTTAAGCAGATCATGCACCTCACTAAAAGATGATCCAGCATACCAGTTCCACCCCAGATGTAATAAACTGGGCATTACTCACATGTGCTTTGCTGATGATTTGCTGCTGTTTGCCAAAGGAGACATTACTTCTGTCATGGCCCTATCCAAATGTTTCTCCCAATTCTCTGAAGCTTCTGGACTACATGCTAATCTGAACAAGAGCTCAGTCTGTTTTGGAGGGGTAGCATTGGCTATACAGTAACAGATCCTCGACCACCTTGGCTATGAGCAAGGTCAATTGCCATTCAAGTATCTAGGAGTTTCCCTGTCCACCAAGAAAATCACACTGCTCCAATGGCAACCTCTAGTGGATAGGATCACTGCCAAGATCACTTCTTGGACTGCCAAAACACTGTCTTACTCTGGGAGAATCCAACTGGTTCAATCTGTCATCTTTGGGGTCCAAGCTTACTGGGCACAACTGTTTATATTGCCTGTTAAGGCTTGAAAATGATAGAAGGCATTTGTAGGAGTTTCATTTGGTCTCGGATGAACACTGTAACTAAGAAAGCATATATCTCTTGGGACAAAATGTGAAGCCAAAAATCAGTTGGAGGGATGACGCTCACTAATCTCAAGCTCTGGAACAAGGCTGCCATTGTAAAGACCTGCTGGGATCTAGCTCATAAAAAGGACAAGCTGTGGATTAGGTGGATCACTGTGTACTACATCAAAGATAGACCTATAGAATCCATTCCAATTCCTGCTCAGGCAAGTTGGAAGGTTAGAAAGATCATCCAATCAAGAGACATACTACAGAGGATCCAGCACTGGAAGAAACAGAGATGCTCAACTAGACAGTTGTACCAGTCACATATGAAAGAGTTGCCGAGAGTCCCATGGAAGAATTTAATCATACAAAACTATACAAGGCCAAAGGCATTCTTCAACCTATGGCTATTCTTACAGGACAGACTCCCAACAAAGGACAGATTGCACAGCTGGGGAATGAGTATTGATCAAAAATGCATCTTATGCAAAAATCACCCGGAAACAAGAGACCATCTACTAGTGTCCTGCTTTGTCACTGTGGACTTATGGGAAATAACAATGAACTGGCTGCAGGAGAATTATCCTCCCACCAATAATTGGAACCAGAAAATGTAGTGGTTAGTAAGCAAAGCCAAGGGTCGAACATGTCGAGCAACCATCTTCAAAATGGTAACTGCTGAGTTTACATATACTATCTGGCTGGAGAGGAATTCAAGAGTATTCAACAAGTTATTTCGATGTAACACAGACCTACTGAGAGACATAGTGTATAATTGTAATGTTAGAGGTACCCCACGAATTAGACAACATTTACAACACCTTCGAATATAGTAGTGTTAGTTAGGATAGTAGAAACAGTTTATATGTTATCTCACAGATAGTCAGCTAAGTTGAAGCTATACTATGGTTTTGTAATGTTAATTCATTAGTGATTAATGAAAAACCTTAATTACCAATGGCTCAATAGGGAAATGCCAATCACGTGTGAGAGGGAGAAATAGAGTGCAGTAGAGCATACAGTAAGATCAAGTCATGCAGAATGGACCCACCTAATTTTGTCTACTAACACTGTGTGGTCTACGCTCTACAGCTACAACCAATGGCATCTTTGTGCGAAGCGCTTACCCAAAAAAAAAAAAATTATTGGTTTTTAGTGTTAGCATTATTCCCTTATTTCAAATTAACAGTCATTTTAGCTTAAAAACTAATTCTAAAATAATTATCAATTTCGAAATCAAGACTAAAATATTAATAATTTCTACCATTAATATTAAATAAATAATAATAAGAATGCACATTATTTAAGAGGAAAAAACAACGTAAAATTATTTAAAACAACAGTTAAACGAAACGGAGGGTCTATCGGAAACATCTCTATCCTCGTAAGGTGGGGTAAGGTCTGCATACACATTTCCCTCCTCAGATCTCACAATGTGGGATAATATTAGGTATATTTTTGTGGTTAAACGGAACAGAGGAAATAACATAAATATATGTATTTATGTGTTCTCATGTTATTTTGAAACTCCTAACAAGGGCCGTCCGAAAAATTTTGTGGTCTAAAGCCAAACTTTATGAGGGGCCTTAACTTTTTTGTTTTTTTATTATTTATTTGAAGTCTATTTTTTTAGCTTCTCTTAGATACAAAGTTATTAATAGTTTTTATAATCAATAACTCCTAATAAGTATTTCTCAATTGTCAATATAGCTAATCCATTTAACCTTTCTTGCGACATTGTTATTCTTATACAAGATTTTATCAATTTTAATTTTAGAAACTTCTTTCCCCTGAAGCAACAGTGACATGAGTTATGAACATTATTCCATAAGCAATTTAATTAGGCATTTGAAAAAAAAAAATCTTTTTATTTGATTAAGTGTATCAATTAAACTGTTATCATCTAATTGTATTATTTTTCTAAATAATTTAATTCAGAAAATAAATCTAAACCATCAATATCAAATTGATTACTATGTTTTAACGAACATTCAAGATTAAAGCAATATTTTTCAAATTTCCAACATCTAGTGATCTTAGTTTTTACTTCCAACTAGCAAACCAAACATTTTCATATGCTTCGAATTGTTCAAAATCTATTTGAAGTTAAAAAATAGTCTTGTCTATCATGTATAAAAACAATCAACTCAAATGGACTCTTCGAAAGATTTTGAGATTTCATTATCAACATTCACATCAAATTGTTACTTCTTATATATCAAACGTTTCATATGTAATTTAGGTTCGATATTTATTTCAAGTGCATATTCCTTGGTAGAAATCATAACAGTTGCAAAACTTTCTTCTTTATATTTGTTAAAGAAAAAAATCAAACATTTTTACTTTACATAACTCTTTTAAACTTAAACATAGTCTAAATAGATGTAACAAAAAATGGATAACTAAAGTTGTTGCTTTATTTGATTATGGAAGGGCGCACTTCTAACTTTTTTTTTAAATAGTAAATTCATTTCATCACTAAATCAGAATAATACATATTTGACCAGCAGCCGTTGACTGGCTACTGTTTCCTCTCATTCTACTATGAAATCACTTTCATTCACTATATATACCTTGAAACTAAGAAACATACAATTCTTCACGTCTTTTCTAGGGATAGTGATCCATTCTTCTCAAAAACAATCGCCCATTTTGCAATAGAGGTTCCTTGTGTATGCACGTGGATTGCTATCTCTTTGCAAGTATCATTTATAACTATGTTTCCACCTTGGAACCTAATCTTGTTCCTTTCTCGCCAGATACAGTATATCAACATTCCAAATACACTAGTGGTTATTTCAGCCTGTCCATTTCTCCTTTTTGCAATGCTGCTGATCCACTCTATTTCTCCATTCCAATCGCAAATGGTTCTCTGGTATCCTAGCCATATGAGCAATCTATTCCATAATCCCCACGATACCGGGCATGTAAAAAATAGATGGTCAAAAGATTCATCTACCTGCTTGCAGAAAACACATTGTTGTGGCAACTGTATCCCAAAATGCAGTAGTCTCTCCACTGTTGCCAGTCTTCTGTGCAAAGCTAGCCAGACGATAAATTTGAATCTTGGGTGTAGTTTCGGCTGCAGAACTATGCTTTTCCATTGTATTTTGGGATTTGAGGGAGCTGGAGTCTGTATAGCTTGTTAATGTTAAACAGTTGTCCCCTCTGTAGCTGGGTTAATCGACATTCTAGGTCCCTTTGTATACCCTGCAGACTTGTTTTCAGTGATCTGGTTTCAAATATCTTCCTCACAGCCCATGCTGCTATTTTAGGTGTCGGTACATCCTGAACAGGTTTATTCTTAATGTAGTTTGTATGCACCCATTTGATCCATAGCCTGTCCTTCTTCATTGTTACTGCTCACAGATGCTTTGCTACCGCTGCCTTGTTCCAGATTGGTAAGTTTAAAACATTTAGGCCCCCAGCACTGTATGGTTGACATATAGTTTCCCATGCAACTAACGCCTTTTTGGATACATTTGCTTCTCCAGTCCATAGAAAGGATCTGCATATTGCTTCGATCATCTTCATTACCTTTTTGGAAGCAGGAATATTTGAGTCCAGTACGATTGCATACCAAATAATATTGTCTTAATCAATTGGAGCCTTCTTGCATAATATAGAAGTCTGGATGTCCAACAGTTTATTTTCTGTGTTATCTTCTCTACTATTGGCCAATATTGCGTGACTGTTAATTTTTTGGAGTTCATGGGAACACCGAGATATTTGAATGGAAGAGTCCCTTCAGGGAAGTTCAGTTCGTTCAAGATTTCCTCCTTTGTCCAGTTTGATACCCCTGCTTTGTAGACTGCACTTTTGTCTGCATTTGCCTGCAATTCTGAGGTTCCCGCAAAGTTTTGGAGCGTCTGTTTTATAAGTCTGACGGATTGGGTATCAGCCTTGCAGAATAGTAGTAAATCATCCACAAAACAGATATGTGACACTCCTAGCTTCTTGCATCTAGGATGAAAGTTGAATTCCTTTCTTCCCATCATAATCTTGAGTTCCCTGTGCAAATATTCCATGACAATTACAAAGAGGTATGGTGACATTGGGTCGCCTTGTCGTATGCCTCTTTTTCCTTTAAAAGGTTTTGTCAGCCATCCATTGAGACTTAATGAATATGTGACTAAAGAGATGCATTCCATTATCCAGTTTGTAAACTTGTATTGAAAACCCATATCCAGCATCAGTCTCTCAATAAAGCTCCATTCCACTGTGTCATAAGCCTTCCTCAGGTCAACTTTCAATACACACCTAGGGGACACACCTTTCCTGTTGTACCTTTTGAATAATTCCTGGGTAAAGATAATGTTGTCTGTTATGCTCCTGCCCTCAATAAAAGCTGATTGTGAATTGTCAATCAAACCTCCTATGACTGTTTTGATTCTTGCTGTGAGAACTTTGGTGATTATTTTATAAAGAGTTGTGCCACAAGAAATTGGTCTGTAATCACTGACAGTAGTAGGATTTTGGACTTTAGGAATTAATGATACTGCTGTGCTACTTACACCTGTATGCATCTTTCCAGTTGTAAAAAATTCCAGTATTGCTGTATATACATCCTCTGCAACAGTATTCCAGTGTTTTGTGAAGAGCTCGATTAGGAATCAATCTACCCCTGGTGCTTTGTCATGTGGCATATCTTTTATTGCGAGAGAGATTTCCTCTTTAGTAACTGGCCTAACCAGTGACTACGTCTGTTGAGTATTCAGACAAGGTCCCTGTTGAATTGTGATAGTGTTTGGAGATGTACAGACAGGGATTTTTCCTGCCAGAATCTTGCTGAACTTGTCAAGGAATTCTTCTTCCACTTGTTTAGGATCAGACAGCCTCACCCTAGAGTCATTGTATATGGAGCCAATTGTATTAGTGTTTGTCCTCTGCTTCAGTTGTGCATGAAAGTATTTGGAGTTTGAGTCCCCACATTTGATCCACTGAGCTCTTTATTTTTGGTGCAGGATCTGCTCTTCAATGTTGCTCCATTTTTCAATTTCTTTTGATGTTGTCCTTTCCTGATCTATCAACAGTTGGTCCATGTTGTGCCTACTCAGTTCACATTGTATAGTTTCTAGTTTTTGTCTTGCTGCAATGGCAAGGAAAAGTTTGATTCAGAGGGAGAAGAAGAGGCAAAAATTGGAACAGAAATATCATTCGATTCGTCGATCCTCAAAGAAAGAAATAAGCAAGGTTCCGTCGTTGAGTGACAAATGGGAAATTTATGGAAAATTACAATCCCCGCCACGATGAGTTCTGTAGGCAGCTATGTGCATATTCGGTGCTTTCACCTCCCATTTCACCTGTTTGAGCTTGTTCCGTATCTGGTGCATGCTGCCAGCTTCATCAATTCTGCTCTGTTTCCAGATCTTGTCCATAATTGCAGTAAAATCAGCATGCTCCATTACAGGTTTGTACAATCTAAAAGGTTTGGGATGTAAGTTGTTCCTCTGGATGCCAATGTTACACTGTATAAGAATAGGAGAATGGTCTGATGCCCCGGATTCTTCAATTTAAAATCTTCAATTTACTACAAATTTTAGGTGCAGATAATTTTATTTTTTTTTGCCTCAACAAAAACACCACGATGTCTCATATAATTTTTTGTGGTACTGTAGTTTCCACTCGTTCACAAGCAAAGTACAAAATAAAAGCACAATTTGGGAGAAATTTTTTCCATTCAGTCTTGACCACACTTTTCCGTAGAAAATTCTTTTTTTGCCATTACTTTCTATTTTTTTAATCTTTAGTTCTCCTTTTAGCTTTGCCACATCAAAAAGTC
This sequence comes from Nicotiana benthamiana, assembly GCA_034376525.1. Classification (NCBI taxonomy): domain Eukaryota; kingdom Viridiplantae; phylum Streptophyta; class Magnoliopsida; order Solanales; family Solanaceae; genus Nicotiana; species Nicotiana benthamiana. The sequence goes on along the minus strand of CM067329.1, from coordinate 139,995,324 downwards.
CTACCCCTAGATATTCTAAGCACCTTTAATTTTCCATAATGATATAGATGTTATAGGGTGCCCAATTGTCCCAAACAATGCATGATGGTTTGGTGTTTGGTTGAAGTTCTTACTCTAATAAGGAAATAAATCAAGCAATATAGCATTGCCACACCAACACTAGCTGGTCAAGTGGTTGTAGGTAAATAATACATATTCCTTCACTAATATATAGTATGTGTTTTACACCACCAAAGGATGTGATACAGTGGATGAGACATGTCTTTCCTTAACGAGAGATTTAAGATTGGAGTCCTAGGTATGGAAAAATCTTTGATAAGGAGCGTTTCCCCCCGAATGGGACCTTACGCAACACAAATCCTGATATAGTCGGACTCTAATACAGATACCGTACACCGGGTGAAAAAAATAATAAAATTATATATATATATATTAGATGATAATTCATTGAAATTGCATATATATATATATATATATATATATATATATATATATATATATATATATATATATATATATATATATATATATATATATATATATATATATATATATATATATATATATATATATATATATATATATATATATATATATATATATATATATATATATATATATATATATATATATATATATATATGCAATTTCAATGAATTATCATTTACTGATCTTATTTTTTCGGAATTGATTTTTTTTAAAAATATAAATATATGCGGAGCTTAGATATTTTTGGAAGCACAACAGAACGTTCGTTTTCTGAAATAAATTACTTTAAAGGACTTAATCAATGAGAGAAGATAGTCGGGGCATATAAGTCTAAGCTTTTCGACATAAAAGTTACATAATTTAATAACTTGCAAAATAATTATAAATGCATTTTTATGATAAACATAATAAATAATATACAAAATAGGACTCCCTCCGTGAAACACGGTAAGTGATTTTTTTGCCTTTTTTTAGGGTCCACATCTTGACTTTTTCAAATACCAATAAGGAATTAACTTTTTCTTTCCAAAGTCGTCATTGGAGTAACGAGCCTAGATATTGTTTGTTATATTTCCAATGTGCAAACTAGGTTAATATGGCTAATTTCATTATTAATTAAACAAGTAGTCGTACCCGCACGATGCGCACTCAGTATTTAAAAATATTAATAAAATTAGATTATGATCGGGCTTGTTTGATCCTATTAGATTGTATTGCTTTGATAAAATTTATTTGTCATCTTACATATACCCAATAATGAAATCTCTATTAAATTAAAGGTACATATATAGTTAGTGAATAATCTTTTTGTTCTAAATTTTTTTATTATATTAACCAATATTTAATATTTGCTTTCTTTTTGTCATATATAAGAAGATTTATTATTCATTACTGTTGAAATATTTTTTTATTTAAAATTTTATTCTATTGTTCTTAATAATGTTATTCAAATTTTAATGAACAAAATTTATGTTAAACTAACGAGACATATACAGGGTGCACATTGAATAATTTTTTTGTTATGTATTTTTCGTTATTATATCATCTAATATTTAATATTATTACATTGCTAATAGAAAGTTTTATTAGCATATTACTTTATTAAATATTTTTCGTTGAAAGTTTTTATGGTCTTTATTTTGTAAAACTTCATCTTGAAACTAATCCCCAATTTAAATTGGTAATTTGTTATTTTTTAATTTAGTTTTTATTTTAAAAATATTTAAACTCCAACTTGAAACTGCATCCCGATTTGAATGGGTAGTTTTTCTTCTCTTTCTTTTATTTTTTTAATAGTTTTTTTTGTTTTCTTATTTTAAGATAATTTATAATGTTCAAATTAAAACTACTCCCACCCAATTTGAATGGGTAGTTATTATTTCATATATTTATTTTTCATTTTTTAATTATATTTAATTATAAGATAGTTGCCTCTCTGCTCCTTCAGGGTAAGGCTGTAAAGTGGCCTGGTTGTGGGCCTATTTGTGCCTGACGGGCCGGGCCTCACGGTCCCGGTCCTGGAGTGCCGGGCCGGGCCTCACGGTCCCGGTCCTGGAGTGCCGGGCCGGGCCTCACGGTCCCGGTCTTGGCGTGCTGGGCCTGGCGTGTCTGGCGGTCCTGGCGGTCCCGGGCATGGCGGTCCTCCAGGTTGGGACCGGCCCGTGACGGGCCTAAGCACACTGCGGTCCCGGGTCTGGTGGACCGGGTCTGGCGGGCATGGCGGGCCTAATGGGCCTGACGGGGGTTTTTTTTTAAGTCAATATCTTGTATAGTAGTCATTAGTAGTGTAGAATATATTTTAAATGGTGTACTAAGTTATTAGTATAGTATATATTGTGTTGTAGTAATTAGTATATATTGTATATTATGTATATATTGTGTTGTAGTAATTATTATATATTGTATGTTATGTATATATGGATATATGTTATGTATATAATGTGTTGTAGTAAATTAGTAATTAGTATATATTGTATGTTATGTATATAGTGTGTTGTAGTAATTAGTATATATTGTATATTATGCATATTGTGTGTTGTAGTAAGTAGTATATATTGTATGTAATGTATATAAAAGAATGTTGTAATTAGTATATTGTGTTGTATGTTATATATTGTATGTTATATAAATATTCAAGGATTGATATCGAAGTAAAGATAAAGAAATATTGAGAAAAAAGATATTCAAGGATATGATAAAGCGCATATTTATTGACCAAAATGACATATCTTTTATAGTCTTCCTTCCCCAAATGGAATGAGCACAACAAGGTACTAATACCACCATTAAAAGGAAAAAAAAACTAAAAGAAGACGTGCCAATGTACAAGTTATATCATAATTTATGTTGTATTTCTAACAAATCTCATAAATCTGTCAAGGCTGGGAGCAGGTTGTGTTGGCGGTTGTGGAAATGAAGCTTGTCATCACCACTTTCGGGTGAAGTCGCTTCCTCAACGAGTTCTGCTATCATTTCTTCATATGCCTCATCTATTGCCGGTTGTGATTCTGCTATGCCAAAGTTCCTTCTTTCTGCGCGGATCCAATCTCTAAAAAGCACTGATTTTTCCAAGCTCTCCCGCATCGATGCTCTGTGATCACCGATTTGTAGTCTTGCTTGACTGAAAGCGCTCTCCGATGCAACAGTTGACGCTTGAATTGACAGAACATCCCGAGCCATCCTTGCAAGAACGGGAAAATGCTTTTCCCTTGACTTCCACCATTCCAAAGGGTCGAAAGAGCCGTCTGGATTCTCCTTTTCTAGTCCCTGTGACAAGTAAACTTGAAGCTCATTTAGATGGTAAATTTCATCAAAATTATCACCTTGAGAACCCCTAACTCCGTCCACGATTTAAGAGTTGTTAAGCCAACAACTCTTTTAGACGATTGTGATGTAGACGAAATAGGGGTTGGAATATTTGGCCTAGCATGCTCTAACGCCTGTTTATAAGCATTATAAACAGTTTGAGCATTAATTTTAATTGATGCTTTCGCATCAGCTAGTGTAGCAATTTCGTCTTCTGAAAGATCTAAAGCTTTATAAATATTAGAATACCAAAAGCGAGGACCTCCTAAAGCATTATATGCGTTTTTGCATTGTCCAATCTTCATCTATCCAATGATTTGTTACAGTTAGATAATCACAGTCATTATTACTTCTACCAATATCAGTTGTAATAGAAATATGATTAGGTATATGAGTAAATTAATAGCCCAAATATTATTCATATTCATGCTTGAATTTATAAATATCGGCTGTAACTGTTGCGTGAGGCCAACCTTTATAAGTAGGATTAAAGACTCTTCTAATATAATGAATCCAATTAGGATTAGAAGCAAAAGTATAATGCAAGCACATAACAATAATCATTTTCGCTAATTCTTCACGATCCTTATCTGGATCGTAATATAAAATACCTCCGGTGACAGTGTTTATTCCTGGTTGAACTAGATTTGAACCAGTACTTGGGTTAACTTGAGAATCTACACTTGTCCCCCCCCCCCCCTCTTGTTGCGCTTTCATTTGCAAAAATCTAGCCTTATCTCTACAGTGTAATTTTATATGCTTAGTCAAACTACCCGTGCCGCTACAGTCTCCAGTATACCTATGAACAAGTAATTTCCCACAAGTTTTACACTTAGCCTTATTTTGTTCTCTTACTTGAGTAAAAAAATGCCAAACTAATGATGTTTCTTGACGTTTAGCAGGTTGCCTACTAAAAGTGGGAGTTTGTACAGGTGGGTGTGCTGGTTCATTACCTAAGTTATGAGCATGACTAGTAGGTGTATCATCTAAATCTGGTGCTTGGGTTTCATCATCATCCTCATTTTCCTCTAAGATAGGTTCATTAGGATAAAGAGCATTCATAATATCATCATCTAATCTATCACCTACTGCAACATCATGTTGAAATTCACTATCGGTAAATTGAAAACAAGGGTGATCACTATCAAGCATTATGGGAGGCGGATTAGGACGTCTAGGTTGGATACTACTTTCAACTTGCTTATCGTTTTTAGGTCGGGGAGCCGGGGGAAGGGTAGTATTATGGCCATTACTTTCACCGGTTTTACCTTTTCCTTTACCGAATATTTTTTCAAAGAAAATGCCATACTAATTAGAATTCTGCAAACTAAAAACACAAAAATATACTATTAGCACGTAAGAGTTGAAACGACTTTACCGGATTGCCGAACAACTTTTTGAAAATTGAAAATCGTTGAACTTGAACACTTGAAAACTTCAATTTAACAACTTCACAATTTTTCACGATTTTTCAACAATAAATTAAGCACTTGTACTAGAAAGATTGAAAGAGCGCTTGAGAGAGATTGAGAGATATTGATGAATTGGTGAATAAAAATGAAAGAATGAGGGGGTATTTATAGTTGAGAAAAGGGAAAAAGTGTAATTATATAAAGTTTGGGGTTAAAATAAAATATGGGGGTCAAATGGCTATTTTTCAAACTTCCAAACGGCTACTTCTTGCAAAGAGCCGTTACTGAATTTAAAAAAAAATAAAAATTTTAAAAAAAATAGTCGTTAGACCCGCCAGGACCGGCTCAGGCCCGCCAGGACCGGTCCAGGCCCGCCAGCCGGTCCCGGGTCTGGCGGTCCCGGTCTTAACGGTTCGACGTATGGGACCGTCCCGTCACGGGTTTTTTGAGACATCAGAACCGGACCGCCGGGACCGGCCCAGCAGGACCGGTAGACCCGCTAGGCACGCGGTCCCGGTCCGTTCCCAGGCCGGAACCGAGACACTTTACAGCCTTACTTCAGGGTAGGGGTATGATCTGCGTACATATTATTCTCCCTAGAACCCACTTGTAGAATTTTACTAGGTTGTTGTTGTTATAACATATCTACATTTATTAATTCAAATAAAGTAACCTATATATATATATATATATATATATATATATATATATATATATATATATGAAACTATTACCGCAGACAGTTATCATATTACGTTCAGATTATTATCTGAAAGTGATTTAGACCCTTATAGGGATTCACATAGATTCATACATATAAGCTTAATACAAAGTTGCCTTTGAGCCACTTACCTTAAGAGGCTTGCCTGAAAGCTTTATAACAACTCATAGAGATGGCACAAACCAGAATTGGAAAAAGTCTTAATAGGGATTGTGCAGACCAGTTTGGCCTATGACCCTGTTTATTTCAGAGAAATTTTCATAAAGTACTATCATTTAGTACTAATTAGTCATTTATAGATACCATTTGCTATATTACAGAATATAGATACATTTTCTGTGGTTATAAGATGTATTTGATATATTTAAGTTATTGTATTCATCAATACAGTAGCAAAAATAGGCGTGAATTAGGAAAGTCCAGCTAATCAATTGTTGTATTCGAGTGTAATCGACCGTATTCATGGAGTGAAACATGGGATTACAACTAGACAGATTATTGTATTCGACTGTATTTGACTGTATTCACCGTGTAAAATAGGGGATTACACTATTTTTAAAACTGGGAGTGAACCAATCAACATAATGGATTCCTAATATAACCCAACTCAATTATAACACACAAATTTTGTATTTTTCACTTATAAAAAAGATTCTCAACCGCAAAATACCCCCAAAATATAGCAATCTTCAGAGAAATTATATAATACATATGAATACATAAATTATATTAATTAAAAAAATACAATCGAATACATTCATAATATAGCGAGGCAATGAGTACAATGAAATAGATAGAATACAAAGGGAGACATTGAAATACAATGACAAAAAAAGACACTAAATATAATGAAATATATGGAATACAACGAGATACATTGATTTACAAAGAAAAAAAAAGATATTGAATACAATAAAATACATAGAAATACAGCGAGATACATTGAAACGCTAGTTAAAAAATGTAATAGAATCTTTAAATTGCTCAACCCCAAACTTCAGACGACCAAGTCCGGGTCCATTTACCCAAAATGTCGACCAATGTCAACTATATCAATATTACTATCAAAGTTCATAGTTTTTAACATAAAATTCATATATTTCCACATAAAAATTTTACGGATTCGCGCCCGGTGAAAATTGAGTCAACCAAATACGAGGTTTTCAAGGACTCAGAAGCACGGATAAAGGGAGAATTACAGTTATGACCCTTTGGGTCGTCACATCCTCCACATCTAAAACAACTGTTCATCTTTGAACGGACAAAAGAAAGAAGTACCTGAGTCGGAGAAAGGATTGGGATAGCGGCTCCGCATATCAAACTCGGACTCCCAGGTCGATGCCTCAGTAGGCTGACCTCTCCACTGAACACGCACTGAAGGGAAACTCCTAGACCTCAATTGACGAACTTGTCGGTCTAAAATAGCCACCGGCTCCTCCTCATATCACAGATCCTTGTCCAATTGGACAGTGCTGAAATCTAACACGTGGGCGAGATGTCGTGATACCTCCGAAGCATGGATACATGAAAAATCGGATGCACGACTGACAAGCTAGGCCGCAAGGAAAGTCTATAAGCCACCTTCGCCACGCGATCGAGAATCTCAAATGGGCCAAAAAACCTAAGGCTAAGCTTGCCCTTCTTCGCGAATAGCATCACGCCCTTCATAGGCGATACTCAGAGTAATACTCGCTCACCAACAATGAAAGCAATATCCCTGACCTTGCGATCTGCATAGCTCTTCTGCCCAGACTGAGCTGACCAGAGTCTGTCCTGAATGATCTTGACCTTATCCAAGGCCTCCTGTATTAGATCTGTGCCCAATAACCATGCCTCTCGCTGCTCAAACCATCCGACTGGGGACCGACACCGCCTACCATACAACGCCTCACAGGGAGCCATCTGAATACTGGACTGGTAGCTGTTGCTGTAGGCAAATTTTGCTAAAGGCATGAACTAGTCCCACGAGCCTCCAAAATCAATAACAAAGGCTCGGAGCATGTCCTCAAGAAGCTGAATAGTCCTATCGGACTGTCTGTCCATCTGGGGGTGAAATGTTGCACTCAACTGAACCTGGGTTCCCAACACATGCTGTACCTCTCAAAAGAAATGCGAGGTAAACTGCGGACCACAGTCCGAAATAATAGATATGGGCACCCCATGAAGGCGAACGATCTCTCTGATATAAATCTCAGCATATCTCTTGTCTGAATAGGCGGTGGCAACTGGAATAAAATGCGCTGACTTGGTTAGCATATCAACAATAACCCATATAGCATCAAACTTCTTCCGAGTCATCGGAAGGCCAGTAACAAAATCCATGGTGATTCTCTCACACTTCTAGTCAGGAAGTTCAATCCTCTGAAATAACCCACCAGACCTCTGATGCTCGTACTTAACCTGTTGACAATTCATACAACGAGCCATATATGTAACAATGTCTTTCTTCATTCTGCGCCACTAATAATGCTGCCTCAAATCCTGATACATCTTTGCGGCGCCCGGATGAATAAAAAATACCGAGAACTGTGGTCCTCCGCTAAGATTGACTCCCGAATACCATCAACATTGGGCACACAAACTCGCCCCTGCAACCTCAATACACCATCATCTCCCAAAGTCATTTTTCTGGTACCTCCCTGTTGTACCGTGTTTCTCAGGACACACAAATGGGGATCATCAAACTGCCACTCCCGAATGCGCTCCATCAACGACGAACTAGCAGCCGTGCAAGCTAGCGCCCCGCTGGCCTCAGAAATATCCAATCTCACAAATCAATTGGCCAAGGCCTAATCATCCAAAGCATGGATGATCGAAATAAAGGCAGGGCTACCCATGCTGACGGACTTCTTACTCAATGTGTATGCCACCACATTGGCCTTCCCCGGTCGGTATAAGATAGAAACATCATAATCTTTCAACAACTCTAACCACCTCCGCTGCCTCAAATTTAACTCCTTCTATTTGAACGAGTACTGAAGGCTCTTGTGATCCATGTAAACCTCATACGTCACCCCATATAAATAATGCCTCCAGATCTTTAAGGCATGAACAATGGCTGCCAACTCTAGGTCATGAACTGGATAATTCTTCTCGTGGATCTTTAACTGCCTTGAAGCATATGCTATGACCCTACCATTCTGCATCAACACTACGCCAAGCCCAATTCCGGAAGCATCACAATAAAAAATATAAGGTCCTGATCTCGTGGGCAAAACCAATACCGGTGTCATAGTCACAGGTGTCTTGAGCTTCTGGAAGCTCGCCTCGCACTCATATGACCACCTCAACTGGGAACCCTTCTGGGTCAATCTAGTCATCGGTTCTGCAATGGATGAAAACCCTTCCACAAACCGTTTGTAGTAAACAGCTAACCCCTAGAAGCTCCGGATCTCTGTCGCTGAAGCTGGTCGAGACCAGTTTTAAAGCTCCGGATCTCTGTCGCTGAAGCTGGTCGAGACCAGTTCTTGACTGCCTCTATCTTCTTCGGGTCTAGCATGCCCTCTTCTAATACGACATGACCCATGAATGCAACTAAACCCAACCAAAACTCGCACTTCGAGAACTTGGCGTACAAGTGACTATCCTTCAGAGTGTGAAGAACCACTCTGAGGTGTTGCTCATGGTCCTCCTGACTGCGGGAGTATATCAAAATGTCATCAATGGATGCAATCACAAACAAATCTAGATAGGGCCTGAACACTCGGTTCATCAACTCCATAAATACTGTCGGGGCATTTGTCAATCCAAATGACATGACCAAAAACTCATAATGCCCGTACCGAGTGTGAAATGCTGTTTTAAGGACATCAGACGCCCTAATCCTCAGCTGATGATAACCAGACCTCAAATCTATCTTCAAGAATACCTTAGCACCCTTAAGTTGGTTGAAAAAATCATCAATCCTCGGCAGTGGATACTTGTTCTTTATCGTCACCTTGTTCAACTGCCGGTAATCAAAACATCCTCATCAACCCATCATTTTTATTCACAAAAAACATTGGTGCACCCCAAGGCGATACACTTGGTCTAATGAAACCCTTATCAAGCAAGTCCTGAAACTGCTCCTTCAACTCTTTCAACTCTGGCGGGGCCATGCGACACGGTGTAATGGAAATAGGCTGAGTGCCCGGAGCCAGATCAATACAGAAATCAATATCCCCGTCGAGCGGCATACTCGACAGGTTTGAAGGGAAAACCTATGAGAACTCCCGAACAATAAGAACAGAGTCAATTGATGGAACCTCTGCACTGGAGTCATGAACATATGCCAGATATGCTAGAAACCCCTTCTTGACCATACGTCGAGCCTTGACATACGAAATAACACTACGGGTGGCATGGCATGAGGTCCCTCTCCACTCAAGTCAATGCAAATATGGCAAGGCTAATGTCACGGTCTTGGCGTGACAATCCAAAATAGCATGATACAGAGACAACCAATCCATCCCCAATATAACGTTGAATTCCACCATATCTAAGAGCAATAAGTCGACACATGTCTCAAGACCCTCAAATACAACCACACATGAACAATGCACTCGGTCGACCAATATAGAATTGCCAACTAGTGTGGACACATATATAGGAATACCCAAAGCCTCACTAGGCATGACCAAATAGGGTGCAAAATAGGACGACACATATGAGTACATAGATCCCGGAGCAAATAACACAGAAGCACCCGTATCACAGACCATAATGGTATATGTAATCACAACATATAACGGCTCGGCCTCTGTCCTGGCCGGCAAAGCATAACAACGGGGTTGGACCCCACCTCCCTGAACTGTGTCTTTGGTGCAATCGACTACTGGCTGACCCCTGCCTCTAGCGGTCCGAGCTCCACCTCTATTGATTTTCCCTCCACCTCTATGATCCCTACCCCCGCCTCTAACTGGTTGGGTGGCGTGTGGATCACCTGCTGCCTGAGTCATAGGGCGAGGACCCTGATGTTGAGAACTACACGAGGCTCGAGGGCAAAACCTAACAATATGACTCGGATCACCACAACCATAACAGGCCCTCAACTATTGAGACTGCTGGCCATGTCGACCTGTATTTCCTCCCTTGAAGCTCTGAAGTGGCGGTGCACTGATGGGGGCTGGTGGTGTGCTGAAGAACTGTTGATACGAATAATACTATTGAGGACCACCACCGCCGTGTACCATAAGAAACCTGAAGTGCCGACTGAAAGGGCCTCTAAGGGTGGCCTTTCTTATGTGAATCCCTACCTCCAGATGAGGTACCACTGAACCTACCAGAATGGTGAGGCCTCTTATCTGACCCCTGACTACCTCCTCGAACAAGTGCCATCTCTACCTGGTGGGCCGCATTGGTCTCCTCCTAAAAGTAAATATCACTACCAACTCTCATGGCCATCCGAAGGCGGATCGGTTGAATCAATCCATCAATGGATCTCCGGACCCAATCTCGCTCTTTAAGGAGTATCACCACTGCATGGTGTGCCAAATCAACAAATCTAGTCTCATACTGTGTAACTGTCACGGAGCCCTGCTGGAGGCGCTCAAATTGCTTACAAAGCGCCTCCCACTGAGTGACGAGGAGAAACTTCTCCAAGAATAACTCTGTGAACCGATACCATGTCAAAGATAGAGACCCTGCTGGTCTAGATAGGCAATAATCCCTCCACCAAGTATTGGCGGATCCTGCAAGACTGAAAGTGTAAAAATCGACCCCGTTGGTCTCCACTATACCCATAGTCCTGAGGATCTCATGGCAACTGAATAGAAGAACCTGAGGTTCCTCCGATGAAGCACCGCTGATAGTGGTGGTGAAAAGCTTTGAGAACCCATCAAGCTTTTACAAAGCATACGAAGACATGTCCGCTCCATCACGGCATGAGCTGTAATACCTGTCTGAACTTCCACTGCGGGCTAAACCACTGGAACCTGAGTTCGGGGAGCTACTTGCTCCGGAGTATGCGTAGCAGGAGTCTGTACCCCTCCTCCAGCCTGAGAAGTGGCTGGTGCTACTGGAAGTAACACTGCTCTAGTGACACTGTCCATAAAACCTGCCAGGCGGACTAGAGCATCCTGGAGATCAAGGGGAAACATAAACCCTCCAGTGACCTGAGCTGGGCCCACTGGAGTTGCTGGGGCTGGAACCTGATCATCAAAGTCAATATGAGAGTCCACCTCTGGAATTACTGCCTAGGACTGAGCTTTATCCCTACCACGGCCTCTGCCCCTCGCGGGAGCTGCTGCTCAGTGCTCGGGCTACTAGGCGGTAGAAGAAGACGCATGTGTTCTCGTCATCTGCGAAAGATCAGAATAGAACGACAATCAATACTTGAGGAAAAAAATCGCACGATAAAAATGAACAAAGTGAAATTTTTCCCTAGCTCTGTAGCCTCTGAGGGATAAATACAGACGTCTCCGTACCGACCCCTCTAGCTCTACCGAGCTTGCCCGTGAGTTGTGAGACTCAAGTAACCTAGCGCTCTGATACCAACTTGTCACGACCCGGATTTCCCACCATCTGGAGTCGTGATGGAGCCTACTGTTGGAGCTAGGCAAGCCAACTTAAACATATATTTTTAACTTTTATTCAACAAGATAATAATAAAAAATAATAAATTAAAGCGAAAGTGTCAATTTAATATTTACCGAAAGAAATGCAGAAAAATTAACATCATCCTCTACATAAGATTTGGTGTCACAATGCTCACGGACTACTATGAAATACTACGAATAAGAGTCTAAAAGAAAATACATAAGAAGTCTGTTTCGATACAATGAGAACAAAGAAATGAAATAGATGAGACTCAGGGCCCGCACACGCCAACGAACTACCTAGGAGTCTCTGGCCTGAAGGCACGCTCCCGATCTACTGCTGCTGCGGTCCGTAAGCTGCTCCCAAATCTGTGAACAAAAAGGGCACAGAAGTGTAGCATCAGCACAACCGACCCCATGTGCTGGTAAGTGCCGTCCTAACCCAGGGGAGGTAGTGACGAGACTAGACCGGACCTACAACAATTAACATGTACAGATATATGTACAATAACGAAAAATAAACATAATTTAAACAGATAATAGGGAGGGAACATGTTGTGGGGTGTAACAATTTAGATATAAGACCAACGAACAAAGAAATGGAAATTGATAAATTAACATCATATAAAGAGAGTAAGTAAATCAACAACTGCACGGCACCCACCTTCGTGCTTTTACTCTCAATTCTCACCAGAATTGTTAAATATAGTGCACGACATCACCCTTCGTGCTTTTCCTCATATAACTCTCATAGCAAGGCACGGAATGACCCTTCGTGCTCAATTAATCAAAACATGGCACGAAAAGACCTTTCGCGCATAATTATCAAAACATGGCACGGAAAGACCCTTCGTGCATAATCGCTCTTCCTCACCCAAGAAACAATCACAATCAATCAGTGAAGGGAGTATACAACAAGATTAAACATCCCGGCAAGGGAGAACAAGTCAACAATAGGTCCCGACAAGGGAAAAATACCACACTTCCTTCTTTAACTCATTTTCTTCTCAGCTATCACTTCATAATTAAATTAGCAAGTAACTAACTCAATTGTTTCACATCTTTTGAATTTGAAAAGCAATTACGACTCACGGTCCTGCTAGACTCTGGTGCATAGATAACTGTCACCATGCCTATACACCGTACTCCACAGTTAAACACGTTGCAAATAATATCCTAGTCCTAATCCCTCAAGCCGAAGTAAGATCAAACACTTACCCCGGTCCAAAAATAGCAATCAAGCCTCAAACACCGCTTTTCCTCTAGAATCCGACTCTGAAACAACGATATTTAGCCATAATAAGTTCAATATTATCAATAATGGCTTAAAATCATAATTCCATAGCCTGGAAATGAATTTGCTATCATTCTTCCAAAATTACCAAAATCCGACATCGGGCCCACATGGTCCAAACTCGAGGCTCGGACAAAAACCCAATCACCTATAACCCCACGAGTTCAAATATATAATTTGTTTTAAGATTGGACCCCAAATTGAGGTTGAATCGCCCAAAATTTCTAAAAACCTAACTCTACCCAAAAGCCCTAATTTCTACTTTGATTTCATGTTTTTAGGCTAGGATTTTAGTGATTAGATGAAGAAATAACGAGGAAATGATGTTAAGATCATTTACCCAAAGAGTTATGCAGAAATGAGAGCTTGAATTTTCGTAATGGAGGAATTTATGAAAGAGCTCGTGTGAAATATGTGAGAAAACCCGTAATGGAACAGAACTGGAATTTAAATAATCCACTGAAGCATTTTGTGCTTTGCGATCGTGACATTTGGGCCGCGTTCGCGATGAAGAGGGGAAAATAGGCATTGCGTTCGCGAAGGGCCTCTGCGAAAGCATAGAAGAAAGAATCCAGGCCCACATTTTCGGTCTATGCGATCGCGTTTGGGCACACGCGAACGAAAAGAGGGCAGGTCTGCGGTTGGGGAACGCGAACGCGAAAGGGAGGAAGGAATGGGAAGTGCGAACGCGAGCTGAGTGTCGCATGCGCGAAGCGGAAAAGGGGTTATGCAACATAACCAATTTTCTGATGTGTTTCAAGTGTAAAAACATACCGAACCACCCCCGAGATCACTCCCGAGCCCTCGGGGCTCCCAACCAAACACACACACTAACTCAATTACATCCTACAGACTTAGTCGAGCGTTCAGATTGCCAAAACAACATCAAATTCAAAGAATTAAACCCCAAAACCATCATTTTCCATTTTAAAGTTCATAACTTTCAAATTTTCTATTTTTAGTCCGAAACACGTCAAGCAACGTCCGATTTTGATCAAATTTCACACAAAGCGCTTAACGCTCATTTAAGACCTGTACCGGGCGTCGGAACCAAAATACGAGCGCGGAACCTATATTTTCTAGCTCATTTTTATTTCCATTTTTCATATTATTTTCAGATAAACAATTTCTTTCGAAAATTCCGTACTCGGCCCTGGGACCTCGAATTTCGATTCTGGAAATACGCCAGGGTCCCATATTTTCCTACGGACCCTCCGGGACCGTCACAACACGGGTCCGGATCCGTTTACCCAAAATATTGATCAAGTCAACTATATCAATATTATTATCAAAATCCACAGTTTTAATACAAAACTCATATTTCCACATAAAATTTTCCGGTTCCGAGCCCGGATTGCACACGATAATCGAGGCAATCAAATACGAGATTTTCATGGCCTCGGAAGCCCGGAGAAAGGGAGAATTATGGTGATGACCCTTTGGGTCGTCACATGAAACTATTTCACCCAATTTGAATGAGTAGTTATTTTTTTAGATATTTTTTTTTATTTTTTATATTTAATTATAAGATATCTATATTTATTAATCCAAATAAAGTAACTAATTAATATATATATATATATATATATATATATATATATATATGATAGTTTCTTATTTTATTTTATTATTTTTATTATGTATATATATAAATTAAAAAATAATAATCAATAACTATTTATAAACTAAATAACCAGTTATGCGATGTGATATTTTTTTAGGTTGCCACTTGACTTAAGAAGAGGGTTCTTTTCTCTCCTTTTAATAATATAGAAATACTAATTTTTTTAATTATTTAAAGTAGACCAAAGGGAGAAACTAACTAACAGAATAAGATAAGTTTATCAAGGTATATAACTAAAATTTATTTCATTTACAATTAAGTTTGATAGTTTGAATCCAGCTGTTATAAAGCGAGAAAAAGGTGAATAAGATATGCATGTTGGTGGTCGATTATTCAAGAAGTATTAAAGCTATTTTAGGACAAGCATAAAAAAATGTGATTATAAATTAGGGTAATCAATGTGCCCCCACGTACCTAGTAAATTGACACTTTAGTTGTCCATCTTTCCAAAAATTCATATGAGGTCTTGTATCCTTTTCAATTTTCCTATTTGACATATTTCTAAAATAGAAATTGATGGAACTAATCGTTTGGGAACAAAAACATACCTGTGCAGTTTTCTGTATTGAATTCATGCGCTACATTGAATCGAGAATAAATACATTTTCTCCTTTTTTTTATTTTGTTTTTTTCTCGACTTTACACTAGATTCCATTATATTTGTATTTTAAGGTCGTTAAAAGGAAAATATCCACCTTTAAGGAAATTATACACATTTTGCGCATAAATGATGTTCAGATGTAACATTTAACTAGATTCCATTATATTTTTGTTTTCTGAACTTTTTTTATGGAGCATATCAGTAATTACGTGAATAACAAATAGCTTATATTACATTTGAAAAAGATGCCTTTAATGAAAATAATTATAAAGCTTAAGTGATATAAAGTAGTAACTATTACTTTAACGCCACGGAAAAATTTATTTGATACAAAGGAAAAAAATACATCAAAATTAAGAAAATAATAAAAGAAATGGTGCATCTTATGTTAGTTGATTCGATGTTATAGCTAAGTCGTAATCAATTTATTGGGACTTAAATTTAGTTGTTCCAATGAGGACCAGACGCTAACTTGTGGTATCGTACTTGTTTGACTCAAAAGTTATAAAATATTTTTTAAGCAAATCAATCAAAAGAGATGAAGAGTAAATCATAGCCAAACATAATTAATATCATATCAGAAGACATAAACAAACACAAAAATATTTGACATAAATCATGGTTCAGAAGCTTTATTGATCGTAGAAAATTTGTCCTTGCCTCCCTTTAAAGAGGTTCAGGGAATTACATTTTAGAGTTCTCCAATCCCCTTTTTGGGTTGTTAGAGTAGTGGAGAAGAAGGCTCAATCCTCTTTCTCGGGTCTTTTACCTTGTATTTATAGTCGAATACTCCATGGGTTTATCACGATTCATCGTAGCTAGATCGATGAGGCGTTCCTTCATCGTGGAGGGACCGAGGTCCCGTTGCTCATTTCAAAAATAACAGTAGCAAGTCGGAGACGAGTTCGTTAACTATTTTCGTGTGATGATTTGGACGGAATCGATACCGTTATGATTGTGTAGTCTAAATTTTGACCAATACAGCATTGAAAATATCTTAAGAATAATAGTGCTAAAGAATAAAGATCCAGATAATTTGGGACTAATTTGCACGTCAGCGAATTTGAGACCATAAGTCTAAATGTCATAGTCAAATTAATGCACCGATAGGACACGAAGTAGAGATGTTACATTTTCTTTATTACAATACTATATTGTTTAAAATAAGAAAAACGTTAATGGAAAGAAATTATCAAAATAATATAAGATGCATAAAATTTGTACCTAAAAAAAAAACAGGCAAAAAAAAACTGTTCAAAAACTGAAATACACTAACGCGTACAAGAAAAATTACGCATTGTAACCTATGTTCACAACAACAGTATAAGTGACTTCAATTTTAAATATAGAAGTATAACAAAATACACTAATAGTACGTTTGGCCAAGCTGTAAAAATCAGTTTATTTTAAGAAGTATTTTTGTAAAAGTATTTTTCTCAAAAGTACTTTTGGTTACAAGCAATTTATATTTGACTATTTAGTTTGAAAAATACTTTTGAGTAGCAGTTACTTTTTGACCAAGTTTTAAAAAACTACTTCTAAATATATTTTTCTCAAAAGTGCTTCACAAAAATATATTTAGAGAGAAACTATTTTTACAGTCTAATGTAAATAATAGGCTAATTAAAAAAAGAGGGAGGTGGCCCCGCAGCGTGTCCCCATGGAGCCAACAATAATCGTAGTTATGCGGGGTCCACATATAAACCCCTGTGCCCTCTGCGCTAAGCATTTGGACCAATTCACAATACCTTAATCTCCTCCTTGTTTTGGCCCCTAACCTGCAAACCAATTTCATGTTTCTTTATTCCTCTATAATCTCTCTCTTTCCTGACTTTAACATGCATTCCTGTTTGTCTTTTTGTTTTTAGACTTCATCAAATATTTGGTACATTTTTAGAGCAATAATTAATGTTAAATAATTTAGTTTAACTAGTACGGTGGACAGCTATGTATAAATTAAATCAGTTCATCTGAACTAATAAAAATAGGCGTTTAATATTTAAGTGTTAGGTTCCTCTTTTTATTCCCCATAAGAGCTCGTTTCAATTTGCTAATTGTAAACAACCCATAAGTTTGAATTGCTGAAAAATATTTTAAAGTGCTAAAACTTCTTTTTTAAATAAATATTTACGTGTTTGAATAAACATGTTAAAATTGATAATACGCAATTAATTTGTTTGATGGAAAAATGCTTATAAGTTATATTCTTTTGTTAAAAGAACTAAAATACCCTTACAAATTTATAAAAGATTATAAATTTAAAAAGGTTTATTTGTAAATAAAATGATAGAATAACGAATAGGGAATGAAGAAAAACTTAGAAAATTTATTATTGAATTATTTTGTGAATTAAAAAATATTATTAAGATTAAATTAGTAAATTTTTTTATCAAATTAAAAGTACTTATTAATAGATCCACAACCATCTGGAGTCTCCTTGATACCAACAGCAAATGTGAGGATTACAGAGCCTCCCATCAATCCAGTATCTGTTTCGATGGAGCCTGAGAATAGAGTTCAGATCTGCATGCAACAACCACCACCAATTGATGTTCCAAAGGTTGTTTGTGATGAAGGTCCAAAATCAGATCCACCCAAACAGTGGGCTAGTCTTTTCCAGAGTAACCGACTTGCTGCAAATGGTATGTCGTTAGAGTATATTCCCCCTACACTTGTTAATGGCAAACCAGTTGGTCAGCTGGTGAAGGAAGAAGTGGAGGAGGAAGAAGTGAAATGGAAATGTGCCCTTGTGGTATTTGTGCTAGGTAAAAGCCCTGGGTATAATGGCATGCAAAGATTTATTAATCTTCACTGGTCTCATGTCCCTGAGCCTGAGCTATTTTATCATGATGAGGGCTATTATATTGTTAAATTTAGTTCACTAGAAGATGCCAAAGAAATTCTGTGTGGAGGGCCTTATACTATTGCCAACAGACCTATGATTTTGAAGCAGTGGTCTGTTGATTTTGACTTCAAGGCAGCTTTTCCTTCAGAAATTCCTTTGTGGATCAAGTTCCCTAACTTGCCTATGTCTTGTTGGGGTAGCAAATCTTTAAGTAGGATTGCTAGTGTTCTTGGTAGACCTATATTTGCTGACGAATGTACTACTAAGCAATCCAGAATCTCATATGCTCGTATGCTCATTGAGGTAAATGTGTCAAAAAAGTTACCTAGTGAGATAGAGATTCTAGATCCAATGGAAAGAGCTTCATGCAGGATGTGATTTATGATTGGAAACCTGTATATTGTGAGAAATGTTTGGAGGTTGGTCACAACTGTTTGGCTAAAACTGCTCAACCTACACAGAAAAGCAAGGTGACACAGGAATGGAGAGTGAAAGCACCAGCCACAGTGGTCCAGAGTAACCAGATGGCTCAAATCCAGTGTCAAAAGGTATCAAAGGAGACAAGCACTATAGCTGCAGCTGATGGTGGGAACAAACAGAAGCAGGTTGCTATACAAGACTCCCCAGTCTTTAACATTGCTAATTTCCCTCCCTTATCTCCTCTTGTGATGTCTAACAGATTTGAAGTTGGGACAGTTAGGTGGGCTGATCATCCCCTGGATGAAGGGGAAACTAGCAATACTCAATGAAGTGGATCTTTTGGAATATTAGGGGTGTAAATAAAAGGTTTAAACAAAAAGAAGCTCAAAATTACTTTAGAAATAATAAGTTTGACCTTGTAGGACTTGTAGAGACTAAGGTTAAACAACACAATGCTAGTATAATAGCTAGTTGTTTGGTGCCTAATTGGAACATGATTACTAACTATAGTGGAGCAGTAAATGGGAGGATATGGATCATGTGGGACCCTACAAAAGTGGTGGTTACTGGATATCTTGAGGAAGCTCAGCTCATTCATAGTAAAGTTCAAACTATCACTGGGGATATTGTCTGCTGGCTTACAGTAGTCTATGGATTTAATGACTGTGATCAAAGGAGGAGGCTGTGGAAGTCTATTCTAAACTTATCTGCTGGTATTACTGATCCCTGGATCATTGCAGGAGATTTTAATGCAATTCTGTCTAGCAAGGAAAGACAATCCTGCCAACAAGTGAAGCAAAGGGACCTTGTTGATTTTAATAATTGCATTCAGCAATCAGGCCTAGTTGAGCTGCCATGGGAGGGAAATTATTTTACCTGGTCTAATCAACAAAGTGGTAATGATAGAGTATGTAGCAGACTGGATAGGGTGTTTGGTAACTTTGAATGGCAGATGAAGTGGAACCATGTGCACACTGTATATGGACCTCCCCTTATATCTGATCACAATCCCATGTTACTAACCCTGACAACAGATACATCTACAAGGAAGACACCATTCAGATTCTTCAATGCTTGGATCCAGCATAAGGAATTTCCTGCTATGCTAAAAACTTACTGGAAAAGCAAGGAGCAGAATACTCTTCAAGGAGTATGGAACAATCATAAATCTCTCAAACCTCCCTTAAAATCTCTTAATGTTAGAGAATTTAAGAATATTTCTCAAAAGATTGAAAGTGGTAGAAAGGAACTGGAAGATGTACAGCATCAAATGGCAATTTCTTATTCAGACACACTACAGCAAAGAGCAAAATGCCTGGTTCAACAGCTAGAGAAGTGGTCCTTAATTGAAGAGTCAGCTTTGTAGCAAAAGTCCAGAGCCAAATGGATCAAACTTGGTGACTCCAATAATAAGTATTTCTCAGCAGTCATGAAGGAGAGGAGTCAGTATAAGAAGATTATTGAACTCTCCACATAAAGAGGACTGAAGATAACTGATCCTGCAGATTTGAAAAAGGAGATTAGGGATTTTTATAAATCACTAATGGGAACTACAGCCAATTCCCTACCAGCTGTGAATAAGATATATATGAGGAATGGTCCAAAGCTTTCTCAACACCAAAGGAAGGAACTAGTTGCTGACATTGCTGAAACAGAGAACTAGACAGCTTGAAGGCTATTGGAAATGATAAAGCTCCAGGGATTGATGGATTTAATGCCATGTTCTTCAAACAATCTTGGCATGTCATTGGTAACCAGGTTATGCAAGCTATAAGGAATTTCTTTCAGACCTCCAAGATGTACAGACCTACTAATTGTGCCACAGTCACTTTGCTGCCCAAGGTATCCAATCCTCAAACAGTCAAAGAGTTCAGACCTATAGCTTGATGTTCAGTCTTGTATAAAATTATTTCCAAGTTGTTGGCTAACAGACTCCAGGAGGTTATGAGTAGTATTATCTGTAATGCTCGGGCTGGATTTATACCAGGAAGAAGAGTAGCAGATAATGTTATATTAGCTCATGAGCTAATAAAACAGTACTCTAGATCACATATCTCTCCCAGATGTATGATAAAAATTGATCTTCAAAAAGCTTATGACTCAGTGGAATGGTGCAGTTTGCAACAGATTATGGAAGAACTGGATTTTCCTAGCAGATTTATCAGGTGGATCATGGAATGTGTCCAAACTGTTAGCTATACAGTTGTGGTTAATGGAGAAACAACAGAGCCTTTTCAAGCTGCCAAAGGATTGAGACAAGGAGATCCTATATCTCCCTTTCTGTTTGCTATTATAATGGAATATCTAAGTAGATCCCTGGCAGAGTTGAATCATACTAAAAGCTTCATATATCATCCTAGTTGTAAGAAGTTGGGAATTACTCACTTAAGCTTTGCTGATGACATACTATTGTTTGTCAAAGGAGAGCTTCAGTCAGTAAGTTCTATGTTCTTATTTTTCTCTCAGTTCCTTGCTGCTACTGGTCTTAAAACAAACTTACACATAAGTGCTGTGTATTTTGGTGGGGTTTCTCCTGTGATTCAGCAACAAATTCTTGACCAGCTTGGTTATGTTAGAGGGGATCTCTCTTTCAAATATTTGGGAGTACCTTTAACTACCAAAAAGATGACAGTTGCTCAATGGCAACCTCTGGTTGATAGGATTTCTGCTAGAATTACTTCCTGGACAGCTATATATCTATCCTATGCAGGCAGAAGCCAGTTGGTGCAATCAGTTATATTTGGTGTTCAAGCTTACTGGGCTCAATTATTTATCATGCCTTCAAAGGTTGTTAAATTGCTGGAGTCAATATGCAGATCTTATATTTGGTCAGGATCAGTTAATATCACAAAGAAAGCTTATGTGGCTTGGGAAAAGGTATGCATGCCTAAATCTGTTGGAGGTTTGAATATAACAAATATCTTATTGTGGAATAGGGCTGCTATAGCTAAACTTAGTTGGGATTTAGCACACAATAAAGATCTGTTGTGGGTAAAATGGATTCATACTGTCTACATCAAACAACAACATTTGGAGAACATCACTGTCCCAACAAATGCTAGCTGGATGGTAAGGAAAATTGTGGAGGGAATCAAGCTGCTACAACAACATCAATTGCTATATAACACTGACTGGTCCATAAGGAAATTATACTTGCAACTGCTTGGAGAATCAACTAGAGTTCCTTGGAAGAATTTGGTAATACAAAATGTTGCTAGACCTAATGCTATCTTCAGCTTGTGGTTGTTGCTGCAAGATAGACTTCCTACCAAGAATAGACTGCTGCAATGGAATCTGAATATACCAGGCATCTGTGTTATGTGCCAGCAAGAAATGGAAACTAGAGACCATTTATTCTTGCATTGCAATTTTGCTTCCCAGTTGAGATACCAGACACTGCAATGGCTAGGAATGGCAGACTTCACTGGACAAGATTGGTCACAATTCTGCCAATGGATCATTGAACAATCTAAAGGGAAATCTCTTCGAGCTCACACATTCAAAATGACAATAACAGAAATGCTCTATGGTTTATGGTTAGAAAGGAATGCGAGAATCTTTGAAAACATCTTATGTAATTGTGATAAGCTCCTAAGTAGTATAGCCTATATATGTAATGTTCGAGCTCCTCCTAGGCTTAGTTCATATATTCAGCATTTCATGCTATAAATGCTGATTTGGCTAGAGTACTATAGATAATTCATGTTCCATTTAGATAGGCAGTTGAGCTAAAAACTGTCCTATGATTTTGTAAGGCAACCATTTGGTGATTAATACAATTTTAATTACCAAAAAAAAAAGGGATTTTTACCTATACATTCCATATACCAAACCTTATAACCACTCATGTTTAAGGTTTGGGTTTATTACATTTAAGTATACCACCTTTTAATTTATGTACCAAAATTATATTTAAGGTTAATAATCAACTCATTAATGTTTTGCTTGATTTGTGGAACAAAATCTTTTCAAACTAATTAATTAGAGGCTTGATTTTCAAACCATGCCCCTCCCCTGTCATCTTCTTCAGCACACCCATCGTCCTCCCCTTCGTCCAAACTCACCGTCAAGTCCAGCAGCGAACACCACCATCCATCATCGTTGGTGCTTCGTCGTCTTCTCCAGCCACCCTTGAACCAGTCGCTTCTTCAGTTAATTTCGGATTCTTGTTCCGAAAATAGAGTTTGGTTGAAGATGTATAGATCACACATGAAGATTGAGCAACAACCCCATTTTATTTTTATTAAGGATGGGAAGCTGCTTATCACTTCATAGTAGACTTCTGTTGTACATATAAAATATTTCTAGTTTCCTTCGTTTCACAATAAGAGTTATTGTATTATCATTTTTTGTATATAACACAAAAGTTAGACTTTATTTTGTAAAAATATACTTAATAGTTTCATGAAAACTCTCATTGAAGTATTTCTCGTAATATTACTACTTTTAAGGAATAATTTTTTTCCTGATTTTGAAAGTTTTAATTTTTTATTCAAAACAATTAGATTTTATTTTCCTAAAAGCATGCGATTGATGTTCAACTCAAATTTTAATTATATAACTACTAATATATTCATTATCTAGGAACGGATCATCATAGTTTGTATTCAGTTTTTTTTGGATAATTTAGAGCTCAATTCACGTTTGTCTTGGTTTAAAGTGTCGGTTGTAATCTTGTTTTGTTCATTCTATTTTTCAGATTATCAGTTCTTTGTTTAAAAGTGTTGTTTGTAATCTTGTCTTGTTCATTAGTCCTTCCTCACACTGGAAAGTACCGCATTCTTGCTTGAAGAAGTTGTAAACTTGTCAAACAGTCTCAAAGCCCAAACATTATCATGCAATCACATATAAATTCAGAACTATGTTCGCGAACACTGTAAAACTAGATACCAAGCATCAAGAAGTTTGAGACTGGATCAAATGCAAGTTCATGAATGCCATGAACGTCGATGAGAAACGAGAATGTTGTAGATAAAGAAAAAACATTGTAGTTAATTTCAATGAAATTAATTGTCACACAGTGTGTATATAATCTGTTGAAGCTCTCACCTACAATTCAAGATCAAAAAGAAAATAATAAGGTGTCAATAAGTTAACTATGTTAGCAACAATCAGTTAACTACAAATCAGCTACAAACAAACGGCATATAAACGTTAACTACATTTAACTACATTTGACTACATTGTTAAAACTCTCTGGAAATACTTCATAACTACATTTAACTACATTTAACTACAATTATCTACATTTTAAAACTTTCTGGAAATACTTCATAACTACATTTAACTACATTTAACTACAATTATCTACATTTTTAAAACTCTCTGGAAATACTTCAAAACTACATTTAACTACAATTATCTACATTTTTAAAACTCTCTGGAAATACTTCATAACTACATTTAACTACATTTAACTACAATTGTCTACATTTTTAAAACTCTCTGGAAACAACTTCAACATCTACTACTTTTTTTATTTTTTTTTTTCCTGCACCAAACAAGAATATATTACCTTTAGTTTCTGGGATAATGTATTGTTATCTTCCAATTCTTTGTTGAATTTGTGCCCAATTGTAGACTGGGATATCTACATTTGACTACATTGTTAAAACTCTCTGGAAATACTTCATAACTACATTGCTAATTAATATTAAAAGATAAATTTTTTAAATCGTATGAAAATAATTAAAAATTACGTATTTGAAACTGAGGGACTACTAACTAAACATATCAAACTCTCAAAAGATTCTGCAAAGCCAACCAACGTTGACTAAATGACCAGATTACTTTGACACTATTCCACACTTTCTCGTAGTTTTCGGTGCCATATTTTATTCTAAAGAAAATGCCAAACAGTATGTTACAAAAGGAGTGTGATATAGAAACTGAAGAAAAGATAAAGAAAGATTGATCATATAATAATTAAATAATAACACCAACACATAGGATTGTATCCTTCGCCCGACACCGCAAATATTACAATTAGCGCAAATTTAAGTTTGTTTTTCAGATTAGTTATAAGGTTATGGTTCCTTTAATATATTTGGAGCATTTAATATGTTACCTTACCTGATTTAGAATTTAAATGGTAGAAAATCAAACATTAATTATCAACCATAATGATAGGCGTTATTTTTGGTGTCAATTTATTAAGATTCTATTTTAGCCTTAATTGTCTAGTGTTAATTTAGGATGGAAAATCAGCAAATATCTTGTTTGGTACATATTATGTAACAAAACCATGAGATATGAGGGTAATTAACAAACAATGCACAATAATGATAGTAAGGTTTGGTATATGGGATGTATATGGGATTTTTACATATACATCCCATATAACAAACCTTATAACCACTCATGTTTAAGGTTTGTGTTTATTACATTTAAGTATACCACCTTTCAATTTATGTACCAAAATTATATTTAAGGTTAATAATCAACTCATTAATTATTTGCTTGATTTGTGGAACAATTAGATGTTTGATTTGTGGAACAAGATCTTTTCATATATTTTTTTTACACATTTATAATGGAAGGTCAGTCAAAAGAAGCACGGTTAGCCCGTGTAAGAATTCATTACTTCATTATCCTCTTATTTAGAATTAATTGTGATGACTTCGATTTGTGCATAGTTTTTTAAAAATTCTTCAAAAAGAAAATTCACAAAATGCATCTGTTTAAGTTTGTCAAGAATTTATGGCTAAAACTTTACTTATCAATATTTAGTTCTTATTCTATAATAAAACTTTTTTAAGGCAATTAATAGTAGTATTCAATATATTTTCTGCAACAAGTTTGAATTAGAGTTCCAACGCCTGACAGTTCAAACAAGTATAAAACCATAGTTGCTTATGTCAATATCAACAATTGTTACCACTGTGCGTTTTAATTGTCCTTTATCCTTTTTAACGAGTCTTTTTAATTTGTAGTTAATTGTACTAATGTAGTTACTACAATTACCTACAATTGCATATAACTACACATCTATACTACATATAACTACAATAACTACAAATTGTTGGAAGTCCAATGCTACATGTACTGTTGTAGTACATTTTGCGTTGTTATGTTTTCGGATTAAACTTCTTGTATTGAACAATGAAGAATAATGAATTGACGTTGCATAGAAATGCCATTTGTAGTTTTCAGCAACTCATACCATCCAATAGATACAAAAAAATACGTTATTGAGACATATTTTTCAACTGACTACGATTAACTACAAGTAACTACAATTAACTACAAAGTTCATATAACTACAAAAATTTGACTACATTTTAAAAGCACACTGGAAACACTGCATATAACCTTAACTACATTTACCTACATTTGACTACATTTTAAAAACTCACTGGAAACACTTCATATAACCTTAACTACATTTACCTACATTTGACTACATTTTAAAAACACATTGGAAACAGTGCATATAATCTTAACTACATTTGACTACATTTGACTACATTTTGCTTCATTACAGGCTTCATTTGCTTGTCCTCTTCCAACGCGATCATTCCCAGGGAGCAGAGAGTGGTTCCTTAAGCTTAGATTGATCAGGCGAGTCTATTATTGCTGAAGGAAAGGAGCATTGGCAAGATGCCTCTATTACCACGTTTGTCTTCATTGCTTGGGCAACGCAATAGTCTTCTTCCTTGCCTGATTGTGCTTCCTCTATCAGCATTAGCGCTTCCTTTATTTCAATAACTGCCTTTCTTCCCTATGGTACGTACATTTGCGTTTTGAAATCCCACAGGCAGAAAACAAGAAACAACTCTCGTTAGAAAAGCCGATGTAACCAATAAATCTCATCCTAAATTAAAATAAATCTCGTTAGAAAAGCCGATGTGATGGTTGCAGACCTCTAGAAATATATTTGATGCTTCGTCCGATTCTGTATTTTGGACAATGTCAACAGCAACTTCCTGCATTATTATCATAAAATAACACAATCTCAACTAGCTCAAGAAATTAAAAGAATGATGGTGAAAGAATATATATATATATATATTGATAGTGAAATCAAACAAATTAAACTAGAGACTGGAGGTATTACTCGGGCGAGGTTAAGTTGACCTTGATTCAATGTCTTAGGCTCCATCTCAATGGAGCAGCAAAAGTTTGCCATGAATAAATCAAATTATTTGGTAGAAAATCAAAGATTAATTAGAAGCCATAAATATAGGCGTTATTTTAGGCTACACTTTATTAAGAATCTTTTTAGCCTTAATTATCTAGCATTAATTTAGGATGAAAAATCAGCAAATATTCCGTTTGGTATATATTATGTAACAAAAACATGGGATATGAGGGTAATAAACAAATAATGCACAATAATGATAGTAAGGTTTGTTATATGGGATGTATAGGTAAAAATCCCTTTTAATCTGAATTTTGTGGACCGTCACTGCAACTCATATTGGATCCGTTAGTAACGGCACATCTTAAACAACCGTTTCGTTCTTTTTAAGAGTAACCGAGTACCGTTACGGACTTGAAACGGGATTGCGTTACAGGTTATATTTAGGGAAAAAGACGGAATAGTGTGGCGCCAAACAGTTGAAGATGGTCCCTTGGTAAAAAATTTGTTACGTCGTGTCACGGAGCTTGCGTGACCACTTAGGTGAAAGATCGTAACGGGGCTCTTTCTGTACAGCGTAGCTGACATCATGCACAGCCAGTATGCTGTGAACCCGTAACCATCACTTTACTTTTCAAACATAATTTAAGAAAATTTATAATGTAGTAATATAAGTTAAAAAGAAATTCATATAATAAGTAGGTGTTTGGACATAAAAACTGTAAATTATTTAAAAATGTGGGAAAAAAATTCAAGTAAAATTGGTATTTGAAAATTAGAGTTGTGTTTGGGCATGAATATAATTTTAATTTTATTTTTCAATTTTTGTGAGGGATCTAAGTAAAAGTTTTGCAAAAATAGTTTTTGGAGTTATTAAAATTTAAAGAAATTGCTAAATTTATATTCAAATAAAAATTGAAAACTATGGCCAAACACGGAGTTTCAAAAAAGTAAACATATTTCTATAGCCAAACGGGTTCTAAGTTTGAGTTCAATTTTTGCTGTTTATTTCCTTTTTTCTTTCCTTATGTACTCAAGATGATGGTTTTACGGCAATCTCTTTTGTAAGTTGTTCAAAAAGAGAATTGGAACATTCTTATATCTCTCATGATATAATAAAGATGTCGATCACATGTTCAAACGTGTATGTTTGAGTGATATTTTTGGTATGTGTCAAAAGTACTTTTTAATTCATGCTTATAACGTGTTTGACCAATCTTCTAATTAACTTATTTTAAAAAAAATAATATTGAATAATGACTTTTTGGTGAGAAACAATTTGTATTGACTAACCAATTTGAAAAAATATCTTTGAATAACAATTAGCATTTGACTATATTTTTAAAAAGTGAATCTAAGTGCATTTTCTTAAAAATTTTCCAAAAAAAATTCTAAAGTTACTTTTTTTCAGATTCTCAAAGATTGCTTGTGCTTGTGGTAAAAGCACTGTTTCAACCTAAAAGCTTGAACAAACACTTTAACTTTGAATTTTTTTTTTCTTTTCAAAGTTGCCCTTAGAGTAAAGAACCTAGAAGTAGTTTGTTATTTTTCCAATGAGCAAATTAAGGTTAATATGTGTTGGGTTTATGTATTTAATTAATAAATTAAATACGTAAAAGAGGGTGAATGAGAAACGGAGGGAAATAAAATTTTTGAGTGAAATTTCAAGTTTTCCTCCCTTT
The DNA here is from genome assembly GCA_034376525.1 of Nicotiana benthamiana. NCBI lineage: Eukaryota > Viridiplantae > Streptophyta > Magnoliopsida > Solanales > Solanaceae > Nicotiana > Nicotiana benthamiana. Next base: position 139,966,836 of record CM067329.1, on the reverse strand, counting down.
GCATATGGACATTATCACATATTGGAAAAGGAAGAGATTTTTTATGGGTTAATAAGCAATTGTTCTTCTTCTATCTCTTAAAGAGGTGAGAAGAAAGTAAGCCTCACGCCGTCGTCGTCGCTCGGCTTCGCCTTCAAATTTCTGCTCAGAATTTAACTATGAATTTTTGAGTTTTCTCTCATTCTTCTGCATACTTTTAGCATACAAACAAAGCAAAAAGTAAGTGTGATTTGGTACTGATCTTTGTGTTCGCTGAAACACTAGCGTTTGGAGTACCACTACACCAGTGTGTAATTTGTTCTATCATGGGAGAAATAATCCATAACCTTGGGTGCTAGAAGGGGGTTAAATTCCTTAAGGAGACACTGTGAATTCAGTGGGCTCGAATTGTTTATGATTATTTTGTTTCATGTCATTTCTGTTTAGCATAATTTCTGTTTATATTAATTTATATTTCCAGAATGGTTTTACAAATACAATTTACTAAAAATATGATCAATTTCATTGTTACTTAATGCTAAAAGGTAAATAAATACATCAACGGCCCCTTCAAGTTGTCCTCAACGGTCAGTCAGACACCTCAACTAAACCATTTACGATTTAGACACTTCTTCTCCACTAAAGTGTAACCTCGCAAATCCTTCATGCTGACATGGCAAAATGCGTGCTTTACACTTAATTCTAAGCGCGTGAAACCTTCAAAATTAAGTTTTCATTTTTTTTAAATTTAACTTTATTTTATGTAGGTCCCAAAATATTTTATTTTCTACATATTAATTTTACTTCTTCCCAAAATATTCCATCTTCACCAAACCTATTCTTTCGCCAATAATCCACCCCCCTCCGACATTCCCCTGCCTATAACCTTCAGAGATACTCCGGTCGTAGGTGACGCCGGTACATAAACTCATCGGTGATTTCATCACGTCGAGAGAAATCGGACACCGGAAGAAACTTAGCACCGATATGTACAAACCAGAAGAGTAATTTTTCGGCGAGAGATGGGTGCGCTGGTTTGAAGGAATAAGAAGAATATAAAGTGGGTGAGGTGGTGCTGGTTTTGGGCAGAAGAAGAAGATGATGAGGGGGGAGGGGGGTGGGGTGGTGCTGGTTTTGGTTGGAAGAAGAAGATGAAGTTTGTTTTGGGGGGGGGGGAGGGGAGGGGTTGCGTTGTTTGGAAAAAAAGTTAGGGATTTTTTTTTAATTTCTTAAATGCATTTTAATTTTATGTTTACTATATGTGTCAAATTTCTATTTAAAAATTACACGTGTCATTCATTAATTGGATCATTTGACACTTTATTAACAAGTGTAATTCATGTGTATGATCTGTTGCACTTGGATGTTTATTTGATCTGGTTAATGTACACTTGAAGCTTCTAAATGCTATAGGGTTTAGTTGAGGTATTTGACAGACCGTTAAGGAAAACGTGAAAAAAAAACCAAAAAATCACTTACAGTGAGTACCTATTACTAGAAGCAAACCATTTAGGGGAAATGCTCTGCCTTCTCTCTACTTTCTCTCTCTAAAATTGGTGATTTTTGTGGGTTACAACAGACATGGCTGCGTTGAGCTCTCCCCAGCCTTTGGTTGTGGGAGAGACAACCCTAAAAGCTCCAGAAACTATTCTAAATCATACTGCAAAATAATTTTATGCTTCAAATCTGCTAGCAAAACAATCTGCCGCAAAATAGCAAAACTTAAGCTATGTCCTCTAACTTTCGATCATGGGGGAACCAAGAGTGGAATTCACAGTGGAGGAGGTTAATCAGTTCACCATAGAAGAAGGGCTTCACCAAGCTGTCATCGTCAAGTTTTCATATGGAAAGCCAGAGTTGCAAGAGTTTCGAAAGTTTATTGCGAAACAGTTCGACGTCAAATGATATTGCAACATAGGACAACTTGAATTTCATCACTTGTTAGTAAGGTTTGATTCTTTTGATGACTATGTCCAGTTTGTATCGAGGTCTACTGGATATATTAAATCCAAAGGAGATGAATTTTTCTTCAGAACTTTCCCCTGGACGTTAGGCTTTAATCCTAGAGAAGAAACATCGAAATCAGTTGTGTGGATTTCGTCCCCAGATCTGCCACCCAATTTCTTTGCAAAGAAGTCATTAATGTCGATCGCTTAAGCAGTAGGGAAACCTCTCGCTATAGACAAGGTAACACAAGATCGCACCAAGCCAAGTGCGGCGAGAGTTAAGGTTTTGTTAGACCTTTTGGACAAACATCCAAAGAAAATCAAGATTCACATCATGGACAAAGTTTCAGGGAAGTCTGTGGAATTCTATCAAATGGTGGTGTATGATAATCTCCCAAAGTATTGTACCTGCTGTAATCATCTAGGGCATTCTGAAGAAACATGTCGTTGGAAGATCAACGAAAGTAAAGATGGTGGTAATGGTCTGGCAACTCTGGACAACTTGCAAGGTGATGCGGGGGAACATCTTAATTCAAGACAAGATGGACAATTGGAAATAGATGATACAACAACTGACCAGCAGAAGATTCAATCAACAGGTGATCACATTGCTACTATGGAAAATCCTATGTTAAAAGAAAATACTGCTGATGATCGAGCCAATATGGAAACTACTGGAAGAAATTATTTTCACAATTTTTTCAAGGTGTCAAAAATTCAAAAACAGGACAATGGCGTGTGGTGCATCGACCAGTTGAAGCATCAAATGTGGAAAAGGCATCACATTCACATGTTGTAGGCCCCTTGGTAGATAATAAAGTTACAATAAACAATGGAAAGCATAAGGAATCTACTTTTCCATTTAGTCATAAAGGACAACATCAATTAAAGGAAAAAGCTGACAATGTGGGGCACATGGGATTGAATGAAGTGCAGCAAATTAAGGAAAAGAATGTTGTTGCGCGCGGTTTTGAAATTTAAAAGGAAGCGTGCACTGTTGGTAGTGCGACTGGAAAGGAAAAAGAACATAATATTGCGGGCCATTTTGGTCTTTTGACTCCACAAAAGGCTGCCAAGGATGCTATTTTAATTCAAAATTCAACAAATGAGGCAGCTGAAAATAGTCACATGGCTACAGAAAAGCTGGCCGAAAAATTTGAACTACATGAGGACTCAATTGATAAAGCACATGCGGGTCATTTGCTGGAGGAAATGACGGGCCATGTACATGCAAAAGAAGACGAAGGTAATGCTCCAATTATTGGTCAGCTGAACAAAAAAATTGACCAAATTTCTGGCCATGCGGGCCAGTTATGTCTAAAGCAACAAAGGGTGCAAAAGAATGGTAACGACCATCTTGCTGGACAGCTGAAAGAACCCAAAATAATTGAACAAAATGCTGGGAACAAATCGCACGATTGAAAATGAAAAACCAATACAAAGGAACTTTGGTACTGATGTTATTAAGGATCCGCAATATGGAGCTGCTCGTGTTGTTTCATTTCTTAATGATGCAACTGATGGAGTACATCAAAATCAGATTGTGAAATTTTCATCTCCTGATCATGCTTCTTGTGTTGCACATATGCACATTGATAGACCAACAAGAGCAGCATATGTTGATCGTGCAACTCTCCCTATCTCTCCCTCAATATATTTTTCTAGTCCTCAAGTGGAGAAAATCATTAAGGACAATCAAGCTACCATGATGTTAACTCCCATGATCAAGCACAATGATGTTATTCAAACTAATGCAATCATTTCAGCAGAGGAAAGAAAACTATTGCATTCTATGAATAAGATGGTGTCTCGAGCCTGTGACGAACGAGGTTATGATAGTAATGAAGAATTGAGCTCACCGGAGAAAGTAGGATCCTGTAGTAATACACAAGTTCTCGTCCATTCTGTGCAGAAACCAATTAGTATGAGCAGTACGACAGATTTTTTTATCTCATGATAGACAACAGTTGGATGCAATGCTAAATGCACATCCTTTTTAGATTTTGGGTCGTGATCCCTATAGCGCTAAACGTGAAAATAGGAGCACATATGAGGTTCATATACAACAACAAATCCAACCAAGCATATTAAATCACAAGATGCACCAAACTTGGATGCACAAGGTGTTATACTCCTGCCAAATCATCGGACAGCAGAACAAGGTGAAGTAATTAAAGTACTGTCACAATGCGTCAAAACAATCCCAATTAATGCTACAGAGGAAGAAAAGTCACATTCAAAGGAAAATAGCAGGGACAACAATGTTAGGCGACATTCGATGAGAAATGCCAAGCTTAAACAGGTCGCCCAACTACATCAACAAAGTCCAAACAATCTAAAAAGAAATCATGAATTTTGAACATTTCATGAAGAATTGGGACGATGTGGAAAAAGAATTACAAATTGAATAAATTGCAAGGATCGATAAAAAGGGACATCATTTTAACTCTTTCTTCATTTTAATCTGCCTCTATGTTAGTATCCTCATTTGTAATCTCATCACATGGTATGTTATAAACTCTGTGATGATCATAAAATATTTGGTCCTCTCAAGTTCGTATTTTTTGCATTCATGTTAATAAGTGAGGTTGTCAAGTCTCAATAGGATTTAGTTCGGTAAGTTTAGCCCGGTATGTGTTATATGGGTAACAATACCGGTGCTAATGTCCCCTTAATTGTTCTATTCCTAATTGTTGTATTTTTTTTATGTTATTAATAAAAAACCAGCCCTAGATACTTTCATGTGCCTAGTGGATTATCCAAAAAAAAAGAGAGTACTTATTAATATTGTGAAGATGACACTGCATAGTTACTGTAAAAGTAATAGTCGAAAAAATGATTATATATATATATACATACACGCACACTATATATGTTTTATATAAAAATTATACAAAATTTATATATTTTTTCAGGTACAAAATATAAATAGTCTCTGGTGCGGACTAAAGTGATAATAACCATCAGTATTTGAATTCTGTTATGAAATAATATAAAAGACAAGAACAATAATGTAAGAACAAGAGCAATAGAGAGAAGAGTAGAGAGAGTTCTTCTTATTGATACTTAGAGAATGTTAGGGATTATTTACAATGGTAGAAGATCCCTTTATTTATAGGAAGTGGGATGATTTATCTACCAAGAATAGAACTCTAGAATCTCTCTAATTATAGACATTCACCTTAAATAGGAGATTTCATAACACTCCCCATTGAATGTCTATTCAACAATATGCCTCGTTAAAACCTTAAAACCAAAACCCAATGGGAAAAATTAAAGAAAGGAAAAAGAGTACACATGTTTGAATATGCGCCTATTGGTTGCCTCGTTAAAAACCTCGCAAGGAAAACCCGGTGGGACAAAACCTTGTAAGGGAAAAAGAGTACAACGCGCATTAACTCCCCCTAATGAGTACATCAATTTATATCCTTGAGCATTTGCATTTCAATCTTGTGCATCATCTTCAAAACAATCTTTGGTAGAGATTTGATAAATAAATCAACCATATTGACTTAAATAAATATTCCGCACCTTGAAATCATCATTCTTGATAGATATGAACATCTTCATATAATGTCGTGGAATAACTCTTCAATATCTCCATAGATGCATTCTTAATGCCATCATGCTTATAGTTATAGCAAGATACATATGTACACAAATTGTACTAAGGATGTGGTACTTCAGGACCAAGAATTGCATATGCTTCAAGCAACTTAAATCTTTCAAGTTAAGTCATATAAGCCATATAATAGACTTTAGATGCATATCAAGTTTTCCATGTCATGCTAGACAAATAAGATATCGAAAACTGACTATACATACCTTTGACTTTTATACTTTCAAGCATTTGAACGATAGGTTCAAAACTACATGTCTTTCATATGGAATCAATTCTTCTTGAATTGTATCTCTTCCATTTAGTTACTTTCTTTGGGTCAGCAAATGCGTATAGCATGCTTTGCAATATGTTGCAATTGAATTATCCCTTTTATGAACTTCAGGTTCATATCATGATATTCGGGGATATACATATACAAATGATAATTCATCCCATGTAACCTTTTCTCAAGCGTTTACCATGTCTCCCCCTCATGTTAGTAAAGCTAACTTGTTTCCTCAACTTTGGGAAATCATCTTTGTGCATTATCATGTCAATATACATGGCACATTAATAAAAGAGAAGGAAACTGATATATATAACTTTGTTCTCATAAGAAACAGTTTAGCTATTAAGTGGAAGCACTCAATAATTATCTTGCTAAACCAACTTTGATATAAACCAACTTATCAAGATGAACTATCTTGAGTAGGAAATCTGGAAATTATGCTCGAAGTTAGATTACTGAGCAATTTACCACGCAAGCACCGGCCAAGCTGCGGGTTAATAACAATTGCGCATGTAACCATTTCATAGATGCATCATATGTGGTATACATGGCAGGTGAATGGGCCCATATTCACCTTTGATATTTCCAGAATTTATGGGCTTCAACCCGAACTCTTTAGTTGGTCAATGAGAACAAGTGATACAAGAGAATTCGTAAAGAACTTTCTAGTTCTTTGATATTCACCTATGTGAATTTGCACATCATACATAAAATGAGATGGCTAACACGAATGTCAACTGAATAAATTATCAATATTGGTAAACTTCAAATTTACACCATGACATGTGCACTTATCAATAAACTTCAGGTTTATTATGACATGGGTTTTATACCGATAGATATCCACTTTATTGTGGCATTATTTCGTTTGTGTAGTACAAATTGGAGAACAAAGCGGGTAGCTTTTCATATGCAAATTACCCCGCTACAAGTTGTAGTAATAGGAGATATCAAAGCCTTCCTTTATTCATAGTCTCAATATAATCAATCGCTTTCGCGTGTACTTTGGAAACTGAATAAGTTTCTTTGAGACTTACCACAGCACAATACTCAATTGTGTTTCTCCAACATAGTAATAATTGGCTCTTCTAGAGCTCTCAATTAATTTTGTACTACCACAGATTCATCAACATCCATGTGGTGAATATCTTTCTTAAAGAGAAAGTTATACCATTATGGTCATGTCAAACTTATATGCAAGATATGTTTCTTGCATTATCGTTGTCCTTTAATAGTCATATTTCCAAAATACTTTGGCGTACAATAGGTACGTGACCAATGATCATTCATGCCATATATCATCTCAAACCTCCTTCTAGGGGTGAGTGTGGTATCATCTCAAACCTCCTTCTAGGGGTGAGTGTGGTATCTTTAATACCAATTTCATGTTCATATTCTTCCAATAATGAATATGTATTCGTGAATCAAATGTTGTCACATTCACTTCGAGGATATGTGATTTTGTTATCCTTTTCAAATCTATAAATGCGTCAGGCATTTGATTTGCTATTCTTTGCAAATGGATAATCTTTTGTGCCTCTTTCACAAATAGAGGTATGTGGATCAAGATGAGATAATGATGCATTTTTCCACAAAATTTCCCGTTTGGTTTCACCAACTTCTCCCCCTAATTTTGGGAAAAGTGTCTCATCAATTCGACAGTCTGCAAATCGTGCAGTAAACAAGTCGCCTGTCAATGTTTCGAGGTAGCGAATGATGGAGGGCGATTCAAACCCAACATATATTCCTAACCTTCTTTGCAGACCCATTTTGGTGCGGGATGGCGGTGCTAAAGGCACATATACTGCGCATCCAAAAATTCTTAAATGGGATATATTGGGTCCATGACCCAAAACCAATTGCAACGGGGAATATTTGTGTCAATTCGTCAGTCAGAGACGAAGTAGCATTGTGTATGCAAAATGGCGTGACCCCAAACCGAAGTGGGCAGCCGACAAACTAAAATGCTGCATGCAAAATGGCATGAACCCAAACCAAAGTGGGCAGCCGACGAACTAGCATTGCTGCATGCAAAATGGCGTGAACCCAAACCGAAATGGGCAGCCTCGTTTTCATGAAGAATTCAAGATTATTCTCATCTATTGTCTCAATATGATATTCATTTTGAATGATATCTTTAAAACTCAACAAGTTCTTCTTAGACTTGGAGGAGAATATTGCATTCTCTAAGATAAACGTCATGCCTTTGGGCAGAGTTACAGTTGCTCTTCCGGAGCCTTCAATCGATTTAATTCCCATGCTTTGATATACAAAAGAAATACACGAACATAAGAATAAACAAGTTCAATTCGTTTGTGTCACATAATATTTTCAAAATCTGCTGATGTCAGTTGACTAAAATAAATCAGATAGTCGATTATATGTTTTCCATAATCGATTACGATGCAGTTTGAAAATTTTAGTTTAAGCATTTTCATAAAACAATCGATTGTTAAACACACACAATCGATTGTTGAACATTGACAATCGATTGTTAAACATAGACAATCGATTATTTGCTATTTTTGAAAAACTTCAGATCACACTGTCTTAAGACAATCGATTGTTAGACATAGACAATCGATTGTTGGTTATTTTTGAAAAATTCCAGACCTCACTGTATAACGACAATCGATTGTTAGACATAGACAATCGATTGTGGATGATTTTTGAAAAATTCCAGATTACTGTCTAACGACAATCGATTGTTAGACATAGACAATCGATTGTTGACTGTTTTTGAAAAATTCTAGATCACACTGTTTTAAAGACAATCGATTGTTGATCATTGACAATCGATTGTTTTGCAGTTTTTATGCGAAATATGAGATAACCGACTAGTTTTTCAGGTTAGTCGATTACCTCTACTGGAAAGTAAAAAATATTATTGATATTTGAGCATATTGATACATTCTAAAGAACTAATACTAACATTATATCATGAACTAACTAATACGAGCTAATACTAATGGCTATTAGTTTATTCATTCACTAATACAAACAAGTAAAATAAAATCAAATAGCTCCATCTTCTTTCATCACGGATCCATCACCGATTAGGTGGTCTATCTTCCCCTCGGGTTGCTCAAAGAAGTCTACCACATCCAAGTGGGTGATGTCAAAGTTGTCGTCAGAGACAAAATTCGTTTCAGGGCGTTTACTCTTTCGAGATGCTTGATAAAGGTCAACCAAAAGTCATGGTATACGGCAAGCCTTTGACCAGTGCCCGTTTTCACCGTAACGATAATATATAGTTTATAAACTATTTGCTTTTGGGTTCTTATCTTATCGTGCTTGTGGCAGAGTGACCAACTTCAGGTTGTCATATCTCTTCTTTAAGCCATTCCACAAGATAGGTGGATCCTTGACAGTGAGATATTCAATCTTCAAACCTTCATCAAGGTGATGGCGCAAGAAAATCAAGGCCTTAGCATAGTTTCAAACCTTCATTAAGGTGATGGCGCAAGAAAATCAAGGCCTTAGCATAGTTTTGGGTGGATGCATTATTTCTGTCTTTAATGGCGTCTCCAAGACCCATAGCATCTAAGTGGATTACAGCATCCAACACCCATGTCATATAGTTCTTGCCCGAAATTTCAAGGGCAACGAACTTTCTTTTCATAATGTCAGACATAAAACAAATTTACATCAAGAGCGTGTTCATACTTACGGGCTCTATTACAATTATCACATTCACTTCAGGGAATGGATCAAAATCATGTGCTTTACACAATCTCATGTCAAATATTACTTTCATAAAGTGAAAGATTATTTTGAGAATCCTTATTGTTCTCATTACCACAATAATGACGATTATAACTTCGTCTATTGCCATGTCCACATCCATTGATACCTTTACGGTAATTAGTCTTCTTTCAGACTTATCACATACTGCTACCACATTCTCTAAAGGGAATGGAGCAAATTCAATTGGACGGAATTCTTTGCCACGTCCACATTCATTGATACCTTCATGGTAATATTTTAGTCTTCTTTCAGACTTATCATATACTGCTTCCACATTCTCTAAAGGGAATGGAGCAAATTCGATGGGACGGATTTTTAATTATTTGCCCACAATCATACATGAATTTAATCATGGCAGGACATAGAGATTTTACCACTTCATGTGGTTATAATTTCTTACAAACTCCATTAGAGTTATAATCAAACTTTGTTTGTATATTAAATCAAATCGTAGAATTTCAAGAATTTGAAAGGGAAAAGTAAATTACTTACCTTTAAGGTATACCAATTATATTTTCAATGTTTTCTTCCTTTTCTCCACTGATGCAGACGACGACGGCTCCGATGCGGAGAAATTGACGGCGGCTTAATCTTCTTAAAGAGCTTCTTGAGACGGTAGAGTCTCGTGCTGATAACGTGTTATGAAATAATATAAAAGACAAGAACAATAATGTAAGAACAAGAGCAATAGAGAGAAGAGTAGAGAGAGTTCTTCTTATTGATACTTAGAGAATGTTAGGGATTATTTACAATGGTAGAAGACCCCTTTATTTATAGGGAGTGGGATGATTTATCTACCAAGAATAGAACTCTAGAATCTCTCTAATTATAGACATTCACCTTAAATAGGAGATTTCATAACAAATTCATGATATTGCGAAATTAGATTATTCACCTAATGAAGGACAATCTGTAGCTTTCTCGTTAATTTAGCGGCAGTTAAGTAGTCTCTTTAATGAGTGGTTTAAGTGAAGACAGCTGGTGTTGATGATAAGGCTAGCAGAATAAGTGCTAGCAGCATGCTTAATTTAATTGGTTTTTGGTTCCAGCAAGAGATTATAATCTTGACGGAGATTGGGGCACACAAAGAATGATGTATTCAGTGTGAACAAAACAAATTGAGGTTTCTTTATCATTTAACAAAAGCAAGAATCCTACAACCAATAACCATGGTTTAATAACTTTATAGTTTAGTAATCTATTTTAAAAATTATCATCAACATATCTAATCCTAATCATGGTATTAATGATGATTATATAGGTAGAAGTGTCCTTCCCGTTTAAGAGAATTTAGGGCTGCACGTCTTGCTAGGTTTTTTTTCCCGGGACCGGTAATCTGTTTATTGTAGTGGCGGTGGCGGCGAATCATTTGAGTTGGAAATGTATTTAAATAAATACTTTGATAAGTAATGGAGGTCAACTTACGGAGGAAATAACTTTTAATGGGAATATATGGAGGCCGAGAATTAAAATAAGTGGTTAATAGGTAATCGAACGTATTTTTCCCCATACTAGTATTACATATTAGTATTATACTCGCATTTCTTTATTCTTTGACCTCTATTACTACCTGTTATTTTCTAATATTTTGATTATAATATTATTTTGTTGTTGTTACTGCTTTTCTTTCTTATGGGTTCTTCACAACCGTATATCTTTTTAAATTGCTATAATTATATTTTTTTGAGCCAAGAATCAATCAAAAACAACATCGTTACCTTTATAAGATACGTATAAAATTTGTATACACACTATCCTTCTAACCTCCTAGCGGGTTACCTGGGTATGTTGTAGTAAGTGGTGGAGGTCGGGGATCTTGAGGGTACAAACATTGATTAAATAAAGAGGAAAACAAATCAGGGCACAAAAATTGCAAGGTTTAATTAATATTGAGGTGTATGATCAATTCCATTTAGGTTTAAATCATATATTATCCTATGAATTTGTATGATGTTATCCTTATTTATATTACGAAATATCCTTTTTTAATAAATATGCATCTTTCATATTAACTATAGAAAAAATTCATGGGTAAAATTTTTAGTCTACAGCAACAATTAAATAAAGTTGTTGCCATTTATTGATATTGAGCAACACTATCATTATTGTTGCTAAAAACTTGTTGCCAATTCTATATTTTCTTGCAGTGACTTATGCGACAAGAAATATAAGCTTGTGACACTTTTGATGTTCAATTGTGTAAAAATAAAAAAAATAGAATTATTGTTATGAAATAGAAGATTCTTACACTTCTATTTAAGGTGAATGTCTTTAATGTATTTAATTAGAGAGATTTTAGAGTTCTATTAGTGGTAGCTAAATCTTCCTCTCCCCTATAAATAGAGGTGCCCCCTACCATTGTAAATCATCCCTTGAGACCCCTCTCAACTCAATAAGAAGAACTCTCTCTACTCTTCTCTCTATTGCTATTGTTCTTGTTCTATTGTTCTTGTCTTTTGCTTTAGTTTATAACACGTTATCAGCACGAGACTCTACCGTCTCAAGTATCATTCTCGAAAATCCAAGGTATTTTCCCTCTTCCTAATTTAATTTTCGAGTATGTCTGACATTATGAAAAGAAAGTTCGTTGCCCTTGAAATTTCGGGCAAGAACTATATGACATGGGTGTTGGATGCTGAAATCCACCTAGATGCTATGGGTCTCGGAGACACCCTCAAAGATAAAGAAAAAGCATCCACCCAAGATTGTGCGAAGGCCTTGATTTTCTTGCGCCACCACCTTGACGAAGGTTTGAAGATTGAATATCTCACCGTCAAGGATCCACTCGTTTTGTGGAACAGCTTAAAGGAGAGATATGACAACCTGAAGTTGGTCACTCTGCCACAAGCACGATATGATTGGGCCCATCTGAGGCTACAGGACTTTAAGTCCGTTTCTGAATATAATTCTGCTATGTTCAGAATTACTTCTAAACTGAAGCTATGTGGAGATAACATCTCCGATTACGATATGCTTGAGAAAACGTTTACAACGTTTCATGCCTCCAATATGGTACTGCAGCAACAGTACCGAGAGAAAGGCTTTACGAAGTACTCTGAACTGATTTCTCTCTTACTAGTGGCTGAGCGAAATAATGAACTGCTCATGAGAAATCACGAAAATAGACCAACTGGGTCTACACCACTGCCTGAAGCAGATATGGTGCACTCTCATTATGCCAAACATAAAAGGGACCATGGTCATGGTCATAAACGGGGTCAAAGCCAAGGACGTGGACAAGGAAGAAATTCCAAAGAAGTCCGTCACCCCACAAAGAGAGATAACCACCGAAAGCAGAAACGGGATCCCGAATATCCTAAGGCAAATAGTTCAGAAACTATATGTTATCGTTGCGGTGGAAACGGGCACTGGTCTAAGACTTGCCGAATACCAAGACACTTGGTTGACCTTTATCAAGCATCTCGAAAGAGAAAACGCCCTGAAACAAATTTTGTCTCTGATGACAACTTTGACTTCATCCACCTGGATGTGGCAGACTTCTTTGAGCAACCCGAGGGAAAGATAGACCACCTAATCGGTGATGGAACCATGATGAAAGAAGATGGAGCTGTTTGATTCTACTTGTATTAGTCAATGAATAAATTAATAGTCATTAGCATTAGCTCGTATTAGTTAATTCATGATATGATGTTAGTATTAGCCCTTTAGAATGTTTCAATATGCTCAAATATTTTTATTTTACAGTAGAGGTAATCGACTAACCTAAAAACTAGTCGATCGTCTAATATTTAGCAATAAAACGAACTTTTTTCCTCCAGGCCAGATATTCGAATATCAGAGTCTGATATTCGAATATCTGGGCCAGATATTCGAATATCAGAATTCCTGTATTCGAATATCTGGCAAGATATTAGAATATGTGCTTAAATATTCGAATATCTAATATTTTTCGCATTAAAGTATTATTTTTTCCGCAAGGCATTATATTCGAATATTAGAATACAATATTCGAATATCCTAAATAACTGCTTCCCAAAACGCTGTTTAAACGCGAAACAAAAGAATTGAAGTTGTTTATACTTATATTTATGTATTTCTTTTGTATGTCAAACTATGGGAAAGCAAAATGGATATCTCACAAAGCGAACTTGGACCAACGTCCAATTGTAAAAGTATTTGCCTAGTTGATTCATGTACTACACATACAATACTCAAAGAAAAGAAGAGTAATTGTGTAAGGCAAACATTACTACAATCTATGGAAGTAGTAAATTGATTGAAGGCTCCGGAAGAGCAATTGTAACTCTGCCCAAGGGCACGATGTTAATCATAGAGAATGCAATGTTCTCCTCCAAGTCTATGAGAAACTTGTTGAGCTTTAAAGATGTATGCCGGAATGGCTACAATATTGAGACAATGGATGAAGATAATCTTGAATATCTCATCCTCACTTCAAAGAATGTCTCCGGCCAAAAGAGGGTTATTGAGAAATTCCCGTCTTTATCTTGTGGCCTGTATTGGACAAGAATTAGTGCAATTGAGGCACATTCAACAGTAAATCTAAAGAATACTGAGTCCAATACATGTGTACTTTGGCATGATCGACTGAGTCACCCAGGATCAACCATGATGAGACGGATTATAGAAAGCTCATATGGGCATCCGTTAAAGAATTTCAAAATTCTTTCAAGTAATGAATATCCTTGCACTTCGTGTTATCAAGGCAAGCTGATTATCAGACCATCCCCAACAAAGGTTGGGACTGAGTCACCCCAGTTTCTGGAACGTATACAAGGGGACATTTGTGGACCTATTCACCCACCTAGTGGGTAGTTAGGTATTTCATGGTCTTGATAGACGCATCCTGTAGATGGTCTAATGTGTGCTTGTTGCCATCACGCAACCTTGCGTTTGCAAAGTTAATGGATAATAGATGAGAATAATCTTGAATTCTTCATGAAAATGAGGCTGCCCATTTCGGTTTGGGTTCACGCCATTTTGCATGCAGCAATGCTACTTTGTCGGCTGCCCGCTTCGGCTTAGGGTCACGCCATTTTGCATGCAGCAATGCTAGTTCGTCTCTGACTGACGAATTATCACAAATATTCCCTATTGCAATTGGTTTTGGGTCATGAACCCAATATATCCCATTAAAGAAGCTTTGGATGCGCAGTATATGTGCCTGTAGCACCGCCATCCCGCACCAAAATGGGTTTGTTCACTGCACTATTTGCAGACTGTCAATTTGATGAGACACTTTTCCCAAAATTAGGGGGAGAAGTCGGTGAAACCAAATGGGAAATTTTGTGGAAAATGTATCATTATCTCATCTTGATCCACATACCTCTATTTGAAAGAAAGAGGTACAAAAGACTATCCATTTGTAAAGAATAGCAAATCAAATGCCTGACGCATTTACGGACTTGAAGAGGATAACGAAATCCCACATTCACGCGGAAAATGTTCCGATCCGTATTGAAGTCCCTATTGGACAAATATCTAGTGTCATATCCAATGAGTCAAATGCACGCCAGAAGCGTGGCAGACCATTAGGTTCCAAAGATCGAAATCCTAGAAAGAGGAAAAAGAACGATCTAAATGACACTATGAAAGAATCACATAAGGACGCTCATGATTTGATTAATTTCGAGATTCACGAAGAATCTATTGAGCCTGAGACTCTTGAAAATACGGAATGCAAGAATGTGAGGATCTCGAACCTCAGTCTGTGGTAGTACAAAATTAATTGAGAGCTCTCGAAGAGCCAATTATTACTATGTTGGAGAAACACAATTGAGTATTGTGCTGTAGTAAGTGTCAAAGAAACTTATTCAGTTTCCAAAGTACACGCGAAAGCGATTGATTATATTAAGACTATAATAAAGGAAGGCTTTGATTCTCCTATTACTACAACTTGTAGCGGGGTAATTTGTATATGAAAAGCTACCCGCTTTGTTCTCCAGTTTGTACTACACAAACGAAAGAATGCCACAATAAAGTGGATATCTATTGGTATAAAACCCATGTCATAATAAACCCGAAGTTTATTGATAAGTGCACATGTCATGGTGTAAATTTGAAGTTTACCAATATTGATAATTTATTCAGTTGGCATTCATGTTAGCCATCTCATTTTAAGTATGATGTGCAAATTCACATAGGTGAATATTAAAGAACTAGAAAGTTCTTTACGAATACTCTTGTATCACTTGTTCTCATTAATGAACGGACCAACTAAAGAGTTCGGGTTGAAGCCCATAAATTCTGGAAATATGAAAGGTGAGTATGGGCCCATTCACCTGCCATGTATACCACATATGATGCATCTATGATATGGTTACATGCGCCATTGTTATTAACCCGCAGCCTGGCAGTGCTTGCGAGGTAAATCGCTCAGTAATCTAACTTCGAGCATAGTTTCCAGATTCTCTACTCAAGACAGTTCATCTTGATAAGTTGGTTTATATTAAAGTTGGTTTAGCAAGATAATTATTGAGTGCTTCTACTTAATAGCTAAACTGTTTCTTATGAGAACTAAGTTATATATATATCAGTTTGATATAAGTTGTATACAAGAGCATATTCTCCCCTCAAAAGTGGTTCAGGGTCAGGAACCAAATAATTTCATCTTATATTAAGGTGCTGTGTATATTGACATAATGCACAAAGATGATTTCCCAAAGTTGAGGAAACATGTTAGCTTTACTAACATGAGGGGGAGACATGATAAACACTTGAGAAAGTGTTACATGGGATGAATTTTCATTTGTATATGTATATCCCCGAATATCATGATATGAACCTGTAGTTCATAAAAAGGGAAATGCAATTGCAACATATTGCAAAGCATGCTATACGCATTTGCTGACTCAAAGAAAGCAACTAAATGGAAGAGATACAATTCAAGAAGAATTGATTCCATATGAAAGACATGTAGCTTTGAACCTGTAGTTCATATGCTTGAAACTATAAAGTCAAAGGTATGTATAATCAATTTTCGATACCTTATTTGTTTAGCATGACATGAAACTTTGATATGCAGCTAAAGTCTATTATGCGACTTATATGACTTAACTTGAAAGATTTAAGTTGCTTGAAGCATATGCAATTCTTGGTCCTGAAGTACCACATCCTAAGTACAATTTGTGTACATATGAATCTTGCCATAACTATGAGCATGATGGATTTGAGAATGCATCTATGGAGATATTGAAGAGCTATTCCACGACATTATATGAAGATGTTCATATCTATCAAGAGTGATGATTTCAAGGTGCGGAATATTTATTCAAGTCAACATGGTTGATTTATTTATCAAATATCTACCAAAGATCGTTTTGAAGATGATGCACAAGATTGGAATGCAAATGCTCAAGGATATAAATCGATGTACTCATTAGGGGGAGTCAATGCGCGTTGCACTCTTTTTCCCTTACAAGGTTTTGTCCCACTGGGTTTACCTTGCAAGGTTTTTAACGAGGCAACTAATAGGCGCATATTCAAACATGTGTACTCTTTTTCCTTACTTTAATTTTTCCCATTGGGTTTTGGTTTTAAGGTTTTATGAGGCACATCATTGAATAGACATTCAAGGGGGAGTGTTATGAAATAGAAGATTCTTACACTTCTATTTAAGGTGAATGTCTTTAATGTATTTAATTAGAGAGATTTTAGAGTTCTATTAGTGGTAGCTAAATCTTCCTCTCCCCTATAAATAGAGGTGCCCCCTACCATTGTAAATCATCCCTTGAGACCCCTCTCAACTCAATAAGAAGAACTCTCTCTACTCTTCTCTCTATTGCTATTGTTCTTGTTCTATTGTTCTTGTCTTTTGCTTTAGTTTATAACAATTATATATTTTAAATGGTCATTAAAACCAAAAATTATAAATCGTATTATAAGACAAGAAGTGACATATACAAACGAGTTACTTTCGCATGCAAGAAAAGCCATCCAATGAAGCATAGACAAACTGAGAATTATATATAGTATTCTCAATTAGTTTACGTGCAATTTTCCTAATTAAATGAACTAGTTAAAGTCATATTCTTTGACTAATAGCCATTTTTAAAATAGTCGCACCTTCTTCCATTGGCCGAATTGTTCAACTAAATGGAAATCCATTTTAATTAATATAAATCCAAAACAGCTAATACTTCCCATTTCCCTGTGTCATCAATACGATATTAATTAAAGCACTAATGACAAATTCTTCCTCTGTTGCGGACACAGACGTAACAATCTAATATTTTATAAAAAAATTTAATTCTTCCTTTTCAAAAAGTTTACACAATTAATAGTATGATATCATTGGCACACTAATTTATTTCTTTATTTGGAAAAGACAGTCCACCACCAGAATTCATGTTTAATTTTAAATGTTATCTCTAAATATTCATTAAAAAAGATTTGCAAATTGCATTCAATACTACTAACTAAAGAAAGCATGGATAAGCATCATCCTCATGTATGAAATGAAAAATAAAATGAAGACAAGAAAGAATTGTTCTGCAATTGGAGGGGCTATTACCACGTGTGCTTATCAATTTGAAGATCCCACTAGTTTTTGGATAGAAGCCCATTTTCTTCTCTGATTTAATTCATTGTTAATCTATCTATGGTGGTTGACTTTTTCCACCAGATATTATAGGTTAATGACTTTCTACATGTTTGACCCAAAAGTTTTCGAATACTTTCCGAGCAAATCAATCAAAATAACTTAAGAGTAAATCATAGCCAAGCATAATTAATTGCTGAATTGGAAGACAAAATCGAAATACCAGAAGACAGAATTGAGGAATGATAAATTTAGGACTTTATTATTTATAGTAGTTGAACCTGCCTCTCCTTGAGAGGTTCAGGGAGTTACAATCTCTTTCCCAAATTGTTCTGGTCATTGGAGCTTGTTTATTCTTTTTTGTAGATCTCGAACAATGTTCGAAAAGTCCCCTCTATTAAGGTACTCTTCCTTGGTATTTATAGTTACGAGCTTTGTGAGCTTTTCATGAGTTGTCTTAGCTAAGTTGATGAGACGTTCTTTTGTTGCGGAGGGACCATGGCCCCGTTGCTTATTTTAGAATCGGTTGTCACAAGCCAGGGTCAAGTTTATTGACCATTTACTTCGAGTCGATTAGGACGGGGATGGTTCAGCAGTGGTCGTATGATCAGATTTTTACCAATACAATTAGTCCCTCTGTTCATCGGGGTCATGCCTTGCCGGCCTCGACGGACGAATTGTGTGTGATGTAATCAAGAGGTGGCAGAGTTGATGTATGTTGATTAATGGCGTCAAGGGCTCCGGAGCTGTTCGGGGGCTCATTTTTTGTGCTCATGTATCGTTATGACGATTCTGAACTAAAAGTTGGTTGGTAAGTGAAGCACCGCTTCGTGCAGACAGTCATAACAGTGCACGTTTCTGAGTGACTGAACCGTTTCGTGTTCAGTCATGTATTAATGATGGCTATTGGGTTTCGTGATTGAAGAATTCGTTTCATATAAATAGAAAGGATCTCTCATTTGCTTTTCACCTATATATCGCTTATTGTTGAGAGAAACCCTGGGATATCTTCCTTGTTGCTGACTCACATTTTTCTCTACTCTCTTAATTGCTATAATATGCGATTTTCTTGCTTCAACCACAAAGGTCTTCTTTCTTTTGATTTTGAGTCAAAAATGGTAGGAACTTCCTATCGTACCAATTTTCCGGCCAAAAATTCTCCAGCGGTCGAGGATCCCGCTCAGGTGACTGAGGACTAGGAGCTGATTGAAAGCGAAGAAGTTCCTTCAGTTGAAGAAATTATGTCCCGTCCAGGGAAGGCAGTGGCGAATTTTAGCGCAGAGGGTGGCGCATAGCAGGTGCATATCTCTACTCTAATAGGGGAGTTTGGGATAGGGAACTTGAGGGAAAGATGGGGTATTCCTAATAATGTCGAAATCGTGCCCCCAAAGACGGAGGAGAAGGTACAGATTGATCGCCGTGGGTTTTGTTCGTTCTATGCCTATCCCTTCATTTTGGGATACACGCTCTCACTCCCTATGCTGGTGGTCGACTTTTGTCGCTACTACTAGGTGTTCCCTGCTCAACTTTCCCCTTATCTATAAAAGTTATTTCTGATGTTACGTGGAGTTGGCCTATAGGGAGGTCACTCTGAGGCACGTGCTTAGCCTTTTTCTCCTCAGAAGATTCCCGGCACCATGATCCATGCGCGCCCTCGTGGGTTGAGGGAGTTGGTGACAAGATGGACGACTGGACCAACCGTCGTTTCTTCAATATTTTTTTCTACATTCGAACCGAACATCTTGTCGCCGACCATACCGGGTTCTCGGAAGTTTCGAACTTTGAATATAAATCCTCGCCTTTGACTGGTACGATGTTCTGCTTTGATATTCCTTACATTTTAGATTTGTAATCACTGATCTGTCCCAATGCTTTGAAGTCGAGAGGCTGCCTCCGCCTCCTTTAGAGGGGATCCGTGAATGGGTCGAGGTTGTACTTCCTCATACTGCGGGGGTTTTCACGTATGCGTCGTTCCAGGAAAAATATGGATGTAGACCTCTGACAGGTGAGACAATGACCTTATTCCCATTCCGCTCTTGTTTCACTCTTGTTTACGAAATGTTTTTTTGTTGTGAATAGGGAGAGTTCAACGAGTCAAAGCTCCACAACTAGCCTTCCGTCGCCTGGCTGTGGTCGCTCTCTTTAGTGCAGCGCCTACAACTCATCCTTCATCGAGTGCAGTGTCAGTGGAGTCATCGGCTGCAGCCTCTCCCGCTACGTTTCAGGATGAGAGGCCATCTTGGAGCGTCCGCCTTTGAAATGACTCGCCGTCGACTGGGGAAGATGAAGAGCCATCGAAAAGACGAAGGGTGATCAACTTGGATTCTCCCTCGATGGAGTCAGAGGGAGGAGTTGTCGTGGCGTCTGCCATTGGGGGAGAGCAATCGGTCGAAGCTACACCCACTAGTTTATGCTAGACAAATGTTGATGTTGTGAAGACCAGTTGGAAGTTCTCGCTACTGAGGCGGAGGGTCAATCCTTAGAGGCTGCCGTCGAAACCTCGAGCACACCTTCGTCGCCCGCGTCGGGTTGCTCTACACCATCGGCGGTGGAGAGGGGAAAAACGTGGTGGTGGACGGGTATGAATCTATGTTTGATTTGGACCCTAATGATGTCCGCATGTTTGATGAGCGCATTACCCACTCTATGGTTCGCGAAGAGGGGTCGGCCAGTTATATTTAGATTACTTCAGATTTGCACCTGCTGACCCAAGGAAGCAGCTTCGTGTCGCAATTTGAGTTGCTGTGTTTGGAAGCAGAGAACGCGTATCTGAGAAGCGTTTCGGATGTTGAGGTGATGAACGAAGTTGTCGTGATGGGCCTATGGGTACATTACCTTGACTTGAGTTCACTTCTCTCCCATTTTAGCATGAGCTTTAGTTTAACTGTTTTTTTTGTTTTTGTAGACTTACTTGCTGGTGGTGGAGAGCATTTGCACGTCTAACATCCGTTCCAGGATCTTTATGCAAATGTTGAGTAAGTACCACTATCATGACAGGTGATGCGAGGTGAACGGGCGTTTGATGAATGATCCTCGTAACAAGACTTTGGGTGAGGAGTTGGAGAAGAGGGACTGATTTTGATGGTGAAGACACTTAGCCTTATAGTTCGAACGAGGTCGAACTGTCAATTTTGATGGTGAAGACACTTAGCCTTATAGTTTGAACGAGGTCGAACTGTCGATTTTGATGGCGAAGGCTCCTCGTTCGAACAGTCTATTTTGACGGCAAAGGCACTTAGCCTTATAGTTGGAACGAGGTCGAACTGTCGATTTCGACGGCAAAGGCGCTTAGCCTTATAGTTCGAACGAGGTCGAACTGCCGATTTTGACGGTGAAGGCACTTAGCTTTATAGTGCAAACAACGTTGAACTATCAATTTTGATGAAGAATGCACTTATCCTTATAGTTCGAACAAGATCAAGCTGTCAATTTTTATTGCTAAGGCACGTAGCCTTATAGTCCCAATTCAAACAAGGTTGAACTATATACTTTGTTGGCAATGAGGTCGAACTGTCGATTTTGATGGCGAAGGCTCTTAGCCTGATAGTTCAAACGAGGTCGAACTATCGATTTTGATGGCGAATGCACTTAGCCTTATCCTTGTTCACATAGATGGTTTGGCATCGCATGCATTTAAGCGTCGGGACTTCGTTTTGACATGTGTTCCTCTGTCGTGCACGTACTATGATTGTTTGCCAGACCATGGCGTTCGAGTTGCTTTAGGGTGATTTTTGATTCCCCATTTGGAACATCTCTGAGCCAGTTTCTGACCCGATGTGGTATGGGAGATGAGGAAGGGCAGTGCTTCGTACTTCTGCCCAGAGGGAAGATGCTTTGCATCGCTTCTCTCTTGAAGGGGGGGGGGGGGGGGATTCTCTCTTTGTTCGGGCTGTTCTATATCGATAGGGCAGAAAATTTTTCCCTGGCTTACGCGTCTGATTCTTCTTTTCCCGATGCGTGGTCCTTGTTGGGTTTCTTTCCGGTGTTTCTTTGGCTTCAATCCAGGAAGAATTAGATATTTTCACTAAGAAATCTCCACAGACGGTGCCAAATTATTTGACCCAAAAGTTTTCGAATACTTTCCGAGCAAATCAATCAAAATAACTTAAGGGTAAATCATAGCCAAGCATATTTAATTGCTAGATTGGAAGAAAAAAATCAAAATACAAGAAGACGGAATTAAGGAATGATAAATTTAGGACTTTATTATTCATAGTAATTGAATCTGCCTCTCCTTGAAGAGGTTGAGAGAGTTACAATCTCTTTCCCAAATTGTTCTGCTCATTTGGAGCATGTTTGTTTATTTCTGTAGATCTCAGTGTCCGAAAAGTCCCCTCTATTAAGGTTCTCTTCCTTGGTATTTATAGTTGCGAGATTCGTGAGCTTGTCATGAGTTGTCGTAGCTGATTTGAGGAGACGTTCTTTTGTTGCGGAGGGACCATGGCCCCGTTGCTTGTTTTAGAATCGGTTGTCACAAGTCAGGGTCAAGTTCGTTGACCATTTGCTTCAATTCGATTAGGAAGGGGATGATTTAACAGTGGTCATACGATTAGATTTTTACCAATACACTACATACATGTAAAAACACAGCACTCAATCGAAAAATGGACTGGCAATCGCATTAATTTGACAATTGTTATGATAAATAGCAATTTATGGTGGATGTCTACTCTTCTTCCATGATTTTCATCTCAAATAGTTTATAACATATTCAATGAAATATTTTGTATGTTCAATGACATATTCCATGACATATTTTCTTCACTTTTTGTGCCTATATAAAGGCCTCGTAATATATAGGAAAATACACAATTGAAGAATAAAATCTCTTCCTTCTCTCTATCTACATTTCTTGTTCATGTTTCACTAAGTTGCTTATATTTCTTGTTCATGTTTTACTAAATTGATTTCATTTAATAACATGTTATCAGCACGAGGCTCTAACCATCACGGTAGGTTATCTTCTTTTAAAGTTCTCGACTCTGATTTAAAATTATCAGGTACGACATATTTCTCTCTTTTGTAAGAATAATGATATGTTTTGTTGGATACTTAGTTTTTATCAATTATGTTTAAAAACAAAAAGAGAAAGAGAAAGATACTCATACTTCACCATGATCTCTTTATTTATGAATAAAGATGTAATGATTTTAATAAATTGCTTCTTAATTGATTTGCATTATTAAAATATAAATAGAAGTAATCAACAATAGACTTAGATAACAAGAATATTTTCTTGACAGTAGTACGTAACCAAAATATGAATATAAATAGTGTTTGCATCATTGAAATATTACATCCTACTTTGACTAAATCCAAGAAGTTTTTATTGATTATTCATCTTCTTTTGTGTAGAAATAAAACATGTTAGTAATAATGAGGTTACTTGAAATTGTTTTTGTTTTTAAGTCTATTTTGTTATTGAATTCAAGTATATGTAGTTACATGCTTAAGTACTTGGGTACACCTTACATAATGCGTGATTATACATTATTGTGCAGTATAACATGATATACTACACTAGCTATTTAACTATTTATTTGACAAGCCTACATACAGAATATTAGTACACATGGAGATACTATGTAGGTATAGATTTTACGACATTAAATATTTTATATACTTTAGGTGCACATATAATTCTTTTATATGGTCAATCTAGAAAAGTAACAATACTAGTTATGTAGCATGACAAATCGCTTAGCCAAATTATTACTAAAATTGCTTGATAAAGACCTTAGTGCAATAAGGGTATTTATATTAGCCGGTATTGTCCTACATCTATTTAGTACACTTTAACTCATGCTAATTAACTTGAATAATTCAATGATGCATGCACTAACTAGACATACAAACGGTTGTTTTTTAATAGATGCTACAAATAATTGATAAAGCTTTACAATGATTTGAGATTTTACTTATTTAAGAAAGCAAATTTGATTTGCTAAGTTGCAAATTACTTGTGTACAACTTTCTTAGCATGTGATTGAAATTAAGGCTTAAAAATGAATCACAATATCGTTTAACATAGTATACCACTGATTGAGGGTAAGACATCATGATTAAATCCTGATACACCATAATAATAAGAGTTGGGTATGAATCACAATTCATTATGGCCTAATATGCCTTTATACTGGTAAGACATTGGGTATGTGAATGTGGTAATATGTGATAAAAGTAATGAATAAAGACATGCAAGGCATGCTTGGATGAATACCACACAACTCACCCTTGAGAGAGGTTTGAGTGAAATAAAGAGAATAAATGTTATTGTGTGGTTACATGAATATGGCACTGGTCTCGTACATGTGATACGCCAAAAATATTTTGGCATGCCTTATAAAGTTATTAAAGGCAAAATTAAAGCAAGAAATGATTTTGCTTATGATGATTTTGACCATGACAATTTATTATGATATAATTTTCTCTGTGAAGGAGACATTTACCATATGAATGGTATGATCAAAGATTTTGAAGTAAAATAAGTTGTTAAAAGATCAGGAGAAACTTATTTGTTACTATCCGGATGAATAAAATTATTCATGACAATGATATTGAAAAGTCTCAAAAGAAACTTTGTGAGTTTCAGATGTATAAGTCAAAGTGGTTGACATGTTGAGACTATAAATGAAAGGAAGATTGAATATCTTCATATTTCTATAATCATACCTGGTAAATATAAAAGGTTACCCGATTTTTTTTCTCTATTTGTACTACACAAATATAAGCATGATGCTTGAAACATATACCACGAGTAAACTAGAGGTTTACTAAAATAAATATTTGTTGGCATAACCGGTTGACCATTCGGGTTCAATTATGACGCGAAAAATTCATTGAGAATTCCATTGGCATATATTGAAGAATAGAAGATTCTTCAAGAATTCTCTTGTGCTGCTTATTCTCATAATATACCAGTTAAGGTTGGGATTGAATCACTTGATTTCTGAAACAAATAAAAGGTGATAAAAATATGGGCCCAGTCACATGCCATGTGGACCGTTGACTATTATATGATTTTAATAGATGCATCTATTCTATGGTCACATGTGCATTTGTTATCAACTTGCAGTTTGGTTTTTGCAAGATTGCTTGCTCAAATTATTAGAGCACAGTTCCAGAATATAAATTATGATAATTTATCTTAATAATACTTGTTTAAATCCAAGTTGGCTTAGCAGAAATTGTATGCCTCCAATTATAGCTAAATCATAGGTTATGAGAACAAAAATCTCAAAAATAAATTTTTGTATGAGATGTATTATTTAATATACAACAGGGCTTGTTCGCATCTAGCCAAGTTATGAAAATTTTCCTTATCACAATCGGTTCAGGGTCAGGAACCAAATAATTTCTATATAGAAATATGTATGTGTTATATGATTTAATTTTGCTACCACAATGCACAAAGATGAATTTCCATGGAAGGTTGTGAAATGTGTTGGTAATCCCAATATCAGGGGGAGAAAATGGCAGCTGAGAAAGTAATACGTAAAATGAATTATTATGAATACATATAGATCCTCTTACAAGAAAATACGAACTTGAAGTTCAAGTGATAATTCATTTACAAATTATTGCCAGGCGCATTTGCTTACCCAAAGCTAAATGTCATATTTGAGCTGCTAATGCTCCAAAAAGAATAAAGTCCATGGGGGACATAGTCTATGTCATGCATAAAACATAACAGACCATTCGGTTCCAAAGATAAAATCCTTGAAGAAGGAGAGGGACAAATATTCAAAATGGTCATAATAAGGAGGCAAATGCTCTAGAAGAGCACCACGACATAACACTTCATAAGACCTCGTGGGAGAGGCTCGGGTACCTGAAATAATGAGATAAAGAGATCTCAATAAGTTTTGCCTTTATTAGGTAATAATGAAACCGACATAAGTGATTGTCGACGATATTGTTAATATAATGTAGCGTTCAATATTATTAATATTGACGAGTATCTTGCGCTCAAATCTGTCATGAAATTTGGACAGATAAATGATTGGCCAAAATAATATGAAATAAAATATGCAATCAAGATTGATTTCACCTGAAAAATGTGAAGTTGGACGGATAGTCCCAACACATGAAAGTATAAAGCCAACGGATAGTCCTTATGCGGATTGACACAATATGGGCGCATATGCTATAATCGCCCGAGAAAATACTTGTTGAAAGAAGGGTACAAGAATAATTAAATTTGTCCTTGTGTCTTTATAAAAGGATCTGGATTTGAATTTGTTATAATCGCCATATACGTTAATGATTTAAATATCAGTAGAACTCCCGGGGAGCTTTATGAAGCAGTAGAGGGCTTTATGAAAGAATTTGAAATGAAAGATCTTAGAAAGATAAAATTTTATCTTGGTCTACAAATATGAAAGATTAAATTTTTGTCCATCAATCAATATACACTGAAAATATTTTAAAGCGGTTCTATATGGATAAAGTACATCCATTAAGTACCATGATGGTCGTATGATCACTTGATATAAAAAATCATTCCGACCTCATGAAAATAATGAAGAATTTCTTGACCCTGAAATACCATATCTTAGTGCAATTGATGCGCTAATGTATCTTGCTAACACTACAAGGTGTGACATAGCCTTTTCAGTTAATGTCTGAGCAAGATATATATCTACTTCTACAAGGAGACATTGGAATGAAATCAAATACATATTGTGTTATCTAAAATGGACTACTGATGTTGGCTTATTTTATGCCAATGATTACAATCTCGATCTTGTTGGTTATGCTGATGCAGGGTATTTATCTAACACATACAAGGCTTGATCTCAAACATGCTATGTGTTACTTGTGGAGGCATTGTCATATCTTGGCAATAGACTAATCAATCAATCATGGATACTTCATCTAATCATGCTGAGATAATTGCTATTCGTGAAGCAAGTCGAGAGTGTATGTGGTTGTGGTCTATAAAACATCTTACTCGAGACATATGTGGTTTGAAATGTGACAAACTACCCACAATTTCGTATGAAGATAATGCAGCATGCATAGCTCAATTGAAGGGAGGATTCATAAAAGGAGATAGGACAAAGCACATTTCACCAAAGTTATTTTTCACACATAATCTTCAAAAGAATGGTGATATCAATGTGCAACAGACCGTTCAAGTGATAATATGGCTGATTTGTTCACAAAATCTCTACCAACGTCAACCTTCAAGAAGCTAGTGTACAAGATCGGGATGTGAATGCTCAAGAATGTGAATTGATGCTCTCATCAGGGGGAGTTAATGCGCGTTGCACGCTTTTTCCCTTATAAGATTTTGTCCCACTGGGTTTTCCTTGCAAGGTTTTTAACGAGGCAATCAAAAGGCCGTATTTCTAAACATGTGTACTCTTTTTTCCTTCACTAGAATTTTTTCCATAGGGTTTTTCTTAGTAAGATTTTAACGAGACACATTATCTATGTACATCCAAGGGGGAATGTTATGATAAATAGCAATTTATGGTGGATGCCTACTCTTCTTCCATGATCTTCATCTCAAATGGTTTATGACATATTCGATGACATATTTTGTATGTTCAATGACATATTCCATGACATATTTTCTTTATTTTTTATGCCTCTATAAAAGCCTTGTAATAGATAGGAAAACACACAATTGAAGAAGAAAATCTCTTCCTTCTCTCTATCTACATTTCTTGTTCATGTTTCACTAAATTGCTTATATTTCTTGTCCATGTTTTAGTAAATTACTTTATTTTATAATAACAAATTAGTTTTAAGATGAGAGCAGATTTCAAATGAGATAGTGGAAATTTTAGACGTATATATAATTAATTGATGTCATTGACATAGTGATATTTCGATTTTGTCCTAATCTTTGACTAACTTTTTGATACCAATATAGCTTGACGGATTATTCATTTCAATTAGTTTGTCGATGACAATGAGACACTTTGACCAATGGATCCTCTTCACAATTTTAATCGAGACTCAACTATATATGATATTAACCTTTATTATTATATAAATCGTAGTTGAGAATCATCTTTAGTATAAGCAGTTATATGATAAATGTATTGTCACCAGTGATCTCAATCTCTCAATAAAGGATGCCCATAATTAAAGTAAAACCAGCCACAAGTAATGAGACATGAGTTTCATCTACATTGCTCCTTAAATATGCGATAAACAACTGTAAATCATTAAGTCAAATCGAGGATGGCCAACCCAGCATGATCAAAAATATTTAACCACGTATAGGAAATGTTTTTCCATGATTTTCATCCTACTAATTCGGATTCGCACTGAGAAGTCCCAATGTAAAGGTAAAATAATTTCTATTAAAAGCGACTCTATATTAAGAATTCAGGCTCGAAATCTTTAGTTAAGGATATAAAAATAGTTATTAGTATCTTTAATAGTAACCGGTATATATAGAAAATGTTGACGAAGAAGGAACCAATAATCTCAAGACATTTAACAGTATTAGTTGAGACTTTGTAATCTGAAAAAACGACCAAGACACCTAGCCATTCAGCAAACATGGGCCAAACTCCACCATAATTTGGGGAAGATAAGCTTTAATATAAAATAAAATCTAAAATATTCCTTTGCACAGACTATTTGGAATGATTTAATACGAAGGGACCATGTTTATGTGTCGAATTTTTAGTGATTAATCGGCTTCTCTATGACCAACCATGACTTCTTCATATGGTCATGTTTCACCGACTATCACCAAATATTTATTACTTAAATTTCGTGGTTAAACATGGTTTACTAGTATTATTTAATCATATATTAATCTTATAATAATGTACTTTTGTTTAGTCTTTTGACCATTTAAAATACATAAAGTATTGGAGTACATGTATCAGCAGAGACAAATTTTGATGAAGTTACTCGACGAGTCGACATGATGATTTCTTTTTATCTTTATAAATTTTTATGAAGTTACTGTTAGAAAAAAAATGATGGGATGACATGATGTGGCTTCAATAGTGTAATTACTGTTCTTAAGGAGTTTAAGCTTCTCATTTTGTTGTTGTATGGATAATAGCATAATTCATTTAGGTTTTTGTAAAGCTTCTGAAATACGAGTTTCAACAATTAACTCAAATTTCTCATAAGAACAGAATATTTGTGAATTATAGAAAATAAGTAGAAAAGAAAGAGATGAAAATTTTCTGATGTTTTTCGTTTTGGAGATGATATGGGTACTTATAATATCTTTAAGAGTATGTTGGAATTAACAGACTAATCTCTTCATAAAAGACCTTTTAAAAATTATTAGTTGCTCCTTTTTTGAATTTGAAAAAAAATGATTAAAAATGTTTTCCTGAAATTTAATTCAAAAAATATTTTAAATTAATAAATAAAATAATATGTGACTAAAATATTAATTTTGTGCTACTTAATTGGCCCAAAACCCAATTTTTTAATTTATTTTAGCACCAAAGCTCATTCTATATTATTAATAATATAGTCAAATTTTAATTTCCCTTCAAAATATCCTTAAATATATTCAAACTATATAAGATAAATAAGTACTTTAAATACTTCTTCTTCTTTTTTCCAATATTGGAGAGACAAAAGAATCTCTTCTCAAATAGTTTCATCAAATACTAAATTTAAAAGTTATTCAATAACTGCAACGTGTAAAATATAGCAGGTACTCTATGAACAAGGTACGTACAAACAAACTTAAAGATTATTATTATTTAAAAAAAAAAAACACACAATAAGTACTATATCTCAAGAACAGGTAAAAGGCATCGATTAGCTACGTTGTTGGAGTCAACAAGACATGTTATGAACAATGAAACAGGGGGAGCTTTTGTTATGAATAAAGGGTTTTTTTTAATTTATTATTTGAATAGAAAAATGATAGCCCCACTGTCCTACCTTTATATCCTACATAATGAAGGTTTTTGTAGGTATCTATACCATCAATTATCCTCTTAATCATAATTAGCACTCTAGCTTTGTCCTTTAAATATGAACATTTTAAAATATCAATTAGAATTAACCTAATCAATTTTGCAATTAACCCCCTTAGATTCTCATTACAATTAACAATTGTCTAAAAGGAGAGATATAATATAAACAAAAAGGGATCTGCAGAAAAATAGAAAAGTAAAATATTCAACAATTAGGATAAATCTTCTTATTTTAATACATGCTACATTACCACCAAGTAGTGGACAAATTATTAGTTGCAGCTTTAAAACACTAGATTTTTTTCCTTATTAATTCAAAAGCCATCATTAATTGGTGTTAAAAGTAAAATTATAAAGCTAAAATCCAACTAATTCAGACCTAACAAATAACAATATCAAATGAAATGTGGTTAATGGGGACAAAATGGTGAGTGGACCTCAGTACTATTGGGTCATGTTCCTAATATTTTTGCTTTTATCAAAACTTTTCTTATATTCACAGAATGGATAGTTACATTGCTGAGTATGTGTAGTCCAGATTTGCCCTAAAATAAGCTAGAACAGTTGTAGAATCTTTCATAAGCTCCAAACAGAAATTACTTACTATTCATTTCTGTACCTTCGTATGATAAAGTTAAGGGATTTTTACGTACCTATATCATATATCAAACCTTATTACTTTTATTGTTTAAGGATTGTGGTAATTACATTTAAACGTACTAAATTATCATTTATATACCATAATTCAAATTAAGGGTATGATTATTGCTTCATTTATTATAGGCGTGATTTTAGGAGCATATATTCTCCAATTATAGTTTACCCGCCTCTCTCTCCTCCCACCCCCCACACCCCCACGTTTTACCTTCAGTTAATTCCCCCATTTTCGTCCTCTCACCCACGTTTTCCATCAGTTACTCACAATTCTACAATTTAGATGGGTAAGCGGGGCAATCATAGTTCTTATCGTGCTCAAGTTCACCACCTCCATTTAATTAAACATGCTAGTTATTCTTTGTTGTTTGTCTCATAAACAAAATTGCTGATTGTTCTTTAATGCCTGTCCTTGGCTGCTCGGTGTTCTTCGAGTTTGATGATGCTTGTCTATTCAAAGTTTTGCTATCCGTGGAAGTAAGGGAAAGCCCAACCCTTTAGTGATTTTTACTTTCATGATTTTTACCTACTAGTGGTCATGCTAGACTTACCGAAGGATGTTCTTTCAGGAGAAAGGTAGATTAGAGAGATAACATTTTATTTATATTGAAATGAACCTTCAATTGTGAAAACAATAAAGTTGACAGTGTGGATGTAATTATAGTTTATTTGTAGTTTTTTTTGTAGAAATTTTATAGATGAAGAGCAAATTTTAATGTCAATATTTTTTTGACATAAGATTGTAGTTTAATTGTAGTATAAATGTAGTAATTTTGTAGATACTCTTAAAAATAATATAATTTTATACAATACTTAAACTGATTTGTAGTTTATTTATAGAAATTTTATCTACAACATATCTACAAACTGAATACATTGAATTTTAATAGCCCGATTCTCATTTCAATTGTGGCATAATTGGCATTTTTCAACATAACTGTAGAAGACTAGTAGAAGTTTTAGTCTTCCCAATCTACAATTTATCTACAATTCTACAATTTAACTACAATTTATCTATTATTTCTGGAAATATGTCTTCTTCTTCTTCTTCTTCGATGAGTTTCAATCTGAAATTCAGTCAAAACCAAGTCCAATCTTCACCAAAACTGCTCAAAATTGAGATACAAACTCCTACATATATTTCAAATTATTTACAACAACACCCAATTCAAATAAATAATAATTTTTGAAAACCCAAATTTGAACTCAAAGCTTTCAAGCTTTTAATGGCTATCAATGGTGGAAAATATACGGAGAAGGAGAGAATTACGCAGCAATGGGATTTTCTTCCATTTCAAAATTCGAATTTAATGGTGATAGGATCACACGCAGATCTGGTGCCTTATTTTTAGCGCGCTTTTTAGTTTTTATAGCAAAATCTACCTATTATTGGATTGGTATATATTTTGTAGAATAAGTATGGACTACATGGGTAAATAACAAATTATGAATATTTTTTGTAATAAGGTTTCATATATGACATAGATAGGTAAAAATCCCTAAAGTTAATCCCAATTTAAGAAATCACAACATGGCTTGTCCATGAGCCCAAAACTATAAAAAATTACCCACATCTAGTACATAGTATATTTCGTAAGCGAAATCACAAGTCGAAAAAATAAACTAATGAATAAATCACTATAAAAATAATAAGCAGTATCATTTTTTTATATTTATTATCAATATTTTATTTTTTTTATATATTTAGTAAAAAAATTCGATCAATCGGTATTACGTGACCGCGATGCAACAAAGTGCATATGCCTATGTATATAACATGTATTTCTATATTACATTCTTTCATTTAACTATGGTTATTCATATGTATTGTAATTTTATTAAATTATTTAATTATTTTAAAAAACGAAAATATTTGGGCTGAATTTGAGAAAATGCAGAAAGACAAGTGGAGCAGTACTTTACTGTATCAAGGAACTTGTACCTTTCCTGCATAATAAAAACATAATGCAGGTTTCAGGAACCCCTGGCCCAATTATTTCAACTTTGAAATCTTGTACTAAGGTGGACTCATCACTCATTATTTTTAGGGATTTTTACCTATACATCCCATATAACAAACCTTACTACTATTATTGTGCATGGTTTGTTTATTACACTCATATCCCATATTTTTGTTACATAATATGTACCAAACTAAATTTCCATCCTAAATTAAGACTACACAATTAATACAAAATCAGAATCTTAATAAATTTAGACCAAAAATAACGCCCCACATTAAGGTTGGGAATTAATGATTGATTTTCTACCATTTAAAGTCTAGATCATGTAAGGTAACATATTTAATGTATTATATATCTCTTCTAAACCAAAAATAATTGTGATTTTCGTCCATATTGTCCAGCTTCTTCTCTTCTTTCTTTTCTTCATCTTTTAATCCTTCTTCTCTTATTTCTGTTTTTTCATCTTTTCTTGTTTTTGTTTCTGCACATTGGTAGCTCTATTATCAATATGGAAACCCTATTTTTGGGGGGCTTTTTTACATTTCTATATCACATAAGAAATTTTTTATAGTCAATATTTTTTTAATATAAATTATTGTTTAATTATAATATAAATATAATATTTTATAGATAATCTTAAAAATAATATAACTTTATTTGTAATTTTTTTGAAGAAATTTTGTAGGTCAAGAGAAAATTTTGTAATCAATATTTTTTTTCAACATAGATTGTTACCTATACATCCCATATAACAAACCTTACAACCATTATTGTGCATTATTTGTTTATTACCCTCATATCCCATGTTTTTGTTACATAATATATACCAAACGGAATATTTGCTGATTTTCCATCCTAAATTAATGCTAGATAATTAAGGCTAAAATGATTCTTAATAAAGTGTAGCCTAAAATAACGCCTATATTTATGGCTTCTAATTAATCTTTGATTTTCTACCAAATAATTTGATTTATTCATGGCAAACTTTTGTTGCTCCATTGAGATGGAGCCTAAGACATTGAATCAAGGTCAACTTAACCTTGCCCGAGTAATACCTCCAGTCTCTAGTTTAATTTGTTTGATTTCACTATCAATATATATATATATATTCTTTCACCATCATTCTTTTAATTTCTTGAGCTAGTTGAGATTGTGTTATTTTATGATAATAATGCAGGAAGTTGCTGTTGACATTGTCCAAAATACAGAATCGGACGAAGCATCAAATATATTTCTAGAGGTCTGCAACCATCACATCGGCTTTTCTAACGAGATTTATTTTAATTTAGGATGAGATTTATTGGTTACATCGGCTTTTCTAACGAGAGTTGTTTCTTGTTTTCTGCCTGTGGGATTTCAAAACGCAAATGTACGTACCATAGGGAAGAAAGGCAGTTATTGAAATAAAGGAAGCGCTAATGCTGATAGAGGAAGCACAATCAGGCAAGGAAGAAGACTATTGCGTTGCCCAAGCAATGAAGACAAACGTGGTAATAGAGGCATCTTGCCAATGCTCCTGTCCTTCAGCAATAATAGACTCGCCTGATCAATCTAAGCTTAAGGAACCACTCTCTGCTCCCTGGGAATGATCGCGTTGGAAGAGGACAAGCAAATGAAGCCTGTAATGAAGCAAAATGTAGTCAAATGTAGTCAAATGTAGTTAAGGTTATATGCACTGTTTCCAATGTGTTTTTAAAATGTAGTCAAATGTAGGTAAATGTAGTTAAGGTTATATGAAGTGTTTCCAGTGAGTTTTTAAAATGTAGTCAAATGTAGGTAAATGTAGTTAAGGTTATATGCAGTGTTTCCAGTGTGCTTTTAAAATGTAGTCAAATTTTTGTAGTTATATGAACTTTGTAGTTAATTGTAGTTACTTGTAGTTAATCGTAGTCAGTTGAAAAATATGTCTCAATAACGTATTTTTTTGTATCTATTGGATGGTATGAGTTGCTGAAAACTACAAATGGCATTTCTATGCAACGTCAATTCATTATTCTTCATTGTTCAATACAAGAAGTTTAATCCGAAAACATAACAACGCAAAATGTACTACAACAGTACATGTAGCATTGGACTTCCAACAATTTGTAGTTATTGTAGTTATATGTAGTATAGATGTGTAGTTATATGCAATTGTAGGTAATTGTAGTAACTACATTAGTACAATTAACTACAAATTAAAAAGACTCGTTAAAAAGGATAAAGGACAATTAAAACGCACAGTGGTAACAATTGTTGATATTGACATAAGCAACTATGGTTTTATACTTGTTTGAACTGTCAGGCGTTGGAACTCTAATTCAAACTTGTTGCAGAAAATATATTGAATACTACTATTAATTGCCTTAAAAAAGTTTTATTATAGAATAAGAACTAAATATTGATAAGTAAAGTTTTAGCCATAAATTCTTGCAAACTTAAACAGATGCATTTTGTGAATTTTCTTTTTGAAGAATTTTTAAAAAACTATGCACAAATCGAAGTCATCACAATTAATTCTAAATAAGAGGATAATGAAGTAATGAATTCTTACACGGGCTAACCGTGCTTCTTTTGACTGACCTTCCATTATAAATGTGTAAAAAAAATATATGAAAAGATCTTGTTCCACAAATCAAACCTCTAATTGTTCCACAAATCAAGCAAATAATTAATGAGTTGATTATTAACCTTAAATATAATTTTGGTACATAAATTGAAAGGTGGTATACTTAAATGTAATAAACACAAACCTTAAACATGAGTGGTTATAAGGTTTGTTATATGGGATGTATATGTAAAAATCTCTTATTTTAAGGCTTTTACAATAGGGATTTTTACATATATATCCCATATAGCAAACCTTATAACCACCCATGTTTAAGGTTTGTGTTTATAACATTTAAGTATACCACCTTTCAATTTATGTACCAAAATTATATTTAAGGTTTAATGATCAACTTATTAATTATTTGCTTGATTTGTGGAACAAAATCTTTTCATATTAATTATTTGCTTGATTTGTGGAACAAAATCTTTTCATATGGCTGATTTTATAGCCTAAAATTGCGCCACATTTTAAGGCTCCCAATTAATATTTGATTCTGTCCCAATTAATGCATCAATCAAAATTGGCTTCTTCCTGCATTTGTTCCCAAGTTTGTTGCGAATTTATAGAGCCGAAAGGATTTGCTGGCATTATGGGCATTCCTTCACCTTCTTGCATTTGAATCACAACTTTCATTGTTGGCCTATCCGCCGGAGACCATTGAATGCACCACAGTCCTACAATTGCTAGTTTCTTGATTATGCTGCTCTCATCTTCATCCTCAACTTGAATTTCTATTTCTTCTCCTTTCTCCAGTTGTTTGTACATCCACTCTGCGTAGTAAATCTCACTAAGTCCCTTGGTGAAACTAAATAACATACATGTATAATATCTAATTCACCATAATATACTTAATTCTATAATAATTTTTGTTATGAAGTTTCGCTTCTCTGTGGAAGTCAACGGACCTGTTGTATGGGTTTACGTTAGGATTTTGTTTGTAAAAGGCTGTCTTTGTTCACGAGGTTGTTGATAGAAATATAGTTGGAGATAATGATGTTACACCGACAGATTGTGTTCCAATTGGATATGCAATTGATTAACTACAAATAACTACAATTAACTACAAAGTTGATATAACTACAAATATTGTAATTAATTGCTTAGCTTTCATGAATATGAACTACAATGTTTTGTCTTTATCTACAACCTTTTGTCTTTATCTATTATGAACTACATTTACCTACATTTGACTACATTTTAAAAATTCACTAGAAACACTTCATATAACTTTAACTACATTTAACTACATTTAACTACAATTGTCTACATTTTTAAAACTCCCTGGAAATATTTCATATAACATTAACTACATTTAACTACAATTATCTACATTTTTAGAACTCTCTGGAAATACTTCATAAAATATTAACTACATTTAGCTACAATTGTCTACATTTTTAAAACTCTCTGGAAACATTTCATATAACATTAACTACATTTAACTACATTTGGTTACATTTTTAAACTCTCTGGAAATACTTCGTATAACATTAACTACATTTAACTACAATTATCTACATTTTTAAAACTCTCTGGAAATACTTCATAAAACATTAACTACATTTAACTACAATTATCTACATTTTTAAAACAATCTGGAAACAACTTCAACAGCTACTACTTTTTTAATTTTTTTTCCTGCAACTTCAACGCCCGTATATTGATACATTAGTATACAAAGAAAACTATTAAGGTTATATGCAGTGTTTCCAGTGAGTTTTTATAATATAGTCAAATGTAGTTAAATGTAGTTAAGGTTATATGAAGTGTTTCCAGTAAATTTTTTCGTTTCGTATTTATTTGTTATATTCGTTCCGATAATCTGGAATAACTAAAATATGTTGTGAAGCTCTCACCTACAATTCAAGATCAAAAAGAAAATAATAAGGTGTCAATAAATTAACTATGTTAGCAACAATCAGTTAACTACAAATCAGCTACAAACAAACGGCATATAAACGTTCACTACTATTAACTACAATTATCTACATTTTTAAAACTCTATGTAAATACTTCATAACTACATTTAACTACATTTAACTACAATTATCTACATTTTAAAACTCTCTGGAAATACTTCATAACTACATTTAACTACATTTAACTACAATTATCTACATTTTTAAAACTCTCCGGAAATACTTCATAACTACATTTAACTAAATTTAACTACAATTATCTACATTTTTAAAACTCTCTGGAAATAACTTCAACATCTACAACTTTTTTTGTTTTTTTTTTCCTACACCAAACAAGAATATATTAAACTACGATCTATGTTGAAAAAAAATGTTGACAACAAAATTTTCTATTCATATACAAAATTTCTAGAAATAAACTACAAAATCAATTTTAGTACTGTATAAAGTTGTATTGTTTTTAAGGGTATCTACAAAATTACTAATACTACAATTAAACAACAATCTATGTTGAAAAAAAATATTGATTACAAAATTTTCTCTTGACCTACAAAATTTCTTCAAAAAAATTACAAATAAAGTTATATTATTTTTAAGATTATCTATAAAATATTATATTTATATTATAATTAAACAATAATTTATATTAAAAAAATATTGACTATAAAAAATTTCTTATGTGATATAGAAATGTAAAAAAGCCCCCCAAAAATAGGGTTTCCATATTGATAATAGAGCTACCAATGTGCAGAAACAAAAACAAGAAAAGATGAAAAAACAGAAAGAAGAGAAGAAGGATTAAAAGATGAAGAAAAGAAAGAAGAGAAGAAGCTGGACAATATGGACGAAAATCACAATTATTTTTGGTTTAGAAGAGATATATAATACATTAAATATGTTACCTTACATGATCTAGACTTTAAATGGTAGAAAATCAATCATTAATTCCCAACCTTAATGTGGGGCGTTATTTTTGGTCTAAATTTATTAAGATTCTGATTTTGTATTAATTGTGTAGTCTTAATTTAGGATGGAAATTTAGTTTGGTACATATTATGTAACAAAAATATGGGATATGAGTGTAATAAACAAACCATGCACAATAATGGTAGTAAGGTTTGGTATATGGGATGTATAGGTAAAAATCCCTTTACAATAAGAGCCCGTATTCACAATCTGACTTCTAGCAGTCCAAACTTGTTACGATAGGCTAGCCTGCTTTGAGTTATAGGCCTTTTTGGGAATATTTCTGTGAAAATAGTATGGGCTAGCAAATTTTCGGATTATATATATATACTATATTAAAAGCACGAAGACCGTTAATGAAATGTTGTTCGTCTTTTTTACCCTTTAAAACATAGAGTTCACATTGGATAATATAGTAATTTATGTATTTTACTGATATTAAGAAATATTCATTTA
Source organism: Nicotiana benthamiana (assembly GCA_034376525.1). Classification (NCBI taxonomy): domain Eukaryota; kingdom Viridiplantae; phylum Streptophyta; class Magnoliopsida; order Solanales; family Solanaceae; genus Nicotiana; species Nicotiana benthamiana. Next base: position 139,928,289 of record CM067329.1, on the reverse strand, counting down.
ATTAATTTAGTTAGTCCCCCGTTATTAACAATCTAGGAAGGTCCATCAGATTATTTGGTCAATTTTGGAATTATTTGTTATAAAAGTTTTGCCTTAATATTTGGTAAAAACTTTCTTGTCGTTTCTAACACTAGGAAAGCTAATAAATTTTTTTCTAAATAAATTTTCGCTACTTCAATTCTTATTTAATGACTTTATTTTGCTTTCGTTCAACCTCTATTAAACTTCGTTAAACCCCCTTTATTCTTTGGAGTAGTAAATGACTTATTTTGTTATTAAAATTTTGCCTAAAATACTTGGTAAATTTTTCTTACACCAGAAAAGTAAATAAATATTTTTTTCCTAAACTTCCACTACTTCTTTCAAATCGGATTAAATGACTTTATTTGTTATTAAATTGTCGAAACTAGGAAATTTTGTAGTATTAGATTCTCCACGTGCACGTGTAACTTTTATTTTGGTCGAAGTGTATATTATTTGGAAAGTTTTTCTTGTCCATTTGACCTACACACAATTACTTCTATATAAATCCGTTCATATGTTAAATTATATACCAAAGTATATTTCTATAAAAGAAGCTACAATGTCACAATTTCCAATATCATGAATCAACATCTTGTACTACTTCACATTTTACAAGCACGTTTGCATGTACAAATTTTTAGTGTTGCATCGAGAAATTATCTTTAGTGTTGTTAGAACTTTGATTATGATATCAAAACAATTTATTGTGGTGTTTTTAGGCAAACGATTCAAGTTTAACGTATGTAACCGATCATCTTGGAGCTTTAGTTTTAACAATGTTTTTAGCTTCTTTAGTCACTTTTTAGCAGTCTTCGTTAACATGTAATTTTTATATTATTTTTTATTACATATTTTGGACATGGCTAATTTCATAATTCACGTAATTTACAAATACAGATTTGAACGCTTGCAATTTATCATAGAAAAGCAGTTAGACATTCAATATAAGTCTTGTTACTTATATATTATTAATTTTAAATGAAATTGAATGTTCCTCGAAGTTTTACGGTGAATTAAAAGCGTTATTAAAGCACCTATTTGTTAAGTCTGTGAATAAAGAAAGAAAGTCCCACCTGTAAAAAATTTATGAAAAAAAATGGTAGAATATTTATGGTCTAGATTAGATTTCCAAGATGTTTAGTGTAGTTATTTTGATGTCGGAATTAGTCTTATAAAGAAAAATCTTCTAGGGCTGAAGTGTTTAGAATGGCTATGACTGTTGTGGTGCAAGAGAAAATACAAAGAATGACTTTTGCTTCATCATAAAGCAAATTGTTGAAGTGAAAGTTTGTCAATTAAATGGAATTCAGATCTTAACAGCATGTGGTGCTGGGCGTTGGTGATGTTTTCGGAAGATACCTGATTACTTGAAACTCAATTATTTTTGTCAGTATAATAACATTTATTTATTTATTTAACTAAATGTTGTATTTATCTTGACGTCAATTGCTATACGCATAATTTGTTCTTATTCTATATCCCATATATTTTTTTGTTAACAAATACAAAATACACGTGCAACACACGTACACTATAACTAGTTAATTAAAAAATAATCAATATTTACAAAGTCATTAAAAAATAGTCACTATTTTGTTGTAGCACGAAAAGTTCTAGCATAATATACTGGAGACTGGTGCAATTAACTTCCAGCAAATTATGCTGGAACTCTTAACATACGGAAAGTTCAGCATAATATACTGGAGATTGGAACACATATGTATAAACTTCCAGCTTATTATGTTGAACCAATATATTATACTGGAACTCCAGTATATTATGATGGAAGTCCAGTATATTAAACTGAAACTCCACTATATTATACTGGAATATTTTTCGAAGAAGAGGGCTAAATTTCGATTACTTTTGAAACTATGGCTATTTTTCAATTACCATTTGTAAATCTGGTTATTTTTTAATCTCTCTCTCTCTCTCTCTCTCTCTCTCTCTCTCTCTATATATATATATATATATATATATATATATATATATACATGTAACGACCCCGGTTCACTTTCCGTGAACCATCGTGACATCACCTAATCTTTATGACTAGGTATGCCTAAAAATGCGGATATAAACCAATTTGCGGAAGAAATAATTAAAATCAGAATTGTGAAATAAAACAATGTTTAAAAGTATCGCTCGCATACACAATATCAACTCTCGAAAACTAAATACATTTCCCAAAACCTGGAATCTCATGATCACAAGCCTTTGAATGTCTAAAAGCATCTAACTTCAGAATATCTAACAAAGAAATGAAAGTACAGAAGGGCTAATACAGATAGGAAAAGTAGAAAGAGACTCTTTGGTGTGCGGAGCGGCAGAAATACCTCGGAGTCTCTACGAATGCCTCGTCTCAAGCGTGATAAGTCTGAGTAGAGGTACCTGGATCTCCACATGAAAAACATGCACAGAAAGCGGATGAGTACGCCACAGTAGTACTCAGTAAGTGCCAAGCCTAACCTCGGTCGGGTAGTAACGAGGAAGGTCAGGGCCCTACTAATATTAAATGAAATATAAAGTGAGACAGTATAAGATAAAGCAGTACAATTGAAAGATAACAATGAGAATATAATACAGGATAGTAAGTATAACTACAACTGAAACAGAGGAAAAAACAATCACCAGGAATACCATTCTTCACAAAGATAATAACCGGGGATCTCTCAGTATCCCGAGGATCTCTTAGTACCCTCAATCTATTCCAGGGATCTCTTGGTATTCCGAGAATCTCTTGGTATCTGCAATATATGCTAGGGATCTCTTGGTACTCTTAATATATAATAGGGATCTCTCGGTATCCCGAGGATCTCTTGGTATCCTCAATATACGTGTTGTGGATCTCTCGGTATCCCACACCTCAGCTCAAATCATAAAATACGTATAAGGGATCTCTCGGGATGCCGTCCCGTAGTCCCAAGTAAAACACACAGCAATAACACAAAGAATACTCAATTAAACTAAATTTTGTACCAAAGTAAAGCATGTAATTCTAACCTAACATGCTTCATATGATACAAATAAGGCAGTTCAAGCAATAAAGCAATTAAGTCAATTAAACATGCTTCTCTAATCTAACAGCATGCTTAAATTTCAAGTAGAATAAGCAGTAAAGGAAAACACAATTAAAGATACTTTAGTGAAAAATATGATTTTCAATAATTAGCACAAGTACGCACTCGTCACCTCACGTACAAGGCATTTCAATTACCATAAATACCAAATCATAAGGAGAATGTCCCCCACACTAGGTTAGGCAATCCACTTACCTCGAACTAGCTAAAAATCAACTTGCAACCATGCTTTTGCCACTAATACTCGACTGCAAATGGCCAAATCTATTAAATTTAATTGCATAATGTAAATAACACTTCAAGTAAGTGATTCTACAAATAACGTCTAAGCTAATACGTGAAATTAGATAAAATAACCAAAATGTCCCTCGACATCACGTCTCGGTATCAGGTAAACTTTATATTTTCACAATCCTCATACTCTCACGAGTTCATGCATACTAAAGTTATCCAAATCCATGGTCAGACTCCTAATCAAAATTTGAAATTCTAGGTCTAAGAGCTTTCTTCCAACTTTTCCCCAATTTTTCATCTCCAATCCGAAATTAAATGATAAAGATTGATGGAATATAACTAGAAAGGGTTAAAGAATTGTTACCCAATGATTTCCTCTTCAAACCCCTCGAAATTCCTATTTTCTGACCAGTGAAACCGCATCTGCGGTCCCGATTCTACGGAGCCAAGGTTGTATCTGCGACTTCTCATTTAAATCGCCTTTCAGCTTCTGTGATACTCTTCCTGCACATGTATCTACGACTCCAGTCCTTCTTCCTCTTGGCCGCATCTGCGTCTATCCTTTCGCCTCAGATGGCTCGCGCCCGCGGTCCCCAAACCAGAGGTGCGGTTATGACAGTAGACTCAGCAGCTTTAGCTGAAAATTCCAACTCCAAACTTCCCGTTAACGATCTGAAATCATCCAGAGGCCCCCGAGACCTCAAGCACAAACAAGTCACATACCACTATCTAAACTTATAAAAATTTTCCAAACATCTTAAACAACATCGAATCAACCAGTCAGCATCGAATTCAAGCCTAAGAACTTCAAAAACTCTCTAAGTACGCTTTCGAATAAAAAGTCTATTAAACCTCGTCGGAATGGCCTGAAATTTTGCACACACGTCACATTCAACCCTACAGAGTTACTCCAACATCCGGAATTCTATTTCGACTCTCGAATCAAAATCTCACTATCGAACCGGAAACTTTAAAAATTCGACTTTCGGCATTTCAAGCCTAATAGCTAGATACCTCCAACGCACAATACAAACACTTTCCAAAACCCAAAATCACTCAACGGAGCTAACATAACCATCGGAATTCCATCCCGAGGCTGTCTTCACACTTTTTTGACTACAGCCAAATTTCTAAAACTTAAGCTATCATTTAGGGACTAAGTATCCCAAAACTCTCCAAAATTCTAAATAATTCCTCTCGGCAACTCACAACAGCAGCAACAAGCACATGAAAAAAAGTTAATAGGGGATCGAGGCGTTAATTCTAAAGATGACTGGGCAGGTCGTCACATCCTCATACACTTAAACATTCATTCGTCCTCGAACGAGCATAGAGACATACTGAAGTAGTGAAAAGATGAGGGTAGTGGTTGCGCATATCCTGCTCGATCTCCTAGGTCGCCTCTTTGACCGACTGACCCCGCCACTGAACCTACACTGATGCAATGTTCTTTGACTTCAGCTTTCTAACCTGCCTCTCCTATATTTCCAATAGCTCCTCAACATAGGATTGATCTTTGTCCAACTGGACTAAACTGAAATCCAACACGTGCGACGGATCATCGTGATACCTTCGGAGCATCGAAACATGAAATACCGAATGAACTCCTGCCAAGCTGAGAGGTAGGTCAAGCTCATAATCAACCTCCCCAACACATCTCAATATCTCAAATGGGCCAACAAACCTTGGACTCAGCTTCCCTTTCTTCCCAAATCTCATAACGCCCTTCATAGGATAAACCCGAAGCAGAACCTGCTCTCCAACCATATAGGAAACATCACGAACCTTTCGATCGGCATTTATGTTCTGTTTGGACTGGGCTGTACGGAGTCTATCTTGAATCACCTTAAGCTTATCCAAAGCATCCTGAACCAAGTATGTGCCCAATAATCTGGCCTCATCCGGCTCAAACCAACCCACAGGGGATCGACACCACCTACCATATAAAGCCTCATACGGTGCCATCTGAATGTTGGACTAATAGATGTTGTTGTAGGAAACTCTGCCAATGGCAAGACCTGATCCCAAGACCCTCCAAACTCAATCATACACGTACAAAGCATATCCTCAAGAATCTACATAGTGCACTCGGATCGTCCATCCGTCTGAGGGTGAAATGTTGTACTAAACTCCACCCGAGTTCCCACATCATGGTGAACGACCCTCCAGAATCGTGACGTGAACTGAGTACCTTTATCTGAAATGATGGAAACTGGAATACCATGCTGACGAATAATCTCCTGGATATAAATCTATGCCAACCGCTCCGAAGAATAGGTAGTGCACACATGAATGAAGTGTGTGGACTTGGTCAGCCGATCCACAATCATCCAAATGGTATCAAACTTTCTCAAAGTCCGTGGGAGCCCAACTACGAAGTCCATGGTGATATACTCCCACTTCTATTCCGGAATCTCTATCAACCTACCCGGTCTCTGGTGTTCATACTTCACTTGCTGACTATTGAGTCACCAAGCTACAAACCCAACTATATCTTTCTTCATCCGTCTCCACCAATAGTGATGCCTCAAATTCTGATATATCTTCGCGGCACCTGGATGAATAGAATACCGCAAACTATGGTCCTCCTCTAAAATCAACTCCCGAAGCCCATCGACATTGGGTACACAAATCTGACCATGCATCCTCAATACCCCGTCATCACCAATAGTCACATCTCTGGCATCACCATGATGAACCTTATCCTTGAAGACAAGCAAATGAGAGTCATCAAATTGACACTCCCTGATATGATCAAATAAGAAAGACCAAGAAACCACACAAGCTAGAACATGACTGGGCTCCGAAAGATCCAATCTCACAAACTGGCTGGCAAGGGACTGAACATCCATCATTGTAGGCCTCTATGATGCTAGTAAATAAGCCAAACTCCACAAACTCTTTGCCCAGCGACTCAAGGCATCGGCCACCATACTAGTCTTGCCCCGGATGATACAAAATAGTGATATCATAGTCCTTCAACAACTCTAACCATCTCCGTTGGCACAAATTTAGATATTTTTGCTTGAACATGTACTGTAATCTTTGATGATCAGTACAAATCTCACAAGGAACCCCGTACAAACAATGACGCCAGATCTTCAGGGCGTGAACAATGGCAGCTAACTCAAGGTCGTGGATAGGATAATTTTTCTTGTGAACCTTCAACTGTCTGGACGCGTAGGCAATCACCCTACCATCTTGCATCAAAACCGCTCCAAGCCCAATCCTCGAGGCATCATAATAGACAGTATAAGACCCCGAACCTGTAGGAAATATCAAAATTGGGGTTGTAGTCAAAGCTGTCTTAATCTTTTAAAAGCTCGCCTCACACTCTCTCGTCTACTGGAACGGAGGCCCCTTCTGGGTCAGCCTGGTCACAGGGGCTGCAATCGATGAAAATCCCTCCACAAAGCGGTTGTAGTAACCCGCCAAGCCAAGAAAACTACGGATCTTTATAGCTGAGAATTGTCTGGGCCAACTCTGAACTGCCTCTACTTTCTTCGGATCCACCTGAATACCCTCACTATATACCACGTGGCCTAGAAATGCCACAGATTTCTACAAAAACTCACATTTCAAGAACTTAGCATATAACTTCTTTTCCCTCAGAGTCTGGAGCACAATCCTCATGTGTTGCTCGTCATCTTCTCGACTATAGGAACACACCAGAATGTCATCAATAAAAATAATGACAAATGAGTCAAGATATGGCTGGAACACACTGTGCATCAAATGCATAAAGGCTGTTGGGGCATTGGTCAGCCCAAATGACATAACAAGGAACTCGTAATGACCATATCGAGTCCTGAAAGTAGTCTTCGGGACATCTGGCTCCCGAATCTTCAACTGATGGTACTCTAAATGTAAGTCAATCTTATAAAACACTCGTGCACTCTATAGTTGGTTAAGCAAATGATCAATACGAGGCAAAGTATAATGGTTCTTCATTGTAACTTTTTTCAACTGGAGATAATCAATGTACACATGCATAGAACCATCATTCTTCTTCACAAACAAGACATGAGCACCCCACAGTGATACACTAGGTTGAATAAAACCCTTATCAAGCAATTCCTGTAACTGATCCTTCAACTCAGGATGAGCCATACGATATGGAGGAATAGAAATGGTCTGATGCCCGACAATAGATCAATGCCAAAATCAATATCTCTATCAGGCGGCATGCCCGGAAGATCAGTTGGAAACACATATGGAAAATCCCGTACTACTAGGACTGAATCAACTGAAGGGGTATCAATACTAACATCTCTCACATAAGTTAGATACATGTCATCCCCTTCTCAACCATTCGTTGAGCCTTAAGAAAATAAATAACTCTATTAGGAGTGTGATCTAAAGTACCCCTCCACTCAACACGCGGTACACCTGGCATAGCCAGCATCACGGTTTTGGCGTGACAATCAAGAATATCATAATGGGGCGACAACCAGTCCATGCCCAATATACTATCAAAATCTACCACGTTGAGCAACAATAAGTCGGATCTGGTATCAAAACCACTAAGAGCAACCAAACACGATCGATAAATACCATCCATTACAAGAGAATCTTCCACAGGAGTAGAAACATAAACATAGGAACTCAAAAAATCGCGAGGTACACCCAAATGCGGAGCAAAATAAGAAGACACATAAGAGTAAGTGGAGACTGGATCAAATAGAACTGATACATCTTTGTGACAAACCAGTATAATACCTATGATGACAGAATCGAAGGAAACAACCTCGGTACGGGCAGGAAGGGCATAATATTGAGCCTGGTCTCCCCCTCTAGGGCAACCTCTACCACCCCGACCTCCACCTCTAGCTGGCTGAGCAGGTGGGGTAGCAACTAGAGTTGTAACCATAGCCAGAGAACTCTGCTGGGCGCGATGTGGCTGAGAAGTATGTGTGGAGGCGCACTATTTTGAAGTTTAGGGCAATCCCTCACCACATGTCATGTGTCTCTACACTCAAAACAAGCTCTAGGAGGATGTGGCGGCTGTGACTGGCTCAGGCCAAGTCTGTTGGACTGCCCTCTGAAAGCACCTCGCACAGGAGGCACGCTAGATACATGAGGTGCATAATAAGGCTCCTGAGGCCTAGGAGGAGCTGGAATACCATTGGCTGCTGGAAGAGCTGAATGAATAGAGCGAATCATATAACCCTACCATGACGACCTGCAGTTAGGGAACATGCACTAAAATAATGGCCCGACTCTCGAGACCTCTTGGCCTCCCTCTCCTCTCTCTACCTATCATGCATACCCTCAATACTCCTACCAATGCTCACCACCTGCTGATAAGAAATATCCATCTCTATCTCACGAGCCATGCTAGACTTGATGCTAGGAATAAGCCCTTCAATAAACCAGCGAACCCTCTCGCGAACAGTAGAAACCAAGGCCGGTGCATGTCCACCCAAACTAGTGTAATGGACAGCATACTATGAGACAGTCATAGCACACTGGCGAAAATACTCGAAACTCAATGCGCCATGCGTCCCTGAGGCTCTAAGGAACATACTTTCTCAGGAACAGATCTGAAAACTGAGTCCAAGTCAATGAATCAGCCTCATCTGGACTGTCTAACTCATATGTGCACCACCACACATAGGAGGCTCCTCGAAGCTGGAAAGTAGTGAAAGAAACCCCGCTCGATACTGATATACCCATGGTACGGAGAATACGGTAACATTTATCTAGAAATCCCAGAGCATTATCTTATGCTAAACCACTGAATAAATAAGGCTAGTACTTCTTGAACCTCTCAAGCCTCAACTACTCATCCTCGAAAACCGCTGCCCTGTCCTTGGGCTGATCTCGGATTGTAGGTTGTACATGAATAATCTCATGGACCTGCTCAATTTGCACTCACTGCTCAGGAGTGCAGGCGGCGGGAATCTGTGCTCCCCCCTGGCTTGAGATGTAGCTATTGTAAGGGGAAACAACCCTGCCTGAGCCAAAGTGGTGTACATGCTCATGAACTATGTTAGAGTCTCCTGAAGTGCTGGAGTAGTAGTATCAGTAGGCATATCAAGTGCGTGGACTCCTGCTAGAAATACTGGTGGTACCTTGGTGGCAGCCCGCGCAGGTGTTGTGGTTGCACCACGTGCGCGTCCTCGGCCTCTACCCCGGTCCTGGCCTCTAACGGTTGCAATAAGGGGAGCGGGTGCCTGATCATCTCGGGTAGCATATGTCCTCACCATCTATAAGAGAATACAAGACAGAAGTTTAGAATGGTGACATCAAATCTCGCACGACAAGGAAATCAAGTGAAGTGGAATTTTCTTAAAAGTTACATAGTATCTCGCAGATAAGTATAGATGTCTCTGTATCGATCCACGAGATTCTAATAAAGCAGCTTGTGATTCATGACTCCTATGAACCTAGAGCTCTGATACCAACTTGTCACGACCCTGGTTTGCCTCCGTGAACTATCGTGATGGAACCTAATCTCTATGACTAGGTAAGCCTAACAATGCGAAAAATAAACCTATTTGCGGAAGAAATAATTAAAATCGGAATAGTGAAATAAAATAGTGATTAAAAGTGCTGCTCGTCATACACAATATCAACTCTCGAAAACTAAATACATTTTCCAAAACCCGGAATCTCATGATCCCAAGCCTTTGAATGACTAAAAGCATCTAACTCCAAAATATCTAACCGTGAAACGAAAGTGTAGAAGGGTTAGTACAAATAAAAGAGTAGAAAGGGACTCTTCGGTTTGCGGACGCAGCAGATATACCTCAGAGTCTCTACGAATGCCTCATCAAGCGCGATAAGTCTGAGTGGAGGTACATGTATCTGCGCACGAAAACAAGCACAGAAAGAGCATGAATACACTACAATGGTACTCAGTAAGCGTTGAGCCTAACCTTGATCAGGTAGTGACAAGGAAGGTTAGGGCCCTACTGAGATTAAATAAAATGTAAAGTGCGACAATATAAGATAAAGCAGTACAATTGAATGATAACAATGAGAATTTAATACATGATAATAAAGATTACTACAACTAAAACAGAGGCAAAAACAATCACCAGGAATGCCACTATTCACAAAGATAATTACCGGCGATCTCTTGGTATCCCGAGGATCTCTTGGTATCGTGAATATATGCTACGGATCTCTTGGTATCCCGAGGATCCCTTGGTATCCTCAATATATGTTAGGGATCTCTCGGTATCCCGAGGATCTCTTGGTATCCTTAATATACGTGTTGGGGATATCTCGGTATCCCGCACCTCAGCTTAAATAATGGAATACGTACATGGGATCTCCCGGGATGTCGTCCCGTAGTCCCAAAGTAAAACACATAGCAATAACACAAAGCATACTCGATTAAATTAAATTTCGTACCAAAGTAAAGCAGGTAACTCTAACCTAACATGATTCACATAATATAAATAAATTAGTTCAAGCAATAAGGTAATTAAGTCAATTAAACATGTTTCTCTAAGCTAACAGAAGGCTTAAATTTCAAGTAGAATAAGCAGTAAAGGAAAACACAATTAAAGTTACTTTAGTGAAAAAAGAATTTTCAACAATTTAACATAAGTACGCACTCGTCACCTTACGTACAAGGCATTTAATTACCACAAATACCAAATCCCAAGGGGAGTATCCCCTACACAATGTTAGGCAAGCCACTAACCTCGAACCAGCTCAAAATCAACTCGAAACCACGCTTTTGCCACGAGTACTCGACTACAAATGACCTAAATCTATTCAATTCAATTGCACAATGTAAATAACACTTCGAATGACTGATTCTACAAATAAATTATAAGCTAATACACAAAATTAGATAAAATTACCAAAATACCCCTCTAGCCCACGTCTCGGAATCAGGTAAAATTTATATTTTCACGATCCTCAGGCTCTCACGAGTTCATGCACACCAAAATTATCCAAATCCAAGGCCAGATTTACAATCAAAATTCGAATTCTAGGTCTAAGAACTTTCTTCCAACTTTTCCCAAATTTTTATTTTAAATCCGAAATTAAATGATAAAGCCAACAATACATTGATGGAATATAACTAGAAAGGGTTAAAGAATTGTTACCCAATGATTTCCTCTTCAACTTCCTCCGAAAATCGCCCTCTCCCGAGCTCCAATTTGATTTTTTCAAGTTTTGAAACTAAACCCTTGAAATCCCTAATTTCTGACCAATGAAACCGCACCTACAGTCCTGCTTCTGCGTAGCCAAGGTCGCATATGCGACTTCTCATTTAAGTCGCCTTTTTTGCTTCAGCGATACTCTTCCCCCACCTGCGGCCTCCTAGGTGCGTCCACACACCCACATCTACGACTCCAGTCCTTCTTCCTCTTGGCCACATCTACGGCTCTCCTTTTGCTTCAGCTGGCTCGCACCTGTGGTCCCCAAACCGCTGGTGCGGTTATGACAACAGATTCAGCAGCTTCAGCTGCAAATTCCAACTCTAAACTTTCCGTTAACCATTCGAAATCATTTCGAGCCCCCCCGAGACCTCAACTAAAAGCACAAACAAGTCACATACAACTATCCAAACTTATACAGATCTTCCAAACACCTTAAACAACATCGAACCAACCAATTAGCATCATATTCAAGTCTAAGAACTTCAAAAACTCTCAAACTACACTTTCGATCAAAAAGTCTACCAAACCTCGTCCGAATGACCTGAAATTTTGCACACACGTCACATTCAACCCTACGAAGCTACTCCAACTTTTGAAATTCCATTTTGAACCTCAGATCAAAATCTCAGCATCCAACCAGAAACATCAAAAATTTGACTTTCGACATTTCATGCCTAAATTAGTTACGGATCTCCAACGCACAATTCGAACACGCTCCTAAATTTGAAATCACCCAACGAAACTAATAGAACCATCAAAATTCCATTCCGAGGTTGTCGCTATACTGTTCCAACTACGACCAAATTTTCAAAACTTAAGCTCTTATTTATGGACTAAGTATCCCAAAACTCTCTGAAATTCCAATAATTCCTCTCGACAACTCACAGCAGCAGAAACAAATACGGAGAAAGTTGTTAATAGGGGATCAGGACGTTAATTCTTAGGACGACCGGCGTGGTAGCCATACTTTCTATATTTGGCTTTTATAATGTGTGGCTGTTATACACCAATAATAACATTTGACATTTAAATATTTTTTGGCTGTTATAGATTAAAGTTATCCAAAAGTCAATTATTTTTCTTTTTTAATATTACGTGCAAAAGATGGAAAAATTATTAAAATTTAAAAATCTCAAATGATATGCATATTTCACTAGTTAAATATTGAAGAAAGTTAATAAATTATTAGTAAATTAGTAACTAAACGTATAAAGATCTAAACTGCAAGACAGATATTATAAAGATAACTAGAAAAATAAATTCTTTTAAAATTGATGAAGAATTTTGTAATTGTAACTTGTTTCGTTTTTATTCTCTTATGAACGATATAACGCTTGAATTGGTTAAAGTAATTATATGATTTTTTACCAAAAATATATTTGATAGTTTTTCCTTAAAGACAATCTAAGAGCTTAACAGTTAAATTTTTTATCTAAATATTTTTTGAAAATTATTCAATTAAAAAGATATTATGTGCAAAATCTTCAAATCTTATATATTATGCAAGATAGAAACTTTATTTAATGAAAATGATTGTATGCATATTTTTAAAATTACTATTAGTAATCTTAAACATTCTATATGACAATTATAGAGGGTAATTTTACAAAGAGCGCTATATTAATATGATTGTCATTGTTATAGATAAAAAACTGTTATGGAGCGGTAAAATATAACTTAAAAAATCTGAGAAAAAATTTACTTTTATAGTGAATGACTATTATATAGGGATGTTATAGAGATGTATAACGGTACATGTATATTACACATTAATATAAAAAAATTATATATTTGCTGCCTATTATTTCTGGAGACACTATACTCTATAGTTTTCCTTTTCCTTTTTTGTTGCGTTGAAAAAATGGATCGACCTTTTTTTCAAAACTTTGGAGGGTGTCAAGAACTTTTAGATTGTACAAAACTACAAACAGGGTATCAAAAACTAGGTCCACATATAATTTAAGATATTTTTAACTCATGGTTTAATTGTATGTATAGAAAACAAAAATACTGAACTATATATGACGAAATGTAACATTCATTTAAACTAAAATATTTCCTTTATTTAATTTTACCCTTGCCTTTCAAAAGCAGAAACATTATTTCTGGTAGATCCTTGTCGAGAAAATAAAAAGGGATGGGACAATAACTAGCAAACCAATTTAATAATTGAAGTAAAACTATAAAACTAATACTAACTCACTAAGTAATGCATCAGAAAAATCAAACAAGGGAACAAAAAGTAATAATAGAAATCAAGGGATAAAAAAATACGAAGGACACTAAATGATATATCAAAGCTACTGTTACAAACAAGGACGACACTTGGCTACCTAACCCGTTACATTTATTCTTAACCTTCACATATTCCTATCCATGGTTATGTTCTCAGTAAGTAGGAGCAACGTCATATTTCGCCTAATCACCTTTCTCCAATATTTCTTTGGCCTGCCTCTACCTCTTCGTTGGCCCTTCAACGCCAGCCTCGTATACCTACTCACTGGAGCATCAATTTCTATCATCTTAACCTGCCTGAACCATCTAAGTCTCTCCTTCCCCATTTTATCCTCTACAGGAGCCACACCAATCTTATACCGGATAACTTCATTTCTAATTCTATCTAACCTTGACCTGCATATCCATCTCAAAATTCTTATTTTAGCCACCTTCATCTTCATCATCTTCATCGCCTCTGTTTTAACCAAAAAAATGTAATTTGGTCAAAACTTGAATTTTAGAGAGAAGAAATCGGGTTACTGATAATCAAAGAGACCGAAATATAATTGGCTTTCAAAGAATAAGAATAAAGCAATATAATGAGACGTTACATAATTATTGCTATTAAATACTTAATAACTAACGTATCAGATATTTAATAATGAATGTAGACTACTTTTTATCATCATATTCCTGTATTCAATACCCTTTTTATCCGTTGGTATTGAATGATTTGAATATACATGAGATTTATATCTAAGATTCCCTATCGTGTCTATTTTCTTTTTCTCAACCGTTCATGTTGTCTTCCGTGCCTTTTAATCATTTATTGCTCTTTGACTGTTTGACCAATCCACGTGTCATGCCATGCCATCTTTAATTCAAACTCAATTTTTCCCAATACAGATAATCCCCCACTTCTCATTTATTTATCAATTAAATAATTGTGAAGTGGATCCTGAAAAAGAATTTTTGCCACAATTAATGCTTATGTCAGTATAGACGTCTTATCTGTCTCTCTCATTTAATGCTCTATACACGTGTCATCTTTAGATTGAATCTGCAGTTTTGTTCTCATTTTTCTAGGCCTGTTCAACTTCCTCTGTTTACGAAGTGATGATTATTTTTAATATAGGCTTTCCATCATTGATTCCCTTAATGTTGACGGTTGTTCTCATATAAACCTTTAGTTCATACTTTCATTGTTCTCTTCTTCATCAATTTCCATCAAGCATTCATATTTCCTTTCTTTCTTTCACTTCTATTTACTTCAAAATTATCTTTCAATGGAATCTCCAAACCCTAACCCCATAAAGGCTTTACTTCTCGATCAATTCCCTAATGCACCTATTCCTATCAAAGATTCAACAGGTAGAGGATGAAGACTCTGAAGTATGGGATCTACACATGGTGGCTCAACTGGTTCTGTACTTCCTTCTTCTGGTTCTGGAATCAAAGACTCATCTTCCAAAACTCAATCTTCGAAAGTTAAAGAAATTTCAGACCCTTCTACAGAACCCACAGTCGAAGAAATTATACCAAATGATTTATCTTTTGAAAGTGATAAAACATTCCTTCAAAAACAGATTGGAAAATTGGAAAAGACTGATCATTATCCTTCTCTTATAGCTAAACTCACAATCCCCACCATTAGAAAAGATTGCAACTGGAAGGAGAGCGTTCGTTTATCAATATTTTCTATAAACCATAAAATTTCATCTTATACAAATGGGTATTCCTATGTTTATACCTATCCCTTCACTTTGGGGTTTAAGCCTGCCATAGATCCAGTTATCATTGATTTTTTTAGATTTTTCAATATTTGCTTAACCAAGATTGTACCTTTAGTTTGGAGGGCTGTATCTTGTTTAAGGTTTTTGTCCAATAAGGCAAAAGTTACTTTACCTTTCCCCATATTATCCACTTATACCACCCTAGTTTATTACGCCATGGGTTTTTTTACCTTAACTGCAAGGAGCAAAAGAGTTTTGGTAAACGCCGATGACGATAAAGATCGTGGGTTATCTTCGTTACATTGGTGTTCGCACGCTGGATTTACTGAGAGAAATGAACATTCCCTTCCCCGAGACGTAGAATTTGTTAGAAACTACGCTTTACGCTAGAGGGGGGGTGAATAGCGTATTAATAGAATTTAGCGTTTTCTTGCGGAATTTAAACTTTGCAGGAAGTAAAATAAATGCAGAAAAATAAACTTACACAAAGATGTATACTGGTTGGCTACCAACGTGGTTAGTCCAGTCCCCGAGAGACTCTCTCGAGATTTTTCACTATCTTGTTAAGCTTAAGGGTGCTCAACAAACCGTTACACACTTGAGGACACAAGCCTCAAACAGTTGCTCGGAGATCGTAATCTCAAAGACTTCACCCAAGGAAACGCAAGTTCCTTGAAACAAGAGAATCGCAATTCTCTTACAAGTATATCAAATACTTGGACACTCACTTAACTAAAGTACTCCTTATTGAGTAGATATGAGTAAAAGAATATGTTCAAGATCACAACAACTTTAAGCAATAATATGGCTCTCAAAAGCTTTATGAAATGAGTAGAAAATGAAGAACAATTGAATGAAAGCTTATAGCAATGTAATGATCAGTTTGTGTATGTTGTTGTTTTTAAAACACTGAAATGAAGCTGTATTTATAGTTGAAAAAGTTGGTTCAACCGTTGTCTAATTGCCAATTAAGAGTTGCTGAAATTACTCAGTGATAATCGATTATTAAGACCAAACAATCGATTATCTGCCAGTCAGTTTAAAAATCAATCCCAGATTTAACGCTTCACAATCGATTATACATAATCTATAATCGATTACTGGCAATATTCAAAATCAGATAATTGATTACACTAAGTTCATAATCGATAACTTTAGCAACGTTCTAAAAATCATTTCCAGATTTTAAGCAAAACATCGATTATATAAAATCAATAATCGATTACTTCAGCAACGTTCTAAAAATCATTTCCAGATTTTAAGCAGAACATCGATTATCGAGAATCAATAATCGATTACCTTATGGTATTTGAAAATCATTTGACAACGGCCAGCTTCAACAATCGATTGTCCTTTGCAACAATAGATTACTTGTTATTTTCTGAAAATCATAAAACTTACTGTCTCAGTGATAATCGATTATCTAAAGACATAATCGATTACTTAATTAAATTTAAAATCACTGGAAGACATCAACTCAACACAATCGATCACCATTAGTTCATAATCGATTATTTTTAGTATTGAAAAACTTTACCTCAACAACAATCGATTGTCATTTGTTCACAATCGATTATCATGCAGATTTGGAAAAACCTGATGTTCACTGTCTTACTCACAATCGATTACCATTAATTCATAATCGATTGTCATGCAGTCTTGGCTCAGAAACAATCGATTATCATAAGTACATAATCGATTATTTTAGCCCAGATTTTTGAGGCATGTTTAGAAAACATTTTGTCTAATGTAAATATGCATGATTTAAAATCTTTTTGACACAGAATTAAATATGCATGATTTTGGAAAATAGTTTTATGAGAGAGGCCATACTATGAGTCAAGTTATAGAATCGAGATTACAATTTAGAACAACTCAATAACAATTAAAAGCTATATCTTGAACTTCAATCTTATTCGCAACCATTGTGCGCTTGTACTTGAATTCCGTCATATATCAATTTTTGCTTCGTTTGTCATTCATCAAAACCTACAAAAGAGTACACGTTTAGTATATTGCATTGAGAACGTGTTTCTAACAATTTTCCCCTTTTTGATAATGGCAAACATTAAGCGGGATATGCAATTTAGGCAAAAGATATTGACAATTCAAGACAAGTAACAATTATGCAATTTTGTTCTTGTTCCCCCTCAATTTTAGCTTATAAGCAATCAATGAATTAAGAGGTGGTGCATACCCGATATCCCGTTTTCTTCCCCCTTTTGCCATTAGCAAAAAAATAGTAAGGAAAGATGCAAAAAGATGAAATAAACAAGGTTTATTTATTGGAAAAAAAATTAGAGGGTAGTCGATTATTGATACGGGATAATCGATTTTTATAGGGACATTGCTGCAGATTCGCGGTTTGCTTAAGAATTGCTCTTAGCTCTAGGGTGATACCTGCAAAAAGAAGTTAGACGCCTCCGACGCTCAAGTTAGAAATCATGTAGGAAAGAAAATGCAATGCATGACTTAGATCAAAGTGGAGTCAAGGATCCCGAGTTCACTGCGCATTCGGAAGAAGGACTCTTTCTCTAAAGGCTTGGTAAAGATGTCTGCCAATTGGCTTTTGGTTTCAACAAATTCAATTTCGACATCGCCTTTGAGTACATGATCTCTAATAAAATGATGTCTAATTTCGATGTGTTTTGTTCGCGAATGAAGAACGGGGTTCTTCGTCAAGCATATGGCGCTAGTGTTATCACATCTAAGAGGAATGTGATCAAGACTTAGGCCATAGTCCAAGAGTTGTTGTTTCATCCATAGGATTTGAGCACAGCAACTCCCCGCGGCTACATATTCAGCCTCGGTGGTAGACAACGCAACACTTA
Organism: Nicotiana benthamiana; assembly: GCA_034376525.1. NCBI lineage: Eukaryota > Viridiplantae > Streptophyta > Magnoliopsida > Solanales > Solanaceae > Nicotiana > Nicotiana benthamiana. The sequence continues at coordinate 139,910,044 of CM067329.1, read as the reverse complement.
CTTGTTTCTTACTAAACCAAGAGACAAGAGAGCTACCGAGCAAATGGCAAGTGCCACTTGTGCTCTTGCGGTCCAATTTGCATCCAGCAAAATCGAAATCGGAATATCCAATAAGTTGGCATGAAGAGCCTTTGGGGTACCATAGACCCACATTTGTAGTACCAATGAGATACCTTAATATCCGTTTCACCGCAGTAAGGTGAGACTCCTTCGGACATGACTGATAGCGAGCACATAAACACACGCTAAACATGATGTCCGGACGACTAGCGGTAAGATAAAGAAGAGAGCCAATCATACCTCGATACTTTTTAGTGTCGACTTCCTTACCTTTTTCATCTTTGTCTAGATGATCGGATGTGCTCATGGGAGTAGCCATTTCTTTTGCATTGTTCATCTCAAAGCGTTTTAGTAGTTCTTTGCAATATTTGGCTTGGCATATGAATGTACCTTCTTTCATTTGTTTCACTTGTAACCCCAAAAAGAATGTTAACTCGCCCATCATAGACATTTCAAATTTGCTAGTCATTAGATCGGAAAATTCCTTGCATAAAACATTGTTAGTAGCACCAAAAATAATATCGTCTACATATATTTGAACTAATAAAATATCATTGTTTTTATGCTTGACAAAGAGGGTTGTGTCAACTTTTCCCCTAATGAAATCATTTTCCAAAAGAAATTTACTCAACCTTTCATACCAAGCTCGAGGAGCTTGTTTTAAACCATAAAGAGCCTTTTTGAGTTTGAAAACATGATCGGGATATTTAAAATCTTCAAAGCCGGGGGGTTGTTTGACATAAACTTCTTCTTCAATAAAACCATTTAGAAAAGCACTTTTCACATCCATTTGATATAGAATAAAATTCATTGAAGAGGCGAAAGCAAGTAATAGACGAATAGCTTCTAATCTAGCTACGGGAGCATAGGTTTCCTCATAATCAATACCTTCTTCTTGACTATAGCCTTTTGCCACAAGCCTAGCTTTGTTTCTAGTGATTATACCATTTTCATCTAGTTTATTGCGAAAAACCCATTTCGTACCAATTATAGAATGACCTTCGGGTCTTGGCACCAAATCCCAAACGTTATTGCGTTCGAATTGGTTAAGCTCCTCTTGCATTGCCAAGGTCCAAAATTCATCCCCAATTGCTTCGGAGATGGTTTTAGGTTCAATTTGAGAAACAAAAGCAGTAAGTTCTAAAGTGTTTTTGAGGGAGTTTCGGGTACTTACCTTTTCTCCAACATCGCCGATTACCTGTTCGAGAGGATGATCCTTGATCGTTCTCCACTCGTTAGGCGTATTTATTCCTTTTTCTAATTGTGGCGCTTCTTCCGTTGGTTGTTCCCCAATTTCATTTTTGTTTTCCTTTGAAGGTTCTTCTTGGATTTTATCTTTCAAGCTATCCAAGATACCTGCAAGATCAAAACCGGATTCCTTTCTCGCCAAGCGAGTATTATCTTCGGAAAACACAACATGAGGGGATTCCTCCACAATTTGGGTTCTTTTGTTAAAGATCCTATATGCTTTGCTACGTGAGGAATAACCAATGAAAATACCTTCATCCGATTTAGCATCAAACTTACCCAATTGGTCCTTCCCATTATTATGAACAAAACATTTACAACCAAAAACACGTAAATGAGAAATGTTGGGTTTTCTACCCTTATAAAGTTCATATGGGGTTTTCATGAGTATCGGCCGAATTGCTACTCTATTTAAAACATAGCAAGCGGTACTCACGGCGTCCGCCCAAAAATATTTGGGAATCTTAGCTTCGTCGAGCATGGTTCTTGCCATCTCTTCGAGACACCTATTTTTCCTTTCCACCACCCCATTTTGTTGTGGTGTCCATGGAGCGGAAAAGGTGTGTTCAATTTTGAGTTCGTCACAAAAATCCGCAAAGAGATTGTGATCAAACTCTCCCCCATGATCACTTCTAATCGAAGTGACGGTCGATTCCTTTTCGTTTTGAACACGCTTAAGGAAATACTTGAAATTTTGAAAAGCATCACTTTTATTTGCAAGAAATAGAGTCCAAGTAAATCTAGAAAAGTCATCAACAATTACAAAAACATATTTATTTTTACCAAGACTTTCAATACGAGAGGGACCAAATAAATCCATGTGAAGTAATTGCAAAGGTCTGGACGTTGAAACAATATTCTTGGATTTAAAAGATGCTTTGGTTTGCTTCCCTTTTTGACAAGAATCGCAAATAGAATCATTTTCAAACTTTAAACTGGGAAGACCAACTACTAAGTTTTGAGAAAGAAGCTTGTTCAAAAGATGCATGTTCATGTGTGCTACTCTATGATGCCATAGCCAAGAGTTATCCTCTTTGCTTACTAAACAATCAACATATTCGGATGAGGAGTTTGCAAGATCAACCATATAGATATTATCAATTCTAAAACCACGAAGTATGATCTTGAAATCACTACGTCTAAATACAAGGCATTCATCCGAATTAAATAGAGCAAAATTTCCCTTGTCACATAATTGGCTTATGCTCAACAGATTATGCTTCAAACCTTTCACAAGTAGTATATGTTTAATAGAGGAGTTTTCGTCCTTACCGACCGAACCAATGCCGATGATTTTCCTTTATTGTTATCACCAAATGTGACACTTCCTCCTTCTTTGTGCTCTAGTTGAAGGAATTTGGATTCATCTCCCGTCATGTGTTTGGAGCATCCACTATCAAGGTACCATAGTACACTTGATCCCTTCAAGCACACCTACAAAACAAATTAATGTTCTTTAGGTACCCATGCCATCTTGGGTCCTTGAGGGTTAGGCATGTTATAATGATGCAATTGATTTATATGTCTATGATGAGTAAAGCAAGCGGGAGCAATATGACCAATACGTCTACAATAATAACAAGTCACGTTGGGATTATGCATTTTTCTAGGTACATAGTAACTAGATGAATGAAGGTTGCTTACTCTACTTTGAACACCATTGTTTCTCCTATTATGAGCTCTAGGAGGTTCACAAGTTTGTCTAAAATATGCATCATTTCTAGAATATCTATTTCTAGGTGGAGGGTCATTTCTTGGTCTTCTAAATTGTTCAAGGTTTGGCCTAAAATATGCATCATTTCTAGGTCTTCTAGCATTTTCACTATTTGGTCTAACATGCAAGTTATTTCTAGGATTTCTACTTCTAGGATAAGCATTTTGGTTATTAGTCCTAGGTTGAGCTCTAGGTTGTTGTGGTTTAGCACCAACCTTTTCTTCATTCTTGAATCCTATTCCATGTTTAGTTGATTTTAGATTAACAAGCACATCATTCAAGTTTTTATGCGAAGAATTAAACTTATCTAATGTGCCTTTAAGTCTAGCTACTTCATTCTTAAGAAGCACACAAGAAGAACAGTTTCTAGTAGAACCTTCAGGTTTATCAGCACTTCTTTTTCCATAAAACTTGTTTTCCTCTTTTAGCTTCTCATTTTCGAAAACCAGTTTTTCTAATTCTTTTTCTTTTAATGAAAGCTGTGTTTGAAAATCTTTTTCTTTTAGAGAAGCGCTTTCTTTAACACTTTTGACAGTTTTTGAAGCTTTGATAAATTCAGCATATAGTTCATCAAAAGCATTTCTCATTTCATCAAGAGTAAAGAAATTTTGAGAAGAGATTTGACTTACCTCGTCTTTGCCGTCTTCTTGAGCCATGAGACATAAATTTGCTGCTTCATCGTCTTCTTCTTCGCTTGCTTCATCTCCGGAATCTCCTCCCCAAGAGATGTATGCACGTTGCTTTTTGAAGGGTTTCTTCTCCTTTTTGATGTTAGGGCAATTTGATTTTATGTGCCCGGTTTCTCCGCATTCATAGCATTTTAGTTGATCGCCTTGCTTTTTGTTCTTGCGTTCATACTCTTTGCGCATGAATTTTTGAAACCTTTTGATAACGAGTCCAAACTCGTTGTCACCTTCCTCATCAATTTGTGGTTGGCTAGCCTTTAGAGCAATCCTTTGCCTTCTTTGATCATCAACAAACGGGTTAAGTATAGTTGATTCATAGGTTTTGAGATTACCTCTTAATGCGTCAATTGTGACATTTGTGATGCCAATGGATTCTTGGATTGCATCGGCCTTTGATCGCCATGCCGGAGTGAGATTTCTGAGGATCTTCCGGACAAGTTCTCTATCCGTAAACGTCTTTTTGAGGGCGTGTAGATCATTCACGATCATTGAGAATCGCTCAAACATTTCGTCTACTTTCTCTCCTTCCTTCATGTGGAATAGTTCATAAGAGTGAGTTAAGAAATCAATTTTAGCTTCTCGTACCTGGTCGGTTCCTTCGTATGTCACTTCAAGCTTATCCCACATTTCTTTTGCTGTTTTGCAACATGATATCTTCCTGTAGTCGTTAGCATTAACAACACAATATAATAAATTTATAGCTTTGGCATTATTTTGAACCTTACGAATATCCTCCGCGGTATATTCCTCTTCGGTCTTTGGAACCCATTCGTCTTCCACCTTCTTGGTTGGGATTTGGTTTCCATTGGTGAATACTTTCCACAAATGAAAGCTATTTGATTGCACAAAGATTTGCATCCTCTCCTTCCAGTATGAGTAGTTTGTGCCGTTGAATAGAGGAGGTCGTGTAGAGCATTGTCCTTCTTCAATTCCTGCAAAAGAGTCAAGAGTAGAAGCCATGGATGGTTCTCTCAAACGGTTAAGTTTTCAGAGAGTTGGGCTCTGATACCAATTGTTAGAAACTACGCTTTACGCTAGAGGGGGGGTGAATAGCGTATTAATAGAATTTAGCGTTTTCTTGCGGAATTTAAACTTTGCAGGAAGTAAAATAAATGCAGAAAAATAAACTTACACAAAGATGTATACTGGTTGGCCACCAACGTGGTTAGTCCAGTCCCCGAGAGACTCTCTCGAGATTTTTCACTATCTTGTTAAGCTTAAGGGTGCTCAACAAACCGTTACACACTTAAGGACACAAGCCTCAAACAGTTGCTCGGAGATCGCAATCTCAAAGACTTCAACCCAAGGAAACGCAAGTTCCTTGAAACAAGAGAATCGCAATTCTCTTACAAGTATATCAAATACTTGGACACTCACTTAACTAAAGTACTCCTTATTGAGTAGATATGAGTAAAAGAATATGTTCAAGATCACAACAACTTTAAGCAATAATATGGCTCTCAAAAGCTTTATGAAATGAGTAGAAAATGAAGAACAATTGAATGAAAGCTTATAGCAATGTAATGATCAGTTTGTGTATGTTGTTGTTTTTAAAACACTGAAATGAAGCTGTATTTATAGTTGAAAAAGTTGGTTCAACCGTTGTCTAATTGCCAATTAAGAGTTGCTGAAATTACTCAGTGATAATCGATTATTAAGACCAAACAATCGATTATCTGCCAGTCAGTTTAAAAATCAATCCCAGATTTAACGCTTCACAATCGATTATACATAATCTATAATCGATTACTGGCAATATTCAAAATCAGATAATTGATTACACTAAGTTCATAATCGATAACTTTAGCAACGTTCTAAAAATCATTTCCAGATTTTAAGTAAAACATCGATTATATAAAATCAATAATCGATTACTTCAGCAACGTTCTAAAAATCATTTCCAGATTTTAAGCAGAACATCGATTATCGAGAATCAATAATCGATTACCTTATGGTATTTGAAAATCATTTGACAACGGCCAGCTTCAACAATCGATTGTCCTTTGCAACAATCGATTACTTGTTATTTTCTGAAAATCATAAAACTTACTGTCTCAGTGATAATCGATTATCTAAAGACATAATCGATTACTTAATTAAATTTAAAATCACTGGAAGACATCAACTCAACACAATCGATCACCATTAGTTCATAATCGATTATTTTTAGTATTGAAAAACTTTACCTCAACAACAATCGATTGTCATTTGTTCACAATCGATTATCATGCAGATTTGGAAAAACCTGATGTTCACTGTCTTACTCACAATCGATTACCATTAATTCATAATCGATTGTCATGCAGTCTTGGCTCAGAAACAATCGATTATCATAAGTACATAATCGATTATTTTAGCCCAGATTTTTGAGGCATGTTTAGAAAACATTTTGTCTAATGTAAATATGCATGATTTAAAATCTTTTTGACACAGAATTAAATATGCATGATTTTGGAAAATAGTTTTATGAGAGAGGCCATACTATGAGTCAAGTTATAGGATCGAGATTACAATTTAGAACAACTCAATAACAATTAAAAGCTATATCTTGAACTTCAATCTTATTCGCAACCATTGTGCGCTTGTACTTGAATTCCGTCATATATCAATTTTTGCTTCGTTTGTCATTCATCAAAACCTACAAAAGAGTACACGTTTAGTATATTGCATTGAGAACGTGTTTCTAACAGAATTTTGCACGTAAGTTTCCGTTTTACGTATCCCCGTACCTGTTTTATGAGATTTTGATTTTCTCTTTAAATTTATCCCATTTTTGATTTTTTGTAGCAACCACGGGAGATGTGGAACCTGTTTCCAATTTCCGTGGTTGTATAGACTCAATTTTGAAAGTTGCTCATAAAAAAGATAGGACTTGGAAATCTATCTCCTCCTTACATGGGTAGACAGTGAAAACACACGATATATATTTCTTTTCATGTATGCTTTCTAGATATGCATACTAAATTTTGATGATGAACTCAAATCCTTCTTTTTATCAGGATTTGGAATAAAAGGGATGGCAGCGGACGTTGCTATAGCCATGGGTACTACTGCCAACACCGCCCTTGGCTTGGACAAGGCTAAAGCACTCTTAGCCAAAAGAAAAGTTATGATAATGGAAACTGATAATAAAGAAAAAGATAATACCTCTTTGGTATCCAGACCAAGAGCTAGGAGACGTGTTGTTATGGATGAGGAAATTGAAGATTCTCCTGCCCGTACCTCTGCTGCAATTACTTCTTCATTAGTTACTTCTATTAACGAACCTGCCTTAATCCAATCCGATGAAGATCTTGCTCCTAGAGACACGAATGAATCTGTTCAACGTCTCTTCGAGAGTGGTTTTGAAAGTGGGGATCTTGGCCACGTTCTCAATGAAATTCCCCTATCTACTTCCATTCCTATTTCTCCAGTTTCTTCTATTTCTCCTTCAACCGTATCCGTTTCTTCTCCTTTGACATCTTCCACTATTTTTATAACTTCCTCTCCTGTTCCTTTTTTAGCCCTCGTGCCTATTCCCTCAGCTCATGTTCTGATTTCTACCGCTCCTATTATTTTCACCTCCTCTACTACTCCACCTTCTATAATTCCTTCCTCCTCTGTTCCTCATTCTGAACCTGGACCAAACAACAGAGGTATGGATATGAGAAAGGTTACTTCTGAAGTACCTGCTACTCATAGTCTTTTAAGGAAAAAAGGTGGAGCAGATGTCTGGCTCGAGCCTCTTATCGGAGAAGTGGAAAGAACAAAGATGCAGAGCCACAGCTGCTATACCTTGATGAATGACATAGTTCATTCACACTGAAGGTAAATTCTTCAACCGTGATTACTTACTTTCCCTTGGCCTTAAGTTCTTACTTTTATGCCTTATGTTTGTAGGCAAACTTAATCGGAACTGAGTTGATGGGGAGGATATCTATTTTAGAGAAAATGGCACGTGAATCTACTAAGGCTGATGATGAAGCTAAAAGAATATCTGAAGAAGCACAGCTTGAGGCTCAAAATTAGAAGGAACAATTCGAAGGTGCCTTAGGGAACATTAAGGAGTTACAGTCTTCTAAGTTTCAACTTGAACAGCAAAATTGGGCTTTATCCTCGGAATTAGGGATTGCCACGGCTTCTACGAGCCAAGCAAAAAAGGATTAAGAGATTTTGAAGGATTCTTTATCAAAGGCTACTGAAGAAATCAAAGAACTCAGAGCACTAATGGAGAAAAAAGAAGAGTATGCCAAAGAACTAGTGCAATCTTTGAACCAGACTCGGGCTGATTTGAGGATCTCTTCAGATAAGGTTCGTATGTTGGAGAGTTCTTGTGTCAACACTCAATATTCCCTTGATTTACACTTAGTTGAGCATGAAACAATGAAGAACACCTTAGCTACGGGGGGAAGAGATTATGAAAACCTGGAGAAGGAGTACAATTCCTTAGCTGAAAATTTCAATTATGAGGTTAACTGTGCCTTTTTGAAATCTCGTCGTGACGCTTTGATGGAGGCTTCTCAGGAAAATTTTGACTTGCAATATGAGTTGGCCAATGTTTTAGACATGATTAAGAAGAATGAGCAACCTACTGAAACTCCTTCTCCTGATCAGGTAATTGACATCTCCTCTCTAATAGTGGAAACTCCCGGGGTTGAAAAGCCTTTATACTTAGAGTCAACAACTGAAGTTATTGAAGTTACAGTTCCAGTGACCGAGGGTAACTCACCTACAACACATTCTTTGGGAATGGAAGTCCCCGTGTCTACTGCTTCTCTTGATAATGTTGAAACTTCAACTTCAGCTGAGACTGCCTCTATTGCTGCTTCTTAGAAGTTTCTACCGAGCCTAATGAGGCTGCGACTTCTACCGTTCCAATCTCCTCAGTGACCAGTGAAAATGTTTAACCTTACCTCTTTTGTTTGTTTTTGATGATGCAATTAATGAAGTCCCCAGTTTCTATAATGGGGCATCTGTTTTGGAAAAGAAATGTATTGTAATAGTTAAGTTTTTTCCCTTAGCTTTTTACGTTGATAAGTTTGTATAATACTTCTTCATTTTATCCTTGTCTATTCACTGTTCTAGACTTTGCAGAATAATTTTGTATTTACCTTACTCTTGCCTATTTTTCTTTTTAGGACTTAGAGAATAAGCATTTTTATGCTTTTCAGAAAATGCTTTCATAATTCTTCTCATGTGTTATCACCACGAGGAAAAAATAAAAAGGGCCCTTTTATTTACCGACACTTAATGAAGAAGATGTCTCAACGTCATAATGATGTTATCATACGATGAAAGAAATATGAACATATATGTTTCGTATAAAACAACTTTTGTGAAGTTTTTTTATTCATGAACTTTGATAAGTTTCTTGAGTATTACATGTATTGAAGCACATCTACAACTTTCTCGCAACTGTTTTCTTTTAACAGATTTACAAAACATACAAGGTAAGGTTTTTCATAACATGTTTCTGATACATAGTCATATCCCTGCCTTTACATACTTAGGAATGGTTTAAGCAATGACTTCACTGTTCTAAAAAGTAGAGAACACTATGATGAATGCTTTTAGATTGATACTTGAATTCTCGTAACTTGATTTGATTTGTAAATCTTGAATTTTGCTCTCTCGTATCTATTTCTGCACATACTCATGTGTATATAGTACAGTCCCCCAAGTGTTTGATCGGTGAAGTATGAAGCCTCGAACACTTGTGTATTTGCTCCCAATTTTTGGTCCTTTTCCTGAAATAAAAAAAATATATAGGACTCGAAGGTGCGATTATAGATGAAGACTTCCTAACTCGTGTGTATTTCCATCAGATTAATGTAACCCTGGGCTAGGAATTTAAGAGTATTTCAATTTGTCACAGGGCGTGACTGATCATTTGGCACGAGTTAGGGTTTTTGCCTAACATCTAAAATCGTTAGTATAATTTTAACAATTCAAAGAAAAAGTTTTAACATGGCGATACCTGACCGTGGGTAATTTCCTTAGAAGTAATAACTCTTTAAATGAACGACATTCCAATGTGAAGGTAAAACCTTGCCCTCCATTGTCTCTAGCTCGTATGCTCCTTTGCCCGCAATTTCACGAATTCGATAAGGTCCTTTCCATGTTGGACTTAGCTTTCCTGAATTAGCTGACTTTGTAGATTGGAAAACCTTTTTCGACACGAAATCCCCAACTTTAATAAACTTGAGGCGTGCTTTCCTATTGTAATATCACTCAATTAGCTGCTTTTGAGCCGCCATCCTTATCAACACAACTTCTCTTCTTCCTTCAAGTAAATCAAGATTTATTCGTAACTCTTCATCGTTGGAGTTTTCCTGTGTTTGAACACGTCGTGTACTAGGTTCACCTATCTCAATTGGTATCAAAGCTTCCGCACCATAGACCATTGAAAATGGTGTTTCTCCTGTACTTGTTTTTGTCGTCGTTCGATATGCGTATAATACCGCTGGTAATACTTCAGGCCAATTGCCTTTTGATTCTTGTAACCTTTTCTTTAGGTTGTTGATAATTACCTAGTTTGTCGACTCTGCTTGCCCATTACCTACTGGATGATACGGTGTCGACGTAATTCTTTTGATTTGCCAACTTTGAAAAAATTCTGTGATTTGAGCTCTTATAAATTATGGTCCATTATCACACACTATCTCCTTTGGAACACCAAAGCGGCAAATTATATTTCTCCAAATGAAGTCCTTAACTTCTTTCTCTCATACCTGTTTAAACGCTCCTGCTTCTACCCATTTAGTGAAATAATCAGTAAGTACAAGTAGAAACTTTACTTGACATTTTGCCTGAGGTAATGGTCCTACGATGTCCATTCCCCATTTCATGGAGGGCCACGGAGCTATGACAGGATGTAATAACTCTGCTGGTTTATGCATGTTATTTCCATACCTTTGACATTTATCACATTTAGATACGAAATCATTCGCTTCTTCTTCCATTTTAGGCCAGTAATATCCCACTCGAATCAATGTTTTAACAAGTGATCTGCCTCCTGCGTGATTTCCACAATGCCACTTATGTACTTCTCTCATCACATATTCTGTTTGAAAAGGTCTGAGACACCTGGATAATGGTCCACCAAATATTTTACGGTAAAGGTTTCCTTGATATAAGCAGTAACGAGCGGCTTTCTTTCTTAGTGCATGAGCCTTCAACTTGTCTTCAGGTACGATTTCGTGCTGCAAAAAGGACACTATTTCGTTTCTCCAATCCCAAGTTAAGTGATTAAAGTTTACCTCATTTTCATTAGGGTCAAGAACGGAATGGAAGAAATGTATAATTGAGGCATTCACGTCTTTTGCTATATCTGCTGCAGATGCGAGGTTGGCTAAGGCGTCTGCTTCCACATTCTCATCTCTTGGGATTTGCATCACTTTCCAAGTTTGGAACTATCTCATTAACTCCCGTACCTTTACGAGATACTCTTACATTCGAGTTTCTCTAGCCACGTAAGTCCCCAGTATTTGATTGACTACGAGCTGTGAATTTCTTTTGATTACGATTTGTATGATACAAAGTTCTAATGCTAACTCCAAACCTGCAATCACAGCTTCATAATCTGCTTCGTTGTTAGTTACATGGTGACACTTTATAGCTTGTCTAATTGTTTCACCCGTAGGTGGTATAAGAACGATTCCTAAACCTGCCCCCTTTGCATTAGATGAACCATCAGTGAATAATAGCCAAGTCCCCGGATTAGCACCATTAAAAACTTGTAATTCTTTTTCTATTTCTAAGTGTATGCTTTGACTAAAATCAGCTACGAAATCGGCGAGTACTTGAGATGTAATAACAGTTCGAGGTTGGTAAATTATTTTGTACTCAATTAGTTCTATTGCCCATTTTTCTAATCTGCGTGATAGTTCATGTTTATGCAATATAATTCCTAAAGGAAAAGCAGTAACAACAACAATAAGATGACATTGAAAATAAGGTCGTAGTTTTCTAAATGCCATGATGAGAGCTAATGATAATTTTTCTAGTTGTGGATATCTTGTCTCTGCATCTAATAGAGTTTTACTCACATAATAAATTGGAGATTTCTTACCTTGGTCTTCACGTACTAAAACGACACTTACCGCTACTTTTGATAATGCTAGATAAATGAGTAGCTTTTCACCTTCTTTGGGTTTCGCCAGTAAAAGAGGATTTGATAAATAAAACTTCAAGTCCCTCAAGGCTTGTTGACAATCTTCATTCCACTCAAAATGATCTTGCTTTTTGAGCGCAGAGAAAAATTTGAAGCATTTTCTGAAGATTTTGAAATACATCTCCCTAAGGCCGCTATCCTTCCCGTTAGCCTCTGAACTTCCTTTTTACTAGTAAGGACATCAGGTATTTCTTCAATTGCTTTAATATGGGAAGAATTTACTTCAACTCCACGTTTAGAGACAAGAAAACCTAAAAATTTATCAGAAGCAACTCCAAATGCACATTTTTCAGGATTGAGTTTCATATTAAATTTTCGCAAAATTTCAATGGTAACAGTTAAATGGGAAATATGGTCGTGGGAATGCTGGGTTTTGATGAGGATGTCGTCTATATATACCTCCATTGTTTTTCCCAAATGTTCTTGAAACATTTTGGTGACTAACCTTTGATAGGTTGCTCCAGCATTTTTTAGACCGAAGTGCATTACTTTGTAACAGTAAGTCCCCCGGTTTGTGATGAAAGAAGTCTTTTCCTCATCACCGGGGTTCATTTTAATTTGGTTGTACCCCGAATATGCATCTAAAAAACTTAAAAGTTCATGACCTGTAATTAAATCAATCAATTGATCTATATGAGATACAGGAAAAGAATCTTTTGGGCAATCTTTGTTTAGATCAGTGTAATCTACACAAACTCGCCACTTACCATTCTTCTTAGGTACGACCACCGTGTTAGCTAACAGATCAGGATATTTTACCTCACGAATTGACCCGATTTTCAACAAGTTTTGGACCTCATCTTGAATTAATTGATTTTGAAAGCTCATTGCTTTCTTTTCTTTTAATTGGAGTGAAAGATAGGTCTTTGTTAAGCTTATGAGTCATCACATCCGGTGGAATACCTGTCATATCAGCATGGGACCAGGCAAAACAATCTATGTTAGCTATTAAAAATTCAATTAACATACCTCGCATGACGGGATTTAGATAGGCTCCTACGTAAATTTTTTTCTCTGGCCTTTGTTCAAATAACACCATAGTCGTTTGATGTTCTCGTTTTCTTCAGGTTCTTGAATTACATCGGGCCTCAAATCTAAATTTGTTGCTCCAGTTGAAGTTTGATTACTGACACCTTCAACTGTTTCCGGTAATTGCTATTTCTCTTTACTTGCGGTATTTGTATCTGTTATTGAGTTGATACTCTTGGATATTTGTTGATCCTCTCGAATTTGACATATTCCCCAAGGTGATGGAAATTTAATGACTTGATGTAAGGTTGATGGAACAACATCCATATCATGGATCCAAGGTCTCCCCATGATTATATTATATGCCATTTCCAAATCCACTACCTTAAACTTAGTTTCTTTAACAACACCTGCAACATAAGTTGTCAGAGTTACCTAACCTTTTGTTACTACACTTGAATTGTCGAAGCTTGACAAAGCATGCGCTTTTGGTATCATTTTATCTTCAGCTTGCATTTCCCGCAGGACTCTTACTAGAATGATATTTGCAGAGCTACTTGGATCAATCAAAACTCTTTTTTCATCAGTGTCATATATAATTAAAGATATTACCAGAGCGTCGTTATGTGGTGTAATCACTCCTTCCGTATCTGCATCATCTAAGCTAATACTCTTATGTTCTAAGATTTTCCGTACTCGCTTGCCGTGTGTGATCGTCATTTTGGAAACTTTGTTTAAAGCCGTGTACGTTACTCCGTATATATCTTCCCCTCCATTGATGACATTTACTACCCTCTTAGGTGAAGGTGGTTTCGGTGGCTCTTGCCTATTTTTCATGTAGGCTTGCTTTCCTTTTTCACTGAACAGCCCCGTGAGATATCCTTGCTTCAATAAATGATCTACTTCACTTTGTAGAAATCTGCATTCTGAGGTTTTATGTCCATGTTCATCGTGAAATTTGCACCAATGGTCTGGGTTATGTCTGTTTGGGTTCGACTGTATCTCTTTTGGCCACCGTACCTTATCTCTCATACTCCTTAGAACAGCTACGAGCTCGAAATTAGTTACACTGCAACTATGACCATCAAATCATGCCATTAAATTTCTATCATCATCTCGTGACTCTTGGTTGTTTCGATCGCCTCTGAACCTGGATGAAGATCCGGTTCCCCTGTCTCTGGCCCTTTGATCATAATGTTGATTATTCTGTCTAAAATGTGGGTATTTTCCTGCAGGTCCCATATATGGATCATACCTGTTCTTTCCTGACCTTTTGTCGTCTTCAGATCTTCTGGACCCGCTTCTATCTTCTCGTTGAGGTTGAGATACGGTATCCTCTTTAATTCTGAGCTTCGTACTGTACATGTTATAAAAATCGTTCCAAGTAGTCTCGGGAAATTCACGAAGGCTTTCTTTAAGTCTTCTCGTGGCTTCTGAACTTTTGTCATTCAAATTACTGGCAAAAGCTATTGCAGCCCAATTAATCGGTACACAGGGCAACATCATTCTTTCACGTTGGAATCTATCAACGAAATCTCTAAGCAATTCAGTTTTCCCTTATTTGATTTTGAAGATGTCCTCTATTCTCTTCTCCAACGTTTGAGCTCCCGAGTGTGCTTTTACGAAAGAATCTGCAAGCTCAGCAAAAAAATTTATAGAATTTTCAGGTAAAAGAGAATACCAGGTTAACGCTCCCTTGGTGAGTGTCTCTCCAAACTTTTTAACCAATACTGATTCAATTTCTTGTTTGGTCAAATCGTTGCATTTCACTCCCATTATAAATGCAGTTATGTGATCACGCGGGTCCGTTGTACCATCATATTTTGGGATATCAGGCATTTTGAATTAAAAATCTTTGGAATTGGTAAAGGAGCAGCACTTGGTTTCCACGGTTGTTGCGAGTATTTATCCATATCCACTCCTTTTATCACAGGTGGAACTCCAGGGATTTGCTCGATACGCTCGTTCTGCTCCTTGAGTTGTTTCTGCAAGGTTAGTACCAAGTTTTGAAGATGGGAATTACCTGTATTACCTGGTTCTCCATCTTGTGAGTCAGTAGGAATTGCTCCATTGTCGGAATCAACTAGACTAGAGCGAGAGTTTTCCAACGTATTGTTGTTTGGTGTTGCGGCGCAGCAGGCAATTGACTAACTAGGGCTCGCAAGGCTTTATCAATTCGTGAGTTGATTATTTTCTTTAACAGTTCATCTCTTGTTTCAGCTCCTCTGTCATCATGTTCAGACATATCGTTTGGAGTTCCTTCATGAGATCCACGTGGAGAAGCTTGAAGGTTCGCGTTATTGAGTTCCACATCATCAATTTGATGGTTCAGATTTGTCTGGTTATTGTTGTCATTGTTGTTCGACATACTAATAATAGGTTGAATGTTAATTTAGAAAGAACACATTATCAGATTTCCGGTAACGGAACCAATTTGTTTAACTAAAAAATATAATTTGGTCAAAGCTTGAATTTTATAGAGAAGAAACCGGGTTAGTGATAATCAAAGAGACCAAAATATAATTGGCTTTCAAAGAATAAGAACAAAGCAATAAGAAAGTTGTATTTCACTATGATATCAAGAGTGTTCTGTGTCCCTACAAATGATAAAACTTCTTCCTTTTATAGTTGGCACAGAGTAATGGATTGATCTAAATAATAAAAGAGCATTTAATGAGACGATACATAATCATTGCTATTAAATACTGAATAACTAACGTATCAGGTATTTAATAATGAATGTAGACTACTTTTTGTCATCAGATTCTTGTCTTCATGCCCTTTTTATCCGTTGATATTGAACGATTTGAATGGACACGAGATTTGTATCTAAGATTCCCTCTCGTGTCTGTTTTCTTTTCCTCTACCGTGCATGTTGTCTTCCGTGCCTTTTAATCATTTATTGCTCTTTGACTGTTTAACCAATCCACGTGTCATGCCACATCATCTTTAATTTAAACTCAATTTTTCCCCAATACAACCTCTGCATCTAAACATACATCTGGCACCTCTTCATTTCTAATTAAATTACAATACAAAGAGTAATTAAAACAAAATAAGATTTAAAAAAAAAATATATGCATGAAACCATATAGTCAAATTTTTATCAAGAGAAACATTTTCTCGAAAATTGATTTAAATTGGTTTGTTCCAATTCTTAACTTATTAAGGGGTCATTTTGTTTGAATACTGGAATTAGTTTTGCTGGGATTAGTTATTCTGGTATTATTTTTTATTCACGGTTTAGTATATTGTACTAAAAATGATATGCATGTGTAATTTCTAAGAACAATGTGTAATTTATTTTGGTACTAATTATCCTATCCCTATAAGATATAAGTTATTCCCATATTAATTTTAATCCCATAATAATTCTAACCAAACAAAATATTAAGTAGTATTTGTTAAGAATAGAACTCTAATTAGGGTGAATGTCTATCTTATAGAAGAGTTCTACTTTGAGGCTAAGTCTTTTCTCTTCCTATAAATAGAGGGGTCTTACCCCATTGTAAATCATCCCAAAAGTATCAATAAGAATACTCCTCTCCCTACTCTCTCTGCAATATTGTTCTTGTTCTTTTATTATTTTATAACACGTTATCAGCACGAGACTTTAACCAATTTGGTATAATGCTTTTGCACAACGATACAGTCATGTATTCGTATAATAATTCTTTGGCTCCGTTCTCTTATTTCAGGTTTTAACAACCATTGCCGCAGGAAATAAAAATATATATTTCATAAGGTAATTGAGTATGGTTTGTTATTCAATTCAACGGAAGAAACTCCTTGGAATTGCTGGTGGTTGAGTATAGCACTGTAAGTATACGATCAGATATTGAAATTTCATTGAATACCTCTTTGCAGTAACTCCTTCCTTTATTTTGAAAGAGGAATAAAGCGAACATTAAATAACTAGTGTTGTTATAATAATTAAAAAATAATATTAGGTGTAAGATATACACATTATATGTTCTTAGTGCTACGTTACTGTACCAACCCATATACAATCAGTCCATTACCAGTATTTTTAAATACTTGTGTAATGCTATTATTAAGATGATCTTATTTCAAATATTGATACTTACGTTTGATAGCTAATTAACAAAGTCTATGCATTATGGATACATAATTAGATGATAACTGTGCCTATTGAAAATTTTTATAATACAAATGATCAAACATGGGCGATCTATTTACACACCAACTGCACGAACTACAAATGTCATTTAAACTTAATTTTTAGTTCAATATTTAAAATAATACTTATTCATCATATTGACACAAACTAAAATACACAAGTGGATTCACACACACAACGATCGTATAAATTGTAGTACTTTGATATTTGTTTTGTGATGTATCATGTGATGTTATTATATTTTAAATAATACAGATAGTAACATATGTTTTACACATTGTTATTATTGTTGCAAGTGTAATCTCATGAAGCCTGAAGCACTCACGAATCCTCTTATATTACTTGTTCTCATTAATTAATTGACCAATTAGAGTTGGGGTTGAATCCCATAAATTCTGGAAATATCAAAGGTGAATATGAGCTCATTCACCTGCTATGTATACCACATATGATGCATCTATGATATGGTTACATGTGCGATTATTATTAACCTGCAGCCTGGCTGGTGCTTGCGAGGTAAATTGCTCAGTAATCTAATTTCGAGCATAATTTCCAGATTTTCTATTCAAGATAGTTCATCTTGATAAGTTGGTTTACATCATAGTTGGTTTAGCAAAATAATTTATTGAGTGCCTCCATTTAATAGCTAAATTATTGCTTATGAGAACAAAGTTATCTATATTAATTTGATATACGTTATATACGAGAGTATATTATATTCTCCCCTCACAAGTGGTTTAGGATCAGGAACCAAATAATTTCATCTTATTATTATTGATGTGCAGTGTATATTAACATGATAATGCACAAAGACGATTTCCCAGAGTTGAGGAAACAAGTTAGTTTTTCTAACATGAGGGGGAGGCATGATAAACACTTGAGAAAAAGTTACATGGAACGAATTATCATTTGTATATATAGATCCTCGAATATCATAATATGAACCTGAAGTTCATAAAAAGATAATTCAATTGCAATATATTGCAAAACATGCCATACGCATTTGCTGACCAAAAGAAAGTAACTATATTCTCATTGCAAATGCTCATATTAAGTCCTAGAAGGACAAAGTCTTTGATACGCTTAAAGCGTATAGACAAATCAGTTTCAAAATAGCTTCTTAATAAAGAAGATGAGCAAATGATCAAAGTGATCATAATAAGGAGGCAAGTGATCTAGAAGATCACATGACATAACACTTCATAAAATCTCATGAGAGATTCAGGTACCTGAATATATGAATGAAGAGATCTCCATGTTATGTCTTTATGAAAATTTACTGGAACCGATATAAAATGTTCGTCGACGACATTTATGATAGCGCTAAATATCGATGAGGATCTTAAGTTTGTCGAATACAAACAAAAATATTGGCCAAATGGAAGAGATACAATTCAAGTAGAATTGATTCCATATGAAAGACATGTAGTTTTGGACATGTAGTTCAAATACTTGAAAGTATAAAGTAAATGGTATGTGTAATCAGTTTTCGATATCTTATTTGTTTAGCATGACATGAAAACTTGATATGCATCTCTCTCTATTATATGGCTTATATGACTTAACTTATATGTCAATTTATGAAGGATTTAAATTTCTTGAAGCATATACAATTCTTGATCTTGAAGTACCACTTTCTTAGTGCAATTTGTGCACCTATGTATCTTGCTATAACTTTAAGCAGATAATGTGATGGAGAGGATATCTCTATGGAAATATTGAAGAGCCATTCCACGATATTTGTGAAGACATTATATATCTATCACGAGTTATGATTTCAAGGTGCAAATATTCATTATAGTTAATATGGCTGATTTATTTATCAAATCTCTACTAACGATCTCTTGAAGCTAGTGCACAAGATTGGGATGCGAAGACTCAAGGATGTGAATTGATGCTCTCTTCAGGGGGAGTTAATGCGCGTTGCACTCTTTTTCCCTTATAAGGTTTTGTCCCACTGGGTTTTCCTTGCAAGGTTTTTAACGAGGCAACCAATAGGCGCATCTCTAAACATGTGTACTCTTTTTCCTTTTCTATAATTTTTCCCATTGGGTTTTATTTCAGTTAAGGTTTTAACGAGGCACATTATTTATTGAGTAGACATTCAAGGGAAAGTGTTAAGAATAGAACTCTAATTAGGGTGAATGTCTATTTTATAGAAGAGTTCTACTTTGAGGCTAAGTCTTTTCTCTTCCTATAAATAGAGGGGTCTTACCCCATTGTAAATCATCCAAAAGTATCAATAAAAATACTCCTCTCCCTACTCTCTGCAATATTGTTTTTGTTCTTTTATTATTTTATAACAGTATTAAATTTTTATAATGACACTATGTTGACGTTCATCTTTTCTACTTTTACCGGTCCAAGATACAATTAGAGCAGCCGAAAAAAGAACCCATTGCTCCTCCCATGAGTCTCCACTGCAAAACTGCAAGCATCCTTTAACCTTTCTTAGATCGGGGATTTGATTCAGTTCCTCTAGCATTTTAACTGCTTATGTGCAACGGCCCCGCAAGTTAATTTTTTCATATTAGAAATTATGAATCTACTACTCTCAAAGCGAACCTTTGTAATCAAGAAACCAAGGCATGTTTCATTTTTTATTGAATCAAGGCGCTTTGCGAACATTCCCGGAGAAAAGAAATCTACTGCAGAAGAAATTTCGGCGCTTCTGAAACATAAAAACTGGAATTTCCTTTTGGAGTCATCGGAAATCCCTCAAAAGCTCAGTCCAGATGTGGTCCACTCCGTGCTTGATCGAAACAAATTGGTTGTTAACCCCAAACGCCTGCTTGATTTCTTCGACTGGTCAAACCACAAACTGGGCGTGACTCAACATATCGATTCTTTCTCTATTCTTGTTTTGACTTTGTGCAATTCAAACAATTTTGCGCCCGCCAACCATATGTTTGATGAAATGCTTCAGAGAGGATATGCACAGATGGATATTCTCAGCTCGTTGGTTAAATGTTTTAAGGAATGCGATAGCTTTAGCTCGAAACCCGTGGCATTTGAGTTGCTAATTGACGCTTATAGGAATAAGCGTATGCTAAATGAGGCTGTTTCGGCATTTTTAGGTTTTAAAAATGAGGGCTTTTCCCCCAGCGTGTTGTGTTGTAATACATTGTTGAATGAACTATTGAAGGGCAATAAAATGGAGTTGTTTTGGAAGGTATATGAGGGAATGCTGGAGGGCGAGATGAGTCTTGACGTTTACACCTACACCAATGTGATCAATGCTCATTGCAAGGTTGGCAATGTTAAGGACGCCAAAAGACTTCTTCGTGTTATGGAAGAGAAGGGGTGCAGTCCAAATTTGGTTACGTACAATGTGGTTATCAGAGGCTTGTGCGGGACTGGTACAGTTGATGAAGCATTGGAGCTAAAGGAGTCAATGGAAGCAAAGGGATTGATTCCCGATATCTATACCTACAGCACACTTATTGATGGATTCTGTAAGAAAAAGAGGCCCAGGGAGGCAAAAGTGATTTTGGTTGAGATGACTGACAGAAATTTGGTACCTTCCGCCTATACTTGTGGCGTGCTGATTAATGCTCTATGCAACTCTGGAGATCTCTGTCAAGCGATTCTTGTTTTGGAGAAGATGATTGCAGCTGGAGTGAGACCAAATGCTGTCATCTACACCCCCATCATAAAAGGGTATGTAGAGGATGGTAAGTTTGACGAAGCAAAAGAAATTGTGCATGATATGTGGCAGAAAGGTATCTTGCCTGATATTTTATGTTATAATACAATTATTACTGGGCTCTGCAAGGTGGGAAAGATAGATGAAGCGAAAATGTGTCTTGTTGAAATGGAGAGGAGAAAATTGAGGCCGAATTCATATACTTTTGGGGCTTTTATTTCTTGGTGTAGAGAGGCAGGGAATATGCAAGTTGCAGAACAGTACTTCTGGGAGATGCTAGATCGTGGTGTAGCGCCTAATTATACCACTTTTACGTCTATTATTGATGGGTATTGCAAATATGGGAATATACCGCAAGCATTTTCGGTACTGAATCGCATGCTTGAAATAGGGCGACTGCCAAATGTTCAGCTTTATGGTATTCTTATCAATGCTCTCGCAAAGAACGGAAATTTGCCAGATGCCAGGAATGTTTTATCTGAGCTTTATAACAAGGGTCTAGTTCCTGATGTGTTCACTTACACCTCACTCATTTCTGGTTTCTGCAAGCAGGGTAATTCGGAAGAGGCTTTTCTACTACTTGATGAAATGTGTCAGAAGGGTGTTAGGCCAAGCATCGTCACTTATAATGCCTTAATAGGTGGACTTTGTAAGTCAGGTGACCTTTCGAGAGCTAGGGAAGTGTTTGATGGTATCTCTGGAAAGGGTTTGGCACCAAATGCTGTGACTTATTCCACAATCATTGATGGTTACTCCAAAGCTGGTGATCTAACTGAGGCATTTCGCTTATCGGATGAAATGCCTTCACAGGGTGTTCAACCGGATGCCTTTGTGTACAATGCTCTTCTTCATGGATGCTGCAGGGCAGGAGAGACAGAGAAGGCATTGTCATTATTCCATGAAATGGTAGAAAAGAGAATTGCATCTACACTTACTTTCAACACATTAATCGATGGGTTATGCAAGTTAGGAAGAATGAGTGAAGCACTGGAGTTGGTGAAGGGTATGTCTGATAGGCACCCACCTGATCATGTAACTTTTACCATTTTAATAGATTACTGTTGCAAGAATGGAATTATGAAAGAAGCAGAGGATCTTTTCCAACAGATGCAAGAGAGGAAACTGATACCAACCATTGTGACTTACACTTCACTCATACAAGGTTATCACAGATTAGGAGACAAATTGAAAGTGTTTTCACTATTTGAGGAGATGGTGGCTAGGGGTATTGAGCCTGATGAAGTAGTCTACAGCTCGATGGTTGATGCACTTTACAGAGAAGGGAATCTACATAAAGCTTTCAGTCTTTGGAATGAACTTTTGGATAAAGGTCTTTTGAAAGGACATGTAAGTGAAACATTAGTGCAGTCCTGGTGTGAGAAGGGAGAAATTTCTGCACTATTGGCATCACTTAATGAAATAGGAGAGCAAGGTTTTGTACCTAGTATTGCTATGTGCAGTACTTTAGCCCAAGGATTAGATAAAGCAGGATATTCTGATAAATTACCAATGGCTCTGGAGACCATGGTAAAGTTTTCCTGGATCTCTAATTCCATGACTTCAACTGACTTAATCACGCGTTGTCAAATGGATGGGCATACTGAAAGTGTTAGCAACCCTCCAAAGCAATCAGCCTTTGAAGTTGCTCTTCAAGCCTAGCTCAACAAGAGTACTTTATGCTGGATTGTTCTGTTCTTTCTGCCGTTCCTGACTACGGATGCCGATGGCGAAGCACCCACATCAAAGTTGAAAGCATCCTGATCACAGTAGAGGTAATCTGACTTTGATTAACTAAATGAATTTCCTTTCAGGAAAAGATGGGGAAAAAAACTTCCTGTATATCATGAATCCTGTTCAGTTTTTGTGTTTGCATATATAGTTTGTCTTTTCTGTTTTTTGGATTATGACCTTTTTCCGCTGATCTCATGTAAGTTAGGGAATACATTGCTTGAAACTAGCTTACTAAGAAGTGTTGATATTTCAGTGAGTTGTGTCCTTAATACTAGGATACAACTAATTGGATTGAGATCCCTTCTTATTGAATCAAGACCTGAACAAATTAGAATGAAAAAGTAGAACATACACAAGAAAGATTCCTTCACAATCACAAATTTCTAAGCTTAGTGGAGTGAAGTTTCTTCTGCTTCCCTTCGGTATCTCCTGTTTAATTTTTAAGTGAGAAAAAAAATCAAGGCTTAGTATATGGTGGACAATCTGCGAAGAGAGAAACCAAAGATGTTTTGATAACAAGTCCAGTAACATCCAGAAGATAAAGATGAAATGTTTGGCTCTTTTCTATTTTTGGTGTAAAGGAAAGTTTATGGAGGATCATGAATCCATTTTTGATGTTTTAGATTCCTTGTGAGATGATCAAGGTTTTATGGGCACTTTCTTTGTAAATATGGGTGACTTCACTTTTTTAGTGAAGTCTTTTTATTAATATATAAATATGTTGCCTTCTCAAAAAAAAAAATCAAGGCTTAGTCATAATGCACCTAATTAAGATAAAAATCTGTCTTGTGAATTCAGTTTCTTGTGTCTTTAATAAATCTTATTCTAATTGGAAAATTGATTTCATTTTGCTGATTAAGTGTTATTTTCAGGCATTTGGTCCGCTGCTGCTCCATTACTTTATGGTATATGTTGCCTGAGCTCCTTCTTCTAGACACTGACCTTCCAACGGTGGAGCAATTATCCTACTTAGGACAATGGTCAGAGTTAATTACCAGTACTAGCTTTCTACTAGCAGATATTTTTTGCTTTTTCATTTTTGAAAATTTAGTCAATTGTCTGTTCTACTTCATCCACCTTCCAAGTTTATGGTGACAGGACCCATGTGATTGATATGTCGTGTTACAGTCCTTTTAGGTAAAACTGAAGAACTGAACATGACTTGAAATAATCTGAAAACCCATAGATGCTGTTGGAATTGAACAGATACTATCATCTGTGTTCCATTTGCTTCATGATATAGGATCACAATAACCTGCCGGTGGAACCGTCTGCATGCTCTAACGATATTAACTCTACGCAAGAAATGTTCCTTCTTATATTTGTCGCATTAGAATGAAAATAAATCATCTGCTATGTACAGTTGCTTCTGGATTTTCTAAGTTCACTACCGGAATAGGACAGTGATTGTATTTATATGTACAAAATCTCTGTATAACAACAACAACCCAGTATAATTCCACTTAGTGGGGTCTGGGGAGGGTAGTATGTATGCAGACCTTACCCCTACCCTTGGGTAGAGAGGCTGTTTCCAAATAGACCCCGTACAAAATCTCTGTATGTAACCCAGTATTTCTTAATGTGGGTTTTGAATGTTGACAAAATTCTTGCTTATTTTTTGTTAAAAAAAAGGTGCCTCGTCTGCTTTGACATGTGCTGTGTCTTTTGATGTCTCAGCATTTTCTCATCTGATTCTGCTTGCCAAACACACGAGTTATAAGAACATTGATATTCAAAGACTTGAGGTTATTTAAGGATAATAGTAGCTCGATGAATAATTTCTCTTGGAAGTTGATCGGCCTTATTCACGGCATCTTAATTTCTTTCTTTCTATTACCTTTTTGTTGGCAGAGTTAGCGGGTTCACATTGTTGTTCTTACTGGGCAACCAGATTGTGGTTAGAGAGGTGAGACTACTATTTCTTTTGAGGTGTCTAAAATCAGGTGTACTAACAAATGATGAAGTTTCAGCATAAGTTATTTGCCTGCAAACGGTGGAACTCAGAGAAGGTTCATTCACTTGTTTGGTCTGCCTTGTGCTCATGTTAATCTGATATAGGCTGTTTCCATTTAATGTAGCAAACGATTTGTACCACAGCAGGTTTATGTGTGACGATAAGTGAAGTTGCTATATCACAAGAGAGCAAAGGAACTTGCTTCATTATTCTTCTGTTCGATGGTTGCTCTGCTATGTCGTCTCTTATCTCTGTGCTTTCTCCTGAGACTATTTAGGGAAAGCAAGCATGGTATGCACATTGGAGTAACTGAAGTAATATGCCTACTGAACAATTGAGGCTATTTTATCAAAAAGAATCCTTATATAGCTTATTGGAGAAGGATCCAGGGTAGTGTAAATTTGAACCTAGGATTAATCTCTTTCAGCTGCAGAGAGGCACTCACTATCTGATTATTAAATGTTTTATACGGCTCTAATAATTTTTTTTATGAACGTATAATCGCTGATGATTCTTAACTAATTAGTTGATGTTCTTTGGCCATAGCTGAATCATTCGTTATACACGCCCTCAATTGTGCTCTTTAACTGAAAGTTCAAGATGCTAGTTACTCATAGCAAATAATTTTGTTGCCATGGGTGTACTATTTCTTATTTGCTAATCACAGACCATTAAGATCAATATCAAGTTCTATAAGCTACTGAAGTCTGATTGTTTTTTTACCTTATACTAAAAAAAAGTCTGATTGTGACGCTGAATGTTAATTTTTCCAGTCACTTTCGGTACAAAAGCATAAGAAACTCTTGCTTGTCTATATCCTAAATTTTAGCGTATCAAACAAGTAAATCATTATCAATAACCTAAATTTATAAACTGCGCTGACTCACTGACTTCTTTTTCTAATTCTCTCCTTTAAACGAAGCCACCGAAATAATTGCAACAAGAATGGGTGGAAAAACACAAGGAATATAAAAGATAAAAAGGAATGAGAAAAATAAAATAAAAAACTTACACTATGTACGAGAACAAATATTAATAATTTGATCAACATGTGAATGCCAGCAGTAATATGCCAAGGCTAAACTTTGACACTTCTGCTCTTAAGAACCAGAAAGCAATTCACCTCTTTAGTTTCTTCAGCTCCTTAATGAAACAGCTCCTACTAGTTCTAACAAAGTTCAGATAATTAGATTGGTAATTAAAGCACCTCAATCTAATTTAGTATGATGTACTATGTACAATGACACTACTTCCTAATTTTGGAAGCTGTTTAAAGAATCAAGGAGAAGAAACTAAAGGAACAATGAACAACGCGGACCAAGCAGCTTGAAGAATGAACTCTGCAAATTCATATTTCATTCTGAAATTAAGGTCTGTGGAAGAAAGACATGCATGAAGCAGCAAACCAACTATTCGTTGCAACTTAGTCCACTGTGTTATATTATCTTTTGGCTTCACTTCGCCAACCCAAAGAGATAAATACTCTCTTTCATTCTCTGAGGTCTGCACATAATAAAATCTCCTTTGGCAGAATAAAGACCTGGACTGAGCAAGCTGTTTTCTGGATAAATTAAACCTTCATTGCTTTGAAGACAAAGCATTGCTACGAGGGATGTGGAAACTCTCTCTCTGAGACACCTTTGTGCTGCTGCTATCTATTTGCAACTTTCAGGTGGGCAAGAATCTCAACGTCATTGATGGCTAATTCTGACACAAGGTGAGACGGGGTCTTGCCTTCAAGATCAGCAACGTGTGGGTTGGCCCCCCTGTTCAATAGAAATCCTATTGGTCAAACAAGATTGATCTTGAACATACAAATGATACAGCTGTAGTGGATTCCACAGGACAGGATGATCTTGATCATTAGTCTGATGGTTCAAACATAATCAGAACTAAGTTCATTTGATCCAAAAACATGTAAATCTCCTCTCATATTTGAGCCGAGTATCACTCACCAAAAAGTTGGACGTGCAAGTCCAATGTAGTACCAAAAAGAGGTGGAGGAAAGAGAATGGGAAGAAATGAGAAAGGGGAGAAGAAAAGAAGAGCGACAAAAAAAATAGAGGTAAAAAGAATAAGAAAGAGAAGAGAGAGCATATATATCACAAGTCTAAGAGTATCCTTGGCAGGAAAGATGAAGAATATAAATTTCGATCTTTCCCCAACTTGGAACTGCCCAAAGATTCTGCTATTTAGTATGTGACCCGAATAAGTCGAGCCAACCTCATATAAGTTCTGCCTAAGCGTTTAATCATATCCATCGAGAAACTAAGACATGAATCTTTGAATATCATTTACCAAGTTACCCCATTTCAGAGTGATATTTAAACAATAAACAACTAAAAGCTGAAAGACACAAAAACTGAAGCACGCATGCACGCGCACGCACATATTTAATAAAAAAACACAAAATTTTGTATTGAGATACTTCACATGATGTATCAAGTGAAGGTTCCAGTTCTCAGTTGTAACTAATTCTCACAGCAGCTTCATGAACTAAACTTAAGTCAGAAGTCCGACCACGGACCACCCATGAGATAGGTGGAGTTACCCAATAAAGCATTCCCTTGGCATATGCGAGATATTAAATATTCTGAATGACAGCACAATAGCTGTGGACTCCCAATGACGTCAACAGACACAAATTTATAGAATGTTTCTGGCACATGCTATTAACCTCTACCTCCATAGAAACTTTTGTGAATGTCCAGACATTAGTTTGTATAGAGAAACAAGCATACTTCATGCAGGGAAGAGAAAAAAGGATAAGCAGTGAGCTTAAAAACAAAGAATTACCTCGCAAGTAACAGCTTGGCAATTGCAGTTCTTCCTCTCATAACACTATGATGCAGTGGGGTCTGACCTCGTGAATCACAAGCATTTATGCTGGCACCATGCTGCAGAAGCAGCTCCACCATGCCAATATCAGCAGTTTGGCAAGCTAGGTGAAGTATGGAACAGCCGTCAAGAAATTCATCAATGCAATGCTCTTCACTTTCACTTCGTGGGTTAAATGAGCTTGTACAATCACTGCCTAAAAAAAGATGTTATAATCAGGTTTTGTTTGAATCTGAGAAAGTGTCAAGATTTTGAAACGTACCAGGTGATGATTCCCCATGGACTGCATTAACATCGGCTTGGTAGACAACAATGAGACGATATACAGTTTTCTTGTCATTTGCACGGACACCTTCCCACAACTGTTCTGCAACCGAAAGAAGGTGTGTAGTGTCCCTCCTCGCCTTGTGAATGAAACGTTTTTCTGCATACTGCAATCAGAATCATACATAGCAAGCATACATTAAACCGCATTTAACCAGACAAGCTATAGAGATGTGAATTATTTACAAAGAGTTCTTTCAGTAACCACATGCAGATTAGTCCCACATACTGGAAGCACCAATACTAATATATATTCACACAAAAATGCCATAGAAGGCCTCTATAAACTGTGCTGAGAGCTTGAGATGGGCAAGGCATTTAAAGTGTATGAGATCACTCACATATGCATAATGTCTGTGTAACACAGACATGGATTCCAGTGTTGGGTACAAAACAGTCATACAACAAAACTTTTTGAAACATAGAGGTACAACCTCATTCAGACAAGAGGGGTTGCTCTGATGGTAAGCAACCCCCACTTCCAACCGAGAGGTTGTGAGTTCGAGTCTCCCCAAGAGCAAGGTGGGAAGTTCTTGGAGGGAAGGATGTCGGGGGTCTATTTTGGAAACAGCCTCTCTACCCCAAGGTAGGGGTAAGATCTGCGTACATACTACCCTCCCCATACCCTACTTAAGTGGGATTATACTGGGTTGTTGTTGTTGTTGTTCTATATTATATACCATTAAAAGATGGTGATAGTTGTAGTTAACTTACATAGTCATAACATGTATGATCACCAAATATTTAAATAACTAAGATCCTTAGATGTTCCCAAAAAATTTAATGACGAAAAATGCCAAGAGTACAAAAGAAATAAGAGTCTCAATTTAACCTGGAATAAAAGAGTTTCAATATATACAGGATGGTTTTTCTTCTTCTTTAGTCTTCAGGATTATGTCATGTTCTAACATAAAGTGCAAGCGTAGTTTTGGTAACTTTAGTGGTATCACAAAAGTTATGTTTTGTGCTTTGAAATAATACCAAAACTATGGCATTTTGGAATAGTTGCATACACATTTGGTTTCTTTTTGGTGTCCAATTGAAGAGTGTCCAAAAGTTCTTGAAAAAAATGTAAGAAATTAGGAGAACATATGTGAGAGAATATATTTGACATCCAGATTACATAGAAGAATGTGCAATGTCCTAGACCAACGATCTGGTGTGGCTGCCGTATAGCAGAAGGCCTTCATGAGCTATTCTATGAGCTTTGAGCTGGGAGATAATACCAGAGAAAGGAAACTAGATTAACTATATGGTCACTCTTAGGCAGAATGTGCGATGTCCACCAACCTGGACACATTAAGGGGTTAACCAATTGGAAGCTGGTGATGATGTTAACTTTAATAGCTAATGAGAACTACAAGACAAACCAGCCCCTTGAAGGGATTGAAGAGATGGCAAAGAAAACAGCTTAACTATTTGGAGAAGTACCTTTGCATGAATGAATTTCTCCTTTACTGAAATATGATCCGCATAACTGGGTTTGCCAAAGAACTGTTTGTGTTTTTCAGACTCAAAAAACCTACAGCATAAAAGTTGGACTTCTCAATTATGAACTATGAATAAAACCATTTAATTATGCTCAAATTTCAAATCTTACCGCACTGGTATTTCATCAGCCTGAAACGTTTTTCTTGCATGCAACAGCTCCTCCCAAATAGAATTCACGAACACATTACCCAGTGCCTCAAAGAAAGTTATGACTGAAGGCTCCCACACTTTAACATCAAGTTTCAAAGATCTGACCTACATTCAAAGTTGAGACCAAGCTCTAAGATAACTTCAGAAAAGAAAACTTCATCTTTTGCATGATCATCTGTCAAAGCTCTATAACATATTAGTATCTTTTAAGCAAGTGAAGTGCTTAACAAAGGACTAAACTACTACCAAACTAAACAAGAAAAGGGAAAACGGACAGAGGACTGCATTGTCATTCAGCAACATTGCAAAAAATTGTCTCATTTTATGGCATATTCCTTCAGATATGCTGCAGAAAGATAACATAAGATGCAGTTACGGACATTTTTTCTCACTTTCACTTACCCTGGTTTACTGATATTCATATTTTATACATAAGCTATGCCATTTAGATCAAAATTTAATTTGTGGTAAATATAACTAAGACAAAGAAAGTGAAGGAATGAAATGATCCAAACTTTCTTCTTTTGACAAGTGTAACTTTGGAGAAAATAATAAATAAGATATAAAAAGGTATTAAATGAAGAAACGATTATAAAATGACAACAAGGTTGAGAATAATCAAGTACAACCCTCAGAATTTTAAACACAATGAGATCGGATTTTACTTAGTATTTTAACTGTCACTGAAAGCTCACTCCTCACCTATCCTTACATGTATCTAGGTACTTCAAAATTTTCAGCAGCAAAAAACAGTTCCCAATCTGGAATCAAGAAATTGGGCAATTAAAGATGAGGTATATTCTTTTCTTTGATCCTTCATATCTGCAAAAGCTCTAATTCCATTTCTTCTTTGGAACGGCCATCCTTCAATTTTGCCACAGAAAGAGTATACACAGACTTTTAATGACTCTAACAGACAATTCCACATGACATGCATGGTTAACTTGACAGCAGGCCTTTTTATTTCCGCATGGAATGAGAGAGGTTTAAGAACGTAAAGTTTCTTATTATGCATATAGAATGAAATTTAGGTGCAATATGTAACTAATTTGACTTGCCTTGGATATGTGCACACCAAAGTTCCGGTGAATACCAGAACATTCAATGCATATAAGAATTCCAAGATTTAAAGAAGCCCATTCTGGTCCAGGAGCACCGCAATCAGCACATTTATCATTCCCAGGTATCCTTTTTAGTGCTTCAACTGGTTTCTCTATTTTCGTGCTGAGAATATGCACTGAACTTTTGGATGGGCGTATGAAAGATCTACCAGTAAGATCCCTCCCAGATGTGTACTCTTCCGTTGCCCTTTGATCATGATCAATGGGACTTCCTATAGAACTACTTTCGCTAGTGGGACTAGCAGAGAAATGCTGACAACCAAAAATCATATAATCAGATAACAACAACAAAAAAGGAAAAGCGGACTTATATACTTATTTTGTGGCTTACCCTTTCAGGTGTCTGGGAACTTAGCAACGAACTAATAACTCCTGTTATTTTTTCTATCCAGTCCATCTGCTCTGCTGCACTCTCTGCCTGAATAGCCAAAAGATAATACTTTTACTAAAAGGTTATTGTTAATTAGACGTCTATGTTGAAAGCCCGTTCTCTCGCTACAGCCATTGCTACTGAAAAGAATTATCAGGATGATGCTCAGGCTTTTACCTGCAAAGTATAATTCTTTGTTGGTGAAATTATTCTGAAGCAAAATCTCAGATCAGACTGATCTGCATCCGCTTTTATTGTTGATGTCAGTAGGTTCACTGTGTGACGTGCAACAGTTTTTTCCTCATGTACACCTCCATGATAATGAGAAGAAAGCCAACGACTCAGCAGTCCTGATCCCGGTTCTGGGGAAGAACATCTGTGTGAAAGGAGTGGGCTGCCAGAACCCTGAAACTGCATCATCCACATTTGAACAAGCAAACATCGTAGCTAAAAGAAACTGCGACAAATATTTAATTTGATGACTTACAGACGGTCTGCTCAATTGTTTTCGATAGTAGTACAGCATTCCTCTGCTATCTAGAACAAAGAATCTTCTCTTCCAGTCACCTCTTAAATTAGAAGAACGCTTTGACAGGTATCCTTGTTTTATAGTTTGTACCTAAACTATTGAAATCTTAGCTAAAGAAATGAAAGGTAGTAGTAGTTTTTTTAAAAAAGGAATAACTGAACATGATAAGCAGTAAGAGAATGTTATTTGCTAATAGTTGTAGCAAAATGTAGGATAGCGTACTACATACCTTTCCTTCAGCTGCAGATTGCATGACTGCTTCTATAAGTTTGTGAGAACTCCTGGAAAAAGGCTGTGTGACATCACCATTTGGCGACCCATTGAACGAACGTCTCCTTTCTTGATCTATTTTCCTTCTGTACTCTTGCATCCTCTCATTTAGAGCTGCCTGCTCATACATGGAACTTTCTCGAGATTTTTGCGAATAAGCCAAGACCTGTAGCAGAACGACAGACCTCAAAACCTCACAAAACATATAAAAGTATTAAAAGATGCCGGAAGCATGCAATGAAAATTAGTGGTATATCACTGAAGTAAGATTCCACGACATGCTACATAAGTACACTGTAATAGCAGATGCACGGATAAATGGATCCAGCAGCTGAAAATTTAAAGTATAACAAAAGAACTTTATCATACGGACAACGGAAAAAAGAAAAAGACAAAACCAAAAATCCCTACACTGTAATACGCAGTTAGGAAGTCGTGAAAGATCTAAATGAAAACTATACATGCATGCAAATTTACTTTGTATCTTGTTAAATACCTAAAAAATCAAACATATGAAGTTCTCTTGTCATTTTTAAATTTTTTTTTGAGAGAATAATGCAAAATCTTATAAAGAATTATCTAAACCTTCAAATCGCTCTGAGACTTAGATTCCATACTAAGGTACAATTGTACAAATAAAAGGTACAGGGTAATTGTGAGGCATTGATCAATAAAACATGCCCATTCCGATCCTTGTGTCATCAATGATGTGTCTTTATCAACAACAACAACAACAACTACCCAGTATACTCCAAACAAGGTGGGGTCTGGGGAGGGTAATATGTAGACGAGCCTTACCCTACCCAAAAGGGAGAGAGGCTGTTTCCAATCGACCCTCGGCGCATAGGATAAAAGGAAAAACAGCAGTAAAACAAAAACAAAGACGAAAACAAGAACTATAGAGCATTAGTAACTCCCGCAGAAATAGCGTAGATAATTATCTGAACATAAGAAACATAAATACAATCGCATGCAATAATATCATACAGTAACTACCATAACTAACAACCATAGGGTGGACATAAGATAAAACACAAATCATCTATGGGTAACCCTGCTGACCCACACCCAACCCCGGATGAGGCGTACGAAGAACTCTAGGAGCCCCTAACCTACAACCCTGATTCTAGACCTCCAGACTCTCCTATCACGGGTCATGTCCTCGGAAACCTGCATCCTAGTCATGTCCTGCCTAATCACCTCTCCCCAATGCTTCTTAGGCCTCCCTCTGCCTCGCCGACCGCCAACAATCTCCAGCCGCTCGCAGCTCCTCACCGGGGCATCGGGACCCCTCCTCCGTACATGCCCGAACCACCTCTTCATGTCAATACTCCTAACACATACTCCAACACTATTTACTCCAAGGGCAATGTAGGGAAAAAAATAATTAATTCATTCTTGAAAACTGGAAAAATCACTTACTTGGGACCACAAAAAAAGGCTAAAAAATTACTTATTTTGGACCGGAGGGAGTATACGGTATAGTATCAAATTTATAACTGTAATAAAATGAATTAGAAATGCCAAAAAAAAGAATTGGAAAAGAATATTTACCATTTAAATTGAAAATAAAAGATTTAGCTTCATAAAATGAACCCAACAATTCAATTCATGAAGGTAGACTTTTTCAACATTCCCGCAAACAAGTAGAGGAAGGCCTCATGGAAAAGAAGAAATATTCACAAAAAGTTGCTTCATAACTAGTATCAGAACAATAACCTGGTTGATATAAGGCTCCATTTGATGCAAAAGTTCATACCCCTGTGCATCACGTAACATCTCAAATTCAGCAATGATATATATTAACAAGCGTAAGATTTAACCTGTTTTCGACTTAAAAAGAAAAAGGAAAAAGGAAAAAGACCTGTTTGAAATACCGAAGATGAGTGTCCATCATACTGCCAACAGCTTCCAACAATTCATACTTCTTTTTGGCCTCAACCGCAGAAAGAGCACCGACCTGAACTTATGAAATATTCCAAAAACTAAATTGTATTGCTATTTACTGCATCACTATTCGAAACCAATTGCCAAAGAATTGTGCGCACCAGATTAAAGCGGGCTTGCTCAAAAGTCAACCTTGCATTGTAAAGTTCCTGGAATGACTCTATCAAATTAGATTTTGACAGACAATGGTCACCTATAGAAACTACCTGATCAATCAACAACATAAAAAGATAGTGCTCATGGATTTTAAGAACCAATTTTGTTACCTCCTCAATGGCTGCAGCTATATCCATCCTAGTACTTTTCCTCAATGACAAAAACTTCTCTCGAACCTGGACGATAAAGAACCAAGTACCATCATGTTTTCTTTCAACTCCTTTTCAGAGGGTTACAAATCAACAAATCAAAGGTTTAAAAGACATAGAAGCAAGACGTGGAGACGCGATCCAGTGCTAATCTGTTACCAAGGTTATAAGGATCTTTTATCCAGTTGGCCTCAGTTTCGAGAAGTAGATACGCCAAAACTCTTTTCTTCAAATTGTAACTCCAAAAGGATTGTAGAAATTGGTCCAAAAGTAGCAAATGTATATTGATGATTCATATAGCCAACCAACTTAGTTTGGTATTTAGGAGTTGTCATTGTTGAACCATTCTATAAAGATTAACATCTTGCTATCCAAATCTGTTGCTTAAAATTATTTGATAAAGTAGGAATATATGTCAAAGACAAACAGGAAAATATTTTCGAACAAAGAGCAAAAGCAAAGCAAACTCAAAATGACACATCAACATGCATAAACTTTGATTAAGCTTCAACAAATCAAGGTTGTCACTAAAAATACAGATATGATTTAGGACTAATAACCAATAAGAGAACAGAAAGAAGCAGCCGTTGGCAAACAAGATGATATCAATTATTACCATATTAGGTCATAACTATCTTACTTTCAAGTGTCTAATACTAATAATTCCTGCTTTTTCAGTTGGCATTCTATTAATCACCACCTCCCCTACCCTTTTGAGAATGGTATTAGTTTTAGTTGAGTCTGGCAATTCAAAAGAGAAAGTACAAAAAAGAAATAGAGAATAATTAGGTGCTATCTCAACAGAGTCACTTCATTA
Source organism: Nicotiana benthamiana (assembly GCA_034376525.1). NCBI lineage: Eukaryota > Viridiplantae > Streptophyta > Magnoliopsida > Solanales > Solanaceae > Nicotiana > Nicotiana benthamiana. The sequence continues at coordinate 139,875,581 of CM067329.1, read as the reverse complement.
CAAGAGTGTGTATTTTTCAATTTGAATGGGTAATTATCCAAGGATCTGCAGCTCAACACACAAGAGATAAAAGATTTTACTAGAGAAACGTAGTATCCACCTGATCATAAGCAACATTAGCTTTGTCAAAACGCTTCCGAGCTTCCTGAAATTAATGAAATTTCAGATAACATCAAAATCATGTGTATAGATCTTTAAGATTATACTACGAGTAGTAGAACTAGAAAGATAGCAAGAAGAGAGATATGTACACAGATTTGGATAATTCAGGTGTAGTGTTGGTTGGACAATTGTGTGGACTATATTGAGTTTTGTGAGGTCAGATATGGGTTAAGTATTGAACAGATCAAAAACTAAACCACCTAAATTATTAGGCGAGTAAAAAATTTGTTGGGTTCAATACCAAGATGATCACCAGTCAATGCAGCAGCATCTCACCCTCCCCTTATATCTCAATAACAGTTAGTATAAACGAGGTGCTTCATTAACCAAAAAAGGGTATGTAATATCTTTAGTGGAGTGGAAACTATCTACTTGCTGAAACCAGTTAGTGTAAATCTGTTAAAGAAACCCCGAAAAGCTAAGAACATTGTATAGTTCCAGCTAGTTGTCTAGGAAGAATAATGAGCATTAAACTCTAGAAAAACAAACACACAAACACTGCCTTCTTCTAATTTTTTTATAACCAAAAAATAATATTAATTTTCTTATTTTAACTCCTTAGTCTTTTTCTATGTGCTCCAATTTAATTATCTCATTTTTTTTCCTGGAAAAAATTTCAAAACGAAATCCCATGAGCATCAAATGTAATCTTTTGAAAACAAAAAGTAAACATTTAGGAACTAAATTACAAATACTACATTTAGTATTGTTGTTTAAAACTCACACACAAAATAAATTCATTTCTCAGCTGAAAGAAAATTTCCGCACCCCAGAAAGAATGAAGCTCTAGTAACTATCGAATAGAAAGCAAATGGGCTTTGTACTTTAATCAGGTAAGCTTTTCTGTCTTAAAGTGTCTGCTCTTACTACTAAGACATAGGAATCAGGATGTGTAAGAGTGGTGCCCAAAAAGCTAATAGAGAATTTTATCTTTTCCTTTCCCAAATTTAGTTTAAGGCTTGAAGCCTGATAGTACGGAGCTTGGAGCCTGATGGGGTATTTTGACTAAGAAGAAAGCACAGGAGTTGGAGAGGAGGTTAGCTGAGGGCGGAGCTTGGAGAAGTTCTGGGGAAGCAGACGCTATGTGGTCAGAGACGGCGAACTTGGTTAGGGAGGTAGCACGGGATGTGCTCGGGGTAGCCAAGGGCTATTCAGGCAGACATCAGGATGACTGATGATGGGACGATGTAGTCGAAGAAAAAGTGGAGGTGAAGAAGGCGGCGTTTGCTAAGTTGGCAGGGAGCACAAGCGAGGAAGAACGAAGAGCGAACAGGGAGATCTATAAGGTGGCAAAGCTGGCGGTTACGGAAGCTAAAAACGTGGCGTTTGGTCGCATATACGAGGAATTAGGGGAGAAAGGCGGGGACAAGAAGTTATTCCGGTTAGTTAAAGCAAGGGAAAGGAAGGGGCGTGATCTTGACCAAGTTAGGTGCATCAAGGGCGAGGATGGTAGAGTTCTGATGGGGGAGTCCTCAAGTCAAGCAGAGGTGGCAGGCGTACTTTCGAGACTTACTTAACGAGGAGGGGATCGTAACATAGAGCTAGGGGAGTTGGGGCATTTAGAGCATAGAGACCTTGAGTACTGCAGGCGCATTTGGGCGGAGGAGGTCATGGGGGCTTTGCGTAGGATGAGTAGGGGTCGAGCGACCGGGCCTGACGAGATCCCGGTGGAGTTCTGGAAATGCATGGGTAGGTCAGGAGTGGAGTGGCTCTCCAGGTTGTTCAATGCGATCTTCAGGACCAAAAGGATGCGGAGGAGTGTAGATGGAGTACAGTGGTGCCCTTGTACAAGAACAAAGGGGACATCCAGTGCTGCAACAACTATAGGGGTATCAAATTAATAAGTCACACCATGAAGGTTTGGGAGCGGGTGATCGAGGCGAGGGTGAGGGAGATGATATTTATATCTGTGAACCAGTTCGGTTTCATGTCGGGTCGCTCCACTACAGAAGCTATCCACCTTGTCAGGAGGCTGGTGGAGCAGTTCAGGGATAAGAAGAAGGACTTGCACATGGTGCTTATCGACTTGGAGAAGGCGTATGACAAGGTCCAAAGGGAGGTGCTATGGAGGTGCTTGGAGGCGAAGAGCGTGTCGGAAGCCTACATTAGAGTAATCAAGGACATGTACGATGGAGCTAAGACTAGGGTTAGGACGGTGGGTGGCGACTCAGACTATTTTCCAGTGGTTATGGGGCTACATCAAGGATCGGCGCTTAGCCCTCTCTTGTTTGCCTTGGTGATGGATGCACTAACCCGACATATTCAAGGGGAAGTGCCTTGGTATATGCTATTTGCTGATGACATAGTCTTGATAGACGAGACGAGGGTCGGTGTTATTGAGAGGTTAGAGGTATGGAGACACACTCCCGAGTCTAAGGGTTTCAAAATAAGAAGATCTAAGACAGAATACCTGGAGTGCAAGTTTAGCGCCGAGCCGAGCAAAGTAGGCAGGGACGTGATGATTGGATCTCAGGTCATCGCCAAGAGGGACAGTGTCAGATATCTTGGGTCGGTGATTCAGGGGGACGGAGAGATAGCCGGGGACGTCACTCATCGTATAGGAGTGGGGTGGTCAAAGTGGAGGCTTGCATCAGGAGTCCTGTGTGACAAGAAAGTTCCACAGAAACTCAAGGGGAAATTTTATAGAGCTGTGGTTAGATCTGCCATGTTGTTTGGGGCGGAGTGGTCGCCAGTGAAGAACTCTCATGTTCAGAGAATGAAGGTTGCGGAGATGAGGATGCTCAGGTGGATGTGCGGGCTCACCAGGTTAGATAAGATTAAGAATGAAGTTATTCGAGAGAAGGTGGGGGTGGCCCCGGTGGATGAGAAGATGCGAGAAGCGAGGCTGAGGTGGTTCGGGCATGTGCGGAGGAGAAGTCCTGATGCCCCGGTGAGGAGTTGTGAGCGGTTGGCGTTGGTCGGCGTAGAGAGGTGATTAGGCATGACATGGCTAGAATGCGGGTTTCCGAGGACATGGCCCTTGATAGGAAAGTTTGGAGGTTTAGTATCAGGGTTGTAGGATAGGGGCTCCTAGAGTTTTTCGTACTCCTCACCCGGGGTTGGGTGAGGCTTGGCAGGGCTATCCATAGATGATTTGTGTATTGGATTGTGTCTCCCTTATGGTAGTTATTTATGGTAGTTACTGTCTGATATTATTGCATGCTATTTTATTTATGATTCTTATGTTTAGATAATTATTTACGCTACTTCTGCTGGAGTTACTAATGCTCTTTTGTTTTTGTTTTTGTTTTTCCTTTCCTTCACTAAGCCGAGGGTCGATTGGAAACAGCCTCTCTGCCCTTTCGGGTATGGGTAAGGCCCGTCTACATATTACCCTCCCCAGACCCCACTTTGTGGGACTATACTGGGTAGTTGTTGTTGTTGTTGTTGCTTGAAGCCTGATAGTAGATTTAGTTACTGTTTAGACGATGTTACCTACTGGGTTTCCTGGCATGCATACATTATTGCACCTTCCTTCGCCAACTTCTACAAAATCGAGCCAGCCCCTTCAGTTGCTTTTACACGCACATTTCCCGCACACATCAAGGAATCCTTGTCTAATCTTATTCTGTTTACCGGTTTCTGTGTCTCTCTATTAACTCAAATAAACAGTCTTCTCCATCAATCTATTAACACAAAAGTTTGAACCCAGCTAAGAAGCTGGAAGAGCTTGCCAATGGTTTTGATTTGCATTTGGTTAAGCCTGGTGGAAGCTTTAGCTGATGTTTAGCCTATTGGAAATCTATGCACGAGTACAGTATGCCAGTGATCATTCAGTGTGTCATTAGGAGCTCAGCCTATCATAACGACGACTCCAATTTTGTCACTTACCCAACCAAACATTGGTCAGGTCATGACAACAGAGGTCAAAACACCGTCCCCATATATGTCCATATTCAAAGCTTATTTTCAAGATAATCCTAACTCTATTCTTTTTGCTCCTCTCATTTTCCTTGTTACACAAGAACAAATAGAACATATAATAAGGTGAACAATCATACGCTTTAGCCCAGCAGGACAGGTTCTACAGGCATTCATACTGCTGATTTTAAAGTTTACGCAAGTTTGATTAGCTTACAAGTCAGATCATCTACAAAGTAGTTTGACCGACCAATTCTTGTTCATCCCTTTATTGTTCTTTCGGATGCTTCTTTCTATCCTCATCCGGGAAGATGCAAAACATATCTTTATAAAATAAGGAAAGGTACTTACACCACTGGCCAATATGCAGTGAAAACATCGCAGTTCATGTGCTTCATAAGTAATAGAGTCAATTGGAGTACCCAAAAGACTGGATTTCCTAGATCTGCACAAACCTGCTCTACATAAAGGATTACAAGTGAGAGTAGTGAGTGTACCTTTACATCTTGAAGATCAATGGTTGCCAAATGCAGTAATCGATCATTTAATACATGCTCTACCTACGCAAGACACAGAAAAGATGTCAGTCAAACGAAATCAACAAGGTGAGTTCAAGGCACACACAATAATAAGTTACACGTTGAAATGGAAAAAAGAAAAAAGTAAATTAGACTTAAAATCTAGAAGAGAAATAATACTACTAAAATCAAGTTGGAATGAGAATGTTTGAACACATTAGATGTGTCAAGATATCATTTAATAAATAAAAGTATCTCCTCTCTAACAGCTTAAGCGGTAGTCACACAATTATACAGATCAAGCAAAGGTTCAGTTTCTAGCCTCATAACCACGCATGATAAAAAAAAATCTCCAGATGCTTGACACAAGAAAAAGAATCAGGACTCAAATGTGAAAGGGTGTTAAAAAATAATACTTTTACATGAGGTGGTCACATTATCTACGATATGATTCTACAATTATACCAAACAATTCGTTGACCAATACTAGGTTATGGATCATATCCATGTAAACGTAACGACTCTCAACCACACAAATAATTTGATAAACACACAATAGTTGAAGTGCAGATATAAGGGGGGAAGCTGCTACCTGTGATCGAAGAACTTCTTTGTATGTTCCAATTTCTCTCAGAGCGATAGCAAATTTCGCCATATCAGGGCCTAAAAATGCAACTTGCAATTGTCAGTATAACTGGGGAAGTAAGACTTGGTCTTGATTCTTTGTGAAAAAGAAGTGCTGCTTTATGTTACTAACCAAAAAAATGAAAATTGTAACTGAATTCCCTTGAGCTAAATAAGTGGATGCCAATCTTAGCTTCTGACCTTACGTGTAGCAAATATTTTGGATAAGGACCTATTTTTTTTTAAGGTAAAGTATTCTATTGATGACAGTACCAAGGAGGTAGTTCGAAATACAAAAGATGCAGCCAAGTTCACTGCAGATTACAGCTTTTTGGATAAAGAGCCTATTGGTCATCACTTCTAAGTTCAAAAGGTTCATAGCTGAATTCAAAGATTTGAGGCTTCTTCTAGACCTCAAAATCTAGAAATATGATGTACTTTTTTGTAGGCTTTGCTTCTCTTCGTATATATATATATATATATATTTTATTTTTTTTTATTTTTTTTTGTGCAAAGGAGTCTCCCGTGCAATCACCTTTTGTAAAGCATCCACGATGTGAAGAGTTGAGCATGCTCAATAAACTTAGGATATGAGGTGATAAGCATGAGGTACCCCTCCTTCGGGTTTTTTCTGGCTATTAAAGTACCAGTTACGGATAAATGCCTAACCCTCCAACCCCTTCCATCCCCCAACCCCCCTCCCCTCTCCTCAAGGCAGATTTTATTATAGAGAAAGATTCAAAAGTACAAAACTTCGAGCATAATTGCAAGGAAAAGAACTGCTAGTTAAAGCTACTGCTGTCAACTTCCTCTGTTATACAATATCATAAGAAGTTTCACATTTATCCCAAACAGAGTCCCACCTGTGTTGCGCAGGCTCTCCAAAATGCTGCCTCACGCGTGTCAGATCCTCCAAAAATGTACTACTTTGGAGGATCAGACACGCAACCGGCCACATTTTAGGAGAGTCCGAGTAACATAGTTCCCAAGCAGAATACTATTATTTCAACATTCTGAAAAGATAAAGAGACAATCGGAAACCTCCAAATGCAACAGAGATGGGATCATGACGCCCTCCTCCAAAGGTTTCAAGTGAACTGGAAAAAGCAATGTCTCTATCGTATGCCTCTCCAAGCCCTTCTCTGTAAAATAGTAAACAAGAAAGAATGAACTCGTAGCAACAGATACTAGTGCATATTAGGATTACCATGAAAATAAAATATATACAAAACTACTTGAGATACAACAACAACAATAGGGAGTAGAGAGGCTATTTCCGAAAAAACCTCGGTTCAAGAAGACGAAAAGAGAAAAGAGACAATATATCAGTACCATCAACAGAAACTAAAGGAATAATATCAGCATCATAAAAATCAGAAAATAGATAAATGCAATAGCAACAACCAGTAAATAGACCCGGCACTATGAAAAACAAAAGAGTAGTGAGAACACAACATTAACCACTAGTAGTCTAAGACAAAAATCCTATCAGACTAGCCTCGCATAGTTACGAAGTTGAGATACTGACTTTCTTTTTATTCTTCAGTAACATCCTTGAATGAAGCTTGTACAAATACTTTAGACTCCTTGCATAAGCACAAGCACATAAATGGTGTAACTTAACTTTATGGTTAATAGGTAGAAGATACTGATATTTTTTACATTATAACAGCCAGTTCAAAGGCAAACCTAGAAAGATATACAGAAAGAAAACATCAAAAATACTACAAGTATAACTTAAATCAACCATAGGGCCAAAGCAGAACCTCCAGATGTATAGTAGCTTACCCTTTGCTGTCATTTCAGATCCACGGTTGAAAGAGAAAGCAGGAACAAAAGACACAGACTAGAATATGACCATGATATCATTTGCATAAAAAATTGAATGTAAATAGGTGGGAAAAAAATTGAATCTGAATCAATTTCACAAACAAGCAATCATTGTGAAACACTGTCAAATAAATTCAGTTACGCAACTAATACAAAAGCTGATGTAGCCTAGAAGATAGGAAATCCGCTACATGAATTTAAATGAGTGGTTCCAGAAATAAAGAATTAGCTGAAGGAACAAGTTAAGGTTTTAAGAAGGAAATATACTGTGAGAGGATGGTTTATTAGAGCTTCGATTATGGTTTGCAAGTACATAGTTCAAACCGGCAGCTGCTATATTTTTGGTTAAGCTGAATACCCTATGTATTACAATGGAACAGCCCCAGTTGTAGCTGCGCTTTGTTATTCAGTTCCTTGTCACCAGTGAACAGCTGTACAGCTTTCTCGCCTCCAATTTTACATCACAAATTTACTTAACAGACTGCCCTGTGCAATATTACATATGACAATAAGTTGATAGAGCAAGATGAAGAAACTTACGTGTACTTTCGAGATCCTTTATAAAACTTTAGACATTTATCCCTCAAAGTCTCAGCACTTTCCTCCATTGATTGGATCTGTTCCACCACAAACAAAATTTACAGACCCCCACTCATCGTAAAAGAACGTCAACAAAAGATGAGCAAATTTTACTGAGCATGTGGACATCTAGTGTTGCATGAATACCACTCACATTGTATATATCATGTCGAATACCTACTCGATCCTAGGATATAGTAGCCACAGATCATTATCAAACAGATCAATAGAATCATCCATATTTTAGCATTAAACCATCTAACCATGGGCCATACCACAAATAAGCATAACTTTTAGCATTTTAAATCTTATTTACAGAACAAAATTTTATGCTCGTAACAAGGAAGAATACTCAACTAATCCTTGAGGAACTTGTTTATAATACTCTTAAGTAAAATATCTTAAACCTCTTAGTCTCGTCATTCCAGACAAACCAGGTTCCTCAACCCCAAGTAGCCTCAGAACAAACTATCCCAGAAAAAAAATACTCAATCAATGAGTCACTGTCGTTCTCAACATACTGTGTTTCACTTTTAAAACCATAAAACTTAGAAAAAGTGAAAGTGTGCAGATATAAGTGCCAAAATATTAAGTAATATTGTCAGACAGAAACCTCAAATAGTCAAAATTGATTATAATCCTTCAAATGCAGCATACAATATCTAATAGGGTCTCCTGTTTTATAAGCTGATAACATTCAAATAGATTCAGGTGAGTACTTGGATCAATGGGTGCAACAATACAAGAACTGTACACATATATGATTTTTTCATCAACTAATCAACGTGGGCCTACCGCCTAAGTATACACCACCAAAGATTGCAGCTGTCTATCAAATGCATTACCAAGAGATCATCAAAAGCCATAACTAAAGAAAGAAAGGGGAAAAAAGTAAAAACATATAATGAGAACATTCCAGTTATAGGACGGAAATAAACAAGAATACCAAAATTTAAACCTTCTACCTGTTGACGAAACATGGGCGAATCGTCAAGCCTGGCGAATAACATCTTCCCTTCTTGCATATTTATTTATTCAAAACCAGCATTAATTTCTTGAACAACATTCAAATCACCCAAAAGAAAAAGAACTCTAATAATCAAAAATAGTAGATGATTCTCGAAAAGAGAATGTGTGATTAAGATAAAAAAGAAAATAGAATAGATGAGAATAGTAAGTGGGTTTAATGTTTAGAAGGAGAAAAAATGAGAGCGAAAATGGAGGAAACAAATATTGCTGGACAAATGGGGACCATACTGCGATATTTAATGCCTATCACTAAGATACTACTCTGTCTCCCTTTCTTTGTCTACTCAATTTAACTGTTATATTGGGCGCCATTGCTTACACCTTCCATTCTTGGTTGCTGACCACTATTCTGTTTTTATATTAACGTAATTAAAATAAAGTACCCGTTAATGTTTTTTTATTTTGGAGTAAACTACCTGGATTTAATGGAATATCAATTTGGTGTTTCCCACTTTTTCCTCTCTTTTTTTATTTAATAATGGGGCCAGATTAGATTACCTATTTTGTCGTATATTAAAATAATATGACTATTAAACATATAGTGGAAATAAGCATTGTTTTATTTAGGGGACATTTAAACAGCTGGAAACGGCTGGAGTTTGTAAAGAAATAATTGGAGAAGTATTATAATTTAAAACAATTCCCTTTTTACAGAAAATTTGTCAATCAACTTTTAAATATTTTTAATTGCTTAAAAGTATTTTTTGTATAATCAATTGTGACTTGTTATAATTTTATTGTGGTTTCTAACTATGTAAATTATATTTTTTTTAAAAAGAAAAAGAAAATGTTGTTCCATTAAAAAAAGAAGAGAAAATGATGGTTTATGCCTTAACTTGTGTTAAGGCGGGACAGGACATTCAAGGTTGGTGCAGCGGTAATTTCAAGACATTCTCCCTTGTTAGTTTGAGGTTATATTTAGGGGTCGTTTGGCGGGAGGTAATTAAAAAAATAATATAAAAATTAGTTTTGTGCATTACTAATCTCTTGTTTGGTATATTTTTTTAGTTTATGTATAACTAGTATATAGCAAATTATAATATTAGTAATATAAGGGTTTTTAATACTTATATAAACATGGTTAAAGACATAATTGCCTCCCAAATCCCTCAAATCCTATTCCAAATACTTTTCCCCATGTTTATAAATTTTTGTATTGTGATATTTTTTCCCTTAACATTCTATTATAATCAAAATAATATCATATTTAATACAAAAAATTAATTTTAAATTCGTTCAACATATAAACTGAAGTTTTCTTTATTTGTGAAAATTTTACCCATTTTCTTAATAATTGATATTTTGTATTATATGTCATAGCAAGTAATGTTTTTTCTCTTTCAATTTTAATATTTTAATTAGTTTACTCTTTCAATTTTTCTCCCCCGTAACAAAGTAGGCTTTAGAGAGGCAAAGAATAATAAAACTGTTGCAATAAAAATAGTGTACAAAGTTAAAGAATGTGGATGGTATTTTTGTAAATAAATATTTTTTAAACTTATACAATTTTTTAATGCACCAAACTAAAAGATGAATAAGAAATAATTTCAGCATAACTAATCTCATTATTCATATTAGTGTTACTAATATATCTTATCCAACACTATTCTTATACCTCCTGCGAAATGCCCTTTAGTATTCAAAGTTTGCATTGAAATTGTATTCTGTAAAAATTCCAATAGTGCTTTTAAATTATTGTGCCTAGTAATTTTGCATATAAAAAGGTTAGCTTCTATCACAAAAACGATAAAAACATTTTTGACATCATCTAAAAAGAGACTCGAGGTACATGGCTGTATTTTTTAGAATACTAATTTTAGTGTACGTGCTTTGCGCATGTACCCTATATCAATAACTATATACGTTTTAACAATTTATGTTTATTATTAAATAATGTGTTTAAATTCTTGAACAAAAAGTAAAGAAAATCATTTATTTATTTTTACCTTATAGGGTCTGCGATCATACTGCAAGTCTG